>JAYDZK010000113.1:41665567-41678050 GCA_034509185.1 Euphonia xanthogaster | reverse complement strand
TCGCCGCTTTGTGTGGCCCCGGCGCCGCGGGCAGCCCCCGCCTGGGCCAGGGGGAGGAGGAGGGTGCTCGGCGCCCAGCCCCGGGCCGGGAGGCGGGTCCGGAGCGGGGCCGCCCGCCCCGGAGACCGCCCAGCCCTCCCGCCGCTGCCCCCGGGGCGGGACAGCACTGCCGGTGCGAGGCATCCCTAACGCTAGGGAATGAGGGTCAAAGCGGGTCCCCTCTCAAAACCATCTCCTCAAAACCATCTCCTGACCTCGCGGACTTTTGTACACTTGGGATCCCGTCTGCTTCCAGCGCGGCCGAGGAGCCAGGCTGAGCCGCTGCTGTCCGTGCCGCAGCCTCACGGGCGAGCGCGGCTTGGAGGGTCCAGCCTCATGAGCCGGCCGTCATCGTCGCTGCAGGCTGTCACCCCTGGCTCGGCGGGCAGCAAAGGCTGGCAGGGGCCGTGCTGGTGCCGCAGGTGGCTGTCCCCGCTGGCTGCCATCGTCTGGGAGAGGAACCGCCGCGAAGTGCCGCGGGCGGGGAACAAGAGTCTAGGAGCTAACACAGCCCTCCCAGAGCTGGAAATGGGGCTTTTGCTGGGGTCAGCCAAATCACCAAGATACTGGACAATGCAAAAGACTTTTAAAAGCCATAAAAGTCACTGGAAATGTAAAGTATGGAGTCATTATTGACCTATACTACCTGGCAGTGTTGAGCTGCTCCTTAACCTGTATTTTTCAGTACTCCAGTCTGAAGCGTCATTAAAAAAAAAAACAAAAACAAAAACAAATCCAAACACTTCTGGATCTTTAAAAGCTTCTAAAGAGATCTTCCATTCCACAAAACCCATGGGCTTTCATCAATAAGCAAGCAGGTTATAGTTAATTTCAATGCTCAGGAACTCTAATTAGCAAAGGACTTTGTGGCCATTCAGTAAAAATGAAGTGTTTTCCACATGTCGGGTGGCTATTGTCCTTGAATTGTTTACTGCTGCTCTCCTACTGGATAACAAAGGCTGGATTTCGTGGTATTACCTTTCAGCAAGGGATTGAAGCAGCTGGGGAGGGAGGAGGAGGAGTATGGGAGAGTTTCTCCCAGAAATACAGGAAACGTGAATTACCCAAAGGAACTGTTCTTGTGGATTATTGTGCCTCTGCTCACAGTGTGTGTGTGTCACAGTACAGGCTCCATGGGCTTCTTGGAACGTGTATCTTGGCTCAGGCTCTGTGGAGCCTTCGTGCCCTCTACACTCTGACTAGGAAAAGAAGTAAACTCTGATTAGGTCAAAATATCAATTTGGTGAAGCCTTTCAATGTAAATGTTTTAGACACTGGTGACTTTTTTATTTAAGATGGCAGAAGAAATGTGGCAGAGTTTTGCAAACATGAACTGCAGGTCATCAGAACACGATGCCTGTCACTTGACACAGTAAGATATACAGATAGCTTTTTTTTTTTTTAAGGAAAAAAAAAGACCATTAATACACACTCAAACCACTGAACTAATCATGAAACAAGGAATTTTATACTTTTGGGCAAAATATTTTCTTTTTTTTTTTTTTTTTGGTGACATTAACAGGATTATGGGGTTTTTTGTGTTCCTATTTTATCTCTTTCTTTTATATAAGGGTTGATATTTTAAAGGAACAGAACACACCTGTGCACTGGTCTGTCTGGAGGCCTGCTTCAACTGGCTTGCAAGCAAAACATGCTTTATCTGATTGTTAGCACTGCCAAGGTTCCTTCCAATGCCAGAGTTGCTTTGCCATGGCCCTGTTGCTGTTTGTGAGGATCCATTGTAACAGCATCGATTTTCCTCTCTGAGAGATTCCTATCTTTTCAGTTTTCCACCAAGAAGATCAGTAAGTAAAAGTGAGGAAATGTGGGGCTAAAATTCATGCTGCTATCAAAATTAATACTAATTTCAAAGTTGTTTGAGCCATTCACATCACTTTCCCTTTGAGAGCTGGTTTATTTTACACTGGATGTATATTCTCACCATGTTGCCAGGATGTTATTCACTGGATGTTATTCACTGGAAAAATTCTCAGTGTTCATGCATAATTCTAAAACTCTTTATTTATACCCTAAACTCTTGAGGGTCAGTGTTGGTTTTCTTTCAGCCATCAGAATCAGAGCAATAATTTTCATTGCTTTTGGTCTGCACATCTGTTGTTTGAGCATCCCAGCTCCTGCAGGGGAGAAAAAGAAGTAAAATAAAAACACAGATAGGGAACCAATTGTTTTCTGCTTCAGCTGTATTAATATACTGAACACTTTCAATGTCTGTTGTAGAGGTCTAGTATCATGACTAATTCAACAAGAACTGGAGGGCTACACTTGTGGGCAATTTCTCTGAACACTGGCTGCCACTCTGATTTCCCTAGTTAGCTTATTTTTCTCCAGCAAACATATTCAAAGAATGAGTTTCCCTAAAAAATGAGTAAACACTCCAGAAGCTTTTCTGTATCTGATATTCCTAGAAGCAAATTTCATTCTTTAACTTGACAACATAATACTTGACATTTTGAATGTTAATTGTTAGGCTCTAATTTTTTTTGTTTTGCATCCTTGCACTGAGGGCTAGAACTGGAAAGCCTTCAGGGACCAGCTAAGCCTAGCTAGATTTTTTTACATGTAGATAACATCAGAAACACAATAATTGAATGCTGCTGCTTGAACAATCAACCTTTTATTACAGAACTACCAAGAGAGAATAAGGTGGCCGATTTTCTGTATTTTAAATTAACCTTTCAAGGCAAGGATCGGCAAGACTTAAACACCAGTCAAGATTGTAACCTCTTATTTGTCAACTGTTATAAGGAAGTAGACTCTGACTAGGAAAAATATATGCAATTTGGTGAATGCAAATGTTTTAGTAAAAGCAGAATAGTGGATAAAGGTATTATTGGGTTTCTCAGTAAAGGGATTATTCCTGAATGTCTCATTATCTAATTAACAGAGTCTTCCATTTAAGCTGGTTTTGTTCTCAAATCCTGAGGTATCAACATTTTTAACATTACTGATCAAGCCCTCCAGAACTACTTTCTTAGCAACAATCTGGCCAGCTAGAAGTGCTAATTAAAGTAGACTCACAGGCCCAAGGAGTGGAGCTGACTGGAATTTCCTGAACTGTTTTTTTGGTTTTGAAATAGAGCTTCCCTTCCCCCTTCCCAAATCCTAGCATTTTCAAATGTCAAACTCATTCAGACTGTTTTTTAGGTAAGTAAAACACGTTAACGTATAAAAGATGAGTGAGATATTTCAGTGGTTATCAGCAGGTTTCAGTCCAAACAAAAAAATTACTGTATTTAAACCACCTTAGCGAGCTAAGAAAGCTAAAGAAACTTAATCTGAAGAGAGCAAGAAAAGAACTGTACTTTCCATGAAGCCCAGGTCTCACACAAGGAATGGGGATTTATGTTGGATGTCCAGGACAAATATTCTCATCCTTGACATCCTACTGTGCAAATAATCTGAGGATGAGATATTTTTAGTTAGCATTAAATCAAGAAATGATTGGAAATTTCCTAATGGCTTTTCAGAATTAGCTAAGTGTAGGCTTTGAGCTACAAAAGTATTCAAGTAAATAATTTATAACATATTTTACCCTTCGGCAGCTTACAACTGTATGGAAAAGCTGATTTATACTAACCCAAACCAGAAAGACTTGATTTGTACTTTGGTAGTAACATGTGCCATAGGCACATGATCAATCAAAGCAAATGTCTCTGTGTAGGAATCCATATCCCACAAAGAAAAGCTGGTTTTCATGACTGAGATACTTGGATTTCCCAATGTTGCTGCAACAGAGAGAGAATAGATGAGATGCCCATATTTTCAAAATGGCCATTATTTGGCAAACCCATAGAGAATCCTTGTTTGTACATGGGGTTACTGAACACGAGGCTTGATTTGTTTTGCAGCTTGGGCACCTAAAATTAATGAACATAAAATCAATACCAATTGAAACAACAATCAAAGTAATAACAGTGCATGGCATTTTATCAGCAGGTGTTTGTTACTACCCTAATGCTGGAAAAGGCAGGATTTAGCTGTATATGTTCTTTACTCCTCTTTTCACAAATATTTCTTTCTTTACATGAAGTTTATTTGAATTATAGGCACAAAGTCCTGACTGTACACACACAGTCATTTTACCTGCCAGAAAGCCGTCGTACAACATATTTTGCCATACAGATAATGAACTCTCTGCTGGGAACAGTAACATACTGACTTTAGATTTTATTTCTCAGTTTTGAAACTCATGACACTAAGTAAACTGTGTGGTGATAGAGACTGTGCTAAGAAAAGAAAGCACAGAGTACATAAGCTGTATATTTTCTTTGCATTAGGCTTTCACCAGCTGTTTTATCTGCTCTGGGAATCTAAAGATCTCTCCCAGCCCTGCAACACAACTATGTCACAGGTACTGTAGTGAGGAAAAATTGCTTACTTCTTTCAGAGCTGAGTTGTACTTAGAACACACTGTCCCTGCACTCTGAATATATGTGCTTAACTTCAGGGCAAAGAGCACATCTACTCAAATTAAAAACAGTTTGTAGCGAGTAGTGTGAAGTCTACATACAAATCTTCTCAGAACGGGAGTCGTGGTTTTCATGCTTAGGGGCCTCAGCTCTGTGGTGCACCTGCAAGAGATGTCTGCATTTTATTTCCCAGGCTGCTTCCCAGCTGCTCTTGGCCGCCTTGCTCTCCAGTGAGCCTGCAAGCACAGTTCCAAGCACAGCTGCTGGCTGTGCCTTCTCACACCTGCAAATTAGAGGCCACCCCAATACTCAAAAGTGTCTGGTGTAATGTTGTGTCAGGAAGGAGCTGAATCTGCCCCTGAGCTTGTCCAGGCAGGCTGTCCCTGAGGCACACTCGTAAATACTTTCATTAGGGTCAGCAGTCTGCCACAGACCTTTAAATATTATTATGGAGCAAACACATACTAGTGATTACATCATTGAGAATATAAACACTTCCACTGAAGACGTGCATTTTCTACTTGCTAAGGGTGGTGCTTACCTAAGTGTTTATGTAAATTGCAGCAGGTAATGTTTATACAGTACCCAAGCCCAGTGCAAAACAGCTGGAGGAAAATACCACCTTCAACAATTGTCAATGCCATATTTGTTTTTAGATAATTAATGAAAGACTGTATAATTCTACTGTGGTTTCATCACAGCACCATCCAAGTTTAAGGAGAGAGTTCACAGCCAACTCAGTCTGCTTGCAGGCTTAAATAAAATAATAAACAGTCAGCTATGTTGCTTTGCTGTGGTTGGTACAACACCACGGCACAGGCCTGAGACTTAAAGTGTCCCTTTTCTCAAATTATGAGGAGGCCACTTGAGCTTGCTTTGTGTGTGTATATAGACTGAGGGAAGACATGGATGGAAGGTAAAAACCTAACCAAATAGTATGGCTAAAAGCTGAAACTAGACAAATTCAGACTGAAAAGAACTTGGTTTTGTTGTTGGGGCTTTTTGAATGTATTTTTTTTCACATAGCATGATTAGCTATTTGAAGGATTTATTAAATAAAACATTATACTCTCCATCATTTTATATCTATAATTCCAAGCTATAGGTTTATTTGAAATGTAATCTTTACAAGACTTACATTGACAAATTTGGTGGTCTTTATTGTACAGAACACGACAAGAGATGACCCAAATGATTTGAGAAACCACAGAAATGAATTCCAATTATTCCCATAAAGTGTCAGTCTTGTTAACACTCTAGTCACCCAGCCCTACAGCACACATGCAGTACCAACCCCTGACACATCCCCTGGAGTGGCAGCAGAATAAAGGATCTCGTGAATCTCGCTCTGTCCAGACAATGAAAACTGGTGATGAAACTGCTGTACAAGGAGAATCAATTTTATGCAGATGGACTGCAAGGTTTAAGGATGGAAAAATTCTCATCCAGAGAAAGTTAAAAAGCCAGTGGGCTGACTGCAGGACCTGCAGAGAAAGGGGCCAGCTGACTGGGGCGAGGTGCCAGAGTGTACATGCTCTGTCATAGCAGGCTGAAGTGCAGGAGAAGAGAACTGAGCCTGGCAGGGCACTGACCTAAATCTTGGGGAACACAACAGTAGAAGGAGAAGGCAGAGAAGTGCAGGCAGATGTTTTACTGCTCCTCATCCTGGCTGACACAGCCTTTCAGTTAGTATGGATACAGACATTTGACATCTATCCATTAATAGGAGAGGAAAATATTAACAGAGGACACTGTACACCATATAGTGGCCTGAAATCTGCAAGCAGCTGAGCAATATAGCATTGGTATTTTCAAATCAGCACTTTATCTCTGCATTTAGACAAGTGCCAAGAGACTTCTGTGCAACAAAGAACAAAATGACCCTGATGTTTGCATTTACAGAGCAGTCTTAGCTCTGAAACAAAACAAAAGCAAATAAACAATTGTCTCTAGTACGAAACACAGTCAAGTTCAATTCAAAGCAGGACACAGAGGTGCAGGCCCCAGTGTTTTAGGATGTGCAGGATACTGCTCATGACTGTAAATCATTGGACGCTTTCAGAGCATTAGTGTTACAGATATGCAAAGAACCAGCATGCAAAGCTCCTGATACCTGGTAGATCTTGTGTCAGTGCACGAAAAAACACCTGCAGTGATGCAAGGCACTTAATGAATCCTCCAGTTCTAGCTTCCCAAAAACATCCTTTGCAAGGGAAGCGGGAGTTTGAAGAAACAGGGGAGAGAGAAAAATTTTTCTGTTATGACTGCATGTACTTATGGGGAACAGAGTGTGTTTTCTGCTGCTGGCCTAATAAAACCTGCTGGGATTTTTAAATGAATCAGAAAGACAAATTTAGTTAAATTTCTCAATTCACTTAGTTTTCTATGAAAATTGCAGGCTTTGGTCTGTGTGAGAACAGTGCATGGTGTGAGACTATAGGACTCAGGGGGTGGATGATGGGCTGGCTTTTGGAGGGATTGGGATTTCCTCAGAACAAAGGCTTATTTCATTTATGCCATGTCTTGAGAAAGCTTATCCTGTCAAGTCATTTATCACCCTGCTAACTAGCTACTGAGCATGGATAATGCTTCTTCCCTAGATCAGTGAGGGAAAAGAGAATTTTAGAAGAAAGGAAAGTTTTCATTTGGGGATTTTAGGAGATTGGGAGAAGAGCTGATAGGAGTTAGGATATCTAAGCTCTTTGAACGATGAGAAAAACATACCAGGAAGGATTTTTCTAACAGCTCATAGTGCAGCTAAAATAGTCTTTCTGCTGAGGGCATCCCTGGTATTTAAACTATGTGAACAGGCACAACCCTGTGGTTTGCAGTAAGATTCGGAGTAAGTAGAGGATGCTGGATGTGGCTCTAATTACAGATATTGAGGTGAATGAAATCCATTTGCAAATGTCTGGCTTAATGCTAACTATGAGACAATTATGATGTGAGATTTTTAATTATACAGATGTCCCCATACATCCCTACAATGAAAAAACTTTTTTTCCTATAAACTTTGAGGTTGGCTCACCTTAATGATCAAGAAAAGTACAGACTCCATTGGTTGTGCTGGCTGCAGTGGGGATATTTGTAAGAGCAATCTATTCCATGCAGATTTTTCTACAGAGACAAGAATTTGATATTTTCTGGTAACCTTCCTCTGTTCACCTGGAATTGACTGATCAGTTGAGACTATGAAGATGAGGCTCTGACAGCTTCATCTCCTCAGAACATCAGAAATCTGATTACTTTTTAGAAAGATATATATACACACAGAGCCATACAAAAACATGTCTCACAGATCCAGACAATTATTTAAAAAAACAACAGTGGTCACTAAATATATAAAATCTATGATGTTACAAAAGCAGTGTGATTCTCTGAATATACCAATCAAATAATTACTCACTTGCCATCCTCACAAGGATTCAATCAGAAGCCCAGGAAACAAGCTGTAGCAGTGTGTGCAAATGAAGGTCATGCATCAAACTGCTAGGCTTTCTTTTCAAGTGATGCTATGATTACTATTTCAGTGAAGGAGTAATCAGGGAGGTCATTATTTCATGATTCATTGTTCCAGCAGGCAGTACAATAAAAATATTGAAGTTAGCAATGATATATTTAAACCAGGCATTACTTTGATGCAATCTCATTTGCTCCAAGGGAAGTTTAGATTTGATATTAGAAAACATTTCTTCACTGAAAGAGTGGTCAGGCATGGGAACAAGCTGCCCAGGGAAGTGGTGGAACCACCATCCTTGGAAATGGTCCAAAAACATGTGGCTATGGGACTTGGGGGCACAGTTTCATCATGAAGATGGCAGTGCTGGGTTAACAGGTGGACTCAATGATCTTAGAGGTTTTGTCCAAATTAAATGATACTATGATTTCTTGCATGCAAGTATCCTTCTTGTTCTAGAATACTTTTTTTATGGGCTGTCTGAAATTACTAGTGAAGGTTTTCTTCATGTAATTCACAAGTAAGAGAAACATGAGTAAGTGGATTACATCAGTTCATCAGTGCTGAAATGCAGGATTTAACAAATTAACTTCATCAACAGCAAGGAACAACACTGGGATACCTCAATGGGTATTTCAAGGTATCTATCTAACCAGCAGCTGATTTACAGGCAACATCCTCCAGCCTGCAAAAATACTCCAATATATAAAGCAACCCAGTGTAAGGCAATCAGTGATGAGAAAAACATACACATAGAAAAGGAAAAAAAAATGCTGGTGAAGACACCTGTACTACAAGGACAAGTATTCCATAGTGTTTGTGTAAGAGCACAGAAAGGGAGCCATGAAAGGGGGCCTCTCTAGGAGAGGGAAATGAGGGTTTGCAGATCCTCAGTCCCCCTCATCTGAGTGTGTGATACAGCTCAAGTCCACTTCTGAATTTGGGGAAGTGAAGAAGAGGCAGGACTTGAAGGACTTCACCCCACCTGTACTTGCTCTCTGTCCTGAAAAAAAAGCCATTATTTCCCAGTTCTTCATTGATGTGATTGAAAATAATTTTTTAAGATGAGTGACAAAGAGAGGCATAGACTCTCCATGATCACTACACAGAGAAACTACCTTTATCCTGTGTGTTGGTGGTAGTGAATCCCCTGACTTAAGTTGTTCCAAAAAAAGCCACCCATTCATTATAATCAGTCAAGAATACTGGACTAAAGCAGAAGCAGGAAGTTTTGTTCATTCAAAGGCAGCACGGAAAAGAAAAAAATTGCCAACCCAAATCACCACCAACCCCGAACACTCTGAATCTGTATTAAACTGAAGATCAGCTATTTCTTGAGATTTGCCTACTGGATTTCAAGATATTTTACTAATCATCTCAAAACAGATAATTCCTTTGAAAGCAAAATAATCTTTCCAAAGCTCTGTCTAGCTACACAAATACTTGGAAATAGGTATGCCCAAGAAAACTGCATTGAACAGAGATAAATCATATGATAAGACTAATACTTCAGACCTGAAAGCAGACTTGAAAATTAAACATTTTTCCTGTTCAAGTGCTGTCTGTGCATGCACTTCCTTCTTAAAAATGTGAATTTAACACACAGAAGCAGGTAAACAGCAAGCAGTCCCAGGGAATGATGTCACTGGTTCCTTAAGGTATGTCCAGCAAGGTCAGCAATCCAAGGAACTGCCTTCTAACAGTCCAGTTGAAATGCTTTTATCCTGACTCAAGCAGGCTGCCTTGAATAGTTTAGATTCCCAACCTAGTTATATTCACCATATAACTTCTGTAACAATAAACCACATTCTCATTTTTAGTGATGCATTCAAGGAGGACTCGTGTGAAGCCTGGTTCCCTGGTGCAGAGTTCCCAGTCATTATAATATAATGAGTTTTAAATCAGTCTATCTAATTCCGTAATTAACACAAGGTACCTTGAGCTGATCTTCTCAAGTGTTCCCATTCTATTTCCTAAAATCTGCCTGTCCATGCACTCTGGGCCTAATTTCTGTCCCAACATTACAAGAACAGAGATGTTCAAACCTCCCAATATTTGCTCACTGCTCCTTGGATGCTCTCCTGATCCAGCCCACATGCTGACATGACAGGTTCTAGCTATACATGTTCATTTCACACTAATGCCTCTTCAAAAGTCATGTAACCACATCCACTACTCTTCACTTTAGGACTGACTACAGTAGCAATTAAAAAGAAAAAAAAAAGCTCAAAATAGTGATGCTGGCTTTGTGCTAGGGAAGACAGCTTGGGTACAACATGCAAGTTCTCAGATGGAAGCAGCCAGGAAGATTTCTAGCCCACCTATATTAGATGAATAAAATCACATCTGGAGTCAGGAGTGTCCCTGGAGTGTTCTTGCTCAATTATTTTCATTTAACCTCAGCCTCTGGTGACAACAGGGTAGAGCTGCTGGCAGCATTATACTTATTTGGTTTTAAGATTACAGGAAAACGCTAATAGCCAGGGTTATGGCTACCTTGCCTATTACGTAGGGCACCCGCTTCCAGCTCTGAATCTGCAATTGCAAAAGAAAAGGAAGATAATTCCCTCAGAAATTCAGGAAGAGCATTTTGAGGAGCTTTGTTTTGAGGGCTTATCTCTAACTACTTAGTCAGACCTAATCCTGCTTTGCTTAGCTCTGAGAAAAATCACAAACTGATGAGGAGGTAACCAACACTTCTGTTTACTTCTCACTTGTTAAATACAGTATGTGCAACCCTGAGGAACTTGCAGCTTTTTCCCTTGCCAGCCTTTCTCATGACCATCACCACATTTTCATGAACTCTCATGATCACGCAGCAAAGTGAGTGAAGTGCATATTTCCTCTGTATAAGTTGTCTATAACTCATGAACGGCTTATTTTTCTCATCTTAGTTTTCCATCTCTTGCTTGTAGAAACAATACATGGAATGGAAAGTGAACTTCAACTTCAATGGTTTTATCTCTATGCATTTTGATAAGACCAAGTGTGCTTGTGAAATCTCTCTTCTACTTCAGCAACTGCTAAGTCCTCTGAGGAGACATTTTCCAGGTTTTAGTTTTGAAAGGAATGCTGCTGCACTAAGCTGTTACCAGGAAGCCATGCCTGGTACAGACTGACAGGCCAAAAGGGGCTTCAATCAACTCTCAAAAGCTTTGTCTTCACTCTTTCTGTATTGAGGGCATGTTCTTGTATTACCATCTCTTGCACTGGTTAAAACTGACTTAGTCTCGTTCCTTATGTTCCAACAAATGCAATACTTTGCATTCTGTTCCTTCTCTTCTCCACACATAGTACATACAAGTTAACACTTAAAACAATTTACCTGTAGGGTTTACAGTGCAATCCCATTCCACTCTAATCTGATTGCTTTCAGAAAGCTAATTGTGCCTGCTAGCAAACATCTCTGCTGCTCTAGCCTTGCCCAGCCTTGTCAAGGCAATCACATTGTATTTTGGAAGAAAAGCCACACCTGGAAATCGTCATACCTGGAAACTGCACATTCCTCTGTCAAATGGTTTCAAGGAGCTGAATTACCAGTTTTTTAATGCATCTGTGAATAATGTATAGTCATTCATAAAGGAGATAAAATTTCTGAGGGGGAAAAATTATGTGAGTATAGTAATTAGGTAGACTACACCTAGGTGTAGGATACTCTGGCTCCAGAGCAGGAATATATTCGAATCAACATAAGCAGCTTTTGTTACAAAGCTTAAGCGGCAATGGGTTAAAGATCATTGCTAGCTACCAAGATCTTGGTGTGATCACCTACTCTAGAGACTTAAAGCAGACTGAGCAACTGCACCAGGAAACACCACTAAGAAACAACTTCATCTTCTGCTATTTTAAAACAGTCAACATATGAATAAAGATGGGAGTAGCATAAGGATTAAACCCAAGAGTATGAAAGCTTGGAAGACCTTATTCCATTTAACCTCCCTGCTGGGCATCAAACATAAGACAAGGCTAAATGCACATGGCAGCATGCTGATCCTTTTTTCCATGCTGGCTAAAGCTCTGGGAGTAATGAAAGGTATTCCTTATCTATAGTAGCCTACAGCCTGAAAAATGCAGATAAAGAAAACAGGAGGGTAAGACTAAACAAAGACAAGGGGAGAGTGGCACGACCAAGCGCTGCTGCAATTACCACCTAGCTTGAAGCTTGAAGAAAATGATGTTGATGACACCTACTTTAAATTTTATAAAAGCCCAGAAACAACAAAATACCCAAAGCATCTCTGTGACATTCCATTGCAAATTTGCACAGTAAGTGGGAATTAGAAAAAAAAAAATAAATTTGGTTTAAAAATACCACGAAAAATACTTCTATAAAACCTGGGCTTTAATCCAAAGCACAAGCACAGCCAAGGCTGGCTCTGCTCAGCAATCACAGTACAGAGCAGCTTGTTTTGTGCTCACTTTGCTTTCAAGTACTTAGAGCTTCCTAAAGCATGGATCACAATACATGTAGGTTTATTTCTTGATGCAACAATACAGGAAGTGGGTATCATAAAAAAAGAACAGCATGTAAAAAAAAAAAAAAAAAAAACCAAAACA
>JAYDZK010000113.1:41649610-41665467 GCA_034509185.1 Euphonia xanthogaster | reverse complement strand
GGAAGTGGGTATCATAAAAAAAGAAAAGCATGTAAAAAAAAAAAAAAAAAAGCCTCACAGTCCTGAGCAGCTGTGATGCAAGTGCTTGTGTTTGACTTTGCATTTCAAATGCTAGTATTTAAAATGATGTAGACCAGGAACCCAGCCAGTGCTTGCTAACAGATTTGGCTTGCTTTCCAGCTCTCTCCAGCCTTTAAATAGCAAAAGAGCAAACTGAAAATCCCCGAGGCTGTATTTTCTGAGCCTACCACATGCCTGTGCTCAGTAATCATCAAACTGAAAGATCCTCACCAAGTCCTCAAAAACACAAATCATACAGAAAAAATCTATCACACTGAGAGCTGAAGTATGGTCCTATGACAAGAATTCAGTTTATAATAAACCTGGATTTGGAGAAAGAAAGGGCAAACTAGTTCAATTAATGTCACTATTATTTTCACCTGAATGTGAAATATGCACTTTTCTCTACAAACATGGCATTTCAGAGCTTCAGGGACTGGCAGCATGGATGTGATACTGCTCCCCTGAAACAGTAGCCATGTTTTCAATTACCCCAACCTGACTTATTGCCATCGCAGGCACTGAGGACAGGCTGGAAGAAATCTATGCACTAGCTTCAAGCCAGACAGCTTTAAATGGATAGACAGATATTAGCTAGTGCAAAGGCAGCTGAACATTAATCCTCTTGGTAGCCTTGCTAAAATCCTGTGCAAAACTCCCAGCACCTTACAAGGCTTATTTGTGCACACAAGCATTCAAAAGCAAGGTAAGTAGGGGTTTACCTGTGTAGATGAGCATGTGTGAGCATGTACACACATCCACCTTCTGATATGAAGAACTGTTCTTAAGGATCACTACAAAACTGCACACACAGGTGCAGCTCCACAAAGACAAGAAGGAACAGGCACGAACAAAAGCTGTAGGGTGAAGGACACTACATGACGCTCATCCAGGTGAGAAAAGGAAAAGTGCACTGTAGCAACAAACAGCAACGCTAACATCAGAGGGCAATGTGGGTAAGACTGAGCAGACTCTGGCATTCATCTAAACAATCAGGACTGCTCACACAGGTCATAGAAGTACTTTATTTATCATTCACTGATTCCTTCAGCATAATTTATGGGAAGAACATACTTTTAAAATCAGTAATTCACACAAAAAATCAGAAATTCACACAGTAACTTACAGAAATAATCAACAAATGGTTCCCAATGTCCCTACAATTACCCTTCACTAAACCTAAAACAGATACTGTAAGTAACAGGTAAATATAACAAATAGGTAAATTCAATTTAGACATGGGGAATTCTTGGCAGAGATACCATTATGCTGGGTGCCACCCTATTGTACTCCTCTTAAAATCAAGTTCTGCAATTGTTTTCAGTAAGAGCAGGATTAGACTGACAGATCAAGATTATCTAAAAGTCCTCTAGATCCCAAAGCAGGGATCTAAAATCAAGTTAGAACAGACGGAGAGAGAACCATATTTCATTTAACCTGAATGCCAAACACCTCTCCTTTGCACATGTTGGGATTGAAGGCAGATGCTCTTCTCACCCATTATTCAAAATGGAAGTGTTACCTTTTAGCGCTCAGATTTCTATCAGCTCATGGCAAATCACAGGAGAAAAATCCATGCAGCAGGAGACAGGCAGAAACGAAACAGTTTTACGCTTTCTAATAATATGACATGCCATGTGTTCCAGGACATTTCATTTCAGCTTTATCCAATTTTACTGCTGTGAAATCTATGTAATTCATTCATATGACTCCAGGCTTACCATGAAGTCCAGGTTGGGAGCATTATGAAGAACTATGAGCACAGACTGACTTCTTGTCTGCCGTGTTTCTTGTACAGCCTGGCTGTTATTTGCAGTCAGACAATGAGAGACACCGAGCCTGTTCGCATTGATTTAGTAGGAAAGCACCACCCCCTTAAGAAGACACATAAAACAAGGGTGTCCATCCTAATTCTCTTGTGATGGCTTTTTACTTTGCTGTTGACTCAGGCTAATTAGAATTTAAGCCCTTTTGGATGGTATGTTTGAGATACTTACACATTTATTCTATTGGTTGATTTCATGCACTCTTAAAATAAATATAATTTTGAGGTAAAAGTACCACAAGAAGTGACCTAATGGCTAAAATTCCATCTTAAAATTAGAAATAAAATGCAACCAGGTATAGATTCGCTGGGCAACCATCTTCACTCCTCTCAGTATCCCTACATGTAAACAATGGATTAATTTTGCTCTCATTTTATTAACTGCTCTGAGGCTTTCAGTAGACAATGCATTATTCTGGTCACCAAGAAAACCATAGTTGTTTTACAGTATGATGTCCCACAATAAGCAGCAGACCTTTCTTTCTCTGGATAAACACTTGTGACCCCTCCCACCCCTTTGGCTGACGTACAAACTGACAAAACTGAGCACAATGCGCTCTTGTTACTTCCCAAAGTCTTTCAACTTCAACACCCAACAGAAACAAACATTGTTAGGTACACAGTACAGGAACCCCAGTGATACTGGAAGATCTCACTAACCATGTTGTCCAGCAGCTGAGGTAGTGGCTATTGCCCTGTACTTGGGAAGGTCTGCGATGACAGGCAGGGAAGTGCCTTGGGTGGAGGTAATAATACGTTGGGCATTTCATACCAAGATCCTTCCCTCAATTCCAGTGATCTACAACACATGTATCTGGTGCTGAACTATAACCATCTCCTAAATACAAGGAACACACTGTAAGACAGGTGCAGTCATACAGGAACCTCGGGAAATTCAGAAATGGGCAGAAGAGTAACTCCAGAACGGGTGGAATCAGCCACTTACCGACCAGTGCCCTCCAGTGGCTCCCACAGCAACTGAAGGAACTGAAGACAAGAACCTGTTTTCCGAAGTCAAAGACAACACAGTTTTATCATTAATGGAAAGAAAGAAAATGCTGACATCTGGAAGCCAAATAGCTCTTTTTAAAATTTATGTTCTTGCATGGCAACCTCGTATCTGCTATCATTACATACCACAACCAGAAAAACCTACATTGCATCAAGTGAATAAAATATTAATTGCAAGTCTTGTAAAATGAGACAACAGAAACCAAAGTGATTCCCAAGACAAAAATGTTTATTTGTACTAACTCTTCAAACAGGTATACATTCAACATCTCTAAACAAAATCAGTACATATGATGAGGGCAAGTTGAGTAAGTATCATTAGAATGTACTGCCTTCCTTAGCAATTAAAGTTCATAACCCAAGAATTAGTTACAAATTTATGACCCCCTTACACAGGGGTTAATGATTTCAGTAAGACTATCCCAGTACTAGGCAAAACAGAGTGTTTGCAGAGCAGGCTCATTCAGTTCCAGTACCATGTCACAGTCTTTTAATGAGCAGTAAATATTAGTGGGGGAAAAAATACATTGGGCCAAGCTGAGTGTTCTCCAGCACTGAAAAGCAAATGTAAATTGTGAACTATCAATAGAATTTAAATAAATTATTTTAGTTATTTTAGTTACTGAAACCTCAGTTTTTGTTTGAAAAAAAGAATATCGTAACAGACTGGAGAAATGAATTCCATAAAAACCTCTTCTCTGGATTTGCCTTAGAATATAAGCTTCTCTAAAAAACAAGAACAATTAAGATTTGAGACTTTCAGTGGTAGAAGTAGTATTGGAATAATAAAGAAATAATTTAAAAATATATATTAATTTACCACATTTAGCTCATATAGCCCTTTATGTATCTTACAAAATGCTACTGTCCTACATACTGCATGTAAAAAAAAAGTTTATATATATAATGTATATGTACACATACAAAGCAAAAGCCACCCATTTGGTATTAAAAAAACAGAACAAAACAAAGCATAAGCAAACACACTGAAAGTTATGCAGTAATGAGGAGTGTATGCTCCATGTGTGCGTTAGCATAACAGTGCTTCCAACCTTAAAACATCCTCTTAAACATCTAAGCAGAGTGCTCGCTCCAAGTCAACTCTACCAGTGATGTTCCCAACTGCCACAAATGTCTGATGTCACTTAACTTCCGGCCATCTCTTATGTTTAGCACTAAATCAGAAGTAAGGCAAAATAACTTTTCACATCCCTGAATATCTGAGGACATTCATGAGATCTTCCAAATATTAATTCAAAATAATACAGGAGCACAAAAAAAAGGTACCCCTAAGTGGAAGGGTCTTCCTGTCTACACAAAGTTGCCCCAAAGCTTCCCTATTTCAGAGTAATCCAGGTTATGTAAGTATGACAGTTATTCCCAGGCATCCTCTCTAGCAAATTTTGAATGACAACCTGAAGTTTCAGGATGGGTGTGCGCTCATGATTCCTGGTCTAAAACCACCACTGAGAACAGTGAACAACAGTTCTGATACTGCTCAGATGTTAGGTGCGGATGTTCGGAGCAGTCTTGTTCTATAAATTCTAATGCCAGCCTTTATCTCCCAGTTTTAAGGAGTCCACTCTTAATGTGCCTAGCATATATTCTCCCCCCCCGCCCCCCCCCAGTTAAGTATACAAGAAAAGCAAAACAGATTTTACTTATCTATCTTCTCTTGCATGAATCTTAGAAAAAATCTAAAAAGACCAACCAAACCAACCATCCCCTGCCCCCCCGCCTTAAACTTCATAAAATCACAAATTTTCCAATAACAAATAAAATTAACCTCCCTGATAAAACAAAGGTTCCTGAAAAAAACCTAGTTGAGACTCTGGGGAATAAAAGAGATGGATGCCTTTGAGAAGCTTTCTGGGAGATGAGTTGTAAAGGATTTGATTCAGCACCCATAAGAGTTTTGTCCAGTGAAAGAGTAACTCCAGAGCTGGGAAGGCTGGATCAGGACTACAGCCCAGTGGACGTGCCAGAGACCGGCAGGCACTGAAATGAATGCAGTCATCGTACTGGCACACAACCCTTCTGACAACACAAGTGCGTGCTGTACCAGGGAGCTCCCCTGACATTCCTTGGAGTGTTGTGTGGAGCCCAACACGCTGCAGCTAAGCTAAAATCACAGCAGAACAACTTGGAGCAGTGGATACCCAAGGCTATTCTTCATCACCCAACCAATAACAGCAGTGAAGAACAGCCACAGGTAAAGCAATAAAATGAACTGTAGGCTCAAGGGTTCAGAACCCCCAGGTCAACACCTCTGGCTTGCTTTGGGGAATGGGATTCCAGAAGAGCCTAACACAGAGGAATAGTAAGGGAGAAATGGAGAAATACAAAAATGCAAGGATTAAAAACCAGAAGGGGAGGCAGTGATCCCCCTCTAGAATATTCCCTTTAAAATAGTGTAATTAAAAACTTTAAATTCACTTAGAAATTGGTTTCAAAGTAGCTTTCAACAACTTTCAAAAATCAAAATATTCTTCACTAGAGTTCATTGAAATATCCCTGTAGCCCCCTGAATAACTGCTACAACTTGTTTTGCATTAACATTGCTTAAATTAATATAGCCATAAGCATGCAAAATGTTAACATTTAATTGGGTATACAGAATAAAAAAAAGTTCTAACAGATTCCTAATATTTCAAGGTTACAAGCTTGATTCAGCCTCTGATCAAAACCACAGGGATTCTTCCCAGAGTGCCAGGGGATTTTGGACCAGGCTTTAATAGGAGACAACAAAGCATTGTGTTTTATGGTGTAGGAGCAAACTCAAAGTACACTTGTGTATATATACCAGGCAGATAGTGCAACTTTTGTATTGCGTATCTTAGAAGAGTTGCATGTCAGCCAGCAAAAGGAAAACCACCAAGCCAACACCGCGTGCTGTGTCAGACCAGGCTGGGGAACAAACACCGACACCCGCTCACAGACATTCATGTTGATCCTGTTGCCTAAGAGCAGCTCTGAACAAAGCTTAATGACAGCTACATCCACTTGAACCAAGACACGAATTTGAAAGGCAGAAAGCTGCATTAGTACAACAGCCTGATGGATTTTACTTGTGCTCTGGATGATTTTGAAGGCAGGATATTATGTCTGTAACAGGTCTCCCTTCATAGCAGATTTCGTACACAGCAGTGAAGAGTGGAAACCTGAGGAAAGAGGGTGGGGAAAGTGAACACAGTGTAAATTTATTCTGCAACATTTTATTAAATGAAAGAAATATAAAGGGGTGAGGAGAGGGAGGGGGAAAAGGGAGAGGTGGAAAAAATTATTTCCTTTTTCTATTTGCCACATCCAAATGCTAGGCTGAAAAGCAGGGCATAACTACAGAACCTGCACGCATCTCTGAAACAGAGTGACTCTCAGAAGCCTAGCTAGCTGTAATGGAGCCTGAGACATTTATTATGTATGGCACAACCATAAAGTGATCTAAAAAATAAATTTAAAACATTTTTCCTGGCTGTTCTCACAGCAGTACCCATCTGTGGTACTTTTAACCACTTTTAACCAGTGGTTAAAAAGGATGACTGGAACATCTGTTAAGCAGTACTTCTCAGCAATAACTTGATAATACAGAATATGACAAAAAAAGACCCAGGAAGACATTGAAGGTCAAGTTTTTTAATAAGAATTGAAAATTAGACACAGATTTTGAAATACAAAATTCCACATCTACTTTTTTTTCTTTTTAGATTGGCCACGTCTCCAACAACCTTCAAATTATTCAGGCTTCTCTGAAAATCTGATGGTTTGTTACAGCCAAGATACTTTACAAAATTTGTATTTGCTTTCTGTCCATCCCAGATAGTAATAGCCAGACAAATTCAATTTTCATACAAAGCATGGTAAATTTTGGGGGTTGATTTGGTCATCAAGTACATGTACCATTTCAGCATGGCTTTTTATACTGATGAATTTCAACCAATGGAAATAAAAAACAAGGGTCATTGGAGATGGTGTAATAGTTAATTTCTATGTGATTCAGAACACATCTGGATCAGGACTTTCTCCTTAGGAAATGTGTCCCACCAGTCACTCTAAAGCTTTATCTGTAATGCCCATTTCAGTGTTGAGCAGTACTGAGCACCATGTATGATGGCCTATTCATTATTACGCTGCAGTAATACTGCTATCAGCACACCACCCTGAACTAGACTGACTTGAGTTTTGTTTCTACTTCATTGGTGGAAAAAAAATTACCATACAGCCACATAGCTGCTCTCTCAAATACAATGCTAAACTGCTAAGATTGCAAAACCCTTACTAGGAAATCTGCAGAAAAAAATTATACAATGACTTCTGCGTTTCTTAACAAACCTCACTCACCTTGTATGATGTACTGGGCTGAAGGGGAGTTGCTGTTGCTGTTGCCATAAAAGCTCACGTGTAGGCACTAACAAAATTTGCTATGACTATGCGAGAGGTTGCCACAAAACAGGTGAACTTCCCGAAGCAAAAGCTTTAGGTACAATACTGGCAGTTACTTCTCAGTGAAGAAGCACCACTACTACAAGCCACAACCTGATACCCAAGTCCTGCTGCTTATCCCAGAGAACTTTACTGTGCACAGGTCTGCCACACTTCATGTGGAGAAACCTGTTCCAAGGCTGCAGGCTCAGGGCCAGCAAACTCCAGATGCATCTCAGGCCTGAGCACATCAAGAGAGCAAGGACGACAACTGTTGAAAAAAAGTAATTGCACCACGAGTATCAACAGGCATCAACCCTGCTACCAAGGCTCTTCTGAACTTTGACTTTTGCACACTTCTACATAGCCTTGGGAATAGTTTTGTAGGACCAGAGTATGAAATTCTTCCTTCATGAGACTCTTTCCTGTTGACTTTGAAACCATGGCTGCTCCACAGTGTTTTATGTTTTAAAGCAGTAGTTTTTTTCAAAACACTTTGAAAGTTGCCTTCAAAAGTCTTGTTGAATGAGACCTTTTATGAAGAACTGACATATATATGTTGGCATACCAAAGGGAAATTAGCAACACTGTTTTCATGTCTTTTATTAAAAACACAACCCAAAATCATCTCTAATGCACTTATTTTTTTGTATGATAGAACAGGATACAAAACAACCCTCAAACACAGCATCCTGTTTCATTTAGGGAATCATAAACAGTAAAGAATGAAGCCAAAATTTTAATTACTTTTTTCTGCAGTTAGCTTAATTACTGTATACTAAGGAGATAGACTTAGGTACTTTACATCCAAAGATAATATTAAAACATTAATCATTTAATGCAGCTGATACATTAAAACTAGACTTTAAAAATGCTTTTGGAGAAAAAAAAATAACAAGGGTTGGTCTTTCAACTCGCAGTTTTTAAATTTCCGATTTTACCTCTTTTACAAACAGGAACAGATAAATGTACCCCTCAATCTCATAAGGAGACAATTGTGTGTGTGGCTATAGGAATCACTCATGTTCTGACTCGAATACAAGTGAACCAAGCCGGACAATCTGCTTAATATCACACCACAAAAAACCATCCTGACCGACAGAGGCAGACGGGAGGTTTTAACCTACAGCAAACTGGAAGTCACATTAAGAAGGAGAACTGCAGTATCTAAGCTAGTATCCATGGGGTGGAGGCAGTCACACTATACAGATGACCACCAAGCTCCTCTCCTTGGAGGTAAGTAATGAATTTACTACAATGAAATGAGATGTAGGAACTTTTCACACTCTCTTTAGGAAGCTCTACCTCTACTTTCATGCATTTTCTTCTTTTCACATATTAAAACACACTTGCTATGCTTTTCTGTAGTAGCAGAAGGCAACAATACACTTTGCAAACAGGACATTCATAAATTTAACGTCACACTAATAGCTCTATCTACATCAATATTATTTTCAGATTTGATTCACTTCTCTCTTTGATTTTAACTTCGAATCTACTGTTATTACAGTGATTTTCTTTTTGGCTATTACTTTTATGAAGATATCAAAACCAAATATGCAGAAAGAATTATAGAGATAAAAAAGGGGTATGTGAAAATTGTTTTATCAGCTCTTACTCACTTGTCCAGCATTCCTTTCTGCTTCAGGATCTGATGCACTTCTGCAGAAGTCTGTGGTCCTTGGAGTTTCTGACCATTCAACATTTCTTGCTCTAATTCTTCAATAGACTAAGCAGCAGAGGGAAAAAAAAGAAAGCAAAGGAGAGGTATGATAAACTTTTCAGAAGCCTGACAACATAATCTGGATGAAAAAACATAGAAGTTACTGAGAGTTTTTTTTTCTTTTTCAAAAGTAATCTTGAGTGAGCATATAGACTATTCTCCTATGTTCTTGTTTGTAAGTATTCTCTTATCTCTCAAGCTTTTTTTTTAAATCACCACCCACCCACCTTTTAATACCTTTACACTCATTCTAGCCAACAGACTCAGGAAACAAGAGGAAAGAGAAGGGTGGCCTCTCAGTGAGCTATCATGACTCGGATAACTCTACTGTTTCTCCCTCCAGCAGTCGAGGAGTGGCAGTACTTATAGGAACAGATTTCACTCAGTGAATTAGGTACCTTTCCAGTTTTAACAAATGCTTCTGCTACACGTCGATTCCGGCCACCGTAACACGTTGTGATGAGATCAGCAATGCCGCAGCTCTCCAGGAAAGTGGCAGTAGAAACCTGTCCTTTGCAAAAAAATTTGGCAAAGGCGATCATCTCCATTAGGCCAAGGCGAATAACAGCAGCTTTGGTATTGTCACCGTAGCAAAGGCCATCACAGAAACCAGCTCCCACTGCTACTACATTCTAATCGGAAGAGAAATGGAAAACGACTCAATTACTGCTTACAGATGTCCTTGAGAACAGCAAACACTTTACTACTGAAAGACTAGGTTGCTAGTTTGGGTTATTTTGGTTTGGCAATTTTGATGTCTATGGGATAACCTAAAAAAAAAAAGAAAAAATATAAGGCAAAACATTTCCACGGATAAAAAACATAGTTAAAGCTCTGAGTTGCCCCTGAGGCTGTGGAGCTATTAATATTGACCATCTTTAAGAGCAAATAGGTTGCACTACACCCAAACAAGGTTTTAGCTAGATTAAGCTACTCCTGCCCTGAGGTGGGGTGAAGTTAGACTGACATCCTACAATCCCTTTATCAGATTTCCTTAATGATTAAATCAACAGTACAGCTAAAAAGCATTTAATGACTTCTATGATGACATGCTACGGGACCAAATTGAGCCAAGCTAATAGTACCCAGCCCTTTTAAGTTTGCAGTTTCTATAACCATAATAGTTAATAAAGGATTCCCAAAAGGTTCAAGACACAGGAAGACCTCCCTTAGCAAAAAAATTGTTTGCTTTTTCCTTAGACCTGGTGACAACCTTCTGTAAAGAATGTGCTGTTAACATTCAGCTATATGGTCCCTGCTTTGGTTACAGAACATGGACATTTCATGAGACACAATTGAGTGAATCAACTATATAAACTATTTTCTGGCTTGGGAGTCAGAGCAGACACTAGCCATGATTCCACTATCCCCACTAAAACAATCCATCTAACACAACAAACCCCACAAAAAGATGGCATTCTGACATAGATAAAGAAAGCAAGGAAGTAATGAATGCTATCATCTTCCTGCATGCAATAGCAGCAGCAATCTCAACAGAATGCACAGGAGAGCCAACACTATGACTCCTAATGTAGCACCTGATGCAGGGAAAAAAATAAAATTAAAAAATCAACTTTAACTGTTGATGAAGAAAGAACTATAATGAGAAGATGTTATTGAAAACAACCACTGATTAACAGCTGGTTTGGTTTTGGACTGTAAGAACCAGAAATGCCAGGCAGCTGCAGAGCTGTGTGGCCAGTCATGGCTAGGTGAATCTGAATCTCTGAATCACATGAGGCTAGAGGATCAATCATTGCTTTTTCAGCAGCTAGCTGAGGTCTAAAGGTGATCCTAAAAATTGCAGACAGATATTGCAACATTAGACCTGAAGCAGCCCAAGAAAGTCAACTTTAAAATTTGGTTGTTTAAATCATCTTGGCTTAGATCTTAGCTGTGGTGATTCAGTCAAGGCACATTTCCATTAGGCACCTCTTGCAGAGCAACCTCTAATATTTCTTCATTTGATGCCAAAGCAAGAGGAAGTCAAACAGATATTTAAGAAGTTTTCAGATGGGATAACCCATTCAAATGGATTTCACATGTATGTGAAATCTGTAAGTATTTATCACTCATCTAAAAACACAAACACGACTGAGCAACCTTAGGGCTTTTTCCATATACTTCTTGAACACTAGCATACTAAAGCTTCCCCTTCCCTCCAGCTTTGTCTGCTTGACTTTCCACTTGATCATAATTTACAATACAATTTGGCCTACGGTATTTAGTTGTCTATTTGTACCTTCTGCAGTGTTTGTCTTTGGAGCAACAGAAATACTCTTTTACGTAAGTCATACCAAGACTAGTTACATCTGAGGAAATGGGCTAGGGAACAAGGGAAGTTGTGAGTCCAACTCTAAAACACTGAGCTCCTTGTTTGTACAATGTTCCCATTGTATGTTCTTACACAGTTTGCAAATAATGAGGAAACAAGACAACGGATTATGCTCTAGAACACACCCCTGTTATGTCCTGGCACACATATCCCTCAAGCCACAACTATTAATTACAAGGTCTACCATCTGGTTTTATTTAAATCTTTGAAGAATCTCTGACAACTGTCTTGTGCCTAATATACTGCAGAGAACTAATTATACCACATTGAAAATTATACCTTACTCAAAGACGAGCCACCCCTTCAAAAACAACAACGACAAAAAATCTCCCAAAACTCACAGTTACCCTTCAGTTCCAAACAAGAGGACTGTTTGCGGTCCCAAAGCAGACAGTTTGTTACTTGAAATCTCTGTCTATAGGCACTAAGCTGAGCTTGTTTCAGGAAGATGCACAAGCAGAACACAAATTGACACACAAGAGCCTAGTGGCACCATCACTATTGTGATCTTCTGAGAAGTACATGAGGCAGGAAGGGTGACTGACCTGGTAAAAACATCTTTCTGTATTTCATATGGTTGATTTTGAATGTTGCCACTGACAAAGACTATGCCTGAAGTGTCCTGGTTTCAGTTAACTTCCTTCTTAGTAGCTGGTATATTGCTGTGGTTTGAGTTCAGTATGAGAATAATGTTAACACACTGATGTTTTGGTGGTTTGCGAAGTAGTGCTTACCTCAAGAAAGGAACTTTTTAGTGTCTCATGCTTTGCCAGTGAGGAAGTAAACAAGAGTCTGGGGAGGGGGCAACACAGCCAGGAGAGCTGATCCAAACTGGCCAAAGGGATCATACCATAAAATGCCATGCCCAGTATATAAACTGGAGGCAGTTGACTGGGAGCCATCAATCGCTGCCTGGGGACAGGCTGGGCACTGGTCAGTGGGTGCTGAGCAACTGTAGTGTGCATCACTTGTTCTTCTTGGGTTTTCACTCTGTCCTTCATTACAATTACTATTACTACTGCTGATCTTGTTACTGTATTTTCCTTGATTTCAATTATTAAACTGTTTGTATTTTAACCCTTGAGTTTTACTTTTTTTCCACTTATTCTCCTACCCATCCCTGACAGGGAGTAGGGGGTTAGTGAGTGAGCAGCTGCGCAATATGCAGTTGCCAGCTGGGATTAAACCACGGCATGAAGTTACAGGAACTCCTGCAAATGCAGTGGGCATGTATTTGTGCAAG
This sequence comes from Euphonia xanthogaster, assembly GCA_034509185.1. Classification (NCBI taxonomy): domain Eukaryota; kingdom Metazoa; phylum Chordata; class Aves; order Passeriformes; family Fringillidae; genus Euphonia; species Euphonia xanthogaster. The sequence continues at coordinate 41,652,851 of JAYDZK010000113.1, read as the reverse complement.
AGAAGAGAGACCACATTTCTGTGAGATTAGAAACTGACTGTATTTCCATGCACACACAGGAGTCTGGGAGCCCAATAAGCAAGTGCCTACTGACAAACATGTTCCACAGGTTCAAAGATACTGTCACAATAACCCCAAAAGGACTGCAACACAATGCCTGAGGCATTCAGAGCTCTAAAATCACTACATGCTTAAGCAAACACACTTCCCCTATCTTGACATTAACAGCTTTTTGCATGAAAGCACACATGCTGTAACCATGATTTACAGTGTGGTTTTATATTGTATTTGATTTTAAGCTACTAAAATACTTTGCCCTAACTGATGAGCTGTTCTGGTATCCTGAAGCTGGTGTTAGTCCTGATTATTCTAGAACACGAACAAGGAATGGACTGAGTTATTTTTTCATTGGGATAGTGAAGATATGCTCCAGAAAAGAAATGCTGATGCCAGGCAGTGCTCACAGTATGTGTCAGAACAAATGAGAGAAAGTGTCCTTTACTTGCACACAACCTGCTGTAAACATGCAAGAGGTCACAAATGCAAGGATAACAGATGACCAAGAAAACAAGGACAACAAGTCTGCAGACTTTGCTGACAGATTGTTCTCCAACAGAGTCAGTCCTCAGAAGTATCCAACATCCAGTGTACAGCACATTTGTGGAGTGCCCATGAGGACAGCTTCAGCAGCCATTTCTGAGGCAACCATTACTTCTCCATAATTAAATGGATCAATAAGAGAACTAAGAAATATTATTTCACCATCCCTGAGGCAGTGTCACAGCTCAGCATAGCTTGCTTTCCCTCTCTTTACACATGAACCTGAAGAAGCTCACTGCTTCCCCTGATGGCTGAGGTCAAATGAAAAGACTCAAAAAATCAAAGACGGTATCAGCAGGACTGCCAGAGAGGTTAAGAATAAACTGTTTGCTTGCTCCTGGTGAACTTGAATTTCATTTCCACTTAATCTCAGGAAAAAGGAAAAAACTCCCACAATCAACTTCTAGAGTACCTACACTGACTATTCAACAGTGACTGCCCTAAACACACTTTGCAAGTAACAATGCTGAGTTACATAACCTGGTAAAAAATAAATCCTTACTATACTTCTTACTTCTTTACTTAAGGCTTAGCTGAAGCTGGAAGGTTTAGATGAGCCTGAAGCAACCCGAAAGGCAGCCCCAACTGCGGCTTGCTGCTGCTTCTCCCTACAGTAACTCACATCTGTCTTGGTCCTTGGCTGCTGCCACTTGAGAGTTTTTAACTCTCTGGATCCCTGATCATCAGGCAGCTGGAGTGTGGCTGTTTTTCCATATCCAGAGACTAGATTCTCAACCCTCCTCTCAGCCACCCCTTGCACTGCTGCACTGGGTAAGTGAGGTAAACTGGGGTATGGTTTACCCCCGAGATTGCAGATACCAGTGTTCACATGGCCTCTCAAGGATGTGGCCAGGTTTGTACCCCAGCTCAATCTAGCCTCACATCTGTGCTGCTTCTAACACCACACTGGCACAGGTGGTGAGGACTCTAAGGATACCTCTAAGGTGACAACCTTGGGTCCATGCTGCTCTGCACAATCACATCCATCAGTATCCAACAGCACCTCCATATGTGAGCATAGCTGCATAGACTATTTTTAGGTGACATAACCTTTAAGCATTTTCTAGGAAGGCCCATTCATGGTCTGGTAAATGGCAGGTGTACTTGTAGGTGGCCTTGAGTCATGCTGCCTATAAAGCCAACTGGGCACCTTGAAACAACTATCCAAATTTCAACTTTGTCAATTTCTGTCCTCAATCCTTAGAAAAGGTCAACAGACAAATTTGAAATGCTCATCAGCCCTCAAAAGAAAAAAAATATCCTCACAAAGAACATGCCAAGCACTTTTGTTCCAACATCCAGGTTACAGTAGAAAGCTGTTCCTCCTCAGTACCATCAGATTTTGTAAAGTCACTGCCACTGCCTATTCAGCCAGTCTCCAAGCTGGCACAAGACTGCTTTTTCATGGCACTGATTTCTGCACTTCACTTTATCTCCACCAGCCCATTGTCACAAATCTAAATACAGTAAATGAAGTGGATATTCTATACATATCCATATATAAATAGCAACCAAGCACATGTTTTCCTATGATCACCCAGCTGCACTACCTAATATTACAGTCTGAACTCAAATAGGCTTCCAAAACCAAATTTCAAACCTGTAATTATCATTGTAAAGGAAAGCTGTGCTCAGAGCATTCTTTGTTACCCTTCCGTATTTTTTCCCAAGCTTTAGGCAACCACCCACGCTGAAAATCTTCCCTGCTTAGAAAGGCTTGCAGAAATAAAAAGTGAGGTAGAGTACAGGCTTTTAACAGCTAGTCCATTATGCCAGTAATAAGAGGAAAGTCTCCCTTTCCTAAGCTGGTATTTGCAGAAGAGTGCAGAAGCTGGAGGAATATACTGTTTTCCATAGTGTAATGTTTCTCATCCTTTAAATACCAGCACAGGAATTGTTTTTACTATTTCCACATCCAAAAAGACAGTCTGGAGTGACATGTTTGCCTGTTTACCCCTGTCCTCCTTGCTGTAGTTCACAGTGCCACTACTGACATTTTGAATTGGCACTGCTATAGCAAAAGAGTAGAGCCTCTCTTTTCATGCCAATGACTCCATGCAACATGACACCGTCACCTTCTGAAATTGGAACTTCCTCCTTCCAGGAAGTTGAACAAAGCTAATTTTTACTGAAGACTGAAGTTATGTCCCAAGTATAACAAACTGTCAGCTGACTGAAGCTACACATTAGATTTTACTCTTAAAAAAAAAAGTCTACTTTTCAAATTTTTATTATGAAGACTATCAGATGAATGATAAAAAAGCAAAGCTCTGGTTGAGACCCTTAGCAAACAATTTTTCTAATAGAAAATATGTACAGCTTCTAAGAAAAAACACTATTCATATCTGAGTTTTGCATTTTGCTTTGCACTATGGCAATAAAACCTTATCCATAGGTTTAATTTTAGCTTCTTTATTTTCTTTCAGAGCCAGACATGTTCCCAATGCATTAATAAAATTTTTCAATCTTTGAGAGTAAAACACCTGAGGACATTATTTACATGCTGCCACCACAAGATTTAGGATAAACTAGAAAGGGTTTTAAATTAAAAACTACTTTAAAAATACAATTTTATTAATATTTTCTTTTAGATGAAGACAGACTTGTATGTTTAAAGACATCACCTATACTAGAATGATGG
>JAYDZK010000113.1:41637369-41649591 GCA_034509185.1 Euphonia xanthogaster | reverse complement strand
TATACCAGTTTTGCCTTTTAATTATGCAAGAAATCCACAGTACTTTTAAACCAGTTAATCTACACTTAATTCACTTTTTGTCTAGACCTTACACCACGCATTTTTTGGAAATCTCAACTCAATTAATAAAATATACTGCAATCAATATGAAATGACTAGAGCACACAGAATATAAACACCTTTTCAGAAATACAACTAGACAGTTCAGTCTGCAGGAGGCATGATGAATAATAAAGCAGAAGAGAGCAATAAAGCAAGGTTACAAAAATCCCCTAAAGTCTCACCTTAGTATCTTTCCAGGCCAAGAATAACAATCTATTTAAATTCTACTGCAGTTCCAAAGAAATACTGGTGTCTTGCCTGACTTAGACCTTTAAAGTGGAGTTTTGAGTGTTTGCTGACTACCTGCCCAGTTTGACGGGCCTGCTCATCTCTAATGCCCTTTCACGAGATTGGTCTGAATGAAAATTCCCTGGGACAGAATTCCTCTATCAGACAAGGACTTAAGCTAGTCAGAAAACATCCAGCTGAGCAGATTTCAAAGAAAAATAAATCTGCAAAACTTTTTCAAGGGTCTATACACAGGGATTTCTTTTCTGGTAACCTTCCCACATCGCCCACATGATTTTAAAGCAGTGGCTGTGGAGTTGAATTAGAGGCTCCATAATCTCAAGAAAATTCTCTCTATACAGTAACTCCAAAGCATGTTGCCTCAAAACACCTGATCCCATCAGTGCACAGACCCATTACCTCCTCTTTCTCAGGCCCTACAGTATGACAGCTGTCAAGACAAAATTAAGGAAATTAATATGCCAAAAAAATGCTCTTATATCTATCCAGCTACTTTCACTAAGCAGGAATCAAAGTTCCTTATCTTAAGACATCACTGCTTGGTGTGGTAGCTTTGCAAGCCAGTTAATTTAGTTTGGACAAAATTTCAACAGCAAAACCAAAGGCAGACAAAATAATTATTCAAAACACAAAAAAAAATGTTTATTCACTACACCCATCAAAAATTATTCAGGATAGGTAACAGATAATGTGAGCTACTGTACTGTTTGCTAGGTTGCCAAACAACTTCTTTCTCCCTTTCCTTTGGTAAACACATTGTTGCAAAAAGAAAAAGGGAACTAAAACAGATTTAGAAATATATCAGCCAGTTAGATGAAATCGATACTTGCTTCATGACTGTGTAAGTTAAGTGAAAGATGTAGAAAGAGAACCTAGCAGATGGTGAGACACAGATCTAAAAGCCAGCTCTCAGAAAATGCTGCTCCCTCAATTCCCCTCTGGTTCTGGAAATGTTGTGACGCAGTTTTACATATCTTATAAAATACAATGAACTTTGTTTTAAAAATGGAAATATCCTCTTTTCTTTTCCTACAAGGATGATTATTTCATCTATCACCTGCAGCCTGTTAATCTTACCTTCAGAGCACCACACACCTCAACTGCATCTGCATCGTCTACTACAGTTATTCGGAAGTTTGGAGTCTGAAGGAGTTCTTTGAAGAGAAGGCCATTTTCCAAGATTTTGCAGCCTATTGAGAGAGAGAAATGAAAGCTAAAAAAAGGGAATAATTTATTTGTATGTTATTTAGCCTTTCCTGTACAAGCCAAAATGCCTAAAAGCAGAGATAAGGTTGTTTTATTTCAATCCTAAATAGAATCCCTGTTCGAAGGGACCAATCACATCGAAATTGCACTTAAAAGCTCTACACTGAGTTATTCAGGACTTTTTCACAATTTATTGTCTGCTCAGCAACAGGTTCTAAATAAAAATTCCACTAATTCACTGTCCATTTTTTGATCACTGTCTTTAAAAAGAAGAGCAAATAATAAAACAGAGATGAATTAAGAACCAATTATTTCCAAGTCAGCACTCCAGAAAAATACCTACTGATAAAGGTATGTCAAAGCTGCTTTATTAATCAAGCATGCTGCCCCTGACAATTGTTTTTAAACACCAAGATGCTGTTCAACCATTCAAAATTAAGTTCAATGCAAAAGCTGTGAATGAAATGTTACAAAGCTAGCAGTGCACAAAACTCTAAAAATTAACACTGAAAAAGCCCACTATATGGACTCTGTGCTATAAAGTGTGAGTATGTATGAGTACCTGTATGCATATATACACACACATGCCTTTCTAGAAACTGTAAAACCCAAGACTAGGCACATCCCCATGCTGCAAATGTGTGCAGACATCAACACCGAACTAAAACAATTTATAGTTTTTGTGGGAATGAAGTGTTTTGAGAAATTAAAACAAGATACCTTAAAAAAAAACAAAACAAAAAAGTCAAACCAAAGCAAACATGCTGAAGGTACTATCATTGACAATAGCACCTGAGCTGGAGTACAGAATTTATAATTGTTTATCCATGTAAAGCCATTCAGACCCAAGAAAAATCTTAAACACAATAATAAAATGAAGGAGTTTTTTATATGAAGGGTGATAAAAAACATGCTTGTATTTCACATGCTAAGGTTATAACCCTAGTAAGAATAGGCAAAATTGTGGTCTTCTCTCTCCCTCTATTCCCAGTATTGTCCTAGTACTTTTGGAAGTATAAACATTCTAGGAAATTCAACCAACAGCTTCTGGTAACAGTCAGCTAATGTCGAAAACAGTGAAATTTGAGCTATTTGGTGTGCGCCTGTGAGGACAGGTGCATGTTTTAAATATTCTTACAACTTGGAACAGTACCTATTGTGGTTTCACAGAATTTGTCTGCTGCCACCTCATTGGCAATGTTAGCTCCCATCAGCACACTGATGTCTATTCCCATCTTCTCTCGAATAATGTCAGAGATCAGTTTGAGTCCCTCCGGGCCTTGATCTATTCCCTGCAGCCAACATTAAACGGAATTACTAAAAAGTCATTCATTAGGCACAGTAGAGATGCAAGCAGAACACAATCAGTCTTGTCCACAGGTGAGAAGTGAAACAAGGACTATTCAGACAGAGACTAAAGATGACAGATGCACTACCACAAGCACTTCTGCTATTTTGATCTCTCCAAGATGTCTTAGAATTGTAGGAAGCAGCACCTTAAGACTTAGGACTAAATTCTAGATGATGAAACCAGTTTTTATTCCGTCCTCAAAGACCTGATTCTAAGAAGTGCTGAACATTCTGCTTTTTTTGTTCAGAAATCAGGGGCTTATTATCAGTAAATCCTTAATCAGCGAAGCATAACCAATCCATCAGTTATGAACCAGACCTGAACTTGGATTTGAAATTACACTGAAACTCACAAAATGGCATCTGAATAATTTGTCTTGTGAAGAGATATCTGAACTGAAATATCAGAGGCAGGTTCCCCAGTGTACAACCAACAACAGTTTAGTAGTAGAAATACAAAAGGAACAGCCATTCACAGATACGTAGAAAGCTGAAAAACTGAGAATAATTTAACTTATATTTTTAATCTGTATTTATAATGCACTCTTTACAAAGTGTGAAAAAAGGGCAGAAATAGGGCCTTAGAAAAGATCACCCCACATATTAATGCTACATAGAAGAAGAGAGTATGGTACCCTCAACTGCCTGAACTAGAACTACAAATGAGATCACCTTCTTCCCATAAAACTCTTTTCTCCCAGCCTGCTAAATGCAGAATCCTTTTCAGCTTTTATTACAGGGGTATGCAGACCAGCTATTGAAATAGCCATTCTTTCCCACAATATACCACCTTTCATATACAATAAATATAAATATACAATACTTTCTTTTAATGCTGAGGATTTGATACTTTTGGAATTAGTAATTTTGAGTTATGATTTATAGGCAAAAAGTGTGATCCTGTATTACTTCCATATATACATATACATACACACTTGTATGCTGCCAGTAGTGACATTTCAGGCAGGCAGTAATTTCCACAGGTTAAAGGTGCTGCTCCTTAAATACCATGGTGCAATGAAGAGACATGCAGAAATGCCTGTATAAAACCTGCCAATTAAACTAACGCTTGCATTTCTGCATTATTTTTCAATTTGTATTGCTTAATGCACAGCTCTGCTTTCTCATCTTTAATGAGCCACACAGAAACAACCTGAAAGCAAGCACACAATACATGTTGCATTTTTCCCCCAGAGTACCAAAAATGTCCCCACAAAATAACTGTAAGGCCCCTCTTCCTAAGCAGGCAAATAATAAACAGAAAAGCATGCACACATTGAGAACAACTCCAAAAATGTAAATACCTACACAACAATTATTCATGCAAGTGAAAGGAGACCAGAAAGGCTTAGGTGCCAGATTTTGCTCCATTGTGAAATGAACGCAACTCCTGACAAAGTCAAGGAGAGCGGTACCTGTTTCTTGTAGAGTTAAATCCAATACTGAATGACAGAATAAAAACCAAACACCCCTTCCTCCCTGCAAAACCAAGGCTCCACCATGGGCATTTTCACTGGGAAGCAATGGTCTGCAAGGCAAAGCAAGCGACCTTACTGCTTTCATCCTAACATGCCTGTCAGAGCAATCCCTGGAGCCAGTAACAGGGAAATGAAAATGAGACCGATGTTGAGGTTGCCTGAAGCGTAGTTTGAATGACTTTCAGCTAGCCTGCAACTTATGCTCACAGCTGTACTGCATTTTAAGTTTTATATGGTTCCTCTCCCCACAGCCACACAGTCACTTGTAAGGTTTCCACAGACAAAGAGCTAATGTAAAACAACACAGATGCAAATGTTTCAATAGAAATGACTATTAACAAGCAGATAAATGTCTTTATTTCCCAAAGACTCAGTTTTATTGTCAGACATTAGGCTCTGCATGAAGATTAAACTGTCAGAAAGAAAAAAAAAAACAAAACAAAGACTGAAAGATGATACACTGCTAACTTGACAGCCAATTTAGAAAACACAGAAACCAGATGTCCCACAAATAATAGTTTTCAGAGCAGAACGGCACTTTAACTATCAAAGTTAACATAAGCCACTTTAACAGCATTAGCATTGAGAATGAGACTCAAAAATGATGACACTGATGAAAACAGCATGCCTAAAGAGTATGCAAAAGTAGAGGAAAGAATGTTGTGTTCAATCTCTACCCTATCTTCTCAAATGATACTTTTAATGATAGTATGTTATGCCTTTTCAGTTATGCCTTTTCATAAATACTGACATGTACTTTGCATTCTCCTGCAAAATATTAAGGGGCCTCACAGCATTTCTTTGGAAAGGCTGCCTATGGATGCAGTGCTGCAATGTGACAGTGGGAAGCTGCCCAGAAACCAACTCTGCGCTGCATGGCAAGTGCCACAATTTCACTTCCACTACTACACTAAGCATGGACTTTTTGTTTTGCTGGGGGTCTCTGTCTGTTTGGAGTTTGGCTTTTTTTTTAATGTAAGTATTTCTTCCCCTTTCACACCCCTCCCTTTTTTTCTTTTTTTTTTTTTGCCAAATATAGCCATTAATCAACACTCCATTACAGAACTGGTAATTAGGATCCAGAACAGTAATTCCGAGGGAATATCGGTCCAGGACCCTGACTTCACATATGCTGACTTAAACCTCGTTTAGTCCAGCAATTTCATTAGTTACTCCTATCACTAGAATATAAATCACATTTAGCAAATTAAAGGAGTATAAGTATCTTGAGCACTTTTAACAGTGCCTTATTTTACCCTTCTATGATATGATGAGCTTTTCTACAATTTGGAGCAAGAACAGTTTGGAAGCATTACTTTTTCATACCTCACAGTAATACACCAGTCAGCACTGACAAAACAATAGATTTTGTGGGCTTTGTTAGCCAAACTAAAGAGACAAGTTTGCAGCATGCAGTGATTGAGGTTTTTTGTTCTTTTTTTTGAGCACAGATCCATAAATGTATGATTTTCCAGAGATGACAGGAAACAAGGGAATATGTGCCAAGAAAATGGCCTACAAAGCAACAACAAACCACAATCTTCCAAACCTCTTGGGAATTGCTTATTATTTTCAGCTAAACATACAGAGGAAAAAAGCCCACCCACCCAAAAACAATCCCAAAAATAAACTAATTCACATTTTTAAATTTTTCTGCCAGCAAAACTACAAACACTCCAGTGAAATGCCTCCCACACATCTGCCCTTTCCTATTTCCTATGCTCAAACTGTCTTTGGGCGATGCTGAACAGACTCTCTTGTTGCAACATAATATTTGACATGAACAAGAGCACTATCCTCTCAATCACATGAAATTCTCTTAGCAGCTCTTGAAATGATCAACTCAGCATGTGGGATGTGCATTAACAATCAAAGCATTATGCTTGTGCTCTGCTCTTCATCTAATGATCCTTTTGGAAACAACAAATAAAAGACTGGAAAGCTTAGCGGTGCAAAACATATCGACTCCCTCTTTCTTTCTCAAAGTCTTGTGAAGAGCCTCATTTTCCTCTTCCTGCAAGCATTGTGTAACAATCTACTAATGACCAAGACAAATTCTAATCTTACACCTAGAAAGGTTTAATGGACCAATCAAGCAAATAATGCACCAAGACTTTGCATATCAAAATATCAAGTCACCTTGTCTTAGAAGATTCCATGACACATTCTCAGTTATTAATGCAGGGTATTTATTGTACCTTTATGAGAGTTATGCCGAGGGCTTTACTGTGTACTTGTCCTGTGATTTCATCGCAGACTTTATGGATGAACTGATGAGGAAGGACAAAAACAAGCAAGTCTGCATCCTGTACCGCTTCACAAAGGTTTGGGATAGCAACCTGTGTAGTTATGGGAGAGAAAGGCTGCATAACTTCTCAAAATTAACACTACACACAAGTGGTATCTAATAAAAGAATCACAGAATCAATTAGTTTGGAAAAGACCTCTGAGATTATTGAGTCCAACCTTGGAACAAACACCACCCAGTCCACTGGACCGCAGCACTGAGTGCCGCATCTAGTCCTTCTCAAACACCTCCAAGGATGGTGACTCCACCAATTCCTGGGCACCCCATTCTAATGTTTAGTCACTCTTTCTGTGAAGAAATCCCTCCCAATGCCCAAACTGAATCTCCCCAGTTTGATCTTTTGAACTAGAACCTGACCAGTTTGGTCTCATGCTGAATGCTACAAAATATTGCATTTTGTCACTGAAAATAAGCAGTAGCATAGACTTCCCAGACTAACAGCTCCAATGCAAGGTTAAGGCCAATTTTTTTTTAATGGGTATAGTAAAAGCTGTTAATCTTGCTCTTGTTTTCACACTCGCTTTCTTGTACAGAAATTGAAGCAACATAAAAACCAATAGTGATAGGAAGAAAGAGTGTATTGGATTTACTTAACTGCATAATTACATAATTTTACTCGTTCAAATTTTTGATGCCATCAGTAAAATAGCATAGTCTGAAATATCATAGACCCTAGAGGTGTTAACAAAACAAATTTCTAACTCCATTTACAGCACAAGTAGTATTCCCTCTGCTCCATAACTATAATTTAGCTTTTGAGCCTTACCACATTATCTGGCAGCTTGCATCCAGGGAGATACTTTACGTTTTCATGGTCCGTATTTATGATATCTGTCAGTTTTCTCCCATTAATATTCTCCTCGAAGACCCACATGTTCACTGTGGGAGCAAACTTCTGCAATTTTTTTACATTATTACCTACTATTTTGGCAACTGCAGAACCCCTGCACAAAAGAAAACAAAAACATAATTAAATAATAATTTAAAAAATATTATTTCACTGTAGGAAAAAGACTTTGTTTTTAAAACAATCACAAATTCACAGATTATTTGACCAGCTACCATAAAATATTCTGATCTAGTAAAATAAGTGGAAAAATACACTAGTCATTCACACCTGCTGCTTTTTCTCAACTACAGTTAGAGTAGGTTGGACTGAAGTATTTACTGAAACATCCTTACGTATTTTGTTTTCTTATTGGCTATCCACTGAGAGTTTAGGTTACTGTATTTCCCCAAATCAAATTAACTGTATCTTCAAAGCCGAGGTAAAAGTGACATACTAAATTTTATTAAATGTGTCATTTTCACCTTTAAGAGATGAGAAGCTTCTTTGCTAAGATGGCTGACTAGTAAGTTGTTGTACAATACCGACAGGCACTGAAAGCCAAGAATCATTCATATGTTGCAGAGGTTATGAGCTTCATGGCTGCGCAGCCAACCTCACAGAGCTTAACTACTGTAACAGCATCCTCTGAAACTGCATGGAGACAAGTCCATTGCTGTTAGCCTCATATTCTCCCCAAGAACAGCATACAGTGAGATCTCTAGTAGATGATCAATTTTACTTCTCAAATCTCTAAGCAATAACAAAATTAATCACAATTACAAGAGGAGGAACAAACACAATCTTCCCTTTCATCATTCTATTAAACCTGTTAACATAAGTTCCTTTCCTGGGACAGGAGGTAATTTCATAATTACTGATAACCGACTAAGGAGACAGAAAAATTTTTATGAGTTGTGATAAAAATACAGAGTAATGATCTGAGGCTTACATGTGTACGTGTGTGTGCACGTGTGTGTGTGCCTGTGTAAACTGCACACTTTATTAGGAGGTAAGAACACTAACTTTTGCAATCTAGTTATACTCACACAATCCCCTAAATGTATATTTATATTGCACGTTGCTTATAATAAACCCATAGCTGGCAACTGAACAAAGTGGGTTCATTCTGCTTCAAGAGCTTATGATATGGCACAACTCACTGGGCTGTATTAAAGATGTGTGCTAGCACATGACTAAGGTCACTTTCTAAGTAGGAGCAGAAAAAAATTTAGTACCCTGAGTAGACCTTTTATAGCCAAACCATAAAATTGTGAGTCTTAAAAGACTAGAATTTACTTCTCTAATAGCACTTCACACACTAAAAATGTCCCTAGGTTCAGAAGATGATACAGAAGACAATTGCAAGCCATCTCTTATCAAGCTTGACCAGCATGGTTTCTGCTGCACTGGTATACAGCTCACCAGCTCAGCCTCCAAATGTCAGATCCATACAGACACAGACCTCACATTCAACACAGCTCATGTATGTGTTCCTCAGACAGTGCTTTGAGTTCCTTGAACAAAAGCACATTTACTCCTACAAATTTATATACAAAGTTGGGACACTGCCTTCTGTTTTCAACTTCACTACATATTCTCTGTGCTTGCTGGTGACAGAGCAAGACAGAAATAACTGATTCAGCAACTCTCTGACTGGGATTTTCAGTCTGCCAGCAGAAAGTCTGGCAGTGTGTACTACTTATGTGAGACATTAATTCTATTACTATTTAACACTCAAATGCCTGAGCTGTCTTTTTTTTTTTTCTTTTTTTTTTCCCACTCTTTGAATGCAGTATTAGGAAAAGTGGAGATTTGCCTAGTCTTAGTTTCTGAATTCAAGAAGACACTCCTGACTGGTTTCTCTGGTTCATCATTTCCCATGATCTCACAATCACTCTTTCAGAACCATTTCACAGTTGGCCTGATGTCCCCTCATCACTTTTTAACTAAAGCACAAAGCCAAAAAGCTCCTTAACTTGCCCTGATAACAGCAGCAGTGGAGGTTGCAACATGCAAGTGCAAATGATATAATTATCTAGCTCTACCACTGTCCCTGTAAAATCACCTCAGTTAAGCCACACTTTCTCCCAGTTTTCTACAAGTTCCTAGCTGCATAAACCCCTCTGTCCAGTAACTTCCCATCTCTTCCCAAATTTTACAGTTTCTGTTCAAGTTTGGCAATTGGGTTACTTAAAGACTGGTTTCAAGAAAATGATGAGGGATAAATTGTGGCCATGCACACTTCATTAACTTGCCCTGGAAGTGTTATCAGAGCAGGTTACAGTACATGATCAAGCTTGCAGTGCTTTAAATGACTCTGGGCACTGTCCTGGAATCCCAGGGCTCCAAGGCACATCCAAAGTGTACTCTCTCAACGTCCCAGACACCTTACTTTATCCCCTGTCTTAAAAGATCCTAACAGAATCACTGATCCACCAGATGAGCAACCCTAAAAGGGCAAGGCCAGCAGACAGCACAGCTCCTGCTCTCCCATGCTGTGCCATCTGTCCCGTCCCATGATCTTCCATCAGGTGTCAAGTGACCCCTGCCAAGTCAACTTCATTGTTAAGATGACCTTCCTATAGCAAACCAACCAAACAAGTCTGACTGGAAGTAGTCAATCAAGGTGACTGGCTTAACCCTTCTAAAGCTACTGTCCTCCCAAGCTCCTTTAGGGTTTTTTTCATCCCAGATATAGGTTAAAGGGCTATGAGAATACTTGTCTGATGGAATCACCTCACACAGAACTCCAAAACCCACTGTCTCCAAACTGCTCAAGATACCAAACCCCACTCAGATCAACTACTTACATGCCTACAATTTAGGCACCACCAATCACATACTCTTACAACTCAGGCTTCAAAAGTATATAATCCCCAAATCCCCAATGATCAGATACTTACAAATGCTTCAATTTCTTTCTAGTTACCTGCCTTAATGCATTAAATATTAATATTTTATTTAAATATTTTAGGACCGCAGGCCCCAGTTCAAAAGGCACTTCCAAGGTATACAAATTTAGTCCAATTTAGTTCAATGATTACACATACACAGTGCTCACACACAGAATCACAGTGCTCTTTGCAGTCAGGGTTTGGTGTCTGTCATCCCATGGACTTTGAGGAAGAAACCACCTACCTCTCCAAAAATTACTATTTTCAATTTTTGATTACCTTGGTTTCTGCTTTACTCACATGAAAACCCCTGCCATTACATATGAAAGAAGCCGTAAGTTATTAAATACATATATCCCCAAAAGGAAGAGAGAATGCTACTACCAGGCAGCAGCTTTCTTTCTTCTTTCTCTCAGCACAGGAGATGAGGGCATTTTGCCACCAACTCATCCTATTAGGCAGGAACTTTTCTTATTTATTAAACGATCCAGTGAGATGAAAACAAAATACATTTGCATATGGTTATTGCTTACAGGCAGTATCTACAAATCCTTTTGCTTCTACAAGTGTTTCACAGTGAATCAAATCCAAATGGAGTCAAACTTCCTGTAAAACTTTTTCTAGACTTCCACTATAGAACAACAGCCACCACACTCCTAAAAGACAAGGTCTAACTGCATAATTTCCTTGTGATATGTAGTGCAATGCACGCATTTTACAAGCTGGTGCAAGGAAAGCAAGAGATGCTGCACTGAAACATCAGCCATTCCCTAAAAAAGGGGATCACAAACAAAAATAAAACTTGGCAGCTGCTGGTGTTTTTAACAGCAGCAAAAGCCAACTGCATGGAGTGGGCAGGCAGGGTGTGAGCAACAAGTCTAAGATCATCCTGACAAAAGACTGGCAAATTTGGTTTAATAAAACACAGTGGCTTGCTCTACACGGAATTCTTCAGAGTTTAATGTCTTAAAAGCCAATGCTACCCGAATAATGTGAGCTTAGCATTAGTAATTGGAAGTGACAAACTGTGAAGACCTATTTCTATAACGCATTGTAATTAATTTATTCACTGTAAAGAGGGCTCTGGTGTAGGAAAAATAAATGACTAAAGAAGACAAACGGGTATTAACACAATACTCCTCTAGAAGAATGATGTCAAGTAAGTCTATTGCTTTCAGTGGATGAAGAAGCAAGTTCATTTAAGTCTAATTATAAACTAGAGACAGAGACAGCAATGAAACCTTGTCTCAAGCTCTCAGTGCGCCTCAGCATAATCAATTTGGAGGGAAAAGAAGGTATTTCGAATAACCCAGAATCTCACAATTCTTTTTTGACTGTCTTTGACAATAGGCACATAAGAACACAGAAACCCCCGAACAACACTTCTGTAGACAAGCGAGGTTGTTAGTGAAGCTCTACAGGCAGGGCGTAGTTGGAAAAAAAAATTAAAACGTACAGCGTCTTTAATGTCTACGTCATCTGATATCGGACGAAGCGCACAACAAGTACCAGGTTAAAAATATCCTAGAACAACTTCGCAGGACACGCGGGTGTTTACAAGGACTAAAACTGCGGGCTCGATTCTGCCGCTCCCTCCTCCGAGTACGTCACGGCAGCACCTCCGCTCCGAGGGAGCCGGGAGCACGACGAGCCCCCGGGCGCGGCAGGACGAGCCCTCCCGCATGGAACAAGAGCGACCCAGAGCCCGCCACGGTCCGGCGACACCGCGCTCCACCGCCGGCACCGGGTGGCCTCACGGCCGCCACCCGAGGGGAGCGCGGCCGCGGCGCCGGGCGGGAACCGACA
>JAYDZK010000113.1:41613936-41637216 GCA_034509185.1 Euphonia xanthogaster | reverse complement strand
GCGCCCCGCCACAGCGGCCGCGGCCGAGAGCTCCGTCAGGCGCCCGCCCCCCGTCCCGGCTCCCGCCTCCGCCGTCAGGGCATCGTCCGCCCCCCGCTCCCGCCTCCGCCGTCAGGGCATCGCCCGCTCTCCCTCCGGCCCTGCGGCGTGACGGGAACTGTAGTTCCGCCCCCCGGCCGCTGGGTCCGCGATGGCTGAGGGTGAGTGGGGCCCTCGAGCAAAGCAGGCAATCCTGCAGGCGCTGTGGCATATCATAGAGCCACGGAATTATTTAGGTTCGAAAAGACTTCTGAGAGCATCGAATCCAACCTACAGCCGAACACTACATCCAGACCACGCCACTGAGTGGCCCCGTCGAGTCTTTCCTCAAATACCTCCAGCGACGGTGACTCCACCGCCTCCCTGGACAGTCCATTGCAATATCTAATCATCCTTTCTATGAAAAAATTCCACCTAATGTCCAACCTGAACCTGACATAGCTTAAGACTGCGTCCTCTTGTCGTGTCGCTTGCTAACTGGGAGAAGAGGCTGATCCCTACCTGGCTACAACCTCCTTTCAGGTGATTCTAGTCATCAATAAAGTCCTCTCTGAGCCTCCTTTCCCCAGGCTAAACAACCCCAGCTCCCTCAGCTGCTACTCCCAGGACTCGTGCCCCAGACCCTTCACCAGCTCAGCTGCCCATCTGTGGACACACTCCATCACCTCAAAGTCGATCCTGAATTGATGGGTCCAGAACTGGCACAGCACTCGAGGTGTGGCCTCACCACTGCCAAGTGCAGCAGAAGAATCCTTATTGGCACCACTATCTGCTGAACTAATATACATTTCAGCCATACATGTAACAGCAAAACTTCTGCTCTCTCCTAGTGCTATGTAGCATTGGAGTAAGTCTGTGAAGGCTCCCAGCTGTGGAGGAACTAATGTATCAGGTAATAAAGCACGTTAGGCCTGGAGGGATCTTAGAAACACAAATATGAGTGTTTTCAAATACTCCTCTGCCCTCAGCCTTCAGCCGAAATCATATTGTTCTCTGTCCCACATGCTTCTCCAGGGGGGAAAAAATGGATGAATTATTGGTCTGATAGATGGGTGGGAGTCATCTGTGATAAACTTTTCCATCATATTGTATTTCTACTGACTCATTTAGCTGTATTTAATAATAAATTATTAAGGAAAGACTGAGGACCAATCTTGTCATGGTCTGCAACTTCCTGAGGAGGGCAAGTAGAGGGGAGAGTATTGATCTCTTTTCTTTGATGACCAGTGATAGGACCCAAGGAAACAGTGGGAAGCTGGGGTGGGGGTTTAGGTTGGGTATTAGGAAGAGGTACTTCACCCAGAGAGTTGTTGGGCATTGGAACAGGCTTCCTAGGGAAGTGGTCACACCACCAAGCCTACCAGAGTTTAAGAAGCGTTTGGACAAAGCACATGGTGTGATTTTTGGGGCTGTCCTGTGCAGGGCCAGGAGCTGGACTCAGTGGGTCCCTTCCAACTCAGCATATTCTATGATTCTATGACAATGCTCTTGTCCCTGTACCAAAACAGTGTCCCCCTCTCTTTATTAAAATCAACCATGTATCCAGACCTTTTGAGCTTTTCATTACAGCACATTTCTTCATTTGTACCTCTTCCAAATTGCTTGCTAGGGGTTAGCTGTCAATGAAATGCTCTTCCAATTACAGGCTATAAAAGAAGAAAAGTTGGATCAGCTCTGTTGCCTTTTGAGCCATCATTGCTGAAGCAGTGTGAATTGCTACCTGTTTTCCTTTAGTTTAAAAGCACGGTTTTCGTTTACTCCATTTACTCCACTGCCAGTTTGCTACCAAATTAAATCTTAACAGAAGAGAAAAAAGACCCAAAACAACAACCAAAACCAAAACCAACATGCCTAAAATCCAATCTGCTTGCACTAGTATCTTTATTTCTACTGCTAGCACTTCCTAATGTGGAGAAAGCCCTCATCTCATTGTTTGAGCCCAGTGAGAAAGTGTTTTGCTTATGCTTGCTTTAGGCATTCAGAGACCAGGGTGGATAATATCTGGCCTAAGTTTTGAGGGATTGAGGAGGGGATAGTTCTATAAAATTGAGTAGTGAGTGACTGGAATCTAAATGCTTAATGAAATAGGGAACTGAATATTATGCAAAATGTACATCCTAAATATGAGCACTTCAGGATAATTTTGAGAGTCTGGACAGAAAGGTTAAAGTCTTTATTAGGCTTAATGTTAAATATAAAAAAATACAGATAAGTTATGATTTCTATAAATTTTCTCAAAAAGCTGACAGTTCTTCAACAGTCTAGATGGCTGTGGTCCATCAGTCTGCAGCATATTGTGAGGCTGTATGTGTACTTCTGTATTTTTCATAGAATTTCCATTGTCTCACTGGAAGCCTGCAACCTGAAATTTAACATACAATTACACCATCAACTAAACTGTACTCTACTTAGACAGGTCAAGTTTACACGAACTTGGAAAAAAGCCAGAGTATAAACACATATTCATATTGAAGAATCCTCAGATGAATTGCAGAAGTACATTGTGCAGGTCTGCTGTGCCATTTTAAATTTTGCAGAATAGAATAAAGTAAAATAGACTATTTCAGTTGGAAGGGAACTACAACCATCTAGTCCAACTGCCTGATGAATTTAGGGCTGATTAGTTTAAACTGCTTCTGAAGTAAGAAATGACCAATCATTTAAATAAAAACATTGCAGACAATGGAGAAGAAAGGGTAATAAAGAACTTTATTACTGATAAAGAAGTGCTACCAGATCATTAATGTTAGCAAGAATACAAGATTTTCTTTTATGCCTCTTGTGCAGACTCAGACAGCTGTGTTCAGGCAATCTAGTTATACTAACAGAAGGTACTGTCCTCCTATCCTAGTGGGCCAAACTGGCCCCAGATGGAGATTTTAATCTTCTTCTCAAGGCTGGCAGAAGAAATTACATGTCAGTGGTTTGAGTTCAGAGTCTGACATCTCACTGTAAATTGGTAATGAGAAGAGTCAGGAGCAAAGGCAATCTGAAAGGTAATCTCAGGGAAATCAGACTTGCAGCATCTTTCATAAAAAACTGCATCCTGATGGTGTAGCTGTGACAGTCCAGGTATAATCAATTAGTTGAAGTCATGGATACCCACATCCATATTCCATTCTCCTAAGCCTTGTAGAGCAACCAGCCAAAGGACAGTGACAGACAGCTGGCTTCTAATAGATAAATCAAACAACTGTTTGCCTGAGTTATGGGTTTTAAGGCCTTCAGATTCCGGGCTTTGTACAGAAGCAGCTGCAGCAGCAGCACATGTTCCCTTATGCCAGCCTTGCTATGGCAACAGTAGGAGCTCCTCTGACAGGTGAAGCAGGCAGCTGCATTTGTTAAACGACCACTAAGATTTGACACAGTGGATCTGTCAACATCCCAAAATACTAAGTCAATATTAACTTTATTTAGTGCATATCAGAAAGCAGCTAGTGTGGTACCCATAATTCCAATACAGAAAAAAAAAAAAAAAGAAAAAAAAGAAGGAAGTTTGTTAACATAAAAAATACATTTTGTTTGGGGGAGGAAGTAAAATACAATGGTATCACTGTTCTTGTTTTCCAGTTTTCCTCTGCATCTAAATGGTTAGTAGCTCCAGTGTCAATGGACATAAATCTATTTCTTTTCTTCAGTGCTTCATTTGACTTCTCACATGGTGATGAAAAAGACAGCATGGATTGAGCAATCATTAAGAAGAAAAAAAAGCAACTCCTGAAAGGGCAGCATAAAGCTCTGATAGTCTCTAGTTGCATGTTCTAGGCTACATATAGGCAGTCACTTATAGGCTTACAGCTTAATGTATTGATCTATTTTAACTATTCTAGATATTGCTGGGATGCCTGTTCCTCTTTTTCTGGGGAGTTCTCTATTTGTCTGACAATCCAAGCATTTATCAAAACCTGACAAGCTCCTTTCAAAACTCAGTACCCAGAGATAATAAGATACATCAGTGCTAATCTACAACTGCAAAGAGTCCTGTACAAAGCAGAAACATCTGGCAAGTGCAAAATACAGAAGAGCTACAGTAATATAACATATTTAGCTTCAATTGCAAGTTTCTGAAAAAGAGTCCTGATTATATACTTGGAAATTTTCCCTGTAATAGGCTGATTTTCTTGTTGAATGTTTTAGAAAGAAAAGTTTTCTTAGGATATAATTAAATGCATTAAATAGCAGTTTTCTTTTAGTTTATTCTTAGTATTCGGAACAAAATATAAGAATCTGAGTTATATGTAATTAGATAATTATTTCACCAGAACATGTTAACATCTTGAAACACATTTTGAGTCATTCTAAATTCTGGCGATATTCTAGGAATTTCTTTTATGTACATGCTGTTGTGAGAGTGTGGGACTTATAAAATTCTGTGACTCCTTTAGTATTGTGAACTCCTGTCTATGGATATGGATTAGGCAGCATAGCTTAGCCTCTCTGAGTAGGTGACTTCAAGGGGAAGCAGATTAAGATATAATAATTAATACTTTCTTAAGGCATCTCAGTTTCTAAAGCATCTCAAATACAGACCTTAGGATGAGGTCCTGCCTAAATTAAACAAACATAGATGTAACTGAATAATTTAATTAAGAAGGTCCCAGTCTTTGACTCTTGAAGGTGTACAGGATGAGAAGGAGTTAGGTTTGACTTTTAGCTTTTGGGATTTTATTCCCAGTGACTGCTGGGTAACTTGGAAGTCCTGCAAAAAGAAGTGTAGATGAAGGCCAAGAAATGCTAAGAAGCACAAACATTTTACCTTCCCTCCCCTTCACATCCATTCCCTATTCATTCTTTCTTCACACAACCTGTTTTCCCACTTCTTATCTGTGCTTACTTTGTCAGGTCTCCTCAACTTTATGAAAAGGTTTCTCTTTCCAGTCCTGTTCCATTTTGACTGCCAAATCTGCATTTTTGAGGATAAAAAGTTAACGAGAAAAGAAAGGTGGTTTGTGCTTTTAAAAGCCATTTTGCTTTTCCTTACATTGCTTTATGTTTAGAGAACTACCCACCTCATGCAAGCACCTTCAGAATAAGTCAGTCTTCTAAACAGATTACACCTCTATGCTCAAAGAAGAAAGAATGTTTTCAGCTCTATCATATTGCATTTTGGCAGACCTTACAAGATAAATGCAATTTTAATCTAGCTGTGAACCTAGGTCAAGCACAGATTATAAAGCTTAAAAAATAAGAAGAAATCTGGAAAAGAAATATCCGATTTCAGCTTCATAAAGACCTGTCTGTATCTTACATGTTATACTGGTACTGTTTTTTCCTTCACAGCTTCTTTCAGGTAATTTGTTACTCCATTAAATTTCTGTGTAACATCTCTATTAATTAAGGTCATAGCATGATAAACATTTTGTGTCCATAAAAAGGCTGACAACTGTCAGCCTCCCTTAATTGTCCATTCCCCTTTCTGCACTTTCTTCCCACACCTTGTGCTAATACAAAAGTTATCATTTCTTGTGCTAATACAAAAGTTGTTATTTCTGCTGTCCGTGCAGAAAATCAGAAAGGAGAATCAACTGTATTTATCTGTTTTTCAAACTTAAACTGTTGAACGACTGTGTTGGCCCATAGTAAGAAGCCAAATATCCAACTAAGCAATTTAGTCCTATTAGATTTGTATTCTGGAATACAGAGTCTAAATATAAAATGGAGACAGAATTATGTGGGCTGAGGGCAATACACAAAAATGATCTTTGCAAATACGGGTGTCTGCCAGGAAAGCGTTTCTTGCCTGCAATCATTAGGCAGTGGAGAACTATTTTTAGAAGATTTGCTTGTCATCGCTCTGTACTATATATAAACAGCATTAAAGTCTATTCCTTACAAAACAAAAGATAAAGGCAAGTTTTGCTCTGAAGGTGTGGATTTTTCCCTTGTTCTTTGAAGTGCAGATTACCTCAAGTCATTCTTAAGATGAGTAAACTGAAATTATTTTCTGTTCATCACTTTTATTAGTCAAAAAGGTTGTAATCCTGTGGCATTTTTTTTCCCATATTGTCTGCAAAGGGATTATTGAGGGAGGAAAAATGCTAAATGAATTACAGTCTGGTTCTTTAGGTAAACTGCACTGGCTGATGTCCATGTAGCATAATTTTACTCATCTGTCTTTGTGTATCATTAACCATAGAATGCTGTAAATAAGAAAACTCTGCTTTAACTTGAGTGGAAGTTTTGTACTTCTTTGTTTATGACTGTGACGCCACAGATGGCTGCAGATCTGCTGCACATTCACTGGTATCATTGCCTCCACTTTTTAATGTAAGAGAGTTCTAAGTGGGCTTGCAAGCTCCTAACAAGCAGTAGTCAGGATTAACTACTACTGGTTTCTTGGATTGCAGAGTACCGTGCTGTGCCCTATCATCATTCTGACTCTGGGCAGCTCTGGAGGGGCACTTGGCATCAGCACATTATTACAGTGAAGGATCTGAGAGTAAAGAGGTATCTGGACTTGAAGTGAAAATTGCTTCTGGCTGGTCAAGATGTAAAGTGTCCGACTGGTCAGTTGAATCATGGAATCATAAGTTCATGGATGTCAGTGACATTCGCAAGATGGGAAGCACAGCTAAGTGCACGGTTCTCTTAGCTGTAATGGAATCTGATGTGCTGTCCAGTGATCTGGAATCAGGACAGATCACTTAGAATCTCTCTCTACTATGCTCCAGTGACTATTAGTACATTTAGAATTAATTTTATCTGGTATGCAACTAGACTTCCAGGTTTCTGAAAGGACAGTACCAGTTCTTCCCAAGTTTTTAGTAACATGTGAAGTTTGGAACTTCCAAAATAAGGATTGAGATAGTAAAGGCATTTCCATTAGCATAAGGAATGTTGAGTTATAGATGTATGTCCTCATTCCTCCTCATATAGCACATATTCAGCCTTATGTAGCCTGAAGAAAACATTCAGATAAAGTTATTGTAGGAAGATGTATTGACTGATTTTTTTAGAAGTAATTGTGCCCAGCAGTCCCTGCTAGTCAATAATATGCTTAGCTGATGCTCTCAATAACTGTCTCTGAAAGTTAGTTTGTTATTGCTTAATAGCTTTTTATTGACATAGGCTATGTGAAATTGTATGCAGTTCCAAAATTGATTTTTTTTTTGTTGCATTCAAATTTGGTTACAAATCATTGTCATTTTTTTGGAGCAAATTAGTGAACTGTCATGTCTATCAAGAGAGACTGAACTGAGAACCATGGAATGTGTTTTTCATCATGTAAACACTGTGCAACAATAAAAAATAGGAGTTCACTATGAAACAGTCAATGTAAAGTACTAAAATTGGAAAGTAACTTGGTTTATTTTAAGCAAAATTACAGCCTCAGTGTGCATGGACTGGTGAATATTTGATGTAGCAAGGAGAAAAAAATACAAAAAGGGTACTCCATTTTTAAATGGAAATGAGTAGCTAGAAAAGTCTTTACAGAACATTTTAACTCAGCTCCTGTCAGGACCTTCAGTGGGCCCACAGGTTTTAGTTATCTTGACCAATCTTAACCATAATTTTCCATGAGCCTTCTCTGGAACGTCTTCCCCATCTCCCAGGCTTTGGCTGCCTCTGTTGGCAGATAACTGTGGTGTGGCACAGCTGTGTAATGTTGAATCAGGCTGCTCTGTAAACAGATCAGGAGACAGCTGTGAGAAGCCTCAGATGGGACTAGGATGCACATTTCCATCCATGCACATGCCACCCGTTGTCTCAGGAGCTGCATTTCAGCTCAGCCCTCACTCTTATGTGGATGCACCTGTGCTGATCCTGCATCACTGAGAGGAGGAGTGACACTAACAACAGGACAATGATCAGCTGCACAGAAAGGCAGTTTGTTTATATTTCTAACTGACTGTATTTGTTTAAGCAACCACAGAGACAGTTTATTTGAGTAAAATTATGCAGGATTAGGCATTAGGGCCATATGAAGTTACGATGAGTACATGACTTATTCATGCAAGGAAGGTATGTAAAAAACAGAAATTATTCCTGATTACAGAAAAATAAGGCTGGAAGTGAAAATACCTTCTTATTCCCTTGTACTATGATTATGTGAGATTAAATTGAAAATAAATCAGGTAGGATAAACCAAATCTATATCTATACTGTTGTATATAGTGTTTAGTAAAAAGCAGCTTGCTAACTATTCATGTAAGATGTAAAAACTCCAGCAATTACACCAGCCAGTGTTTTGTTAGCCACAAAATACCTAATAGATATTGAAATCTATTTTCAATAGCCTTAAGAGATTCTTGGGAGACTTAAGAGAATCACCTTATCCCATGGCTCCACCTGGGCAGTCAGGCTGGTTACTTGGTTAAACCTCAGTTAACCTTCTCATAATGGGTGGATTTTTTTATGGCAGGAAAGATGTTTGTGAGCCTTTGAGCTGACTACCAAGCCACGTTGCTTGATGAACGCCAGGTTGTGGACTATCAGTTGTGTAAAGCCAAAGAGTCTGCAGTAGTTCTACCATGTGGGACTCACAGGGTGTCAGAGATCCCAGGGTAAAAAAAATATAGGCTGCAGGAGTAAGAAAGCCAAATTGCACTGGAACAGACATGTCATTTCATGGCCCCACTGTCTGCATCCCTTCTATTTGCTCTGTAGAGACCCTAATGCTCTGAATGCTGACTTAGTGCTATTTTAGCTGATTCACTGTATAGAACTCTGCCACACTGTAGCATACAGATACAGATGTTGCTATTCTTGATCTGTACAGGGCATCAAGAGAAGATGTTGCTGCTCTTGATCTGTACAGCCTCTGTAGAGATCCTAATGCTCTGAATGCTGATTTAGTGCTTTTTTAGCTGATTCACTCTATAGAACTCTGCCACACTGCAGCATACAGATACAGATGTTGCTATTCTTAATCAGTACAGGATATTGCCCGTGCTTGTCTGTTTTGTAAGTGGTCACCACATACACTACAGGAGGGACAGCTTGTACCTCAGCTTCTGACCCAAAGACAGCTGGGCAGCTGCTTGTTTCCTGTGTTTATCTTTTTCCGTATAGTAGGTCACAGTAAGTGACCCTGTAAAGGTCTAAACCCAGATATTTTTGGACATCAGGTCATGATCTAATTTTGGGTTATTGTAATGGGAGTTTCTAGTGAGATCTTTCCTATAAGCCCCATCTTCTATTCTTTTCCACCCATGCCACTTAGCAAAGGATGGAGGGCAGATCTAGCGTTGCAGGCTAGTCCCCCCTCTGTAATGGAGGCAGGACAGCTTCCCTGCAGGACACCTTTAATGAGGTGTAACCTTATTTCTTCCCAGCACTGTGCTGGGTTTTTGCCTTTACCACTTACTTTTATGCTGTTCCATTGCTGTGCCTCAGAAAACAAAGCAAGCTGTGCAATGCTAATGTACACAAAGAAGCTTCTCTGCGTTGAGTGTGACAACTCCCCAGTATGTGCAGTCTAACAGTACCAGCAGCGTGTAAACCCACTTATCAGCACACCAAGCCAGCATGGAATGCCCCGAGTGGAACTGATCTGCAGCAGCTAGTTTGTAACTCAGGGGCATAGGAGTTTTATTTATCTTATCTTCAGAGGATACAAACTCCCATAAGGCTTGAAACTTTCTGCTTTGTTATTCTGTGGCAGATTCCATGCATATTAACCTGTTGAGTATCAACACCTAGGACAAATTTAGCATCCAGACTAACTGTGACTGATTTCAATGTGGTTGTTTGCTTGGATATCATACACTTGCCATAAATTGTAAAAGCCATGGGGTTCTGAAACAGTTTTCAAAGATGGCAGAGAGCCAGCTTTTCCGTGCCAGTGTGATAGGGCTTGAGTATGTAACCCAAAGCTTTGCAGTGTGCTTAACATCATGTGTTTCAAGAAGAAAATCATCAATGTCCAAGTGTGTCCTAATTTGCAAACACAGAAGTTATTTTTGTTTCTATTAAATTTTAGTTCCTGTTAATGCTTGTGTCGGCAGATGCAATGAAACACACTAACAGGAAAAAGACTTTTGAATGCTACTTTATAACAAGATCACAACATTAATTAGCAATGAATGACTTTCACAGGAGATTAATTTAGTGTGCTGTAAGGGAGGAAGTGCCTTTGGCACTAGAGGGAGTTGCTGTTTTCTGGCAATAAACCTGTCCCGTGCAGCTGAAGTTCAAACATATGGGGGCTTTATTGGATTACAGAGTTTGTATGCAAACTGACAGAGCAAAAGACAAGATATAGACAAAAGAAGCATTAGATCAAATGTTTCTGAGCAAGATGTGGTACAAAGTGGAGTTTACAGACAATGAATATGTCACCTTTTATTGTGATTCTTAAAGTTAATGAATGATTTGAATTAATATCCCACTTTGGATTTAATTTGAACCTAATTTGAGTCTACAACTTCTATGTTTAAGAAAGACTGGGACATCCTTCATTAGCAAAATGTAAAATCTAAAAATCTGTAGTTTATGGATAGCTTCACATGTTTTAGCAGCCAACTTAGGCCCCTGCTCAACAGATAGATTTCCAAAAGAGCTCTGAACTCCAAATTCCTGAGTGATGCCTTAGTTGGCTACTTGGGTGCAGGAGAAGCAACAGAAAATACCCACAAGTGCTTGGAAAAATAACGATGAACTATGGTGATGTTAACAATTTCATCACTAGTTTTGATTTTAATAGAAGCATAGAATCATTTAGGCCAGAAAAGGCCTCTAAGATCATTGAGTGCAACCATTAACTCAGTACTGCTAAGACCATCACTAAACCATGCCCCTAAGCACCACATCTATATGCCTTTTATGTAACTCCAGGGAAGGTGACTCAGCCACTCACCTGGGCAGTTTGTTCTTTAATTTTGGATAGAAATCTATTTTCTATCTATTTTCTATGAAGAAAAACTTCATTTTTTTGTAATGTTTATGTATATTAATGTGATTTTTCAGACTTAAAATAATGTTCTAGAACTCAAAGTATTCATCGCCAAAGCTCATGCAACTTATTTGTTGCAGGTAGGGTTGTGCAGGCATAAAGGATGGGCTTATAAGATGCAATCATGTTGATTAATAAATAGTGTGAGGAAGAGCTGAGTTTTGGCACCACTGATAGGAAATAAACCCACTAAATATCAGTAGACAGATATCAATAGATAACACCAGATATCAGTAAATACCAGTGGATATCTTCAGTAGAAGATAAAGGATAAATCAATTTTCATTTACATAAATCCACTTTGTGAATCAGTAGTGTGCCACAAAGTAATGTCTCTAAAGAATATAGATATTTTATGTAGAGGACAGGCTTTCTCGCTGTTTGATAGCCTAATTTGTATCCATTAGTTTAAAAAAGAAAATTATTTTCAATTATTAGCACAAAGTGAATATCCTCTCTATAGTTATCCTCATCTCTGCAAACTTGTCTCCTCTGCCTTGATATTCTAGTTTATATCTAATACATAAGAATGGATAACAAAATGGTGTAGAAAACATTTGTATTGAAAAATAGATTAACTCAGGAGATAATGAAACCTCTTGTTATTTGTATTTATTTTCTTAACTGCTGTATAACTTGCTGCATCTTTCAGAAGAAATGGTATCAGTTTTCTTGGACATTCAGATCCTCATATTTGCTGCTAGTAGAGATGATGCATTGTCAATTTTTTGTCTGTGCACCTATAAACTCCATGGCATGACTAATTAATCTGCTGTAATAACAGTGAAAGTAGTAGTTTATGGCTTAACTTTCAAGTCTGCAAGAGTATTTGAATGCTTTAAACTGTTTACTGTGTTGGCCTTGAGGGCAGTAAAATGTGCACAACACACACAAGCTTTGACCATTCAACATTTATCAACAGTAACACAATTAGAAGTCTTCTGAAGTGTGTGAGCTGTCCAAATAATAATGTAATGGAAAGTTGGCTTTCTAGTCCTTAATTACCACATTAACTGGGCACTTTCTTGCACCTTTAAACCTTGGAAATTTAATTAGAATATTGGATTAAAGAAAAATATTATTTAGCCTTTAATCACAGGGAAGAGTGAAATATATAAGCTTTGTAGGATGGGCTACTGCAGATGAATACAGGCAATTTTGAGAATGCATTCAGTGAAGAAAAACCCTTGGCATCAGCCACATTCCCTGAGTGTTCTTCCATTTTGAGGAAATGGAACATGTTTCTTTTTAAAATATTTGCTGAATTTTTTGGAATCCATGCCTAAGTGGAATATTTTTTCAATGATGCTGAAATGTTTTTGCTTTTTTGGTTCTTCTGATTGCTCTGTGGCTCCCAAAATAATGCATTCAGTTTCTCTTCTCATGCTATGGTAGGTCAAGGGGAACTTTTCTGGAGGCATGAAATCTGAAGATCTTGAACTTTTCCAGCTCTTTTCAATATTCTGTGAAGACTTTTATACTTATCCAGGAAGATGTCTTCCTAATAATCTGAATTATTTTGCTTTCGCTTTTGCATCTGAGCATGGCCTCCCTAGTAAGACCAAGGATATGAACTACTTTAAATCCAAAAGGGGCTTTTTGATTGGGGCTTTTCTTTCCTTTGATGCTGTTATAATTTATAGAAATATAACCTAATTAATGTATTATGTCTGTGGGGAGGGTTAACCACTGTGAAGTCTAGGTCCTATTGCTTAACTTCTATGATTAGTGGCTTTTTATTAGAATCTCTGCAGTTCTGGCAATACATTGGTTTTAAGCTGGACACTGGTGCACAAAGCAATACATTTCCCATTTGCTTTCTAGCTGGCAGTCCATTCATCTCCTGGTAGAACTCCTGTGAGGAATTAATTAGATTTAATGAGGCCCTCATTGTCTCCTTTTTGATGCTATGCACTCTGCTGGTACACCCTTGCAAAATGACAAAATGTATTAGATGTTTGCTTCTTCCTACATGCATTTTATGACATGTTTTCCTAGATTGTGCTGGCTATCACAGAATGCAAGGCTTCATGTGGTATTTTGCTTGACTTTGATTTTGAGCTTTGTAAGCATATTCCTTAGTACCCTGTGGAATTGAACTTCATACCCACCCATCGTTTTTACTGACATTTTGAATTTTCAGTCATGTCTGCTGAGCTAGATTGCCATCCATCTGCTAGAAGCTTTGCACTGGACTGAGCAGATCTTGAGCCAGGTCTAAATAATGTGCCCAGATTTAATTCTAAACCTGCCAGTCTTTTAAGCCCTATCTGAAGCTTTTTAGTTGTGGCCTGCATTTCCTTCATGGGAAAACAAATTTGATTCTCCCGTTTTCATTCAGCCACAGATAATCTAATGTACCATGTAACATAGATAAAACCACAGTTTTACTTCTTACACTTCTATGCTGCAGTTTCACTGCCTCCTTTGATCTGTATTAACAAGAGGTGCCTAAGTGAACTGTGTATTTCATCACCAGCCACTGTAAAAATGTGACCTTCTCAATGTCATTTTTACTTTCAACGATACCTATTGCTTTTGTGTAAACTGTATAACAGTGTTTGCCATTGACTGCTGGATTTCTGAAGAGTTAGAGCCGTGATTAAACCTTTAAAATATGTATTTTGATTTTATTTCTGATGCTGTATGACATTAGGTAGACTCTGGCAAACAGGATGCATAGCAGAGATCAACTACATTAAGTACTTTGATTCTAGCTGGGTTTGAATTTCTTTGTCTTCTACATTATGTAGCACATTTTTTTCAGGGACCCAGCTCTTCCCAAAGGGTGCCGCTAACAGTAAAGGGAATGCACAAGAAGTTCAGTGACCAGTGAAACAGGAAGCTCTGTGCTTCCTGGTCAGTCCTTCCATGAGTGTATTCCTGAGTAGCTAAGGGCAGAGAAAAATAGAACTTTATTCTATTTTATTTCTAGGGAGAAACATTAATTGTATTGTGTTACAGATTGTAAATGAAAAATGTACTGCCTTGGTTCTATGTTAAAAATGGAGATTCATCCCTTTTCTGTAAACTTACACTGTTTATTTCTATTGTCCCAGTCTTGGCTGAAGCAAACTGCTCTTGGCCAAATAAGAAGCTGGTAACCTTTGACTTGAACTGAAGTGGAGAATTTTCCTGAGAAAGAGGCTGATACAAGAGTATTTTCCTACCTGTCCTTCCCTTTTATTTATTTTTTTCTTTTATCAAGACTCAAGCCTGAAGGACACATACTGCATTTAATCAACTTCATAGAGTTATGCTTGTTTTATGTTAGGGATATGTTAGGAAAAAAGAAAGTGGAAAGAAATTATTTCATAGATTTTTTTCCTATATGTATTAATTAATAAGGCCATAGTACCTCTGAATGCACAAACACTCTTCCTATCCTCTGTGAAGAAAATTTACTTGAGTGCAAGGAATGTGTCAGAATCGTTATGCATAAGATTTGTGTTTGTGCAAAAAAATAGGAGTAGTATTTTTCTTCAAAACTACTAAACTAAAGAAAAATAATCTTAAAACCCGTGCCATCAGCTCATCAGTTTACTTTCACGCAGAGAATATGTTTTTTTTTTTTCTTAAAACCTTCTTTTTCTTGTGTGATGTCTTGGGTTAGCTTGCTTACATATGTTTCCCTTTGTAATATTTTCCTAAGATTCAAATTGCCCTGAAACACTTGCCTTTGGGTGATGGCCTCTGACTTATTTCTGATGGACTGCATTATCAAACAACTTCATTTTTCCTTCTGAAACTCTATGAAAGTGAGAAAATTCTGTGATTATGTCAGGAGGCTCGTCTTCTCTTTCTCCCTGGGTTATAAACTTCCTGGCAGTTAAGTGCCAGGATTTTGACATGTTTGGTTTGTGTGTAGCCTCTGAAGACTTCATCTAACCTAGCCTTTTTTGGCAAACTCCCCATTACACTCTTAGGCTGACACTGGAGCAGCTCCATCTCCACTGGGATTTCTAAAGCAGACCAGCTTCTTTTGTTGCTATCAGAAGTGTTGTCTAAACTTGCTTAGAGCAGAACTTGCTGGCAAAAGTAAGGCCATAGCAACTGCCAAAGACATTGCTGGTGCTCTGAATGTGATGTGGCAGATCTCAGTGTTGTTAGCAAAAATCCATGAATATCTAAACCTCTTTCCAACTGACTGATTCTTGTCTTTGTTTCTGCCCATAAACACCATTTTTCCCAGTCAGAAATACAATTCTAGGCCCTTCTCTACAAAAAGCAGTACGAATTTTATTTCTGACATGAAGGAATCTGGGAATGGATTAAATTAGTATGGGCTGTGTTTTCCCATAATAAATCCTATTCTAGTTTATGAAGCACATACTGTGTATGAGCTTATTTATAGCTTTTAGATGATGATTTTCTTCAAGGAGTTTTATGAAAAAAAAAAAAAGGCAGTACATGATC
Organism: Euphonia xanthogaster; assembly: GCA_034509185.1. Classification (NCBI taxonomy): domain Eukaryota; kingdom Metazoa; phylum Chordata; class Aves; order Passeriformes; family Fringillidae; genus Euphonia; species Euphonia xanthogaster. Next base: position 41,621,867 of record JAYDZK010000113.1, on the reverse strand, counting down.
TTTTGAAGACCTTTTCTGTTCCATTTGATATTTATACTAAAACCTCAGATCCTTTCTACTTGTTTTTCACTAAGCATTTTGAATTGAAAAGTCTATGGAGAACATATTTGGACAGGAAAAGTTTTTATTGAGACCATTCAAAGCTTTGTTATATTGTTTGTTAAAATTTTCATTTTTGATGACAGTTTCAAATAATTGTGAGATGATTTTAGAGATCCAATGCCTGTCTTCTCGGTCAGGGGTTGACCTCTCCTGATCAGGATTTCAAGGTCCCTCAGAATTGTTTCCTATTTTTCCCCAATAGCATAGTAAGATTAAATATTTGTCCTTCATTTCATATAAATGGGATGTCAGAAAAATAAAACAAATTTCTCCAGCCTCCTGTGTAGCATATAAAGTAGGAAGAAAATTATCTGCATATGCAAACTCTTAGATTCTTCCTCTCATTGTCATTTCAGGTTGCTAGCATCTGGAATCTGTTTTATCAACTTTCATAGCTTTAATAGTACCTCATTTTCTGAAAGTATAGCCCTATTTTTTGGCTGTAACACAGTATTGTATGGGGAAGTTTATGACTGATTGAAGCTGGCAGAGCTCAGAGTTTAGAATGTCTGGATTTGTGGAACTGCAGCTAAGGAGTGCCTGTTCCAGGCATCCTCTATGGAAAGGCCAAGGTCAGGAAAAGTTAAACTGAAAAATGGCTGCTTCCTGAACTTTTACTGTGCTTATTCTAAAAATTTAGCATTGCTTCTACCTTTGAAATAATGGCAAATACTCATATCAAGCCATGTATGAATGCATATTCTGTTTTGCAGAACAGGCTCTCAAAAGTCAAAGATCAAAGCTGACAGCTGAGTTTTAGAAACCAGAGGGACAGAATCATAATTCAGCTCTTTGCATATTTGAGGTTATCTCCACTGGATACTTCTGTCAAGGCTGATATGATATGAGAGAGTAAGCATTACAAACAAATTCACCAGAGAAGAGGGAGAAAAAATATGCCTTTTTCTGTCCAGCAACCAGAAGATGATTGGATAAATGATCTTGTCAGGCTTTTATAAACCCCAGTTTATACTGTTCTTCAGAATCAGGGAAGATAACAGCGTGTGCTGTGGGATCCTGTTGAACATAATGTTGCCTATCTGTTATATCAACTTTAAAGCTGCAGACCACATTTGCATGAGGTGGGCAATAGGCAGCACATCTATTTTTTGTTTTGTTTTGTTTGGGTTTTTTAAAGCTAATCTTAGATATTGTAATATGTAAGAAAATTTTGGTTCATGTATTTTTCACAAGCTATTATAATGTGTCTGTTATCAGCCAAACTTAAAATCATTCTGTGGTGAACCCTGGCAAAAAAAGATGTCATCCACAGCTTGGGATAATTACACACCTCACATGTTCTACAGTTAATTAAAGTATGACCCCCAAAACTATAAACCCCCAAACTGTAACAAAACTCCAAGCTTTACTGCCTTTTACTCCCTTTTACGTGCTTATTGACTGGTTTTTATTGGTAGGAGCTAAAATTTAGAACTGAGTGGTAAAATACATTTCAGTAGTTTATTGAATTTACGTGAGATTTATTTTGATAGTAAAAAGCAGTTAAAATATAGGTGTCATGACTTGCTCTAAAGGTCTTACTTTTTTTGTGTATTTACAGTACTCATAAAGAACTAGGAAATCTATATAAGTCTGCACAGCTTCCAGAATATTGCCAGAAAAATGCAGTGAACATTATGCATGGTTTAATATGAGGTTCTGCAGCTTCAGGAAGTGTTTCAAACAGACTCTGTCATTTTTCATGTCTATATATATTTTAATCCCACATATTGAAATAAATGAGTGTTATTAATGCAGATTTGTGAGTAAAAAAGGAGGCAGTTATGTTGCATTAGAAACTTGTATTTGTTTTAATTAGGTTTCTGTAGATGAATCTGCTTGCAGAATGGAGACTGAAATTAGTAATCAAAAGTAGTTTCTGCATAAGTAGTAGTTGGAAAATTTTATTGACTGAACTTTTCCTCCTTTTCTCAGTGCCAAAAAATCTTAAATGTTTGCATTTTGCTTTTGATTTCTAGTGCGTGGTTCTTTCCTTTTATTTCTTTTTAACTGTCATCCTATTGTGTGCTGGATTCTTGCGTTACCTAAAGAGTAGTTTTAAAGATGATGTGAGTGAAATAGAGCTCTGCTGTACATAATGGGCTTAGAGACCAGTCCAATTTGAATGAGACTTGGTTTTAATCTGTAGGATACTGCTTGCTGATATCAAAGATCTACAAAAATTGCAGTTGGTGGAGTGTGAGACCAGAATCCAAGTGTCATAAACTAGCATTATTTTATCAATAAATACACACTCTGAAGCATAAATGCTCTTTAGCAATACTTTTTGGATGTGCAAATGATTTTGCACCTTAGGCATAAAATTACAGGTGCTTAGATATCTCATTTAGAAAGCTGTGTGTTATTACACTGATATATGGCCTCATGCCTTACGAATAATAAAATTGAAATATGGCAGATTCCATTGGAACCACTCAGCTCTCAAAAAAAAGTGGGATAAAAGAGAGCTTTAGCACTGGTTTGAGATACGAGAGCAACACTGAGTACCCTCAGTTTGGTCTTGGATCTGAATTTGACCTTTAGTGGGCTAGTATACTTTTCAAATCCCTAAATGTTTAACCACAGAGCTAGAAAAACAGGCAGTAAAAATGCCTGCAGACTGTTAAGATTTGGTATATCAACATCAAACCCAAAAGGGCTTCTGTTATTCAGCTGGTTATGCTGGATAATCACGGTGTTTTCTTCTGGCCTCAGTGTATGAATGAATTTATTTTGAAGAACTGTATTTGTGACTGCCTATAAAAACTGTTCAAAGATGAGCTGGCACAGAATAAAGCTGTTCTCACTAGCTAAAATACACAATATATAGTGTAACTGATATTTGTGCTCACGTAGTTTTTTATGCTCACTTAGTATCTTTATGTACTGGGTTCCTATTTGTTTCCCATTGCAGTTCAAAGGGTTCTAACCATGCAGAAAATGCCTTTCGTCATGGTTGTCATGCACATCACTTCCTCATGCACATTTAATGACATCCAATGCAAATATATACATAACATGCCTGATATAAACTAGCATTTTCTCCAGCTAACCATCCCAAAGTTTGTATTCCAGAGGAACAGCCATTTTGATCAAGTTTTGTTTTAACTGGTCTAACCTGCAAATTACAGAGCAGTGCACTGTAGCTGAGTAAACAAGCTGTGAGAGTCTAGATGTGACAGCAGAAACCTCAGGCCACATGCAATGCCTTGTGGTTGAGTATATTTAACCTGCAGGCAAGCCTGTCTCCTGGGCTCAGTGTCCCTGGCAGTAAGTGTAGTTTGGGTGCTCCTTGCCATATGCCGTCTCTCTTGGCTGTTTCCCTTGTCACCAGCTTTGAACTGAGTGAGGTTTAGATGGGTGGTTATGCTGGTGGATGAGAAGCTGCTGACAATGGAATGAAGTGTGGCAAAGCAGAATGTTTGGCATATATTGCAGGCTTACATGCACCATGGAGGGAGGATAAGATGGATACTGGCTTAGCAAAGCTAAAGCTAAAGTTGGCAGACTGCAGAGTTAGTGGCTGTTTCTCTGTGTTCTCAAAATCATCGTGTGAGAAGCCTGCTACTCATGGATGATGTGCTGGTTAATTCTAAGCAAAACAATTATATAAACGAGAATATTACAATTGTTGTATTGTGTTATTTAAAAGGACTGCTTAGAGAGTCACTGCTTCTTTTAAACCTTAAAACCCAGGAACCTATGACACTGAATCTAAGGAAGGATTGAAGGACATGCTGATGCACACTGTTCCACCTGCTACATTCACTCCCTTCTAGTTGCTGTGGACAATTGAGAAGGCTTAGTGACAGTAGGCTTGGTGCAGGTGTTACCATGGCATGAGATGAATGTCAGGGATAATGTCCCAGTCATTCTGGTGCTGACACCTATAGACAGCAGGGAAAGAAGTGCACAGTGGTATGTTTTTTGCCATAAATATCGCCTAGTTTAGTGACAGATGGACTTATCTCCAAAGCTCCTGTGAAATTAAGCAGTGTCTCAGAAGGACTTTGTAGGGCAAGAAAGAAGAGATGGTACAGCTAAGCAAGCCTTGGGGCATTTCCATGGAATGTGTTCTATACTTGAATGTAGGCTGGGCAGAAATTGTCCATTATAGCTAAATTCCTCTGTACGATTGTGATGGTGGGAAGTTGTGTGGAAATCTGGTTGTGGAAGGAGATAAAAAGAAATTGGAAAGTAATTTGAGAAAACTGTTTATTAGGAGAGTGTTAAAATGGTAGAGAAACGCAAACCAACGTGTCCAGGAAACATAGGTTAGCAAATGGATTATGAGCTGACCTTGTTCTAGAAGCTAAAACTGTAGTTTAGCAAAGGACAGAGAAAGGTCTCTGTTTCCTGATAAGAATGAAGAGTACTGAATTTCTTATCTTACTGGATGTTTTGCTTTCTAAAAGGTGGGATAAATAATGAGTTATTTTGATTCTTTTTGATTCTTAATAAAAGAAGCAAAATTTTGGTTTGGTCAGAGAGTGAAAGTAACGTTCTAAAGGAGGACTGTAACATAGCAGCTGTGTTACCTTGGAAACAGTGTGAACCTTCATCATGCAGGTTGCATTAATAAATAGGTAATTAAGAATACTTGTAACAAGGCATACATCATGTGGTATTGCATCAGACAGTGTGAACTCTAGCTCTACTGGGACAAACCAGCTAGTAAAATAAATACAGGTTCAGTCATTTTAAAGACCATTAATAACTTAAAGCAAATGAGGTTAGGAGCTCACTCATATCAAGATTGCTGTGAAAGGTTGTCCAGCTCTCCTAGGCTGCAGTATGTACAAATTAGGAAGGGAAAGGGGACGAGAAGAATGACACATTCTCTTGCTTCAATACAATATAAAAGTAGCAAACTGTGTCAATGTTTGACTCAACCAGGCTGGTTGACCAAGAAGGAGGAATCCTTTGTACATGAAAAACTATACAATAGGTTAAGACAAAGGTCTTTCTAGTCCAGCACTTAGTTCCTTCCACAAGTAGGTGTTTAGAGAAAGACTAAGAACAGGGGAGGGATTAATTAATCAATAATGTAAAAACAGTCTTTGAAGAGTCAGAAGTTTAGGGCCTTTCTGAACTTCAAATACACCCAAAATACTTTGCTCAACCTTGTTTAAAGCTTCTTCAAGAACAATTGTTTTTTAATCCTTCTAGATACTTAGCATCCAAACCCTTCTCCATAAGAATGAGTTTTATGAGTGTAAATCATGTGAGAAAGTAGTTTCTTGAGCTTGTTTTAAACCAGTTGCCCCCATAGTTCTTGTTTCATGAGAAACAGTGAAGAATAAGTCCTATTAACCTGAATATTATTTATACATAGGTTGTTTATTTTTCAACTGAAAACCATGCTCAGTGAACTCTCTTCATATAAAAGCTGGGATTTACACTTTTTCTACTCTGTCCTTTTTGAAAGAATATTATAAATGCAGGGTTGTATAGATACTGGCTGTATTATGGATTTATATAGCAGCAAGCTGTTATTTCTGTTTTTCCTAATGAGCCTATCACAGCTGTTTGTTTGATTACCCTTGAACACTGAGATGGAGTTTTCAGAGGACTATTTAAAATGTCTCCAACATCTCTTGCTTGAGAGGCTATAGCTAATTTAAAGATCATCATGCCTGTGTAGTGAAAGTTATTTTCTCAACGTGTGCTTTACTTTGGCTTTTGGCAAGATTAAATTTCAGGTGCCATTTTATCAGTGATTTAGTTACTACTGTGATATCCTTCTGCTATTTTTTCACATTTGATTCTAGTTTTAACTATAAGCAAATGATGAGATTCTGATTTAAGATACTGAACAACACAGAACACAACTCATAGTGGTTTCCCTCTATTTGAGAATTGCCCATTTATTCCTGTGCTTCGTTTCCCATCTAGTAACTAGTTCATAATGTACAAGAGGACTTCTTCTGTTACCACATCCCAGCAATCCTTCTAGTAGCAGTGAAGCATGTTTTATGATTTGGCAGAACTCTCTGGGGACATTATATACTTACAGACTGTTACCCCTTTTATTTCAGAGACTTCCTGATAAGTGCACCATTGCTACTTGAGTTTTATTGTACAGAAATGTACAGAGAGGCTTCTCTGTTCTTGTGTAAGATCACTTTCTTTTGCTGATGAATTTCGGAAGAATTATGTTCCAATGAATTCTGTGGAAGGCAGAAAACATTACATTCATTACCTATAATGTAGAACATACACATGAAATGTCTTGAAGTGGCTGATGTGGTGACACAGTTTATTAAAACATTGTTCCACAATTTTGGCCTGTCATTGTAACATTATGAAGACAAATGAAGGGGTCTCATCCTTATCTCAACCAAGCAGGATCTGAGCTTCCCAAAGGAGCATTCCTTGTTCATTTAAATGTTTCCTGAAAACTGTGGTCATCAAAAGTAGAGTTGAGCCTAGGAATGAGGACTTTCACGTTGTGGTAATGGAGTTTCTTTCCATAGTGAACAATGATTTGGGAGTTTTACATGGACATCTCAACTAACACGTGAAAAAATAGTTACTCTAAACTATTGTATCTTTAAAAATAATTAGGTTCTTAATCTTGGTCTGTTCCACAAGAGTTGAGTGTTATATGTCCAACTCATGAAGTATTAAAATTCAAGTTCCCAGACTGCAGTGCCTTAGTATTTAACTACAACATGAGAAGTTTAACCACCCAAAATTCAGGATCAGGTTGCCCAACATTTCAGCTACCCAACCACAACACATATGGTAGGATTTTCCAGAGAGAAAACTGGGAGAATCTAAGTTAGGATCCCTCCTCTCTGTGCTGATTTATATGGGGAATGTACATATCTAACTGTGTGTGGATTTGCATAGTTTGAGTATCTTCTGAGGTGCAGAGCAGAAGGCACTTGTGATACTCTACACTCAAAATATCTCTAGTACAAAGGATTGTTAAAAGTTTCCACAGGGTTAAAGCACAAAAGCTAATGCTCCGTTTATACTTTTCAAGGACTCTCGAGTGTCCTCTACGTTTCAGGTCTACAATAATAAAGTGACAAGAAGAATAGTTACATCTCTGGTATGCTGGGAAGATACACATTGTAACATAACTGAGGCGCTTCTCTAAAACAGCAAGGATGGCCACAAAAGTGATTCGTGGGTCTGGACTGACTGTACAGGATCTGCTTAGCTTGTTATGGTGATCTTGAGGTTACATCCTCTCCTTTCGGGAGGTGTGGACTTGTAGTATTTTTTTGTAAAGTCTGGATGAATGACATGACTCATGTGGTATTTTGATACACACTACGTGCTGTGGGTTGAGCAAGAATGTTGTGTTCCTGAGTGCTGGGCACACCACTCAGCTCACGACTGCGGGCACGACTGTGCTGCCGGTGTACTGTACGACGGACAGTCACCTCCTCGGTGGTGACGGGGCACGGCTTGTGCAAGCGTCAGCCACACGCTTTGTGGCTTGGGCGGCCCCGCTGTCCGCCGCTGTCCCGGCGCACATCCCGCCGCTGTCCCGGCGCACATCCCGCCGCTGCTCGGGCGAGTGCCTGTCATGTGGCGGGCGCGTCACGGGGGGCGCGGTGCGGCCGCCGGGGCCGGAGGCGGTCTCGGTGCGCGCTCTGCCCCCGCCACACGCGTGGGTCTGCACGCCCGCCCCGCACCCGGCCACCGTGTCCTTCGGGGTCACTCCCCGTGTCGCACGGCGTGTGCGTGTGTGTGCCGGCCGCGGGCACCATGCAGTCCGTGTGCGTGCTGTGCCTCTCCCCGTTCGCCCTGTGCCTCCGCGTGTGTGTGTGCGGCCCCCGCTCCTGCGCGGCCCCCGCCGCAGCGGCGCCAGA
>JAYDZK010000113.1:41545812-41608018 GCA_034509185.1 Euphonia xanthogaster | reverse complement strand
GCTCTTCCGATCTACTTAAAAAACAAATGTAATTAAAAAGAAATAAATCAATCTTTTAAAATGTATATCCCTAGTTTCTTTGTAGGAAGATTTAAGTTAAGGTGTACCTTCTCTTTGTTTAGTTAGTGGCTGATTAAACCTAACTGGTTTAATGACAGGCTGGTTGATTAGTTTGAGTAGCTTTTGCTGTTACCTCTAAACCATCTCTGTTGGGAGAACGGAGAAGGCATTTCCAACAGCAAAGTCAGAGAAAGAATTTTAACAAGGTAAGAGAGAGGCTGAGAAATCCATCATTATCTGCCCTTCAGTAGTGCTTGCAAGGAACATTTGGGAGAACACAACTTTGAACCTCAGGCTAAAATTGAAAAGGAATGTCCTGTAGTTAAGGAATTGGTTTGCATTGTGGGGTTGTGGATTCTGGTTGGAGAACTGCCATGGACATTTCTCTTGTCCCCAGGCAGGTAACCCAAGCTCTTTGTTCCTCAGCTGCTTGTATCACATGGTGTTGGGGCTGCTTATGCCTATGCAGAGGATAAATTCATATAATGGATAATAACCTAATGCAGAAGATGCTTGATGATGATGTAGGAAAAATCTGTTTGAAACAGATTTTTTCACTCAGGCAGTATATTTGGGATTTGTGAGTGCTCTTCAGAGCTGAGCAGCAGTCTTCTACCAGAGGGAATGAAGTGACAGTCAAAATAGAGTGTGGTCTTCCTTTCACCCAGATGTCACACTTAGCTCTCAGGCAGTGCAGAGAAGTGGCAGTTGGCACTAGCACTGAAGCAGGCACTTGCCCTTCTCTGGGTTTTGTTATTACTGGCTCATTTTGCTGCTAGCTTTTTTCAGCGGTGATTTCTGTGCTTGGCAAGGCAATGGTAAGTGTGGTTAGAGGGAGCACACATGGACTTCCTGGCTCATTTAAAAAGCCCCACCAATTTATGAATATGGATTTTGTTAATGTAGGAGAAGTGACAGTAGGTTGTTGAACTAAGTAATGTGCCTGGAATAATTTTATGAGTATATATGTATTCAAAAGTTTTCCCCAGTCATTTTATATTTGAAACCAATTGTTCAGTAAGAATCGATTTGGTCTTTAGCTTCACCTAACACTCTTTGTTCTTTATTATATATTTAAAAGACTGAACTTTCTAAGTGAAAGGGTTGTTTAAAATTGCCATGACAATGGCTATTTAATGTACAACTATATTTATTAAATATGTACTTTAATGAATGATGAAAAAAAAGTAGTGAACTTGGTTCATTGAAAAATGTAGTTTGTTTCCATATAATAAACTAATGCAACTGTTTCTACAAGGATCTTGGCATTGTGCTTTAGATCTTGGAGGCTTTTGTGGATATCTTCCTGAGATGTTTGATTACTTTTTGGAACATAACCCAGATAGACAAAGTTTGCTTAGTACTTAACTGTTGCATATAAAAACATTGCTGTAAATGCTGTCTAAATGCTGCTGCACTTCACTTTCTAAGATAGCATTTAATTTGTAGGTAATTTAAAGCTGAAGGGTGGAGATTCTTAACTACTCAGTTGCATAGCACAAGCCATAGTATTTGCCATGGTTTCTGTTGTGTCTAGACTTGTGTTTCTCTTTGGATATTGATCTGAGGATTTATCTTCTGGTGATAGGGGATTCTTCATCGTAGTCATGGGAACAATTTGCCCAGAGTTAATCACTACTTAAAAAACTGCCTGTTGTACTTAGTGTGTATCAGCCTTTAACTCTTCACTGAATCTCATGATGCTGGACTGAAGTTACCTCGTATCACATTTGGGCTCTGTGTTCATTATTTTTGGGCAGGCTAAGTGGTTATCTTTTGTCTGTGTTTGGAGTATCTAGACCAATGGAGTTTTCTTGCTTCAAGTCAGCTCTTCCAGTAAATTTATGATAGTCCTGATGGTTATTTGGTGTTTCAAAGTTTTTATTTACATGGGACACCAGAACTGTGAACGCATTTGGTTGTAGTTGCACTTGGGATCAAATACAAGGATAATGCATTCTGTTTGCTCCAGCTCAGTATTTATTCCCTGCTTAAAAAATTCAAAGACCATGAGCTTTTTTGGTCTTTGTTGGTTATTTTTTAAAAATTAGGTTGTTAGTTTTTCTCTTAAGTTTAATTGTTAGTCTGATTACAGGCAGCACTGAGACCTCATGTTCCCTGGTGCTGCTTGGGTTCTCCAGACAGGTATCTCCATACCCACACTCTTGTTATTTTCTGTTTACTTAAGCTGCAGCATCCTGGTGCTTGTTACGCAATTTTCTCCTGGTATCCAGTATACTACTTGATCCAGAAACATATGGTATAGTACTACCCAAGTGAGTGCCAGAAGTGTCAAAATGAAGGGTAGCACTTCATTACCCTTTTTTTGTTTGTCTGGGAAGGTGTTGGGAAGGATTACTGTGGGAGCTGTCAACCTGCAGGCTGCTCTCTCCACAGTTAGCATGTTTTTGCATATCCCCAGTGATCTTTCTTGGGCTTTCTCATGGTGCGTACAGGCCCTGGTTCTTGAGGGGGGAAAAATAGCAGTTAATTATTTGTTTAGGAAGACAATAATTTTAAAATATAGTTGATGAACGTTATTATTAGTTGGAAGAATTATTTGACCAAAATAATCAGTAGCTTTCCTTACCCCCAATTTTTATGAGTAATTTCTTTTCCAGGTGAATCCTGTATCTTGTAATTATGACTTTTTTGTCACTAGATATATAATTTTATTTTGACAGTATTGGAAAGCATGATGTTGGCTGATGATAGCCTATTTTCATATCATCAGCAATCTTTATGGAAATTTTTCCTCCCATGTAGGTCATTGCTAAGCACTCCAACGCCAAGTTCTGATTGTCAGAATAGCTTATTAGAAATACATTCACTCAAATAACCTCCTTTAGTTATATTTTGAGGCTAGCTCAATCTTTTAACTGTTTTTCAGTACATTTAATGTGTAATTCTCTGTGGTTTGGGTGCTTGCCCATTGTTTTTGATGAAGAGGAGCTGAATGCGCTGAGTATTGATGAGCTTTAACCTTTTTTTGTCATTCACTATATGTGTGGTGTAACGTAACAATTTTGTTGATGGTATTTTTTTGTTAAAATTGCAGTGATACGTGGAGTATGAGTCTTCAAAATAAAAGACAGGGATACACTGATGTGTAGTACTAATTGCTAAATGCTTGGTGCTTGTTTAGGACCTTCCTGCAGGCTAAATGTGGTTGTTGTTGGGTATCAGCATTTGTAGGTGCCTGAAGAGATACTTTGAATGAAAAGATCTTAGGCTATCAGTTGGGCGTTTCTAAGTTGAAATCCCTAAATTACAATTTTTATTGTGGTTTTGAGTTAGTTGCTACTACAAGTTCATGTATCAAGTGCACATTTCTCAGTGACTGAGGAAATGGCTTTTTTTCAATTTCACAGTCTTTCAGGGGTTATCTGTTCCAGGGGTAAGACCTGTGCCTTATATAGTGTGCCTTTAGTCAGATTTACAAGATTTTTTATAAAATAAGTTGAGGTTTATTTGATTTGCTTGAGAATGGACTTGGAGCACAGTCAAGGATAGTGGTGAGACAGGAAGTACATAAATATCAGGTGCGGCTGTGTGTTGATAAAGCTTCAGTGTTTACCTTATATATAGAATTGTTAACCACACCCCACTTACAGCTAAGTTTCATATATGTTCATCTTTCATTGAGGTAGGGCACACACACTGTGAGAAAATCTGCACGCTGCAGTCAGAGAAGTGTGTTTAACCTCAGCTGGAGAAAGGTGTGTGTGTTTTTCCAGCCTTGTAATATGGAGAAAATCTTCCTAGTAAAAGGAAACTTGTTTAAGCAAATTCAGGCAAGACTAGGCATTCTGCTATTTGTGTGCTTGAATGTATGAAATGAAAAAAAAAGAGGAGGGAAGAAGCGAGGGAAAGACCGATTTCTTGTCTGTTGCCATTATTTGGAGTTGTGTCAAGTTTCTGTGTGGTGCTTTTATCATGCTGATAGAAGGAAAATGAACTTAATCATGAAGAAGGTACCAAGGTGTAGATGAATTAACTTTATCCCAGCCCAAACCAGCACAGTGGAGGAGCAAAACAGGTTATTCACTGCTGCAAGCATTTGGCAGTATTGGTAGGTTGGTTGGTTTGGTTTTGGTGTTTTTATTTTGCTTGTTTTTTAGCTGAAAGGTTTGCCTTCCACATCATAAAGTGTAGTGTGGGTTTTGTCTCTACTTTCTTCCCTTCTCTGCTTTTCTCTTTTATCTTACCAGCTTAGTGAGCTTTGTTTTACGTTGTGTTAGTGTATGAAATTCATCCTGTTTTTATTATGCAAGTAGAAGGAAGGCATAGCTTGGCAGTAGAACAAGGGAGGAAGGAAAAGAGTAGAATGGCTGGAGAGTATTAGAAAAGGGGTTAAAGCATCTGGAGGATGGACTGATGATGGCAAAGCACTCTGTAGTGACAGGACGAGAGGAAATGGTTTTGCACTGAAAGAGAGTAGGTTTGTAGGTTTAGATGAGATGTTGGGAAGAAATTCTTTACTGTGAGAGTGACAAGGCACTGGCACAGGTTAGGCACCAGAGAAGGTGTGGATGCCCCATCCCTGGAAGTGTTCAAGGCCAGGCTGGATGGGGCTTTGAACAACCTGTTCTAGTGAAAGGTGTCCCCCACAATGGCAGGGAGGGTGGAACTGGATGATCTGTAAGGTCCCTTCCAACCCAAACCATTCTGTGATTCTGTGTAAGGGAAGAAACGGGGGTGAGACAGAAGTAGATGCTCAACTGAGGACAGCATAAGGCTAGACCTTTACTTTTTTAAAAAGAAAGTCTGGAAGTTGTATAACATGAATTCAGAATGAAGTCTTGAAAACCCAAATGAGAGAATTTGCTCTTAGTTATACATTTTAATACTGCCATTAAAAATGGCACACAAGAAGTAGTGAGGAAAGTAGTGTTTTTTAAATTGCAGAATGTGTAGTGAGGATTTTTCTGGTTTCTTCCCTTTGCCACTTCCATAGCAGAGCTAATTTCGGGTAGGTAGAGGACTGATGTGAATAGCAGTCAGAGGAAGCTACTGACAGTATCCACCTGGATATATATTAACGTGCCAGACTTACCTTTGCCCTTTTAAACACAGTATTGATTATATGGGAATTCAGGCATCTGTGATGATTAAACTATTTCCTTGCTAAAGGTTATAAGTATTGTTTTTTCATTTTTGATTGAAACACTGATGATCTGTATTTTTGTAGAACAGCATTTCTAGAAATATATATATATGTGTAGAAAGCAGCAGCTTAATGTATAAAGGTCTTCAGAAGTTATGTTTGCTCACCAGTCTAAATACTCTTTCTTCAGAAGGATTAAGGCTAATGCTCTGCATATCTTGTGACATGTTGATGAAACCACCCTCTTACAGGTTTTGTGGACTCTATACATAAGTTTCTAAGGGACAGTGTTGACAAGATACTTGTTAAAGATTGCTGCATATCAGCTGATAGGTTAAAGACCAAACATGGAAACCTAAACTTCTCATTTCAGTCAATGCATTAATAGTCCTAAGAGTAAAGGCAAGGGAAACACTATTGGATTGTGAAGTATTGCCAGAAAAAGTTGAAATGTTCCAGCTACTCTGAGATGATATAAGAAAGGTCTGGTTTCTGCAAAGCTCTGTTTGAACAAGCTGGGTGCAGAAGAGCTGGAAGGAAACTAGCATGCTGATCTTGTTATCAAGATTCTTACTTTGTATATTGTATTTTCTCCCATATGATGTGTAAAGAAAATACTGCATCGAATATGTTCATTCTTCCCAACTGAGTACTTTTTAGATTGTGGATGCTAGGAAGAATGAACAGAAGGGAAGACATAAAATTGAGGACTTCAGAAATTGCCAAAGTATGACCTTAACTTGCCTTTGCTTCTTTTTTTCTTCTGTGTGTTTCTCTCCCTATATATAAGAAGTATATGCAGTTCACAAAAATGGCATTAATATAACATATCTGAGTTCTCAGCCCCTTGTATATGGTAGTGAAATGAATATTTCTTGTTTAACAGGTCTTGCAAGTGAAATAATATTTTAAATGAAACTTGCAGTTGGGAGAAATGCCAACATTCATGTGGTTCAAGTTTGAGAATCTACATGATAAATTATCTGCATTTTGAAAGTGAAAATAACAGCTCCTATAACCATTGCAGTAAAAAAAACGCAGAACAAATTTAAAACCAGATGTTTTATTCCATCAACTTGCACAAACATTATTGTTGAAATAGATGTATTCAGAAGAAGTTTGCCTGCTAGAAATTATCTGGTATTTCATGTATTCACGTAGAATATATCATAATACTTTGTATCTAGAACAGCTATAGAGAATATACCCTCAATTAATTACATGAGAAGTACGGAGTGGAATGGAGGAATGAGGAATTGGCTTGAGGACTAGTGTCTCCTGGCATCATGTATCTTTTTCTCCTGGAAATGACCTCTAAAATTTTTGTTTCCCTTTTGCTGGTGGTAATCAGATTTTATTACTATGAGTATTTTCCACATAAATTACATGAGTAATGTAGATGTGTCCACAACCCAAAAATATCTAAATGAGTGTGAGGCAGGTATCAGAAAGCCAGATTCTTGAATACAGGGGGTTTGTATAGGTATTATAACTCTGGTGACCTAGACTGATGAAGATAAGCACTCTTCTGATAAAAGATGTTTCAAACTATTTCACTTTCTGTTTTGTTAGAAATGGTAAAGGAAAAAAAAACTTGCACACATGAGCTTATGTCTTTGTCAGTATTGCAATGCATTATTCAATAAAAATAAAATACTAAAACTGGTTTGTAGCACAACTGTTCTATTGTTTAAACTTTTAACACCATATTTTGGGGTGATAGTGTTTTTCTAAAAAACGTAAAGTTTTTTTTTTTAAGTTTTTATCTTTCATCTGAAAACACCACAGGTACTTCACAAAATTTGAAACATCAGATGTGATGCTTAACATTCCTGAAGTTAGAGTAAGAGAGTCTTGATCTCTAACTGACCACATCTTTCCTCTTTAAATGATTTCTAGATTATAAATATATATTGTTTTTATTTTCTTAGTGTAATGGTGAGGCCTAAAAATGACTCTCATTGATTGATTACAAGGTGGTTTTCAAATCTAAACATTGATTTTTCAGTTTACAGGAAGTTTATTATTTCTTGAGATCTTTTATTCCTTGATGTTTTTAGCTGCAGTCTAGAAAGTAACTGAGAAGTTTCTATCTCCTGGCAATGATTCTTGCTGAGGACAGGGCATTGCAAAACAAGGATGAACTCTGAAGGTCTGGAAAAGAAGCCGGTGAACTGTGATACAACCTCAGTAGAACTCTGCTGACTCAAGGCAGCTAATTGAAAATTTATGCAATAATATCCATGGATAGGATGTGGTTATGCTTTGAACCTCATTGCATTGCATTATTGTAATACAGTACGGTCAGTATCTTTCTTTGACAGGATCTTGTTCTTAAAAAGTTGACTTCAACAGAGTAGCTTCTGAATATTGAAAAGACGTCAGCTTGAAATCTAATGGATCTAAAAACAAACTAGGAGTAGTCTTGAATATATTTGAAACTTTTTCTGTCATTTAAAAAACATAAATGAAATGCTTACCAGTTCTTAACATAACATGTACTGAGAAAAAAAAGAAGAATCTTACATAGTATGGCAATCTTTATTAATACAGTTACTTCCTTTTGTAGATCACTATGTGAAATTCAATTTTTTAAATATTAACTGTGTAATCATGCTATACTTCCCTGTCTACCCTTCTGTTGCCAGTACCTCTGTTCTTTTTTTGTTTTTTCAAGCTATTTTGAACATCCTAAGGCATGTCTGTGATTCCATATTCTGTTTGTAAAAATTACATTTATAATTGATGCGAGATGCAAGTCCTGTCCAGTTAAGTCTGTGTATACATTTAATACTTACCAGGCATCATGCAGTATATCTGCAATTGTTCCACACCCAGGATGGAATGCAGCTTACTATGCCAAGTGAAGTCATCATCAGAGAGATAGTACAAGGGATCTGGAGGCTGCTGATAAAATGTGTAGTTCATATTTTTCTTTTCTGTTCCTTCTTTTCTCTCTGTTTCTCTCTGGGAGGCCACTTTAATCCAAACATGCTGTTGAGGCTTATTTCAGAATTATCTCTTCTCCTCCCAAGTCCCAAATTGCACTGGTTAGGGGAAAATTGATAATTTTCCCTAGAAGTGAAAGCTGGGGCACCTGATCTGGGAGTAGTTCTGTCTAGCTGTGTCTCTTTGCTTCTGGATGAGAAAAACAGCCAGAGACTGGAACATCAGAAACTTCTAATTCCTTGTTTTTCTTCTGTCATTAAATATCCTGATAACAGGACTGCTAATTTTCCCCCCAGTTGTTACACGTTGGTAGTAAAAACCCTAGTGAAAATGTAATTATGCTGGGAAAAGCACTTGGGTACACTCATCCTTCTTTTCTAATTAAGATAGTAATTTAGACTTGATAGTCATAAGAAGCTGTGGGAACAGCCAGTATCTTAAAGCAGAGCTCACAAATGTGGGAATGGGTTGCAGTGAGCAGTTGATAACCTGTGGGTTGTGACAGCCATGTTCAGCTGCTCTGGCCTTGCCTGGGGGTCAGGGGTTCAAACTGCTAGTTTGCTTCTGCAGCTTTCTGGCAATCCAGTGCTTTCCCAGCCTTTATGTCCTGGCATG
This sequence comes from Euphonia xanthogaster, assembly GCA_034509185.1. Lineage (NCBI taxonomy): Eukaryota > Metazoa > Chordata > Aves > Passeriformes > Fringillidae > Euphonia > Euphonia xanthogaster. The sequence goes on along the minus strand of JAYDZK010000113.1, from coordinate 41,599,287 downwards.
CCCCATGCTGCTTAGGGGGTGTGGGCAGGTGATGCCCACATTCCCCACGCTCAGGAGTGTTTTGCCGTGGTGGTTTGTGCTGGCTGCTCTCAGCGCTGCTCTGCTGCGCTCAGCACTGCATGGCCTGGGGTTCACTGCTGAGAGCTTTCAGCTGTACTGAGCTGATACAGCCCCTGGGCCCAAAGGATAGATGGCCGGCATGGCATGGCTTGCTTCATTCAGTGCTCTAAATGCTGTTGGCCAAAGGAAATCCTGTGACAGATCCTGTAATTTTGCTGTGCTGTGAACCAAAAGGCTGGCAGATTATTCAAATGTATCTCAGGGTTTCCTGTAGCACACTGTGCTCCTGTTTGTGAGGGAGAAGTGTTGGGAGTGTCTCCCTGGGCCTTTTTTAGAGGGGTCAGATGACTGTGAAAAGTGGTGGGAGGCTTAGGTGGCTGCTCCTTGGGCATGGGGTTCCTAGGGGGAATCCCCAAGTTGAGAGAAAAGCTGCAGAAAATAGCTGGGCTGTCTAAGCAGACTGGAGCCGCTTACCACTGCTCATCACTTAGATTCTTATCTTTTCTCTATGCTAGTTTTTAAATGGAGGCATTAAAGCCTTGAGGAGAAGAGCTGAGCAGCTGCCAGCTGCAGTCTTGCTCCTTGAGCTGAACAAACAGGTTGGCAGTGCAATATTAAGCTTTTCTGCAGGATCAGATAAATGATCCTGCAGAAAAGCTTAATATTGCACTGCCAACCTGTTTGTCCACCTCAAACAGGTTGGCAGTGCAATATTAAGCTTTTCTGTCCTCCTGTCCACCTCTCCACGTTCTTTCTGTCCTCTGTCCACCTGTCCTCCTCTCCACATTCTAAGGATCTCTCTCTTTCCCATTTATTTGATCTTGCTTTTTGATACCGTGACAGCAAGTGTAGGGGGGAGTAGTGCTGTAGGAGATGGACTGAGGAGAAGAAAACATTTGAAAGTAAGGAGATCAGATATGAAAATATTACAGGTGCTAAAAATTAGAGGTAGATGAGCTGCGACCTTAGATTCCAGAGAGGAGGCTAATGACATGATGCTTTTTGTAGGTTTTATTCCCCTTGAGCCTAAAAATTGATTTTTTAAAAGTGGCACTTGAACAGATTGAGCACAAGAGGCGGAAATAGGTGTCTCAACTGAGGGAGCTGTAAAGCTTAGTGGAACTGTCTCTAGTAATAGAGAAAGCAGCTGGTATAGGCAAAAATATAGTGCAGTTTCTCACAGATATTTTTTACTTGTGATGGTGTCAGGACATCAGGAACAGATGTCTGAGAGACTGAAAATACCTACTCTGAACTCTCATGTTGAGTTTTATCTTTCATTGAATAATTCCCTCGACTGGATTTAATTATTAGAATTGTCTGCATTTTAACAGAAAATGAATAGAATTATGAAATTAACTTGGTTCTGGAAATGTGAAAACTATTTCTGCTCTGGCTATTTATTTATTTATTTATTTATTTATTACCTCAGTTTGTTTTGTGCTTTTTGTTTGTTGGTGGTGTTGTCTTCTGTTAGGTACTTGGATTCTTGGATGGATCTCTTCTGTTTAAAGGAGTATTTTACACTTGTGAGTTGGTTAATGCACTCCCCTCACACCTCCTTTCTCTACACATGTGCCAACAGTGGGTTCAAAGGTTCACTTAAATTGTGTCATGTTTATATTGCTGAAGGAAAAATCAAACTACCTTTTGTCTTTTCCTTCACAGGAAAATGTTCAGCTTCTTGAAATCCCTGCTATAGATTTTTTTCCTGAAATTCTTTTTGTGCATTGTTATCTGCGTTTTCATTCTTTCAGAGACTGCATAGTAGGCAAGCTAGCTACTGCAGTTGTAACAGCAAGCATGGGGTTTACTCTTAGAAGAGTTTAAGAATATGCCTAAAATTGTTGATGGTGTTTTAGTTTGCTGTTAAGAAGTTTTTCCTCCAACTAATTTCTGGGTGTTTTGGTGTTTGTGGGGGGTTTTTTTGTGTCATTTTTCTTTTCAGTTTTTTTTTTTTTTTAGTGTTCTTTTATCATGCTGTCTGCTTCTCAGTGCTCGAAATGAAATGAAAAGCAGAGAAGGGTACCTTGTCAAATGCTGCAGTGCAGGACCAGTGTGAGTACTGAGGAGTGTGGTGAATGCAGGTAGTAAGAGTACCAAAGTGCACTGCAGAGCAGGGATGACCTTCAAATGTCAAATCTCTGCTAGGAAAGAGACTTAATAGTTTATGCTCCATAAAGTGAATGAATAATACTGCTTTACAATGTTTTATTTTGAGAAATAGTAAGTTTTTTGAAATGGCTGTTAAAAAAAAAAGCGTCTCTCTGTACAAATTTTCAGTTGGGATGTTTCTTTTTGGACTTTTCCCTACACTCTTTTTTTTTACCCTACCCTTTTTTTGCTTGAGTGTTTCTGATTGTAATCTGGATATCTCAGATACAGTGAGCAAAAGGAGTTATTTTTTGGGGGAAGGAGGAAGTGGAAGTAAATAATATGTTGTCTATTTGTGGTGTCAGGTAAGGTAAACTGTCAGCTAAGGAGCAACATCTATTAAGACTGTTTGCAAACTGTTGATAACATTTGATAAACTAAAAAAAGGCTACAGACAAGTGGAGAAGCAGAGAAGTACTTAACACACCATTGATTTTTTAATCATAATTAGGGACAAGGAAAAAAGCTAGATGGAAGAAGTCTTTAAACTACACTTGCAGGAAAGACATTGAAATAAATTCTACGTCATTACTGAAGAGAACCTAGTGTGGTTGAATAATTTTACTTGCTTCTGATTTTTAAAGCTATGGACTTCTGGTAACTGAAGGGAAACATACTGCTTATGTCTGCTAGTTGAGGAAATGGTTATGCTATAATAATTTTCCTTCTTCCAAATCTCCCTGTAGCATTTCATTATTATAATTTTGGAGTTTCATGAAAAAGTTTGAAATGTACCCTAAATGTTCAGGCACTAAAAGTAAGATTTAAGGTTTCAGCTGTTACTAGAACCATTAAATTTCAAGTCTAATAGGTATCTCACAACTTGATGTTACTTCCTGTCATGTGGAAAAAAGCCTGCTGTTTTGCTATATTTAAGCAAGGTTTTTACCTTTAGCTAAAGGAGAGGGCACAAGCCTGACCTGAGAGGCTATAAGAACCTAAAGTTGACCTAGAAGAAGACTCTAAGAGATGTTTTATTTGTCTCATTAAGTTAGTTCATTGTTCCATAGTTTTATCTTTTCCAGGCAGTTCATTCTGCTTTTTGCCATTGATACGCAGAGACATTGTCAGCATGTTTAAAATAATTTGATTTTGCTATAATATTGTCATTAGTGGCCTAATTTCTTCAATACCCATGTACTATTTTATTTCAGAAGGGAAGAATTTAAACTTTTCCTTTTGAAGCTGTTGGTTCATAGCTGTTCATAGCTCAAAAGTTCATAGTTTCAGTTATGACAAAGGAGTTATTTTTGTGTGGGAGGGTGGATTAGATCAGAAATTCCCAAATTGTTTTTAATAGTATCGTGATTGTAACCATAGGAATGACAGCAGAAATTGTTAAGCTTTAAAAAAGTTACTAGTGAGTTTGACCTTTGCAGAACAGACTGGTTGCTTTTGTATTAAGACTGGCATCACATTTTATTTGAAAGTACCTGCCAGCTGATCAGCCACTATGACTCTTCTCAGACATTCAGTAAGATGCAACAAGAGATTTGACAGAAACATATGTAGTGTAATGTAGGAGGCTCCTGAAAAAAGGAGTTTTGTAATTTTAAAATGTGAGCACAGCAGAAATTATTTTAGCAGGACTGCTAGTGCTGAGTGGTGCAAATTGTTTTTACATTCAGGTTTTTTTGACTATTTAAGATTCTTATAAGTAAAGCAGTTGCTGTTGTGGGGCAGGCTGTGTTTCCAGCCTAGGAGAAAGTAGTTCCATGTAACTGAGTAAAAGCTTTATTGCCAGGAGGTTTGGGTAGTTGAAAGTTGGTAATGGGGCAACAAGTGAGTTTCTCTGTGCTGTCAAGTCAGGACTGCTATGTACAATCACAAATGCTTGTGACCTTGTTTTGGATGAGTAGAATATGCACCTCATTCAAAAGAGAGAGGCAGCAATATGTTTAACTGAGGCAAAATAATAAATTGACAGAATTAAATGAATTCAATGGAATTAAAAAAGGTTTGGCAATGGTTTGACAAGGTTCAATAAGCTTGATGGCAAGGTTCATCTTATTAATTACAGAATGGAAGAAATATACACAGGAAAGTTGAAATAGAATCAAGTTAGAATGATTCACATGTAGACCAGAGAAGAGAAAGGACCCTCATGTTATGTCACAACATTCAGAGGGAACCCCCTTGCTTTCTTTCTAGAGTATGTGGAGCTAGATCCAATCTTAGTCTCCGACTTGGACAAAAATTGATCTGTAATGGAATTATCTGTACAATATCTATAGTAATATTAAGCAGCTGTGTGAATTGGCAGTGTTTCATTAGAGTTAACTCGGCATGCTATCATTCTGTCTCCAAGAATATGTCACACGTAAGGGATCTCTGCTTTGCGTAAGGAAGGATCTCTTGGTCAAGTAAGGAATCTTAAACCTTGAGAGGCATCCCTGCTCAAGGGGAGAGTCACCTGGCACTTCAGCTGCAGTTCAGGGAGAGCTCCAGTTGGATCCATCCTGATAGGAATATTCATGCAGTGAAGTCGCTGGCTGCTTGGCAATAGTGTAAACGAGATGGATGTCTTCATTTTAGCTGTTATCTTGTTATGTGCTTTGATTCCTTGCATTTTTGGGTTTTGAAACCACCTTTAGAAATATTTTTCCTTAGGCACCTTCACTCACTTATACCTGAGCAAGGAGCTTTCCAGCTCACAGGTTCACCACAAGTTATGAGACCTGTAGCTTCTTAGCCTGTACCAAATTACAGCCTGGGGTCAAGTATCTGCACAGACCTACAGCTGAAAATACTGACAGTCCAGTGGTTTCCATGGAACGCTTGTAGCTGCAGAGGAATTTTGTTGTTGTTTTTTCTGCTGTATGCATGACTCTGCAAAGTTTCCCTTCTACTCAAAGACTGACCTGGCTATGTTACTCTGAATCCAGCTCTCATTCCTGGATTGGTGCTGTACTGGCATGTGTTGCTGTGTGCTGCTGCTGGGCAGTGATGGGGACAAAACAGGGAAGGTGGCAGAGCAGGAGCTCTGCCTGACATCAAATAGGGAGGCTGGTTCAGCTGAACTAGGTTTTTAAAGAGTAAGCCAGTAATTTTTCCTTGAGGAGGGAGAGAGAGAATTTACAACTAATTTCACTTGTGCTTTTTAAGGGCTACCTTTTTCACTTTGCCCAATTATGTAACACATCATTGAGATTTGGGGGGCGGTTGCTGTTTATTTTGCACCATTGCTATGTACTGTGGTGTAAACATGTTTCAGCCTAAATTAAGTGATTGGAGTTTGGAGATATATGTTGGACTCATAACTTAAGTTTAACTTTCCTTTTCCCCCCTTCATTTTAGTTAACTGATCATATATTGAGAAATACCGAATCTACGTCACATATTTTCTTCAGTAAAGTAGTTTTGGAATAGAATTGTTCACATAGAATGGAAGCAATGATAAGAGGATGTCTGTGCTGATTTCCTAAGTCTTAATCCATGGAGATTATAGAAAATGTAAATAATATTAAATATAGCTTTTGAAAGGGTTTTAGTTTCCAGGGGAGTGTCACGTTCTTTAGAATTTCATATCAGTAACTTGAACGGAATTAAATATCTCTGAAATTGGTGGGAAGTAGCAAAACCCCTCAATTTTCACTAACTTAATAATCAGCCTAATGTACATATAATCTGATGCAGAAGAGTGTTTTGCTCTGAATGGTGGTTGGAAGTCTAGCTATTAAAGTGCTTTTTTAGACTGCAGTGTCAAATGATTCTTCAGACTTCTGTTTATTTAGTTTTAGGTAGATTTAATGAAAACCTTTTGGCACATGCCATTGCCAAACTGTTCCGCTTGTCTGCTCCGTCATCCCTTCACTTCATTTCCTCTCTAGATTGTTTCTTGCTTGTTGGCAGCAGCGTGGTTGTAGTAAAACTGATGTTCTGTCTCAAGAAATCATGACATGTGACTGTTCTAATTAATTTTCAGCAACATGTTTCTATTGAGAACTTGTAGATTGGTGACATCTTTTTGTTAAGACAATTTATGAATCCTGTATAAACCTTATATTTCATGTTCAAAAATAAAAAAATGAAGGAAGAGAGAAGTAATAGTGAAGATAGATCAGTGATTTAGCTATTTAGTTCAATAATTACTATGCATGAAATAGTGCAATTGTTAGAATAGAATTTTTAGTAGAGTTGCATGTTTTCCTCTGAGGTTTTTGCATTGTGTGTTAAAGCAGCCTTGGTTTCCAGTAAGCAGCAAAAATGAATTTGAAAGAACTCCAATGGCCATTTTGCTCGCATTGACATTTACTCCTTTTTATTTATGTGCAGGTCAACTCCCTGAATATTCCTGACTTAGCACTACAGGCTGTTATTGTTGAATATGGGACTATATTCACCTGTGAGGAACATTAGAGTTTACCTACATAGATAATTTCCCTGGCTTTTAATGCTGAGGCCAAACAGTTTGGGCTGAGATAACAGACTCCTTTTGTCTCTGTAATTGGCTTAAGACAAGACTTGAATGATACTCCTAATTTCTGTACTCTCATTGTTAAATTGAGCAAAAAGCAGTACTTGAAAGTAGCTGAACTACTCTACAGCCACTCTAATTGAAGCTAGAGTAGTCTTGTAATTTGAGCTACTTCTATTGGCAGTCTTTGCTGTCTGTTTTGTGGTCTGATTACCTGAATAGTTTCCTTGATATTAATGCCTGGAGATATTAGGCCATCTCCTGGTTTGTCATGCAATCCTTGTCTCCTTCTCAGTGTCAGCATTTGTGCTGTTGTCCAGGGTCACTCCCTGTGCCTTTGTTGTTTGTTTCATAAATATTTCAGTCTCTGAAAGTATTTTATCTCCAGGTGAAATCCTAACTAACATTGGGTCTGGCATAAAAACTCGGGGTCATGCTGCTTTTCTCATAGCTGAGTGCTTTTCTGTATACAGTCTGTAATTCTTGGCAGCAGAAGAGAACTCCAAAAATCTACAGATGTAGGAAGGTGCTTCTCCTAGATGAGACATAATATTCAATAACACTCGTTGTTGGAGAAGAGAGGGGAAGAGTTGGGAGGTGCAAGTTAGGGGAACATAAACCAACTTCACCTCTGCAAATAATGGTTCAATTCATCACTGGTACATCCTAAGAGGGAAGTGATAATAAAGCTTAGGATCAGAGAAAGATAGTGTGTGTTAGACACAGGGTGTGTGACTCTGTGAGGGTTTACTGCTTCCTTCATATATTTTATGATCTGCTAATAAAGTAGTTCAGAGGGCAAGCTCTAGTTGCTGAGGTGAAGGAGAGGGTTGTGGGATATTTCAACTGAATATAAATTTTTTGTTCAACAGCCCTTTTCAGGGGTGTTTGTGTTTGGGATTGCCAAAATTCAGTAGCTGCAAATTGTAGAGAATTTGGATTACAGATGATGGTATTTTGAGATAGAACTGTGGTTTAGACCTGGCTGACTCTTGCCAGTTCAGTGGGATGTGGTTTTCTTTAAATTCTTGTTGCATGGTAATGCTGATACAAAACCAGAAACTCCAGGCTCTGAGACTGTGTGTTATGGGACATTATGTTAGGTGACTGAATTTGCTGCAAATCTCTCATTATATTTCATGAAAACCAGGCTGTCAAGTGAATATATTTGATTCGCTTGTGGATGTTGTAAAAGCAAGTGGCAGAAAGACCAAGCAAAGGTCACATCTTCTCTGGTCAATCTGTGAAGTCTCCTCCAGGATGTGACAGGTAGCAGACAGAAATCTCCATAAAATACTGCCCTTGGGCAAATATCACTTCATTATTGATTTGTCTTCATATATTGCCATCTTGGAAGTGTGTTCTCTGTGTGTGTGCATATACCTACTTAAAGGAGAGAATGTTGAAAGAATAATACATAGTAGTGTCAGTCACTGTTGGACTCATTAGTGCTCTAAGCAGCTGCCTTCCCAGCTGCCTTCTTCAGTGCTGCCTTCTTTTTGATTACTTTCCTTCAGATATGGTATTTAGTTTGTTGGAGAATTGTATTTTTTGGTATGTCAGACCAACTTCTAAGCTGTTTATTTAATTTTGTATTTTTAATAAGTATTTAATGAAAGATGAATGGATGCTAGGCACCAGGCGATTTTTGATATGAAGTGTGCTTGCCAAACCTGTCAGATCTTTTGAAATGTTATTGCAGAAAGTGTCAAGCAAAAAAGTGACATGTTTTTTCAGAAGGTTGAATATTTCTGTATTGCTTGCAAATTTTGGTGGGGCTTTGTGTTACAGTAAAGAAAAGGTAATAAGATTCCTTCCATAGCTGGTGTAATTTTGGGAGGTGTTTGGAGCTGTGTGGTAATGCAGCTGTTTGCTCAGCAGCAGTTTTGATAACTGCTAATGTGACTAGAGGGATTTACAAATATTAGTATGTAAAAGCTTCTTTCACAAGCTAGGTATAACTGATTGTCCCATTACATATACTTTTTTTTTTTTGTTTATTTTGGGGAAGAAACCCAGATTTTTTCCCATGATTTTTAGAGTGTGTGTCCCCCTTCCCCCCAGTATTTAGGTTTGAGGGGCTTTTTGTGTGTTTTTGCTTTTGGATTTTCTTAGTGATTTGTTACAAAAATGAAAGCAAATTACTTTTTGTCATTTACTTACTGACTCTCACCAAGTTTGCTAATAAGGTCTTCTAGCAGTTGTTTCTCTGAGTATTCTTAAGGTACTTTGCAGCTAGAATATTCCTTGACTAACTACATGCATTCTGCTTCTTTGCATCCTCTTGAGGATGACAAGGTGAAAGCTAAACATCTGAATGTAAAGCCCAATTTAGCTAGATTTGGGGATAATAGAATAAAGTGAAGCACTTGATTTCTGATAGCTGCCTTGTTTATTGGTAGGATTTTTATTGCTAGTTGGGACAGAACAATACTGCACTTAGACTTGGAGCAGAGAAGCAGTTGTCCATACAGGCTCCAAAGTAGGTTTCTGTAATTTTACTTTCTCAAAGGAGCAAAGCCTTGCTTCTGGATAAAGTGGAAAGGTGGGACTGGGAGAAGATGGACCAGACAGCTTCCTTCCTTTTGGTGTCCTGATGATTGCAGGCAGCTTCTGTGGGCTTGGCTTCAGTGACAACCAATTTAGCTACTGAGCTTTGTGTCATGCAGAGCACTGCCTTCCCCTTAGGTGGGGAATGAAGTTGGTGTGTGTACAACTAATTTTCTTGTGTGTGTTTCCTTCATATTCTTTTAGAATCTCATGGAATTGTGTCTTTCTAAAGGTTACCATCCTTTCATTACATACAGATCATTAGAAGTGACATGTAAGTACTCGGTTCTTGTTTTGTTTTAGGTCTTCATTGTTTTTCTTTTGAAGAAAAGCATATTTTTCTGCCTGGAAGCTCTGTTTTTAATCTGTGACCTGAATCAAGCTGGGTAATAACATATCCAGAATTAAAATTACAGCAGCCCATTTATTCCCTCAGTTATATCCCTTTTCTCTTGACCTGCAGTATGAAAATTTCAGTCTGCTTAATTGTTAAGTGTAGTAGTGAATTCGGAACAAGGAAAGGGAAGGTGGCAAGGATTACTGGTAGCCAGCCAGTGTGATGGGCTGTGAGCAGTAGGTGCTGTGAATGGTATCAAACTCAACTGTGTACCTTTTGTTTGTTTATCCCAAAATTGCAATTGCAACCCCTCAGCATGGCCATGTTGTGCTGAAGCATAGATTAGTACGATGAATGTACTTCTCCACAATTCTGTATGAAATCAAAGCCTGATGGGTACAAATGGATGTGTTATTTTTAGGCCTATTCTTCTTCCCTCTTTCCTAAAAAGCAACCCCTGAGCAATTTTTAATGTTTATCCTTGCTGTAGTCTCCTTTTCTGTAAAATCTGGGCAACATGTCCATTTGTCACTACAGAGAAGTTGAGACAGTTGCAAATAATTGGCATTGTAAGCAGAGGTTGATGAGCTGGTCAGTAGCAATTGTTTCTTCACTGAGAAAGAAGTGACATTCTGGTTCATAAAGAGGGCTTGCTGGGACTTGACAAGACAGGAAAGGAGATTGCTCTTAATATTTTGTGTGAGAATTCTGCAGATGTTAAAATCATGAAGGGCCTGGTCAGCAAAAAGAAGCTGTTCATCTTTTAGCTGTGGATAATACTTCCTCTGTTTCTTAACTGCTTTTTAGATGTGGAACACCTCTAAAAGTATCCAGCAAATCGTAGTTCATCTTGACTGAATTCCAATAATGCCAAAAAATTACTGTTCTAAAAATTTAGTTTTTGTACAGAGATGCTCAAAGCCAGTAAAAGTTTTAATTAATACTGTGATCTTACACTTTCTTATGTTAAAAAATGGTAAGTTAAGGAACCTCAGTGCAGATAGGGTGGTAGAACTACTGAAATGTAAGCATGTTCTCCTGATCATCAGTCTTTCAATGACAACTTTGGAGATAATTTTTAATAATAAAGTACTTGGCTGTGGAATGTGTGTGTGCAATGCTTTATCTTTATTGGCTTGAATAATTCCATTAATTTTATGGATCAAGGTAAAAAGGGAAAGAAACGAAACAGTTGTATGAATGTGGTGTTCAGGATGTCCTAATTAGATACAGTTTCCTAAAATGAAACATTTCTGTGTGACATTTTATTCAGTTACTGGAGCCATAAAGTTTGCTTTTGTTTGACACAGTAATTTACTTTCTATCCTACAGTTCTTAAATATTTTTAAACTACTTGTTAAAAAAGGAAGAAAAGACAGAGTAGTTTGATTACTTATTCTTGAAAATCTTCCTTTAGAGGGTTATGGAATCAGTGAAGAATATGTGCTGGCAGTGACTGGGGGGAGATTGGAATGGAGCAAAAGGAAAACATATTTGGAAACTCAGAAATTTTAAGAACAATGGTGGAAGAAGAAGGTAGTGAAATTCTTCTATTATGAGCTGCTTCTGTTCTCGAGTTAATTTTGTGCTGAAGTATGGAGTAGAGGATAGTATTTGTCACATTGTCTGGAATGATGAGTTCAGCAGTCTGAGAAGGGAAAATGCATGAATTGTTACTGTTCCAGTGTGGTAGGGATGGTGGTGCTGCCTGTCAGGGTCTTTTAAGTCTGAGTGAATACTGTCCTGTTTCAAATAAATGTATTTTATTTAAACAATTTACATTTTTATGGCTAAAGCAAAATAAAAAGCAGATCATAAAGTATGTATTGTGAGATTGGTTTTGGAGAAAAGATGTCTGCAGAACACCTAAAGTGGTGTTTTAGAAAGAAAAGATCCTCTATGCATCAGTGAGTTAAGTAACCGGGGAAAAAAATCTCCAAAAAGGTGAAACAAAGCTAGCCTGCTGTAGAAACAACCCAGCATCCCTCTCCATCCAGAAGTACTTGCTGTGTTAGGTCATAATATAATGAAAACAATTTTATTTTGGAAATTGTGGAAAATTGGAAGATTTTTGTCATCAGTCAGAAGGATTTGTCTGTGCTAGTGTGCAGTATTTAGACTTCCGTACAATTTTAAGCATAATTAAAAATTGTAAATTATGCCTGGGATTAGTCAGAGTCCAGCTATGAAGCATGGACTCCAGCACAGGCTACCTTTATGAACCCAAGGACATGATTAATACAAAGCTGCTTTCCAAAGGAGTTGAGGTTCTTCCAGAAGATTGTGTCAGAAATTGAAGATTTGACTGGGACTGTAGTTGTCCAGCTGGAAATGTCTATAAAAAAACCTCTGTCACGTTATGGATGCAAACTGGAAGTTGTACAAAATCTGGTCCAGAAAACTGACTTAAGTGGGAAAGAAGGGTGTAAGGAATATTCGAATTGCTGGGAATGCATTACACATTGGAGAGATTTAGCAATGCTACATTGAAAATTTCTTGGGGTTACAGAGTAGTGAAAGCATGGGTTCTGATAATTGGTTTGTGAGATATGTTCAGAATAAGGGAAGAAAAGGAGGAATTTCTTTTCAGGTGTTTTTTTCTGTTGGGAGCATAATTTTGAGTGCGTTGCAGGTTTGCATCCAAATGAGAGCTTCAAGGAGCAGTGCACCATGTTATGATGTGTAATTGAATGATGAAATACATTGAAATGTGATTTTTTTTTTATTATTTACTTACTAAAGTATTCATTTCCACTGGAGAATATGGAAATGATTAATTTGCCTTGAGATGGGAAAATTAAAATTCTTTTATCTTGTGAGGTGAGTAACTTATGTGGGAAATGTTCATATCATATGCTCCTGATAATTATGTGTGGCTTTTAAAATTAAAAAAAAATATTTCTTTATTGCCTCAAATCTGTTATACTGGTGAAATGTCAGTTTTTCTCATGGAAGACCTGTTAAACTGCTGTTCTTTGTTGACAAGCTCTAGTGGTAGAGCACTTTGATCTCCTGCTATACTACCAGCATTTAATAGCTCTTTAAAGCATGGTCATGCTTTTTCTTAAAATCTTCTTGAATAGGGAACTAGTAATAAATTATTGTAATACTTTATAATTATATTAACATGTTATGTTTATTAGTCTAATAAATACTCTTATTAATGAAAGCAAACCCAGTTGAAATATTTTATTAGTACAGTGTTTGACCCTTCCCATCTAAGAATTCAGAAGGCAACGTTACACTTCCCAGCATATCATACTTGTTCTGCTTGACATTTTAAATTTTTTTAAAATAGCTATAAATGAATGAGTGAATGGATGAAGGGCATGGTGAACACAAGTGTTTAATTAAGACAGTTGTAGAATTTATAGCTTGTAGGATTTATGCAGAGAGGGCATTTAATTTTGAAATATGGGAAGGAAAAGAGAAAGAAACTGTCATCAGACCATATTGACAAACTCCTGGGCGAGTTAAGACATAGCAATTCTGGTAGTGTCAGACTTCAGCTCTGCAGAGAGTGGTGAATGTTTTCTCTTGTAATTCATGTCAGCTGGTAATGGCTCTGCATTCGGTTGGAATGGTTTAGGGGGGTATCCTGATGGATCTCAGGAGTTTAAGGGAAGCTGGGCCAGAGGATCAGGAAGCTTTTAGTTTCTGAATGGATTTGAATCTGAAGTGAGAAATCCATTGGCTCTTCATTTGTGAGGCCTGCATTTTCTTGCCTGTAATTTTGCATGTCCATTTTGAACTGTGCTTAAGCAGTTAAAACTGCTTAAAATATGCTTAAGTGGTGATTTTCTACCTTTCCTCTAGATGGCCTCTTTTAAAGGCTATTAATTTAAAAAAAAATTATTCTGGTTTTGGAATAACAGAAAAATGCAGCTGTCTTTTGGAAGTGTCATTCAGTAACAGTTGTTTCACAATTTCTCTGTAGCACTGTTTTTTTGTGTGAGAAGTGTGACATAACTGGGCTCTGCCACCTTCTGCTTGACTGTTCTCTAAAGAGTATGTTTGTTTTCATCACTGGTATCCGAGATTTAATTACAGAAATATGATGTCATGTGAGCAAGGCCAGTAGAGCAGTAAGGATGAGGTGACCAGATGAATCAGTTCTAGAGAGGTTAGTGCTGTTATTTCCCTGGTAGGCAGAACAAATGACTTTTAGAAGTTAAAAGAGATCTGTGTCCTTTTGATTCAGCTGCACAGTCCTTCTAAAATGGGACACGTACCCTTCTCTTCTACTTTATATGTGTAATGCTTTTCCATCCCCAGTTAATGAAAGACTCTGGTCTTCATTTCTTCTGTGTTTTTGTGATGGTCTGAACTGGGTCATCATTTGGTCTGTGTTGCAAGAAAATGTTTTTGAAAGCTTCTTTCCTATCTCTTTGTGTTCCTCCCTCCTCCACCTCCTTTGTATGAAGCTTTGCACTGCTTGATTTGACATTTAATTCCTTATTCCTTCTCCTGGCTCTTTCTATCCTTTTAGCAGTTTTCAAAGTGTGTTATCTCCCTGCTTCTTTGTGAGGCTATAGTTGTCTGTGCAGTTTTTTCTTGTCTTTTTCTGTGATACCACTGTGTGAAAGGTGAAGAGGGGAGTTGCACATCAAACCATAATCTTTGGAAAGGAAATGCTTGATTCTGTGCGATGTGAACAGTGTCATGGCCAAAATGCTTGTGAAAAGTTCCTGATTCTTTTGGGACAAGAAAGAAGACAGGATACTTGAGGGTGATGTGAGGGCTTGTGAAAACTGGTTACCTTTTTCTTTCTTGAAATTACTGCTTGATTTCTAAATTGCTTGCTTTTACAGGCTTCCATGACATGATCACAAAAAAACCTAAGGTACAAGGCCTGTGATGATGTTCTGTTTTTCTGAGACTGTACATAAAATAGGTTGTGGTTGGCTAGAGATCCAGTTAACACTACTGCTGTAGCAGTGATAACAAGGATGTGTAAGGATGCAGTCTCTGCATTTGGGAATTTGCAGAAGTTGCTGCTGTCTGGTGTCATTATGCTGGTAAAGGTATACTCTACTCGAATGGCTGGTTTCCTTCCCTGGGGTAGCTTTAAGCCAATGCAAAGCCCATTTTTGTGGAGCTTACAGTCATTCTGGGAGTGCTTTGCTGGTCTAGCATGCAGAAGTTTCTCTGCTGAAGTGCTCCTAGTATTTATGTAACTTAATAGATTCTGTTCTAATAGACTCAGAGGAACTTTTTTTCTCCAAATCCTTTGGTCTTAATAGGAGAAGAAGAGACTTTTTCTTGCCTCTCTTTTTCTTTCCTTTGTTTTTCTTCTCTAGCCGTTGTTCCTCATTTTGTTAATTGTAGAGCTGTACTTTAGTAACCACAATAGTGATTTCCAAGGTAGTAATCGATTTAAAAATGGCCAAATAACAAAGGCTGAAATAAATTATTTGTACCTGAACAATAAAAGGACAATGAAATTATAGTGAGGATGGCATGGGCTCAGAATGAACATCACTGCATATAAAGTCTAGACTTGTTTGCTGGGCTCAGAGATGATGGGGCATTAGCTCTAGGGTCAAGCAACTGTGTCATTTTCTCAGGGGTGTGGCATCACTTCTGTCTACTGCTCTGCTTTTTCTCTTGAGTATGTAACAGATGTTCCCAAAATATCTGGAAAAATGAGAATGAGCAAAATTAAAATTTACTATGAAATATACAAGTGTGACTTTTAAAAAAAAATCTTTTCCAATTCTGCTGTTTTCCCCTGCAGCTAAGTGCATAGTTTTCTCCTACTAAGCAACCTGGAGAAAAAAAGTGCTTCTTAAGGGGAAGAGTAGTATTGTAAAATAATTTAAAGGTCAAACACAACAGGAAGGTTATGAACTGGTACAATACAAGTCAGTAAGGAAATATGAAATTTTGGTAGTTTTCTTTTAGGGCATCCTTATTTCTAACACTACTATTGAAAATGTGGTTGTCATTCAGCTTCCATTACTCTAGTCCTTCTTTGTGTTGAAGATAACCTGCAGAGGGGAGGTGAAGCGATGTGCTGCTACATGATTACAAAAGGGAGGCTTTCCATTTGTTTCTTGAGGAAAAGGATGCAGAAGAGTTTATGGGAGATGGAGTCAAGGCAGAAGTGAAGGGTGTGGTGGTGCACTAGCTTAAAATTCTTTGGAACAGGGTTGTTAATCTGTAACAAAGGGAATCTGATCTTTGCTCAGATGTGAAGGCAGTGGCGGTAGAGAGTGAAGCATAACTGCAGCAAAGGAAGGGGTCCCAAGCAAAATGTCTGAAACTCTGTAAGTCTTAGGCAATAACTGCTTGCATCATGTCCAGGCTTATTTAGCATGAATAAAGAGAAGAGCAGTCCACCACCAATAACTGCAGGCTGTGAAGATAATCCTGGAAATGTTCTGTGATGGGGAAGGTTGGTTAGAGATGTTCTGCATATAGGGATACTGTGAAAGAGCTAAGACAAAATGTGGTAACTTGAGCAATTTAGGGATAGACAAAGCGACAGAAGTCTGAATAACCACAGTTTCTGGAATATTTTACACAAATTTGTATGACCTGTGGTTGGCTTATCTTAGAGGAACAATAACAAATACTGTGTATTACAAATGCCCATGTTAGTGGGATTAGCCAGATTGTTAGGGGTGGTTTTTTAGAAGCAGCTAAGGGAGGTAACCTGCATTTGTGTGATCTTTGCTCCAGTCTAATGAGGGTTGTAGTAGACTGACCTTCATGTGAGCCTGGAGGTTGCTCTCTGTTCCATCTTGGTCAAGGGTTAGTGTTAAATAATTGTTCTGTGTGATAGCATAGAAGATTTCCAGAGGGAAATGGAATTTAGGATCTGTGCTTTTGTAAAAGATGGGTTTATTTGTGGAAAACAAGAAATGTTTTCAACTCTTGAGGCTGACACACCGACTTTGAAATGCCTTCACTTTCATTTAGTGCACTTGGGCAACCCAGTTAGTTTATTTTTTGTTTGTGTGATCTTTCAGTCCCAGGTGTTGGTTTATCATGAAATGGCTTCTGTTATGAATAAAGGAATATATCATCTACCTCTGAAAAACCAAGCCTAATTACAGTACCTTATAAAATTGTAATTACAAAAATTACTTCAATCTCCTTTGTATATTTATGATCTTGATTTAAGATCAATCTGTGCCCTTTGTTGGGTAAATGCATGAAAAGCTTCTGTGGAAATACTGTATGCTTGTAATTTCTTTCAACAGGTACTTTGTGCTGGACTTTGAGACGGGGATTCTGCAGTATTTCATGAATGAACAAACAAAAAACCAGAGCCCAAAGCCACGAGGAGCCTTGTCTTTAGCTGGAGCTATAATATCGCCCAGTGATGAAGTGCCACACATGATGGTGGTCTACTCTGCTAATGGAGAGATGTACAAGTTAAGAGGTACAGTGCTGCTCACAGTGCCTGCTGAATTGTTCTTCTCTTCCACTCCTACTCCTGCATCTCTTCTCTCATGTCTCATTTCCCTGTGCTGTCAGGAAGTAGTGGCTGTACAGCTCTTTATTACACAGTATATTTTAAAACACGATGGAGGAGTAATCTGGAGTTAAGTACATGTGACTTTAAAATGTATAGACTTTCAGGGCTGGAGGGTACCTCAAGGTGGCTTCTGTAATCTGTTACTGTGGCATTTTCATTGAATGCTGTATCTTACTTGCTTGCAAAGAAAGAAAAAGCTGCTTTCATTGCTGTCCACAGCATAGCATTTGTTTTCTAGTACTGTTCTTCCCTGCCACCATCCTGCAGATAATGTGCAGTAATAAATCTGATGATGGGTCAGAGAAGGGAAACATGCCAGTGAGAGGCTGCTGAGATATTATGTTCTTATCAGTCTTGGAGTAATTGAATGCTCCTGTGACATAAAATTTTCCCTTCCCTTGTTCCCAAGTATGAGACAAACAATACGGGGTATATAGGAGTTACTTTAAAATATTTACAAAAAAGGAAGGAAAAAAAATGGCAGTGTTCCGATTTTAAGGTATTTTCAGTATGGTTGATTGATCATGATGCTTCCAAATCAAACTAATTTATAAAAAATAAACTGTTACTTAAAAAAACCAAGGTACATAATGCAGTGTAACAGAAGTATTCTTAGTTTTATTCTGACCACAGTTTACCAGTTGTCCAGCAGGACTGGGTGTGCAGGAGTCCCCTGTGCTACAGTGTGTTGCTCTTTCATACACAAAACTGAATTCAGGAACAACCAGGGAGAATTTCTGTTAAAATGCTTTGAAAGTTGCACAGCTAGAAATCATGAGCCTTGTTGTTTCATTGTGCTTTCCCAATTTTAATTTAATGATGTCTGTGAATTTGATTAAAATCAGTAAACAATTTTTATGCTGAGTCAATAACCATTAAGATACTCAGTAGCAGAGGAAGTAAGAGAAAATATTTACTGATATTATCAACTCTGTATTGCCATTCTTAATGATGATTCCTGCAGTAGTTTAAGAAAAAAAGAAAAGCTTCTCTGTGAAACAGATTTTTACTGTATTACACAGGAGCCATCTGAGAGCAGTCAAACTCTTCAATAATTTTTAAAGCTGGTCTTTAAAGATGTTTGGGGGAAATTCCTGTGTCTTTCAGTTGCATGTGAATGACATGGATTTAGAGATTTAGTTGAACTCCATTAAAAGAGAAGCACTTAAGTATCTGGGGGACTGGTAGTTTGTCTGGTAGCTGATTGACAACCTGAGTGTAGAGCTTTTATGGATTTAAATGCTGTGGTGTGTCCTTCACAAAGACAGACAAGTAAAACAAAAGTGGATTAAAATTTTTGAACAAAAAAGTCTTCTTGAGGTAAGTAGTTCTGCCTTTGCTAACATGTGGAAGAGATAACTATAAAGATGACTCATTAGCTTATTTCTTCCAATTGGCATCTTAAGTACAGGTTTAGATGTGTGGCACTGAAAAACTTAAGTGTATCTATGTAGCATAAATTGGGATTTATACTGCATCCTAATCAATAATTAATCTTTCCCCCTCTGCCCTGCTCTGTCACCTCTTGTGCAAAAGAGTATTGATTTATGTGTGATTGCCTGCATTTTCTTGTTTCTGTTCTAGCTGCTGATGCAAAGGAGAAACAGTACTGGATAACTCAGCTTCGATCCTGTGCCAAACATCACAAGGAAAGCGATTCTAAGGTAAATAATTAAGAGTGAGAAGTAACTATTTTGTTTTAAGTGGAGTAGGTGAAGAACAGCATAGCCTGGATGATTGGCTGCAGTAATTTGTGGGTTGATGTTCAGAGGGTTTTGAGTAAGAGCAGCAAGTTGTCATTTGTCACTAATGGAGCAGGATAAGTCAGTTTGGGCAATCCTAATAAATATATATTTTCCTGTTTATGACAAATTAGTGAAGTGCATAGTTAATTGAGTGGCTGAATTAACCATGTGTTAATAAATACTGTATGATGTCCTGATTAGTATTTAAGAGTTAACTAATACAGTTTTATTTAATTTTATGCAATTTACTGACTTTTATTATAGGAAGCTTCAGATAAATGTTAGCAGCAGTCAGTCTTCATCTTCTTTACTAAATTGGAAAGAGCTCATCATATGAAGAGTTATGTTATTTACTTCTCTTTGGAACTAATTGTCCACAATTTTTGTCCTCTAACAGCTAAATATTTTGGGCAGGTAAAAAGAGCAACTGTGTAGACTTGAAAGATAGCAAAATGATGGGTTGAGGCTGTCTCCAACCTCCAAGTAAAAATTGTATGAATTGTGGTACAAATAAAACCCTTTCTGAAGGAGAATTAAGTAGTTGGAATATTTCAGTACTTTTAAAATTCTTACATATTGGAATTCAATATAGTTTTTATATGGATGTGGCCCAGTTCTACTCAGAAAGGTGCAACTCTGCTTGATCAGGATACTCTTACAGTTGCTGATGATTTGCAGCTCCTTTGCCAGATAATTATGCCAACTTTTTATACTAAATTGCCAGCAAGGAATTATTCCTCAGTATGCTTTCTGGTCACTTCTTAAATGCATTTAGATGTTTAGCATCTATAATTTAACTGTGATGAGGTGATAAAACTGCTGTTCAGTATATATGATATTGGAGACTTGTGCAATGGCATACTGATTCTTATGCTTCTGCACTCTATTAATTTTCATTATATTTTTTAATACTGGTTTTATTTTTATGCTTTTCCTGCTTGTGATAAATTATTCTATTCTAATAGCAAAATCTCATTTAGAATAGCAGTAATTTAGTTGAAGCTGATCTGTGTGGAACTGAAGTTGGGATCATATTTCCTCTTGAGGCAAAAACTGTCACACTTAGTAATTTCTGCTCAGACTGTCTTTCCATGTTGAGCTCCTTCAACAGGAGTAGTATCTGCATATTTAGTTCCGAATTAATTAGTGTGTCAAGAGAAAAATCTTGGTGTTACAACAGTGAAAGTAAACAGCGATTAGTAGAGGTCCCAAGAAAGCAAACAAAATTTTAGAAATTATCAGGAAAAAGAAAGGCTAATACTTAGATTGCTCTAACTCTGTCAAATACTTGTAATGAATAGTTTTATCAGTCCCCTTCCATTTCTGAAATGAAAAATTGGAGTGGGGATAATGAAGTACTTTTCGTCATGGTTTTTATTTTTCTGTACAGGATGAACTCTGTGTGATGAAACTTGACTTCATTGTAGTCTTTTTTCTTATGGTGATGAGAATGGAAGGGACAAATCAGCATAGTAAGTGCTCTGCAGTGGCTGAATAGGAAGTGTTTGCTTAGCTGTTAATAATAATGTTGGTATGGGGAACCTCAAAGAAAAGGAATTGAAAACAGAACAAAAAACCAAAAAACGCACCAAAAGGACATGAACAGAAAGTAGACAATATGTTGGGATGCTTTGGGTGCCAGAAGTGTTTAGGCATGTGAAAAGCATTTGAAAAGCAAAATTTTATTAGAAAGTGTTGACTAAATGAGTGGGAGGCTAGTAAATACAAAGCCAGTTTCTGCCACAGAAGATCTAAGGCACAACTTCTGGAAACAGGAAGGCTTTAGAATGGGGAGCATCTCACTGGACTACTTGTAGTCTTGCATAGTGACCAACAATGCTGTGGTTTGCTCCTTGTTCCTATGCTCATTGTGCAAGAAAATAAAAGTATTTCCTTAACTGAGGGCTGGTGGACATATGTAGTAGAGGAACTAAATGGAAGACTATTTGAGAGAGCAGGAAGGGGGTTCTTGCATTTTTCTTTAAGATTGGTGAGTTACAGAAACTTGGCGTAGGAAGTTGGAGTATAGATGTCTTCTGGAATAGATATGTTTTAATTGATATTTTAATAGATATGTTTTAATTCAATAGCTTGAATCTGTTGAGTATAAAACAGAAATGCTGAAGAAAAGTATAGTTCTTAGTTCCGTGTTACAAATCAGGCTAGGTCACTTTTCACTTGAAATGTTTGTTACTGAAGCACTTGAAGTTCTCTACTTTTGTAAGCCACAGAGCAAATAGAGAATATCTATCTTCTGAATTTTTAAACTTAACAGTCTAGAAAATAAAATGTCCAGAATTTATGTACTTCAGATGACACCACTGATGACTCTGCTTCTTATTCAAGAAGTGGACTGTACTTGAAGCAATTTTGTGCTTACCTGTTCCTAGAAACTTTTCTTGTGACAAGATTTAGCTCTTGTTTTTAATATGCTTTTTTCCTTTTCCCTCTCCTGTCTTCTCAGTATTAGAGTATTATCTGAGAAGAATATTTTACCTGGCTTTAGCATTGCATATAGTGTGAACTTGGATTTCATATACAAGTAAGATTTTAAATTTCTCTCTGCTTTTCTTTATAAAAGGAAGGGATCAAAGGCTTGAATGCTACACTAATTAGACTTTAGAGATGAGATATCATTTGCAAGGTAGCAATTCTTCACAGAAATTCCAGAAACTAGAAAAAAAAGAGGCATTTATATTCTTTTTCCTTTTTTTTTTCTTTTCCTCAAAGTTTCTTATTCTTCATATTCACTGTCTGCTAGGAGATAAGAGAAGCAAGAACTGCTTCATTTCATTATATTGGTTTTTTTCTTCTCTTGTAGATGATGGTACTTTATACTAAATGATTATTAGCAAAGAGTGGAAACATGCTCTTTTAAGTGTTTTAAATTTGTATAAAATAGCATTCCACTATTTTTAGCCACCTTACTGTTTCAGCTTAGGGTCTGGATTTACAAAGAAAGGTCTGTAATGACACAGAGATGGGTATATATTTGACTTACTTCTGCATAATCAAGAACTTCACAAAAATCTGTATTTTTGGTTTTTATTAAAATAGCTCTACCATTGATAGGACTGTCATGATGTGATTTGGTTTTCTGCTGTCAGCAATGTTGGATCTCTTTATTCCTCCCTCTCTGTATACTTCATACTCTGCAGTAAGTGGAAACTGCCAATAATCTGTCTCTCATTATGCTGTTATGAGCAGGCAGATACTCATGTGTTCTGAGCTTCTGGAGTTTGAACAGAATCCAAGCTCTGTCTCTGCTGGGAACAGCATCTGGAAAGTTGGAGTCTGAGTGTTTGCTCCCAGCTTCTTCTGCAACTTAAATTCACCTTTTTCATAGGAATACTGAGATGCAGAAATTTCTAGCTGTTCTTTAAGAGTCATACACTTGAATGAGGTAGAAGTGAAAAATATGCAGTGAGTGATATATTTTATGTTATACAAGTGGGATATAGTTTAAATGTGAAAAAAATCCCAATAATGGGATAACCAGGCAAGCAGCGGGAGGGTTCCCAAGAATATCAGCAAAGTAACTTAGTGACAGGTTATTCATACTGGAGAGAGAACAAATTTTAAAAATCTTGAATAGGTATTATTGGGAGGGAATTTGTAGAAAAACATGATAATTTGGAGGATGTTTTTCAAAGCTGAAGCTGTGTCACTGTTTCTGTGAAATACTCAGAGAAGAGCATTCCTTCTGGCTGCACTGGATCTAGATCAGCATTAGTTTCCTTTCTTTTTCTCAGCTACCGCCTGCTTCAGAATGCTACTGTCATGGCTGTTTTTAAAGCTTCAGCTGGGGATTGGGGTGGTGGAGGAAATTAAATAGAGAACTGATTGAAAAAAGAAAGAAAAGGTTGTATACTAAACACTAAATTTAGTTGTGTCCTAATGAATGGTCCAAAGGTGAGTGGTTCAGTTAGTGAGTGGATGTAACACAAGCTAAGTCTCTGACTTTGTTTTAATTAAATTTTACATGGTAATGATAAAAAAAAAGCAGTAAAAGAAGTGTTCACTGGCAAATAATTCCCATGCTGTCACATAGTCTTAATGTTCTTGGTATTCCCATACAAGTCTCATTTCACTTAATTACAGATTGTTCAACCTCCATAAGTGCCAAATCAACTGTATTGGAAGAAATCTTCTATGTCTGGATAGGATTGCTGGTTCTTTTAGACTATTCTAAGTGAATATTTTGTACAGGCTTTAATTAAAACATTAATCAAATTTGCATTCAGTGATATAAAGTGCTTTCAAGAAGGGGTAGGTTTGTGCATAATTTTTGTGGTAACTTCCAAGAATAATTTTGTATCCAGAAATTGTCACAAGCTTTTTAGTTCTTCTGTTTCATCCTCATTTTTTCTTGACTGTTTAATTATGGTGGCTGTAAAAGCACTACTGAAAACAAACAGGTTTTTAAACCAGCTCTTAATGCCAGTATGTGGACTGGTTGCTGGGTTTGCAAATAACCCTTGTATATCTCAGTGTATCTGTATCAGGAATGTGACAGGGAACAGAACCTTTATCTTGCGAAGTCACTTCTGTGCTCAGATGGTAACTTTCAGCTTAGGTCTGTGTTAGAATAAGGAGACAGACTCTCCGTTGTTTTAGCTTTTTGGTTTTGAGTTGCACAGTGAGCTAGCTGCTTAAAATTGGCTGGTGTGGATTCATCTTTAAGCTGAACTGATTTGCTGATTCTTTGCAGCTGTAAATCCAATTCCCTTCCTTCTGCTGCCACCTTTTGTGTGGGTTTTGTCATGTTTCCAGTTCTGTATTAACCTGGGCATCAGAAGTAGAAAAAATGGCATCCTACTAAAAACAGCTTAGCTCTCTGACCAGCTCTCTGAGGAATGTGTGCCTCTGTCTCTGGTTCTCTACTGGCTTACCTCCCCGGAGTAATGGTGGGGGAAAAAAAAAAGTCCAAACCTGCCCCTTTCAAGTATCAACTGCAGTAGCAGTTTGGCTATAATGTGAAACAGCACCTGCAGTAATGCCTCAAACTTAACACTACTATCAAATTGTTATGAGGCAGAGGTGTAATTATTCTCCACAGCTGGAAGAATGACTATCATGGATCTTTGGTTTTATCAGGTTTCTTTTTGCTTTAGTAATGAATGGCCACAGAGATGCCTTTACATTTTTAAGTGGATCATTGGCTGAGTGTTTTTAACATCTGCATGGTAACTTTTCATAAAGCCAAATTGGTGAAAATTTCAAGTCCTTTTCAGTGTTGTTTTGGTTCTTCTGTGCACGTCAAATTGCTTTGCCTTCTGAGCTTCTAGCTGGTATGCTTGTCTGCATCCTCTTCTCATCCCTGACCTGTGGAAGTCAACTAAAGAATGGCATTTCTAATTAAAACATGCACTGAAATCCTTACAGTAGCAAGGCTGATAGGGAAGCAGTGCTTGGCTGTTGATAGTTGTCTCTTTGATATCTTTTTTCCTCCCTTTGGAAGCTTCATAAAAATATGAGTTGTTCACTGCTTCTAAAATCTTTCTACAGAAATGGAAGAAAAACAAATTATGGTTGAACGTGCTCCAATGATTCTTGATGAAGAAAATATTTTATGTTAGGATGATTATCATAGTCTCTTGCTTAAGAAAAGACATATATTGCCTTACTGAAGATGATGAAGCACTATGATATTCTATCAGAAAAGTTAGTACTATAGAGTGGTGCTTAACAGGAATGTGCAAAACTGGTCCCTGTGTAGTGCTGACGTTTGGATGTTATGTAGATTCTGACATTTGCATTTTAATATTTGTGAATGATTATAATGTAAATGAAGCAGAACTGTGTCTAGGTTTATCTTTTATCAGTGTTTGTTTACTTAGGATGCATTGGAAAAGAAGTAGATGGGAATTAAAACACTAAATGGTGGTGTCTCAAAATTGTAATTACTTTCTGATAGTGTGTGACTTCCCATAACTCTCAAGCTGCATGCAGGGATTGGTTTTCTTTGCTGTATATGTGCAGAGGAGTAAAAGAGTATAATTTTGGTAATTATTATTCAGAGAAAAACATCTGTGGCACAGTGCCTGTGAAAATGATTATCAACCATAAGCAGATATGACAATTCACTTCAGAAATTATTTTATTGATCTCTGGAAAATTGCATTTACTTTCCAAAATAAACAAAATTGTTTGCTTCTGGTAAATGGTGAAAAACACTTCAGCTTCTTTGTGAACAGGAAGGGCAATCTCCTGGGAGAATGAGTCATGAAAACATTAGTATAGTTCGAACTTACTGTTCTGCAATTCCATTATTTTAATTGTTAGGATTTTTGATATCCAAATGGAAGCATTCATTATACTCCTTTTTTATCTTGGGGATGGACAGGCTATTAAAATAAAAATCTTAACCCAAATCTGTTTTAGCTAAGCATACTTTAGCTAACTTTAGGTCATAAAACCCGTACGAATGCAAGTTACAAATTAATCTTTTATAAGCTTCTTTATTATTCTTTTATTGGTTTTATTTTATTAGCAGGTGAAATGTTGGTGCAATGGTAAGGTGTAGCCTCAGGAAAAAAATTTGGGATGCTTCAGCCTGTGGATTTCTTGACTCATTATTGGCACTGTGCATTACTAATGTTGAAGAGCTTACATTTTCCTTTCATCAGACTTTTCAGTCTCTTTTTATTTATTTAGTTGTGAGCCAGAAAGCTCAGAAAGCGAGACCAAAGAAAATGAGATATGATAATAATTAGAGGGGCAGATCAGTCATATGAGCAGTTCTGGGGGAAGAGCAGGGGATTTGGCATAAAGGCCCATCAGTTACTGTCATTGCTTTGATTTCTTGTGAGAGTGACTTAAATGGCTGTTGTAGTATGATTTATAGTTAGAGTGCTTTTAGCAGTGGAAAATTTCACATAGGTTTTCACGTTTTAACAGAAATGGAAAATTCGGATTTTTGCACAGCTGTGTGTCGAAGCACAAGGATGCTTGTCATTCCCAGTGTTGAATCTCAAGAATTCTGCAAAAGAAGAGTCCAAGTATTTGGCTGGGACATAGGTGTTGACAATGTACTGTAAAATTCAAAAGTGCCTGGGGGGCTGAGTGTGCAGTTCCTGGAGAGTCTTCTTCTGGCAGTGACAGGAAGAAGCTGTCAGAAGGAGTTGGATGCTTCCCCCATTTTCTTGGATGCAGCAGGCACAGTACGCTGCTGCTGTTCTCTGTGACAGTGGAGGAGGGGAGTCCAACTTGAAAAGGTTTTGAGTGGTTCCAAAAACTGCCTCCTGCAGACATTCACATTCATACTGGCTGTGACTGATTTTTCAAGTTTTAAGCTCCAAATTTTTATATTTGTCATGGAGCCTTGCCTAGAGATAGCTTCATGAGTAGCCAGAGATCCTGGTGCTGAGCTCATTTGGAGTTTGTATGTTACAGATGCCCTCTAAAGAATAGTACCAAATTTGGGTGCTGAGGTATTTGTGTTGTGGGCTGGTAGAATTTTCTAACATGTGTTTTGGAAATGTTGGGTCACTATAGATGGATGAAGGATGTAAAGGGGCAGAAAACAGGTGAGGAGAGCTTGCTTATAGACCTGTAGGAGCTGATCATGGACCAATATATTTAGCTCTGATACTTTGCACAGACCATGTATGTGTGAATTCCAGATTGCCAGTCTCCCTGACTGGATGAGCTCTATAGGACTGGTGACTCTTCTGTGCTGCAAGGGGAAGCAGAGGTCTCTAGGAGACTCACTGGCAGAGGTGGTATCTCCCTGAAGATCACAAAGCTGCATGCCTTGTCCTACAACAGAGCTGAGTGTCAGGCACACCAGGCAGTGGATCCATGGGCAGCCCTTGCCAGGCTGTGTGCTAGTGTGTGTAGAGACTTGGGTTTACCTAGTGTCCCTATAGCAGGACAGCCTTCTTGAGCACCACCCACTACTGAAACCAGAGATGGACTGTTTTTTCTGATTTTCCTCTCCTGCTCCACTGATCCCCAAACTCCATGCCCTAAATGACTGTTCACCAGAAGTTGCTGTGAGCTGCTACATACCTTGGAAAACTTAGGAAAAGCCATCTTAAATGCACTGTGGTCCACAGTCTGAACCAATGCATGGATTTTTCCATATGTTTTGTTAACTTTTTTTACATGCAGATCTATAGCTCTCCCTCAAGAAAATCAAAACATAGCAAAACTTTACCTCTCACAGAATTGCTTTTTTTTTTTAAGTGAGTCTAATGGGAAAACTCAGTTTTACATGGCTGCTGTTTAAACAGCAAACTGTTTGATCTGTTAGGATCTGTTTAGCTATATGAAAGTAGCAGCTATGTATTTTTATTATTGTGATAGTATGATACTAAAATGTCAGTGAATCTCAAAAGATTTCATTCTAAAACAAAATCAACTTTTATTAACCTAAAAGAGAAGCTGATTTTTCAATGAAAAAAAATTATCTTATTCTACCTCTACACCCTAAATTTAGTTTAGATGGTATTCTGATACTAGTCAGTTTGAAGAACAAACATTAGTGAAGTATATTCCACTTATATACTCAGAACACCCTTTTTCTGTGGAATATATGTTTGAAAAAGGAAATTCAGTTTTCCTCATCCCCTTCTTTCTCCCAAATACCTTTTCCTCTGGCTCTTATTTTAATTGTAGTTATATCTAAGCTCTTTCAAATGGAAGATGAATTATAAACCTGGCAATCTTCTGTGCCCTTCTGATAAATTACACCTCATGCTGCTTTTTTGCCTTAGAGTCAAATCCGGTTTTAATGCAATTGTGATTTATCAGCCAGGATGGATTTTTTTTAAAAATATGCTTCTTATTGTAATCTTATTGGCCTTGGTAGCAAAGAATATATTCATTTCAAAAACAGTCAGATCATCATTCTTGGAAGCATTTGTAAATGTTAAATCTAGACCAATGGAATAATAATTATTTCTATGAGATTAGTAGCTCTTTGCACACTGGCAATGTGATAACCCATTTTTTAAACCTTCAAAAAGTCTAAAGTCTAGTTTTGTGTGGCGGTGGCAAAGGGATTGTGTTACTTGTTTCACTCCTCCTCCTAGGCAGTGCCAAATAATCTGCCTTGTCCTTTACAGTCAGTGTGATGGTAACATGAGGCCTGACTTCAATTGTAGTGCTAGTTGGAACCTGATCACCTTGATTTGGTTTGAAGATTATCACAGAATTGTGAAAAGTGACAGGGAAGGTATAAGAAGAGAGATTATACCCTTGGAATACTTTTGTGTAGGAATACTTTTGTGTAGCAGGCTCAAGAGAAGTACCTCGTGTTGATGGTGACTGTCCTAGCAATGTTGTGGGTTGCCATTGTTATCTGTGCAGGTTTTGAAGGAGAGGGGGAAAGGTGTTTTAGTCATGGGACTGTGTATTTTCTTCACTGTCTTGAAGTGCTACTTAGTGTTACTCTCTGAATTGGTTTGTGTTTCATGTGGTAAAAGTTACTCTGTTTCAGTTTTAACTTTATATTTGCAATCATCAGTTCAAGTAGAAGAGAACAACTTTTTTATGTTGCACTTTTATATATCATGTCCCATGGTGATTTGGTGCCCATCTGAGCTTGACTGAGAATTGGTGTCCTATAGACCTCCAGGATAGCTTGTGTTTGAGGTCTATGGAGAGCAAACACTGACAGAGATAGCAACTGTCTGAGATAGCAACACTGACAGATGGTTAGATAAAAACTGAATGTCCCGGCTGATTTTATAGGTTGTATGTTAAAAGTATTCATACTGCAGATACCATTGGAGATTTATTTCTGGCCTTTTTTTGTGTATTGGGTTTATCTCAAGCTTACTCCAAAATGCATTGATTTCTTTAATACAAATTTTGTTTCAAATGTTAATATTTAATTGGTATGTGGATTGGCCTTGCCAAAATTGAACCTCCTCTGATGTTGAGAACAATACTGCACTGTTTCAGAAGTTGATCAAATGAAAGCGTTAAGATTTTTTTCTTCCTTGCTGTTCACACCAGTTTGGTGAATTGTAGGTCAATGGTTTCATGAAAAATATTTGTATTGGCATTGTTATTCTGTCTGCAAAATCTTTCCTAAGCTTTCCTAAAAAGTAGGATTGTAAGAACTAAGCAGCATATTATTATGTAAGAATTTGTGAAGATATTTGCAAAGACTAATTTCAGGCATGCCAAGAAACAAAGGCAATAGCTCTAATGTTTCCAAGAGCATCTCCTGAGCCATGCATATGGTTCAGAAACAATAAATCAGTTACACCTCCAGATTTAGGTTTGTGAGAAGAGTAGAACAGTACAAATGTATAGCCTGAATTGTAAATTTTTGCTTGTGTAAAGGTTGCTAATATCACAATCCTATTGCTTGTTCTAGAGCATCTCATCCTCACGAAGTAGAAGCTCATCTCTGCTGCCGCCTGGGACAGCTAATTCTGCATCTCCCAGTGGCCAGAAACACACGAATCAAAGTGGGCCAACTGTTGTAACCATCACACATCACAAATCACCTGCAGCTGCTCGAAGAGCAAAGAGCCAGCGATCTGGTCAACTCCATGAAGTACGAGAGGTAAGAGAGAAACATCTGCTGTTTTGCTATAGCTTGGAAGTGCTTATTTTGCTTCAGAATAAGCAATTGAGTCTGACAAGTTAACGATTCTCTTTGCTTCCTGCTTTGTTTTGATCCCCTTGCTGAGTAAGAGGTGGGCTTTAGTTCTGGTTCAGCTTTAGGTCAGGCATATTTTTTATGCTGATGTTAAAATTGGTGTGTGCATATGCTTGAAAGTGAAGCAGATAGGCAACAGTTCCCAGGCTTTGCAGTGGTGTTGCAGGACTGAGGGAAAATCTCTTTGAAGCTGTGTGCAGCAATACCTTTCAGATTGGAAAGTGGGCCCTGAAGCATTTAAATATAGCTGGAAAAAAACTACTTGAGTAAGTCTGATGAAAGCGTGAATGAAGGCGTAGCTCCCCACACTCAGCGGTTTGTTGCTATGCTGCTGTAGTCTTAACTTTGTGTCAAGTTTATATTGCTGACCTTGCAGAGGAACAATGGTTTGTCTGTATCGAATGCATGAAACCCAGAGAAAAAAGCTTGTTTCTTTTAAAGACTGTACCAGTGTTTAAGAAATTTAACTCATACCAATTTAACTCTGTCTTTCAGACAACAAAAATAGTACCGAGTTTTAAGCTTCAATTGTATGGCAGATTTTTACAGAACACACTTTCATCTTTCATCTCTTACTTTTTTTCACTTTGTCTTTCATGTTAAGAATTTGAATAAATTCTTGGGATGTGCTCTGAATGAAGGCTTAAATTGTACATCCTGAGGAGGAATGCTTGTTTGTCTTTTAGTAAACATTAGAAATGAATTACTGGCTGTCTAAATGTCACCCACATTTTCTTACATTAGAGAAAACATACATCTGTCTTTTTTTATAAAAATATCCTGTCTTTTTGTACCAATCATCTCCCTCAGGTTGCTCCTAGCATGCTAAATGTATTTGCTCTCATAGGTTGAATTCTGAATGCACCTTAAACCTATTAATAAAATCAACAATGGAAATGGTTGCAATTTTGTCAAATGAAGCTGAGTAAGGCTGAAAGCTATTTGAAAGAGAGTATTAGTGTATGTGCTGATCATAATAAGTTGGGAAGAGAAAAAGCCATCAGTTGCAAAGAATACACCTGGAAGAAATATATACTAACCTATAGTAAAACAATGAGTAAGAGGTCAGGTATCATCCACGCAGAAGAGGCCAGTGAATTGCTCACTCCGTTGTTTGTGGTGCATTGCAATGTGATGTCATTCCAAAAAAGGTAACTATTGCAGAACTTCAGTCTGTAGTGATGGAAGGTGATTATTTTGTTTTGCTTGATGTGAATGGTACCTTTTAGTGGTCTGCAATAATAATGAAAAAAACCCCTCAGACATTGAAGATACAGTAATGGCTGAAAGAAATGAGTGCTTTTCAGGGAGAGAAAATGGTACTAAGGTGAATGCTGCATAAGCAAATTTCATAAGGTGATGTGTGAAGTTTACCTTTTTATGTGTTGGATATTTTGTGCATGCGTGCTGCTTCCTAAAGAACAGCATAACAGTGGAGAAATCAGACCTTCTGCCCTCCTTCTCAGTCTTGCGTAAAAAGCGGCTGCTTAACTGATGTTGTTTCCATCTTGTGAAAGAATAAGTCTGTTTTTTTCCAGATTAAGGAAGGACATTTTATTTCAACAGTATGCTCTGTGCACTTCCTCCTCCCCCATTTTCCAGAGTGAATGAAATAGACTTGGGTGTATGATACCTGTGTTTTCAGGAAATATCTTTGTTCCATGTGTGAGTCAAGCAGTGACTGTTAGATCCACCTTCCCTTATGAAATTTATCAATGAAGAGATATGCCCAGAGCCTCTCACAAAAGTGCACTTAAATCTGTTCTAGTCCTGTTTTTTAATCTGAAACAATGAAAAATAGGAGCTAAAAGTACAGTGAGAGAGAGATGGTTAATCCTTACCTCAATGCCCAATTTTTTACTTTTTAGTTTAAATTTGTTTGGTGTGATCTGGATGAAGGGAACAGACTGCAAAAGGATTATAGATCAGTGTTAGTGTTTCCCTGATTGAATGATGCCATTGAAGCTTTGACATGCAAATAAGTTTTTTTAAATTGTTCTATAAATAGGACTGGATTAGCTAATTTTGCACCTTATAAATACAGTAGTTGAGTCAATGTAAAATGTTGATCTGCTTCTGGAAAATGAGAGGAAGCATGTGTGTTTTAAACTTCACAACAATGTTATGCTATGATAGTGCTACTGTGTTGTATGTGAGGTCTTTGAAAAACAGGAATGCTGCAAAGAGGGCCATCCTTCACTTGGCACAGGTGGTGTTTTCTAGCTGGGACAATGTTACTGAGAAAGCAACTTGAAATTGCTTCTCAATTCTGAACTTTCTTGGTCTGGCCATATTATCTGGAAAAAAGTGAGGTGTGTCTCCATGTTGCAAATAGGGCGGAATATACTCCTATATTTTATATAATGCAAGATATTCGGTAGTACTTGATTGTTCTTTTCCCCCCTCTTTTCACTTCATAGTACGAATAAACAATACAGTAAAAATAAACAACGTTTCTTTCTGTGGTTTGTTCTGGTTGATTTAGTTTGATTTTTAAAAGGCTAGAGAATTTTAGCATGAAACTAATTGCAGCAAAGAGGTCTATTTAGCACCAAACTGATAAGCAAAATCATATAAATGTAGTAGATACAACTGTCTAGGTCTGCAAAATGACACATGTAATAAGTGTTTCCATTGTGAAATTGGAATTTCACCTATTTTCCAAATTTTGGTAAGTTAAAATTGAGTATAAGTATGGAGCTTTTGAGTGCTATAAAAAATTATGTTTTAATACTTGCCCTACTTTTGTGTATTGTTGAATGGAAAAGGAGCTCAGGAGCATTACTTTTCATCATAATGTAATTTTTATTCTGTTCAATCTTAAATCAGATATTTGCTTATATTAACTTGGTGTTAATAGTGCAGTCCACACTGATTTATGGAATGTTACATCAAAACTAAAATTAACTGTACATTAACTTGTGAGAAATGGTCTGCATTGTGTTGCACTTCATGCAGAATTGTTAGAGATCCTACCTCTTTATTTGGACCATAACTTAGCATTAAAGTGCTACTTTGAGCTAATTTTTTAGCAAGTGATTTTATGGCAAACTGAGTCTCTGTCGTCTTGGAATTTAATTCTGTTTTTAAAAATGTGTATATTATTATCCTGTTAGAAATTTATGATTAGAGTTATGCTTTGAGATTTCTTTACTGTAGGTGGTTAAAATCGGCAGGAAGGTTAAGCCAAGCAGCCACATCACACTTCATATTAAATTTTAGCTGTCACTGAACTAAGTAATAGTGACAGAATGGTCAGAACAGTGTTTATTTTGGCTGAGAGCGTCTGACTCTTGTACAACCTCTGCCAGTGTTACAATTGTTATTAAAGAACCAAGTGTGTGTGAAGATTTTGTAGTAATTGATTTTAATTATTTGCAGACATCTAGAGAAATTAAACTAAAAGAAGTCCAGATAAATATTTCTTCCCACAATTTAAAAAAGCCATTGAAGGATTTTCTGATCACTTTGAAATGTGTTTGTTACAACTTTTGATACCGTGACTAGTCATCAGTATGGGTTTCTGAACATTTGGTACAGGGAGATCCAGATTTCACAGGGCCTCTACCTGTGTAGCATCTCTTTTGTGTGCCAGTTGGCAGTCCTAGAACTTGGAAAGGACTGCTTTTTGATGACAGTCCTACTGCTTCTTGCATGTCCTTTTCCATATATAAACAGTTACCATTTGATTCCTGCAGGAATTATGCAGCTAAGTGATAGTTCTTTGCTTCCTTCCTTACAATATGGGGAAATCTAGGACTTGCACCTAGGGCTTCATGGAGTGAGGTTTAACAGCAATTTTGTGAGACTACAATTTCATGTAGTTATTGGAAAAAGAGATTATTCTAAAACACTTTTGGGGATTTTTCAAGTGAGAAATAAATGTCTTCAGGTCGCTGTAGTATTTGGATAGCAAAGTTAGGAACTATGACTTGCTACTGTTAGCAAAAAAGGATGCTGTTGTGTGTGGAGAAGTGTTCATTGTGTCACAGAATTATAGTGCTGCACAGGCAGCATTGTAGGTGACAAAGGAGATGTGGTACTTTAACCACTTGGGGAAGCATTAAGACTTGCAGGACTTTCACAGGTGTGAACTTTTTGTGAAGACTACACTAAGCTGTGTGTTGATGTTAACACTTTGTAGTAAGTGCTTAAGCTGGTTGTGGGGGAAATCTCGATGGTTTTTGACCTAAGACAAATTTTACTTTGCAGCTTTGAAAAAGTCAGGTTTTGCTTTTTGCTTCATTTTTTTTGTCCTCTTTTTTCTTTCTCTGAAAGCATGTATTTGGAAAGGTCAATGGATAAGGAATAATGTGAGTCCTAGCAAAAAGAATGCTGTAGCTCTAGATATTTGGCATAGTGTTGAGGTTCAGTGGGGTTGTGCAATAAGGGTGCATGAAAAAAAATGGATTCAACTCCTTGAACGGGACATCATGCTTAGACAGTGTGAAGTATGCACAAAGACCATTTAAAAATCCACTTAACAATTTAAGTGTTTTTGAAAGTATGTGCCTAATTTTGTGTAAAATTACTTTGTATAAGTGGGGAGAAATGCTGTATATTAGATCATTGCTTTCACTGGCAGTTCTCACCTTGATTTTGGAGTGCAGGAGGATGAGAGCTAGCTTTTTAACAAAGATGACCTTTAGGTCTGCATGAGTAATAAATCAAATATTTGCTTTTAGGAGATGAAAATGATCTCATATTCACCTAAGGTATGGAGGTAGGATGGACTGCTAAACTGTGCTAACTTCAGTCTTTCTGGCTTAGTAATGTGAGTGCTTTTTTCGGGGAGAGCTGATAACCGTGGACTGCAGCTACAGTGGCACTGCTCGTGTCTGTGTTGCTGTGCCTTTGCTAGTCAGGTATAAAGCTAGTTTTCTAAAATCATGTCCATTTTTCTTTCTGAATATGTTTTAGTATAAAAAGGTACTTTGTGATGTTTTCTTTGTGGCAGTTTGGGGTTGATTCTTTTAACTAGTCTCCTTTCATTTCAAAGCCAGTGTAGTAAATATACTCTAGACAGATTTCTCAGTTGGACTGACCAGGGCCTTTCATCACTCACAGATACTGTAGAAAGTGTTTATATTGCTTCAGTTTTGAAATCCAAGTGTCCTGTATTCAGTTCATTTTAGGAAATAATATGGTGGTACACTGAGTGGCAATTTTGGAAAAGGAAGGGAGAGTACACAGAGGAGTAGCCTTTGTTAGTTACAGCTCTCCAGTTTTTCCCGAACTTGTATTTAAAATATCTTCCTCCAACCCCCACTATACATAAGAAATTAGTAAAGGCACATCCTGTTGATCATCTTCTATCAAGTACATCATAAGATATACAAGATAAGTAGCCTTTAACTATAGATGGATGCTAATCAGAAAATGAGATATGTTACCGAAGAGGTTACATCCTCATAACGCTGCATCTATACTTTATATGGATTGTATGTATTACACTTCCATTTGTCTGCAAACTCACTGTCAGGAAATTTTCACTTTAATTATCTGAGTGGGAAAAACAGAAGAACATCTCCACGCTGAAACAGGTAATGTAAAAGTGCTTGGAAAAGAGCTCAAACCAAAGCCAGCTGTTTCTCAGAAAACAGTGGATACTTCTTGGCTTGAAGAAAAGTGAAGCAGAAGAAAAGACAGCAGAAAACCTTTGTGTCAGTTTTGCCTGTTGAAGTCAATAAAAAGTGAATGAGGCCTTAAGACTTAATTCAGTAAATTCATATTTATTTGGCACAGAATATGGTAGTGTAAGTTATACTACAGCTACTACTGTTTAACTGTGCTTAGACACACTTTTTGAATGGAGGAGTGTTGTAACACAATTTTGTGTTACAGGTACATTTAACAGCTCAGTTGCAGCTGAGCTCATTGATACCAAAAGGGTTGCTTCCAGCTGGGTTTTAACAGGAGCCATTATGTTTTGTTTAGAGGCATTAAATCTGTAACATTATAAACCAGTTTCAAACCTAACATGAGGTCTATAAGGGCAGCTGCAGGTGTTATCTCTGCACTTTCTTCTGAATTGGTGTTGGCCCCTGTTCTAGAAACCTATACTTGAACAGTGTGAAAATACCAGTGTGAGCATGCAGAAATGTTCTTCTGGCCGTACAGCAATGTTTGTGTGATTGCCTGCCCTTCATCTCCTCAGAGAGAAAAGCAGAGTTGAGAGCATGTAGAACAGACGCAGTTATTTGGTGCCTTCTGTGGCACTTTCTTTGGAAGCCGTTTGTCTCTTCTCCTGTATCTGCTTATTCTATCTCAGGTTAGTCCTGCTAAGATCAAGAGAAACATGTCTCCTAGGGGAGTAAATGGGATGCTTAAATCTATGACAGTGTCAGTCTAGTACCTCCCAGAGTAGTAAATGTACATGTGCTTATAAAAATTATTCAGTAAGTAGCATTAGCTGTCTCACTTTGGGGATGAGGAGATGGAAATTATTCTAATAATATAAACTAACTGTTACCATTACATAAACATGACCTGAATACTTCTCTGATCTCTGAACCTCTGCCTTGTGTTTGCAATATGTTTGAGGTCACTAAGAGTGCATATAAGTAGCATCTTCCTAAACTACACTTTGTTCTTTGCATTTGATTTTGTATTCATGTGAAGGTTGAGTCATCCTGGGTTCCAGATACCCAGGCAGGGAGAATTAAGGTTGCTATGGGAATCGTAGAGCAAATGTTCTACTAAAATTACACTGTTTGTCCATATGGGTTATGTCAAGAATGAACTGGGCTCATTATTTTTGATATTTCCTTCTACCAGCACCCCCCCTTCAAACCTGAAAAATATGAATTATAAAAACATGGCTTCTTTTCATAATTTTTTCAGCCTGTAGTTTAGCAGTAATTGAGCATGTGCAAAGATGATAATTTTCCGTCATTTAATAAATGGCAATTAATAAATTAGGGATAATACAATACATACGATAACTACATTCAGAGATTGCTGCAGCATTCATTTTCTTAAGCAGTTGCAGAAAAGCCAAGATTATTCTTTACAGTTGTTAAAACATTTAATTACATTTCAAGTAAATGGTAGGTCCCCAAGGGATCCTGAAAAAAGTTACGTTTGAAGGGAATTCAGTCTTCAGTTTCTGTGTGTCTTCAAAACTGCCACATAATTCTGCTTTATGTACAAAATTCAACTGTTTTATGTGCATGTATAAAACAGCATAGTGTATCATACACACACATGCGTTTTTTGAAAACTACAGGGTTGTTTTCTTTCACAACTACGGGACAAATACTGTAGTAGTTTAAAATCAGAGTTCTCAGTTTGAAAATGAAGCTTTGAAGAAAAATATTAATATAAAAATAACATAATTCAGTAAATCTTATCTTGGATGAGGGTATTATATCTCATGGTTTTGTTTTCAGTGCAGGTTTCTGGGTGGCTGGCTGGGCTGATGCAGCAGTGATTTTCACAGCAAACTCTGAACAAGGGTGACAAGAGGCACCTTCTCCAACTCTGTAATGCAACTTACTGCTTCCAAGATACATGGGCCATTTTTTTAACCCACACTTACATGCTATTTCTATTGAATTAAGTAGAAGTTATTTTTGAATGTTCTCAGTGGTAATATATGACAATGTAATATTGGTGGCTAGCGAGGTTTCAAATACTAAGTACAAAAAGTACTTCTATAAATGCCCTCAAGAAGAAAGTGATCATAGAAATGGCTCATATATTTTAACCATAGCATTAAGTTTATATTATTATACACATTTATTCAGGGCTTACTGTAATCTTCAGCTCCTTGTGTAGCACCTAAAGTACTGAATGCTACTCTCAGAAACACAGGAAACATTTTAAGTTTACAACAAATGTGAATAGTAAGCCCTGTAACTCTTAGTTATTTAACAAAGACCTGATCTCTGACAGCTTTTGCTGCATGTTCTTACTGTAATGCTTGTCTTGCAGGTGTTGAATGCTTTGGAAACTGTGCTACAAGTTTTTCAGCAACTGCTTACCTGCTTCTTGGCTGCAATTCTGATTTCTGACAGTATGCTTTTAAAAAATGGCCAGTAAGATGATGGCTAGCAACAACTCATCCAACAAGCAAACCTGAACTACATCTGCCCAAATCTGACATATGCTTTAAAGTAGCATTTAAGAATATAATAATAATAATAATAATAATAATAATAATTTTAAAAGATTTGGAGTTCTTTTTCCCAGCACCAGATGTTCTGACAGAAACCTGTGCCTCCTTGAAGCTACTCATGTTGGAATGTGTAATTTATGTTGAACATGGCCTTTTCTCTTCTGAAGATTAATTTCACTCGGAGTCCAAACCCCACCTTTTTTCAGTGTGTCCTATGTTGCAGTAAACGGATAGAATTTTCCTGTGATTGCTTATGTTTACCTAATGGCTAGCAGCAACATTTTCAGAGCTCTTTGGAATGCTTGAAATTCACAAATGAGCCTAAATTCCTGATAACCAAAATATGCTTCCCAGACCAAGGCTATAGCTGTTAACTTCAGCAAAATGATCCTTCTGAAGCATAAGGAAAACTGCTACTCAGGGGAGCCCACGGAATAACATCTGCCTATGAGTAACGTTTAATGACAAAAATAATGACTATGCGAGGTAATTTCTATAGTAAAATTGCATAAGAATAAATTCCCACAAAGTTCTTTTTATAAACGCCTCTCAGTGCTGTATTCTGTGGTTTAAAATAGAGCAGTGTGCTTCCTGCTTGGCTACATGGCAGCTAGCTGCCATCCAAGATTTACTTGAACTTGTGCACTCCTTCCTTTTGCTTCTCTAATTTTTTGGTTTTGGATTGCTGAAAGCAACTTGAGGCAGGGGAAACAACCTTGGGAGCTGCTTTTTCTCGTCTCTGTGGTTTTTCCTCGAAATCCCAACTCTCTGGTCCCATCAAGTTGTGTTTGACAGTAAAAGCAAAGTCTCAGTAGTTGCCATTTTAGAATATGGTTAGTAGAAAATACTCAAGAAAAGGGATCATGGTGAGGGAACACAGCACTTATTAGTTGTTTTTGTACAAAATGTCATGTGTTACCCAGATACATGGAGTATTCACAGGGAGCTCTAACACAACAGGCAAAAGAGGAAAACTCTCATGTCTCTTGAAACAGGCCCTGATGCCCTGACACCTCCCTCCAGTGGCCAAGTGACCAATGCTAGGTTGATACTGATCAGTCATTTTGCAGAAAAATAGCTTACTCTGATGTGTGGGAAAATGCAGTGGTCACTGGTACAATTTGTCTT
The DNA here is from genome assembly GCA_034509185.1 of Euphonia xanthogaster. Classification (NCBI taxonomy): domain Eukaryota; kingdom Metazoa; phylum Chordata; class Aves; order Passeriformes; family Fringillidae; genus Euphonia; species Euphonia xanthogaster. Next base: position 41,560,670 of record JAYDZK010000113.1, on the reverse strand, counting down.
AATCACATGCTTTCGCTTGTTTACTTCTTATGGCAGCCAGCTCTTTCTAAAAAGATTTCACTTCTCACCTAAAGACTTGTGGAGTGATTCCATGAAACATTCTTAGACAGCTGACGCTATCAGAGGAATTTTGTTTTTCTCTAGTGTTTTAGTACTTTGGTTTATTAGTCAATTTCCTCTTCCACAGGGAAAACCACACACAGTTGATGTTGTTTTGTGAGGGAGAAGTGTTCTTCAGATTTAGGTAGCAAGAAGGTATTCTCAGAATCATAAAAAGATTTTGGGATAATGACAGGAGAAGCTTCCCTCCCCTCCCTTTTTTTCCCTCCTGTATAATGAAGCCACTCATGGAAAGCTGAATATATATCAGAGTATTAAGATTAAAAACATCTTCTAGTTTAGAAAATCCAAGATTGCCTGTCTACTTATATATTCTCTGGCAAAATTTGAATGAACTTTTTGTCCTAGTCTGTCTGCATGGACACAAGGTCTTTTCCTCACCCCTGCCCCAGTTGCCTTTCTGTCATTCAGTAGTTAATTTCTCAGGGGAGGAGGACAGATTGAATGCAGAAAGCATGCATTTAACCTTATGTCTGGGGTTGTCATGTCTGGTAAGGAGGTAGCAGAGGGAGGTAGTTGATTTGTTTTGGCCTGACATAGGTGGGCTCTTTTGCTGAGATTTCTGGAGGCATTCTCAGGGATCCTGCCAGAACTGCTCTGATCCTCTTTACTAATCATTTGTGTTGCAAGGGCTGTGAAGCTCTCTGGTGTCTCTCTGCTTCCCAGGTTTAAGAAGCGGACTTCCTTAGAGACTCAGAACTTGTCCCTGGAAGTGTCTTGCATCCAAATTGTCTTCATGAAGTCCCAGAGAACACTGACAATTACAGATATCATATACTTTTTTGGTGTTTGGAGATGGATCTGTTAAATATATCCTGTCTTTCATTGTTCTGAGCAGAAGGATGCTTTTGTAAAACAGGTGGTTAGGTTAGGTCAGCTCTCTTTCTCACTGAGCTTCTGCCTATTTTAGAGAGAGGAAGGGAGGAGCTTTCTCTCATACACCTGAACTGCAACCAACTGATAATTTCTTGGGAGGGTAGATTAATTTTCCTCCTCTGCCACTGCATGGAATGTGAAAGGCTTCCAGACCATTCAGCAAAAGAGATCTGTGTCCCTCTTTTCCTCTCTCCCTCAAATCTGGTAATTTCATGGACTAAAGCAATAGGATTCAGACCTACAAAATATGAAGTCTTGCTATTGTAGCTGTGCAACTAATAGCAAGGGAGCTTGCAGGTGTGATTAATAAGCTACTGGATAGTAGGCCAATGAGAAGATGTCTGTAGCTCATCAAATGATTAATGAATGTTGTCTATGCAAAACAGAATTACATTATATTCTAAGGATATGCAGTAAATGTCCAGGTTGTAGAATTTGAAGACACAAAATAGGAATCGAATGTGTAAAAGAAGGAGCATAGTTTCATGTTTAGTATATGAAAAGGTTAACTAGCCAATTCAAAATTTTCCTGACAGATGTAGGTAAACAAGAGCTGCTCTCTGGAGAGTAAACCCCATGCTGAGGTCTGTGGAGAGCTCACAGCCCCTGGAGGTGCTGATGGCAACCAGTGGGACAGCAGCAGATTGGTAAGAGTAGCTGAGAACAGGAAACAATTGAGCCAGCCTGCCTCCTCCACTCCCTGTTTTTCTGGATGTCGTAGACTTGGCTTTTAGACTCAGTCCTGATGACATTTGATGTTTGCTCTGTAAGGTTTTCCTCACAAGGAACCACCCTGTGGAGCATGTGGTGAGAAGGCTGAGCACAAAAAGCCAAAACAAAACCCCAAAGGAAATAATGTTTTGTTAGCTGAGACAATGAAGATATGTAGCAACTGACTTTTCAGTTTTTCCCGTAACAGAGATTGTGTGTTCCTGGTTAAGGAAAAGATAACAAAATAACAAATGGGGGTGGAGAGAGCTTGTTTTCAAGGGAAAAAAATGAATGGTGACGGCAGAGGCAGGGACTGAAGAGAAGAAGAAATGTGCCTTGGTGATTAGCTTCCATCCTGATTGTCAGAGGTATAGTTCTGTTTGTTCTGTCACTTTTTGTGTCTCTCTCTGCAAATTACATGCCAAATGAAAATTAACTTGCTCCTTTGAAGCTTTGTTGATAGGATGTATGTGTCTGAGCCTTAATAACTATTATATAACAAGTCATTCCAATTTTAATGTTCATTGTTTGCATTGTTAAAATAATTGAGGTCAAGCTGGCTGCTACCCTGAGGTGATGATAATGGAGAATTTCGTGCTTATTCCTGGTAATGGGAGGGAAGCAGTAATCAGGAAAGGACAGCTGATACAGATGTCATTATCTGGTTCCATCTTTCCAAGGCTCTTTCAAAGTATCTCACTTGGTGTTCCAGGATCCTTCCTTATAACATTTTTTGCCATTAGCATAGTAATGTTTGCAGAGGCTACTGTGGGTTTTACTTCAGATTGAATATTTGTGGGTAGAATTCTTTCCTGTTTACAGTTTAAGGAGGTTCTTTTTGGTCTGAAGGTCAGGTTTTACTGTAAGCCAAGTGTACAGATACGTTACTGGGGGTCATCTGGTCTTGTACCTGTTTCTACACTAGACACTTTAAAAGCTGAAGTGTGAAATTATCTTGATAAGAGATTTCTGTTAGCAATTGGAGTACTTCCAGCAGCAACATCTATTCTTAGTTATTTCATCTTCATTATATATTAAGCTGTGATTTTGTCTTCCTGGCTTGCGCGCTGTAGGTGGAATTCCATTGCAAGATCTTTTATGTGACTTTACTGAAGAAAAGAGTCCGAAGTCTGTAAATCCTTGTCAGAAAATTTCTTTTGTCAAGTAGTAAGATGGACATAGCAAGTAACCTTGAGTAGTCTGAGAACTCGTCTCAGGAATTTAAGTCCTCTGCTGTGGTTATACTTAACTCAAAGCAACAGAGCATTAAATTTAGAAGAAAAAAAATTGCTTTTACTGCGTTTGTACAAGTTACCTTCATTTGCTGGGCATCTCAATTGGTGAGGTATACTTTCTGAGCTGATGCTTAACAGTATTTATTAACAGTCTTCTTGTATGTGTGTTGATGCTCTTTCTTTTTTCAGAATAAATAATGGAAAGCAGGCAAGTTTAATGGAAATAGTGTTGGATTTGTGAATATGAGCTGAATTGGTAGCTAGTGTGTCCATTTAGTGACTGGTGTGATTGCTTTAGTGACATAGGAGTTCCAGGTATCAGTATCTTGCATTTTGATGTATTCTTGATAGATGTATGTGTGTATATATACACATATATTCTACTTATACTGGCTGTTTTAACTTTTGATTTTTGCATGTGACAGTTTGTGGTGTTGATGAAATACAGGTCAAGATTGCAAGAGGAGTCCTTGCTCAAGGTCAGAATTGATGACTGTGTTAGGTGCATGTGGCAACACAATATATCACATTTATAGTGACTTAAAAGGTTTTTGTTTCTTGTGTGTGGGCTCTTCTGTTCTTCATTTGCTTTTAAGAAAAAAGGTGTTTTCTATGAAATAAAAGGAAAAAATCCAAACTCCTGTGAAATTTGCTTGTTTAACAATGGTTAAATGTCCTCAGTCATATATCACTTGTAACTTATTCTAGAGTAGTTTGAAAAGCTGGTCTCACCTACTTTCCTTTCCCGGTGTTTTCTGAAAAGTTATTTTTCTGGTACTATTTTCTAAAAAGCAAAAAACTAGTATTTCCAGAAGGTGTGTGTGTGCATGTGTTAGAGAGAGAGAGATTGTGTTTTCATATTAGAAAAACCCACCCCAAATGAAGCACCAGCCAATCAAATCTTGCCAAAAAAAGAGTGCAGCAGCAAGCTGGCTATTTCCCAGTCTTTAAAAGCAGTAAACTTCTCACAAGGACAGCTTGACTTGGAGTTTTAAGGAAGTGATGCATGTTGCATTTCTATTACTATTAAGTGTCGAAAGATTTTTCCACACAACTGTTCATTTTTACAGATGCTCTATTTTTCATATAAGTACTTTTTATTGTGTTGTTTATTTTCCCATGTTTTTAATAACTGCTTTCAACTTGCATGCAGTCAATAATGGAAAGGATTTAAAAACAAAAATGACTGCATTAAATCTTTCAGAGGAATTGCCTACAGATAAGTCGTCAGACCACGTGCTGCTGGCGATGGTGCACAGAGATTACTACAGTAGAGAAAAAGAGTTATTAACTGATGGAGCAGAATGTCTCTTTCAAGAATGATTTCTAGAATGTCGCAGACGAGCCTGGTGATACAGGATTTCTGTGTTTTTTCAGTGCTGAAAGAATGTTTTCTTTTTTCTCTGGAGTGTTTTGGATTTTTCCTCATGCATGGCTAGGCATGTCTCAGTACTGACTGTAAAGGATTCAATTATGTTATCAACACTATTTAAACAACATTTAAACTAAAATTGAAATTGCTTATGTGTGTATCGGATTGTGGTTGGCACAGTCTGAAGAATCTCTCACGTTTTATATTCTAGAAGGAACAGAGAATGATCTGAAACATTTAAATCATTATGTAGAAAGACAGGATTGGTGATGCTACTTGTTTTCATGGCCAGCTCCATGTGACCCCTGTGACAAAGGGAGAGTGTCTGGTTGCCCTCTGGGAGGTCATATGGCTGATGTCATTCTTCCTTTGAGGAACCTGAAGTCACTGTCTTGGGAGGTGCCCCTGCGGCAGCTGTGGATTGAGAAGTTTTGCAGATGGCATAGAGCTGGTGTTTGCTTTAGGTTGTTGTGATGCACTGTGTTAATTGGGCAAAATCCTGTAGGATCAATAATTCTAGAAAGAAAGATGTCTGATAATCCACATCTTAGACGAGCAGACTTATGCCTGTTAGTCTTGGAATCTGGATAAAAAAAGCATTTAAAATAAAATCGTGTCAAAAGCAATCATATGCTCTTAGGCGTGGCTATTCAGTTTGAAGTTTCTGTTTATTTTTGTTGTCAGACGGGAGGAAAAATCTTGAATAGAGATTATTTATTATTATACTTAATGATTTGGGATCTCTCCCTTTCTCTTTCTAGTTTCAGAAACAAATTGAAACCTTAAATCAAAAATGGCATTCAGATTTTTTAAGATGATTTTTCTGCATGGGAAAGAATAATGTATCATCTAGTATTTCAACAAAATGTTGAATTCCTGTATTTTTTCTTTTAGCATGGAAAATAGCACTTCAATTTTTCATTTTTACTTCCTAATTTAATTTTTAATAACTAAGTTTAGGTTATTTACCACATGAATGAATGTCGTTTCATCTTATTATGTCTGAAATAAATTTCTTTGGAAACCTAGGGTATCTCATGGCTTTTTCTGCTTATCTTCCACATACTGTGGAAATAACCCTGAGACTTAGTAATTTCTACTTACCATTTGTTTGGATTCTCATCACATAAGTGTTTGGTCTCTTGCATTGTGGTTGGCTGTGTGTTCAGAGCAGGAGGTGCAGTTCCAGCTGTGAAGGAGCAGGTAGCAGTTGCGGGGGCTGGGTTAACTAGGGAAAGTGATCACACAGGATGTTAAAATCAGCCCTGAAGAGGAGGAAGCAGGCAGCAACAAACGCTGTGGATTGTGTGTTTTAGAGCAAGTGGTAGGGAGGGCATGACCTAGAGAGGAAAGCATCACATCATTTCCTGTTGCGTTCTGACATTCATGAGAGGGTCATTGGATGGCAGGTTCCTTGGAGTGTAGTGTTACTCAAGAGAATTTGTTGGCTTTGCATGGCAAGGCTTTGGCATGAGAAGGGCCACAGACATGGCTTCTGTGAGAAGCTGCCAGAAGCTTCCCCATGTCCGACAGAGCCAAGGCCAGCTGGCTCCAAGATGGACCCGCAGTTGGCCAAGCCCATTGGCCATGGTGGTAGAGCCTCTGGGATAACAGATTTAAGAAAGGGGGGAAAACTGCTACTGCCAGGGAAGACAGGAGTGAGAAAATGTGAGAGAAGCAGCTGCAGATACCAAGGCCAGTGACAAAGGATGGGAAGGTGGTGCTCCAGGTACTGGAGGGGGGATTTCCCTGGAGCCTGTGGTGCAGCCCATGGTGGAGCAGGATGTCCTGCAGCCCATGGAGGCCGTGGTGAGCAGAGATCCACCTGCAGCCTGTGTAGGACCCTGCCAGATCCAGCTGGATGCCTGAAAGAGGCTGTGACCCTGGGGGAAGCTCAGACTGAAGCATTTGCTGACAGGACTTGTGATCCTGAGAAAGATGTGCGCTGGAGCGGTTTGTGCAGGACTGTTTGCCATGCTGGGTCAGGTGAAGAGAGCAAGGAGCATGGAGTGGCAGAGACTATGTGTCATGATCAGGCTGTAACTCCCCCTAACTGTCCTCCTGTGCTACTCTGGGGAAGGAGATAGTGAAACTGGGAATGAAGTTAAGCCTGGGAAGAAGGGAGGGTGGAGGAAATGGTTTTGGTTTTATTTTCTTGTTTCCTTACTCTGTTTGATACCAATTACACTGATTTCCCTGAGTCCAGTCTGTTTTACCTGTGATGGTACTTGGGTGACCTCCCTGTTCTTATCTTGACCCCCCAAACCTTTTGTTGTTCAGCCAAAGAGGGGAAGCAGTAGGCACTGGGTAACCACTACAAGAACACAGGCAATACCTGAGAGTTTCCGACAGGCTAAAAGGTCTGAACCTCCTTCATGCTTCAGGAGCAGCTGTTAATTGGGAACACATGTCATCTGCTTGTTCTCCTCAATCAGAAGATGGAGAAAGAAGCAAACCATGCATTTGAGCTGGTGTCTTCCTAGCTTGAGGTTTCCTCTTACTGAAGATTTTGCAGTTAAGTAAATGCAGGCCTAATAATGCTAGATATTTGCACACATGTAATTCCTTTTAATACATACAGTCCTGGTGGTTCTTTCAGTTTTATTATTGTACATCCATCATAAAGTTGTATGTTTGATGTTTCAGTGCTTTTCTGAGAATGTGCAGTTGTTTTGTGATATTATGAGAAGAATATATAGGTGAAGAGGAGTGGTCAAATTCATAACAAGAGTGGAAAGAGAAATGGGTTAATATTCAGTGAGGAGACAGGGGCAAATACCCTTCGTTGTTACAAGTAGAGAACTGCTACTTTGAGCTGTCTGTATTTGCAAATGGGAAGGATGGAGAATTGTAAGGTGCTAAAATTGCCCCATCTGAGAGCAAAGAAAGTTAGAACTTTCCTTTTAGAACTTTCCTTAGAACTTTTTCTAAATCAAAGCTTTTCATTCTGATTTTGAAACAAGCTTAGAGTGCTAGTAAGTCAAGCATTTACCTCTCCTCTTCGGGGGAAAAAGCAAAAAACAGACCCACCAGTAAGACAGAGGATGATACCATAACTGCATGACTTAGTGGCTGTCCTGTTAAGGGTTAATGTATTTAATGAGTTTCATCTTGTATGGTTTGGTGGTTTTGTATTAGCTCCTCCTTGATTTACTCTCTGTAGAACAGCTACACTTCAGCTCTTCTAAAATCTTTTGTCAAGGTCTTGAAAAAAATTGGCAAACATATACAAAAAGTTCAGTTATTTCAATAATATATGTAATTTCCTTATGCTTTTTGCCATTGAGTAATCTGTCACTTTACAATAGGGGAGGTTCTTCATCTTTGTTCTGCACCTTAAGCAGTGTGGTTATGATCAATGTTTGAGCAGTAGAAGTTCAGCAAGTTCTAGTACTTTGAAGCCTGTGCAGAAGTTGCAGTTCCAGATGTCTTCTGCTGTGTCAGGTCTGTAGACCAGCTGCTGGTATCACAACTTTAACATGAAGCTAGGTAGCAAGGAAAAGCTGAATCAAAAGGCTGCTGTAAAGCTGTCTTAGGTCAGCTAGAAAACAGTAAGACTTGGACCATCACCTTGTTTTGGATAAAGGTAGAATAATCTTTGATTTTATTGAAATTTCTCCTAATCTAGGAAGAATACAGCTGACAAAAGCCTGTAAACTTTTGGGCTGGGCGATAGCTGCAAACATTCAGTTTATTTTCCAAATGTTTTCTAAACTCCCTGGTCAGTTTATTTTATACTCCTGTCTAACCTGTGAAAGAAGAGAGTTCTTTATTAAGGGGGAGGGGAGAATTAAAATGTTTGAAGTTTTCTAAATTTTGCTTTTGGTTCTCTTTAATATTTTATTTTTTTATGGAAGCAAATCTTGGATTTGTAAGCTCTGCTCCCCTCCCCTCCCCACCCCCCCCCAAAAAAAAAAGGTAGGAAAACTAGTCACTTGGAAATTAAAGTAGAAAATTTCTGTCACTGTGAAGTATGAGAATGTCAGGTTTTCAATTTCACACTCTTATGCAGGATGGGAAAAGGAGAGAAGCAGTTTTCCATACAATTATATTGTTTAGTCTTCCAGGGAGATGGTCATCTTTTTTCTCCTGGCTGTTCCTTCTGTTTGCCTCCTTGTGCTCTTTCCATGAGAGAGGAACTTGCATTGCCTGGGATTGATTCTGTGGTTCCCTAAAGCGACATCTTGGAGAGGTCTGTGTCACCTTCTGACAGGTCTTGTTTTCTGCCAAAGGAATTAAAATTGTCTGTGGCTTTTACTGAAGTTTTGGCCTCTGTTTTAAATGTTGATTATTAAAATGTCATGTTAACCTTCAGCAAGGCATTTGGCTAAATTTACGAACTGCAACATCATCATCTTGTGTAATTCTAGTCTTTTTTTGCAAAGTGGTTATTTCATCTCTGAGTTCAGTTTCTAGCTTTTCAGTGCACTAAACCTATATTTTTAATCAGTCAATTTACAGTAATGTAGGAGGGCTGCAGGAAGCACACAATACTTGAAAATATAATAATGATAATAAAAAGTCATGAAGTTTATAATACATTTTTACAGTACAGTAGTGTAGACAAACGGAGCTTGAATATTTGTTTATTAGGATGTCTTCAGATAGATTTTTCTGAAAACTTTGGATATCTCAAGTGTAGACCTGTAAATTTTTGCAGCAAGTTTTTTGCAAGGTAAGTGTAAGAGGCTTGTCATATGCATATATGATTTCCTACAGGCTGCAAAGATGGAGAGAGAAATTTTGAACGTATTCTTTTTCTTTTGGCTTTAGGATTTTGAAAGCTTGCCAATTTGTTTAAAGAGCATCCTGCTCAAATACCGTTTTTACTTGCTATACGAGCATCCCTTTCATTTTCATCTGGATGGTCCAAACCTAGAAAGAGGTTAACTTTCTGCCTGACAGCCATTATTCATATTGGATATGAAAAAAGTACTCTAAGTTGCTTCCTGTAGTTATGTCTGTAAACTTAAAAATTGCTGCATTTTGTAAAAACAGGTCCTTAGTTTGAGAAATGGGTAATGCCTGTTCTTAAACTGTGATGAGATACTTTGTGTAGGAAAGGAGGAGGGACAATGTATCTTCCTTGGGCGTCTCAGATCACATACCAAGGCAAGAAAATCTAAGCCTAAATGAATAATGGAGAAGGAAGTAGAATTTTCATACTTTTCCTTACAAAGACTTTCAGAAAGTATGAGTCACTATTAAACCTACTGTGAATCTACTATTTTAAGAGACTATTTTCTCTAACATAGTCTTGACATTTTTACAGGCCTTTGGTAGTCTCAAGCCCTTCATTTTTGTAGGTGAGTATATGGTATGTTTGGATCAGAACATTAACATCCATTTGTGGTAGTTCTTCACATTTAGTCACTATTTCAATCCATAAGAATTTAACAGCTGCATAGTGATATTTCCTATGATAGCAGATGTTTTTGGACCTTTACAGATCATGAGCCAAGCTGAAGGACAACAGAAGAATCTTGTACAAGCCATTGAATCTCTCCCAAATTCTGGACCTCTTACTGCCTTGGATCAGGACTTGCTACTTTTAAAAGCTACCTCTGCTGCCACCCTGAGCTGCCTTGGAGAATGCCTGAGTCTACTACAGCAAAGCATGCATCAAGTGGGCCAACAGCATAACAGGACACTGTCATCAGGTGAGCACAAGCTCCCTTGGGTATTGTTTCCTGTGCCTTGGGGTATTTTATTATGATATGAAACAGGCAAAATTAACCATTCTCAGAGAGGCAAGTTGGGATGAGCTGCTTCTGAGCTTCTGCAGCCTCAAACACTGTAATTCTTTGCCTAAAAAAAGATGCAAAAAGCATTGCAGTCAGAAGAGAGGAGGAAAAGAGGTGGTCCTGAGTTTTTTCAGGGAAATTGGTCCTGAAGACAGCTGCACAAAAAAATGGGGCATGGGTAAGAGGTATATATAAACCTTACATTCTTAATGGAAGTGTGGAACCAGCTTGGTTGTTTTGTTTTGCTCCCCCTCCTTTTATTTTTTTTCCCCATAGATTTCAATCTCAATACAGATTTGTTTGATAAAAATAATGCTATGCAGTGCTACAGTGAAAATAATATTTGTAGTTTTCTGCATGGAAGGATGCTGCTGAGGTGGATTTATTTTGGTCTGTGGTTTTCGTGGAGTCTGGAAAGAGTTCTCCATGCTTTACAAAAAAATGTGGCAAGTTTTATGAGCCTAAAATGTCAGTGTGATACTACGGTGAACTCTGCAGACATGAGCCTCTCAGTCCCCATGTACGTCAGTTTTTCCAATTCACCCAGTTCTGGATCTGTCCATAATATTGGACCTTGAGCTTTCTGGAAGGGTGGTTAGCATTTTCCCATGCATAAACTGCACTGCCAAGTTTTAAGAACAAGAGCAAGTGTTGATGGAAGAGAAGCAGCAGCAGCAGCAGCACTCTGGATATGGGGTGGCTTTTTGTGTTTTCTTTGGGTGCTTCTGAAACAATCCCCCTCAACCTGCCCTTACTTGCAGTAGGTTCACTGCAGGGCAGGACATGCCCTCAAGGCTGCTGAGATGGCACACTGGGACAGCCTCTGAAGCATTCCCATTGTGAGGAGAATAGAAATGGGAGAGGGTTATTTGGGAAGCAGGAAAATGATACGAAAGTGGTTCTTGGAAAAAACAATATTAAATCTTTTGACACCAGTCCTATGGTATGTGCTGACTTTCCCATATCCAGATGCTGATCGGTTTCATAAAGGAACATGATTTTTAAAAAATTGCCATTTTCTTGTAGAAAATGCAAACCTCCCTTGCACTTACCTAAGTAGTAATGATAAAGAGCACTAAATTAAATTATTTGATATAACTTTATTTCAGAAAATTGTGGTTTGAAACACAAATGAAAGCATCCTTCGAAGAAAAGTTACTTTCTAGTTTCAAGGTCTCTGAAGGTTGTTTTTCATCTTGATGTGATCTAAGGGAACTGTCAAGAGATAGATGCCTTAAGGTGTACATGTCCTTGACTCTGTGTCCACATAATCTTCTGTTAAATCATTCTGTGTTTTGACTTGATAATGGATTTTGAGGATCTATGGACAGGAAGAGAGAAAAGCAAGCAAAGCATTAATAATTGCTTAAAGGGAATCACCTTTTTTTTAAAAAAGGAAAGTCATGACTATGAAATATTGAATTATAGAATTTAATAATTGTTTTTATTTGTTCTTCCTAAGACTGTAAACTTGTGTGAGAATCCTTTCAGGAATCAAAATTCTGTAGCACTGGTTCGCACCAGCATCTTTGGTGTAACTGTGAGAACTTGAATGCAAGCAGTTAATTCTTCAGTGTGTGTGTGGGTTTGTTCTTTGGTATGGAAGTAAAAAAAAAAAAAAAAAAGAAGAAAAAAAAAAGAACTAAGAAGGGAACTAAAAGCTGCTGAAATATTTAGCCTCTTCTCCCTGACTGAAATGATTTTTTTTCCCTAGGCCTTATTATGCAACACAGTTGCCTGAAAGAACCTGGCCTACAAGTCTTGATTACTGATTTTCCTACACACTTAATCTTTTCTGGGCGTACTTTGATAGACTTAATGTTTGTGCTGAGTTGGTAGAGTTTCAGAGTCATCAAAGCTGCATAAGCTCATACCTATTCAGAATAAAGCCTTTAAGTAATCCCCTAGCAAACTAATTCTGAGAGAAGATCTAGTTCATTTTGATTGTGTCTTCCAGGTGAATTCTTTTAATTTTATCCCCAGCAGGTACAATAGAAGATCACCTTTTCTGTCACTCTCAGGTGAAAATGACTCTTAGTTTCAAAACCATGTGCTCCTGTGGTAGGAATTCACAAACACCTTGCTTGTGAGATGTCACGGTCCTGTGCAATTTATTGCTGAATTCTTCCATCCCAGTGCTGTCTCATTACCTGCTGTGTGGTGTAAAGATACTAGTGGGCATTGTGGGGCAGAATGCATAGATAGAGACAAGATAGGAATTTGATAATTTATTTTCTTGTTTCTAGCCTACAGTTCATGAAAGCAATCCAGTCCAGGCAGGCAACAGTCTTCCTTGTGTGGAATGTGAGAAATACTCAGTTGCTTAGCATGGGTAACTTGAACCTCAGCAAACCCTGAGTTTGCTTTCCTTCAGCATCCAAAGCTTTCACTATTATGCCACAAAGAGAGAGAACTGCCTTTAAAGTAGATACATATCTACTTAATCTGTACCTTTCCCTGTGTCCTTGGGGTCTTTATACCCGATTGTGCAAGTTTTGTGAATTCCCTGGAGGCCTTGCAGTCTTGCTGCCTCTAAAGCAAAGACTTAAAAGTGGCTGAGAGTTTCTGACCTAGTACTTATGGAATGCTGTCATGAAGATTATAATGAAATAGTTACTATTTTAAACTGACACTGACATTTAGTGTTTTAGACAAGAAAAAAAAGTGTCTTCTTTCTTTTGATGTAAATATTTTTGTTGCTTTTTTTCCCAGTAATTAAAGTAGAAAGAAATCAGCATTCACTTTAGTGGAATCTTGTCCAGAACATACAATTATCTAGGTTGTGACTTAAAATATTTTTATGGCATCCTTTCTAATGGAATAGTTTAAGGATGACATGATTTTTCCATTTCATGTTTCTCACGAATTGTCAGTCTCAGACCTCAAGCCTACAAGCAGACATGAAGAATAAACTGAAGTCTTCAATCTTGTCTTGAAGGCTAGTCAATGATTTTTTTTATTTCTACGCTGAAGCTTTATGGAAGGGGTTTTGTGATTGTCTATTTTGGAAGTAAATCAACAAGAACAGTCAGTGAAGCAAAATCCTGTCTGTGTTTCTACTTTTAAGTAAAATTAATGTCAAAATAATTTCTAGCTGTCATTATTAAAGGTATGTGCATTGATCACTGGCTAAATTTTTGTAACTTTTTTTTCTTTCAATGAAAAATATGCCAGAGAAGTGTATTATTAGCTGAAAGTGTTGGTTACATATAGTGTGAGTTGAGGATGAGAGATTGCTCCATTACAAGTCTCTTTGTGTTTGGGAATTACAGATTTTTTGTAGGATGGTGGAAAATGTCAAGGCCTTTCTTTTTGGCTGGGAATGTCATCACTTAGGTACATCAAAAGTGCCTTCTGACAGGCTTGAGTTTATTTGGCATGCCGACAAGGAGCAGGTACCTTTGAAAATAAAAATGTGGAGAAGAAACTTTTGTCTTCATTTCTAACTTTAGAAGTTCTAGTGTTATTTTTTTCCAGCTCCGTATCCAGCCTTTGGCAGAGGAGTGTCTCCAGAGCCTGTTGACTGCAATTGTTAACATTCTTCCCTCCCAGACTGTGAACGGAGCAAACTTGAATGTTTGTTTTAATGTAGCTCTACCAGTGTATGCTGTGTTGTAGATCTGTTGTTTTGGGTTTTTTTTATTCTGGTGTTTTGGCAGACAAAATCCTCTCCTGTAGTAGCAGCCTGCACAGATAAATCTGTTCTTTTAATCCGCATTTCACTTTGGCCATTCATTTACTGAATAAAGCATCTTCCCAATAGGAATTCCCTCTCATATTTTTCTTTATCTTCCTTGCCTGCTTTTCTAAACTGTAGAATGTTTCATTTTCCTTAAGATTTTTAAATAACAAAAACCAAACTCATCCTTACTATGGATTTTCTGCAGTTCACTTTAATGTGCAAATGCTGCTGATTTTGGGTCCCATGGAAACAAATGGATCAGAGATTATTCTGGAATTGGGGGCAGGATATACTTGAGCTTTTTATTCTCTGTTGTCTCCCTTTTGGAGAAAATAAATGGATAGGAAGGACAAAATCTAGATGCTTTCAATTTGTTGACAAATGACTGCTAGGAATTCTCTTGCAGCTGATGACAAGAGAAGAATGAGTAGACAAGTAAGTCCTTGTTTGTGCTTAAATGCATGTGGTGAGAGAAGAGTGAGGAAAGAAAACAGGAGTACAAATTCTTTGTTACTGGTGTACTTAACTAAAGTTGGCTTGGTCAGTCCATTTTCCCTTAATTGCACCATCTCCAGCCTTGCTTCTGTCAGGAATATCCAGAACAGTTTGCTGTTCTATCTAAAGGCTAATTCCTTACATGTTCTTCTTTCTTTGGAAGATAAAATTATTTTCTAGTCTGCACACAACATTAGCAAATGCAATCTCATGTGAGAAGCAGGGATGCAGCTGCCATTTGCTGTTGCTGGTTCAGTGTGCTGTAGGGATTCAGCAGAGACACCAAGCTGTCACATCCATCCCTGGCAGGGGAAGGAATCCAGGTCTAATATTGGCTTCTCCTCAAGGCCTACCGCTGCACTGTTAGGGGATATTTGTTAGAGTATATTTAAAATATATCCTGAAAGTGTTATCAATAGAAGTAAGTTTACAATTGTGCCAGGGAAAAAAGGCAGGGTTTTTTTTTGTAGTCTCCCAGGCAAGACCAGAGGACTTAAAATTAGAGAGGTTTTTGTTACGGAATTGAGATAGATGTTAAGCATATTTCATGTATCAATTATCATGCAAAACTGAGTTTGAAGGTACATCAGGTACCCAGAAAATCAAAACCAACAAAAGAAAAT
>JAYDZK010000113.1:41450241-41545712 GCA_034509185.1 Euphonia xanthogaster | reverse complement strand
CGATCTCCAGAAAATCAAAACCAACAAAAGAAAATTATCAACATTGCTTAACTGAAAAATCTCCTGTAAACTTTCTGTTTGGCGAGAACGCCCCCCACTCCTGCAGTGTGCACCTGTAGAAGGGAAAGGTGTTTCTCCTGAGGGCCTTTGTGTGATACAACCTATTGTGCCCTCTAAAATAGATGTTTGTGAACTGCAGCATTGCTTTAGGGAAAGGATAAATAGGTTGTGTCTGGATGCTGTGCTTTGCTTAGGTACAGGTGTTCTCATGTGCCTTGCTCTACTCGTCTGCTGCACATTCATCACAGTGGAAGCTGCTGTTGAGGGGAAGAGGGAAGGAAGCTAATTTTTGAGTCTGTTCTAGAAGAAATCCTGTTTTGTATATACATATGCTCTGAACTTTCAGAGGAATCAGACTTGGGTTTGCTCTCCTGGAACTACAGAGCTGTCACAGTGCAGGTAGAAGAGATCTGGCTGATTTTACTAGTTGTGTATTTGGTACATCCTTTCTACTTTTTGCATCGTTTACTGCAGAAACAGATGTTTTGTTTTAATTAGTGTAGTACTTGGTGTAGTCTTAAAGCAAGTAGTAAAGTAGTTATGTAGCTGTCAATACTTTTATATAATTTGTGGATGCCTTTCTGGAGAATTTCTTTAGAGCTCTGAAATGTATCAAAATAGGTTAGAATTTACCTTTCTGTCAGTTGTCTTTGGCTATGACTGAGAACAGAGAAAAAAATCTGGCATAAAAAAACCCAAACCAATGACAGCAGTTTCTTCCTATTCTTATCCAACTCAGAAGATAAACTTCATTATATTATATTTAATTTATATATATATATATATGTAAAGTTTTTATAAGAACAGGGATTGAACTAATGATAGAAATTTTTGAGTCCCATAAAGTGGCAAAGATGGCAACTCCACAACTCCATTAGAGTGGATCAAATGATTTACAGATGACAGCTCAATCTGTGGAGAGTAAATTCCAGTAAAACAACTGGATTAGATATGGCACAGACAACAGCTATGCCTGTACTTTTGTGACAAGAGTAATTTGTACTAGTGCAGATGAAAACATTTTGGGTGCACTGAAAAACTGAAGAAAATCCTGAAAAACTGTCCTGAAAAGTTTTGGAAAACTGATAATATGAGTAAAGTAGGAGCCATAGTGTTTGGCCTTGCACTTTCTACATTGAGATTGTATTCTAGTCTTAGTTGATTTTTAAGATAATTTCTGATGAGTTCTCTTATCAGAGATTGCTTTTGCCTGAAATGTGGGCTGCTGTATTAGATATATGGCAAGTCCCTTGGGATGATATGAGAATGCTGACATCTCAGAGTAAGATTTGTAGATTAAAGATCATCACAAGTTCCCTGATGGCACTTTGAAACTAGGTGGGATTTTTTTTTTCAATTTGTTCAAAGAGATACTCTTTATTTGTTTAGGTTTCTATGCAGTGTGACTTAATATCTTTCCCTGCATATTTCTCTTTGGCAAAGTACTCAAATTCCAGATGCACAGTTTAACGAAACAATTTTTCTTATATGCAAATGTGTTGAGGAAATTAATGTGCTTTAATATCTTTTGGACTGTAACTCTTGGCATCCTGTTGGTGTTGGCTTGGTCATAATTTATTTTTAAGATCTGTTTAAAATTTCATTAGGCTGACAAAATTTGCTCTTTTGTGAGGGTAGCATTGCCCTTGATATAGGAGAGAAAACATGTTTGCCTAGTTCTAACAGTTTCTATTTCTCTTAGAGACTCTAAAATGTGCAGAGAAATACAAAGGTCTTTTTACAATGTGTTTGCACTGAAGAGGAAAACCAGTATAGTGCTTTTAAAAATATGTTTGTGATGATGAAGTAAATGTTCACACTTTAAAATTTCCCCTAAAGTGAGGTACTTCTTCATGTGGGACTTTTTTATTGTGCTTATTTATATAAACTAGATTAAAAAAAATCAAAAATTACTGTTTACAGTGAAGGCCAGATAGATTGTTTGTGCAGAGAGAAAATGGATAGCCCAAGGAAATGATGGGATGACATATTTTTAAAGACTGGCATAAAGAGAAGTCAGATCATTTTTTTTTTTTTAGTGTCTCTGTTATAGGAAAATAGCAGATCCATTATTCAGCTTCTTTGACAGAGAGAAACAGAAAACTAGATCGAGATCTGTTATTGCAAAATAATGAAGACTGAGAAATAGTTTGACAGCAGAGCCATGGAAATGTTCTTCCTTTGGCAAGAGGAATTTTGTGTAATTGTATGAAATGCACATTTTAAAAGAAAGCTGGATTTTTTTCCCCTGTTGGTTACTCAGATCTTTGAAAATAAATTTTTTTAAACTACTTGCTTATGCTTTCCTCATAATTTCTTCAGCAAAAGATGGCGCCATGAAAGCACCCTAGCAGAGTAGATCTGAACTCCTGCCATGTCTTCATAACTTAGTGCTGTTTCAGATGAGAGGAATGTTCCATAACTGTTTTGTCTGTAGCATTTGGTAAGAGTTCAGTCAGCTATGGGACTTGTGGCCTATATTTAATAATGGAAGTGCTACTGTAACACTGTAGCATAGCCTCTCCAGATCTAACCATTTACTCCACTTAGGAGGCAATCTCTTGTAACCCTGCTCATATGGAGAGGAGCAAGTGCATGTTCTTTAATGTGCTTTGTGTTGCTCTGCATCATCTTAAAAATTTGTCAGTGCTGAGAGGAAATCCTCCCTGTGGCACTAATTGTATATTCATATATAAATTGTGGTAATGAGTGAAGAGCTGTGATTTTCTTATCCATATCTCTATGTTTTATAGCAGTGTGTAATTAATAGCTGAAATTTAAAGTCCTGTGCTGAGGGCTAGTAATTTGACTGTTGAGACTATGTTTTAGAGCACTTAGGGAGGAACAACTGTGCATTTGCCTTAGCTGATTGTACTTTCTGTCATGGCATCCTTAAATATAGACCCATCCAGGAAATCAAGTGCCCCCAGAAATAAGGGCTGTTCTGATGCCAAGTTTCATTTGATTCATATTTAATGTGTATCTTTCTAGTGAGACCTCTTTTAAACTGTGATCTTGGTACCAGTAAAGCATTTTAGAAGAAACTTTTAGTAGTACAGGCAGAAAGAAAATACAGCTGCTAGGCTTAAAACTTTGATTTCAGGCAGAAGAAATGGAGGGTTTACTTGGATAACTTCAGAGCTATGAAAATAGTGGATAGAGAATTCTTGCCTAATTTCCAAGGTATGCCAGACAGAATTTTACCGTCAGGTGGTAGGGCTAGCATTCATTGACTTAAAAAAAATCACAGATAAGTTTGCCTATAAGATGCTTACTTTGGTTATTTAGGGTGTTTCTTGCTTCCAAAGGCAGGGATATCATTTGAGGTACTGCGTAAGCTAGTTCAGAAAGTACAAGGTCATTTTTTACTAAAGTAAAGCTGTACATGGAAGCAGAGAAGAGATACAACTCATTTAGATCGGTAAAATGGTGAGGTGAATGGAGGAAATCGTTACTCTTTCTCTCATAAGCTGATACCTATTTTCTGCTTCAGATGGTATCCTGGGATGGCCTGGGCCCAAGTCACACTCCACAGAGGAACTGAAAAACGGTGCCCTCAGCTCCTTATCATCTGCTAGTGCCAACATTACATGGGCAAGTACCATAGTACCATCTGCAGCCCAGGATGCACAGGCACTACAGCCAAACACTGAGGTAAGCGTGCTTGGTCTCTGTAGAGACCTCTGTTGGTTAGATGCAGACCGTGTGTGATGGTGGATACTTTCATTGATAAATTACTGTATTTTGTCTTTAGAGTGTACTCTTTGTTTGAAGTTACTTGTGAAAATGATAAGTTTCATGCAACAGTGCACTCCAAAAACTTGAAAAATATATTTATGATATTGTTCTGTGCTTTTACTTCTCTGAGATACTTGGGTCAGCAAGCTTTGGCAAGTGTGCAGTTTCTTTCCTAATCTTAAAAGCAATCAACAGATTGTCAATCCACATTTCTATCCTCTGATGCAAATAAAAGCTATTTATTTATTTCTCATTCTTGTTTGAGGTAGAGAGGAGATGCTACTTGCTCTTCCGTGTTGCTGTTTTCTCTTGGGCATCTCTTGAGTGTAGCTGACTGTTCTTTGATTTGTAAAACAATGTTATTTCCTGATCCCTTTTCTCGGTAAGTGATTACGGGCAGAACTTGTCCACATCATCCTGCATCAACCAGCTGATTTGTGCTTTTGTGGCATTTGCTTGGTAAAGGGCAGTTCTGAAGCATCCACTCTTTGAGGAGACTCACAGCTGAGTATCAGACATGGCATGCACTGAAAATCTCTCATCATGACAAACTTCTCCAACTTCTGCTGTCTGCTTCAGTAGCTAGTCCTGCCCACAAGGAGAATACTTCACTTTGAGACCCTAGAGATTATAGGGAGCACGTGGAGCATGTGAGACTCCACCTGGAGCACGTGAGACTTGGAGAACTGGAACAAAGATTTTGAAAGAACTGAAGAAACTAGTGAATGCTCTGGGCAATTGGAATGGCTTGAATTAAAGGGTATCACTTTTAACAAAATATGTAATGGCTGGAGACATCAATAAAGCTGTTTTTCCTGTTCTTTTGTAGTATGTTGAATTGAATGTAGTTCAAAAAAGAATTCACAGATAAACAAGGGGGTTTTTTAACATGTCCCTTTGGTCCTCTGTCCTTAGAAAGGAATTTCGAATTCTGTTGCACCTAGTGTCCATTTACAAAATGTTTAAATTACCTGTAATTGCTTTTTATTAGGAAGTTGTGTAAATTCTTTTTTCAGATAAGCCAAGTGTACAGTGTGTTTTTAAGACAAGAGGCTATTTAAGAGTATTGTTTTGGGAAGTTCTACTTACTTGAACCACTGAAATCTGTTTCGTTGGGATTTTTTTAGGTTTTGTTGGTATTCTTTTTTATTCTTGATCATCCACTAAAGCCAAATGGGATGTGGAAGCATGAGCTTTGCAGCAAGAACATAAAGAGCAGCAGCTGATTTTACTCACATGGAGATATCATTTTGCAGCTGAGTTGAGACATTTATGACCTGTTTTAAATGACAGTATTTTTCATGAGTCCAATTCCTTCCTGTTCATTTGCTGAAGAGAGACACTGAGTTGTGTGCGTGGCTTGAGGTACTGCTTTGCTTGTGGAACTCATGATTTATTGAGAAGGGAGTACCCTTGAAGAGGGGAATAGAAACAAGTGTAGCACTATATCTAGTGCAGAATCCTCAGCGCTTTGTGGGCAATCTTCCTGAAGTCAGCAACCTGCATTTGGAGGCCCTGAAACAGCCATTAAAAAAGAAGAAAAAGAGGTGGGGGCAGAAAGAGTAAGATTTTTAAGTTACAAAAAGGTCAGCAGATGATGTTGTTTTTGGTAGAAACAGTAAGTAGAAGTTTGTGGATTGGTGGAGCAACAAGAAACAGCTGGAATCAGGCATGCAATTTTTGTTATGTGGTAGTATAGTTTAATGAGCAGGAATTTGGTTTTGCTCCAAGAAAGTGGCTTAAACCAGCATTCATTCCTGGAAGTTCTTTGGAAACCTGCATCTTCTCCTACACAGTCTCTGTGTGTGATGCTGAGATTGATACTGTTGGCTCTGAATTGGAAGGTTTTTTTAAAAATGTAGCAGATACACTTTTCAGTTTTGATCATTTTGATGAATTTTTTTCTGAGAAACTTAGCAGTTATCCTGGTAAGAGTGTTATCTGAGCCAGGTAGTCATCCTGGAGACGATGTCTGACCTGCCCAGAGTTACAAATATGTTTGATTTGACACAGTTTAAAAGTTCTGTATGCAGGTTGTAATCATATTTTTAAATTTATGGTGGCCTTGTGTGTCCAAGGCAAGAGCCTAGATCTGGTGCTGAGTAGGCACTTTAATTTCAAAAAGGTCTAAAAGCACTGACTGTGCTAATTACTTGGAATGTATAATAACACATAAATGCAAATGAAATTCATCACTTGTTTGTAGTCCAGATACTTTGTTGTTAGTAACAGTGGTGACATTAGCCGAGAATGCTTCTAGATGCCATTAGTTGACTTTTTGTTGACACTGAATGCCCCGATTTCTTTTCTTTTTTAATTTATCTGATAGCTTCTTTTAGAAGAAAAGATTAATCCACAAGTGTCATTTAAATGAAACTTATTTCTCTTAATGATTTTCTTTTTAAGAAAACACAACTAGGCATTAGTTAATCTTGATTTCTTGAAGAAACTGCTGGGGTATTAATGGGGCTCAACTTTCCAAATATACTTGCCAGAAGAAATAAGCCTTGCTTTTACAGAAGTTATGAGATGAGAGTGCTAGTTCCTGTATCAGTGCTATCAAAATTAATTCCACTCTCTTCTTTGGCTGCTCTAGATTTAAAAAAAAGATCTGTAATTTCATGGTATGACCACTATCTCTTAGTCAGAAGCTATACCCCAAAGCAATGGGAAAGAGCTTTTTGCCTAACTCTGTGTAATATAGTAGTTGGACCAACCAAAAAATTGTGAATTGACCTCTAGTCTGAAATAGAAAATGCCATTAAATGGCTAACCTTGAGGAGCAGCAGACTCAGCTGCTTATATTATGGAGTGTTATTTCTAAGGCAAAGGTAATTTTAGGAATGTGGATGAGGAGTGATTTTAAGAAGAGAACAGAGATGATGTGTTGGGGCAGAGGGGGTTGTGGGTGACTGCTGAGGAATCTCTCCCATCCAGCTGCCTGCCAGTGGCAGCAGTTTCCTGGCAGCATGACTGAGTGGCTGAGTGTGTTTAGTGGTAACTGTGCTAATTCTCAGCACAGCATTCAGACACCTTGCAGCTGTGCATCAAGGGGCATCATTAAAATACCAGGGACAGGTTTTTGTATGTTTATGAAGAAATGTGTGGATCTTTACAATTCTCTGGAACAAGGTTCATCTAATGCAATTTTCTTTAGTACTTAAGTATTCTTGAGGAATGTAGGAAGTTCTGGAGCTTAGTTTTGACACCATAGGTAACTAAAGTAAAACTTTTCTTTTTGGTCTATTGTACTGTCAGGGTTTCAGGAATGCAGAGCTTATTCTCTGGTGAAATAAGGTAGAAGCTAAAGATTATCCTCTTTAAATAATATGTTGGTGTTTACTTGCTTTGGTTTATTTAGGGTGTTTCCTTCTTCTAAATGCAGGGGTATCATTTGAGATACTGCTTAAACTAGTTCAGAAAAGAAAAGATTTTGTGACAGATTATTTTCTTGTCTTCCTTGCCTATTATTCTTTTAGAGTTGTGATATAGGACAGCATGAAGTTAAAGTCTATTATCTTTACTGAAAGAAATAACCTCTGAGAGTGAATTGCCAGATCAAGCAATTTTCTCTGTTATTTGCCATATTCTTTTTAATGTTTTATAAGTCTCTAACTTTTAGTTAGTGGGGTTTTTTTTCCTGTCCACCTGAAACATCAGATGGAAAGGATCAGGGTTGAGCTGCACAGAACTATCCTCAGTCTAATGATAGTTGATGTAAAATGCTCTTTTGCATCCCCTACTGAAGGACTTTTTGGCATAAGTTGTGTTATAATTTCAAGGTAATTTTTAGGGTTTTTCCTTAAAGCAGAACAGAACCAATCTGGTGTGAAATGTGCCAGAGGTACACTCTTCAGACCTGTGATGTGAACTTGGTCTCTGTCTCTACCATAAATGGGACCCTGATTTCTTCATTTAAGGTTTAATAATTTTGAAATTCTTTTCAAGAAATACTGACATTAATTAGTTCAAATCTCATTGTAAATTCAGTTATAATAAACTTGGTGCCAAAGTAGAATAAAGGTGTGAATCACTATCATGGGTGAACTACTATTCCAGTTCAACTAATTGTCATTTTGAGTTCAGAATTCCCCCTCTGAGCTGACAAAGAGTGACTGCCAAATTCTTCCCCTGACAGCTAAATACAAATAAGTAGCAGGCTGGTTTTTTGTGGGGTCTGAAAGGGAGGGAATAATTTTCTTTGGATCTAATAGTTCTGTTAAGAATTATTTTAAAAAATGTTCTGTAGCTAGATCTTTGATATTGTCCTCTTCATGTGATATTTATACCTTAAAATGCCATGCCAGCTGATTCTTCCCATCCTGTGGATCTGGTATCTGTGCTCTCTGCTTTCCTGTCCCTAACTTTCCCTTGCCTGTGAGCATGAGCAGTTGTATGCCCGCTCCAAATGGAAGTGTCTTTTTAATGGGATTGAAGCTTGAGCTCTCTAGGATTGAGCCTTTAGCTCTGATTATCTAACTGCTAAAGCAGGTTTTAATTGTGATAGTGATTGCAAGGGCAGTCAAGTCCAGGTTATTAAAGATATTTTGGTCCCCTGGATGATCTGAACCTTGGTGTTTTCAACTCTAACGGGGAGCTGTTCTATTTGGGAGAGTTACTGAATTGTTTAATGTTACAAGTTGATGTCTTTTTTTCCCCATTTCTTCAGGTGGTAGTT
This sequence comes from Euphonia xanthogaster, assembly GCA_034509185.1. NCBI lineage: Eukaryota > Metazoa > Chordata > Aves > Passeriformes > Fringillidae > Euphonia > Euphonia xanthogaster. Next base: position 41,537,236 of record JAYDZK010000113.1, on the reverse strand, counting down.
TCTTTCAAGCTGCAATTTGTTTTTTATCTGTATGTAAGTATATATCCTAACATGACTTTAGAGCTATTACAGAATGTATTGGAGATGCTCGGAAATAAATTTAAAAATGCTCATGCAATTTTAGACATTCAGCTGGATAAAAGAAATTTTTTCTAATTCAAATATTACCTTCATTTGTTTGTGTCTCAGCAGATGTGCCCAGGTCTGGGGACTGTTTCCTGGTATAATTTGTTTCTAGTGTTTCCTAATTCCTTTTTGTACTTGACAGGAATGTGTATAATTGATGCTGGGAAATGAGCTTAGCCATGAACATACAGTGCTAGCCACAAGTGCAGTAATGGAAGAACAACAGATCAGGAGGGGAAAGTAATGTCTGCAGTATTACAGATGGTTCCTTTTCATTGTTTAGTACAGACATTACAGGGCTTCTCAGTGTGCTCTGCTTTTTGTCCTCTGCATGATTAAGTACTTTTCAGGCTGAAGAGCACAGTGAATGGCCTGTAATGATTTAGCTAGATTAATCTCTAGGCAAAGGTGGTACCAGTTAATCCATTCACTATGCAGGCCATCTAAAAAATGAAATCTGAGGTAATCAATTGAAGGTATATTTAAGGATAATCAAGGGAATGTATATTTAAGGATTAAATGTACAATTAGACTAAAAGTAGAATTAAATGACCCTAAGCCTGCTACAGCAGCACTGACAATGACTAAGATAATCTAGCCAATTTTGATTTTTTTTTTCTTTTTTTGGTAGCTTTCTGGAATAGCTACTGTGTCAGCAGGCAGTCCTCCAGTAAAACTGTTTATGCAAATAATTAATACAAATTTTATCACCAGCCAAACCCACTGCATATTATTGAATCACTTCCACCTCCAAAATGCATGTGTTCCAGCTGCTATCTATATAATTGAGAGTAATACTCTGTGTAAAAAAACCCTTATTCCAAATCTGCTTCTAATTTGAATAAACATGAGGTTCTGATTCATGTGGCATTCCATAATTACTAGTGAAAAGTCAGTAAAATCTAATCATTGGAGTATAAAGAACTTGGGTTCCCTTGCAGTAAGGCTTAAAAATTACCTTTAAGTGGATCAGTTGCATACTCAATTCAGTATAAAACCTGTGCCCCTTGCTAAAGGAAGTCCGAAGTCAATGTTAATTTTATTTCAGGATTGTGTGCTGATTTGTTATATGCCAGTTAATTTGCTTTGTGCTATCAGTTTTATTTCTTAGTATGTGTATATATGAAGGCTTGGTGATACTGCCCATTAGAAATCTTACCCATCTCATTAAGACTGTCAATTCCTTATCTAGACCTTACTAAGTTGAGCCCAACTCTCTTACAGGGAGAGTTTTTCTCAGGTTGGCATTGCTGTATCTTGCTTAGTGAATCATCCAGACTGGCTTCAGCTGTTGTGTCTGGTCTTGCTAGAAAAAAACCTGGGTTTTTCAGCTTGTGGTGATGAACTGTAGTGGTTCTTTATTTGAAGAGCCCAGAATGTTGAAATAAATCCCAGCAGTGATAACAGAATTGAATTCTAAAATTTTTCCCAGAGGAGGAGTGGGAAGGAACAGGTGAAAAAGGCAGAACTCTTCTACATTAATAGAGAGTTTTCATTTTGAGATGGACCAAGCGATTGATTCATCAGACTGAGAACAGCTCTTAGAGACTTTTCAAGCAGAGTTCCACTGGCCTCAAGAAATTAGACATATAAAAGAAGACAATCTTCTAGGCCTAATTTGTTTCACGTACACACTGAATGTTCTCCTGCTGTGATTTATAATGATTCAGTTTTCTTTTGAAAGACTTCAGGATTTTTTGTTTGGGTTTTTTGAGTTGTGTGTGTTTATCAACAATGTGAATATGTGTGGTGGATGAGCAACGAAATTGCAGGAAGAGTCAGGGTGGTTTAATAAATGTGTTGTCTTGGGGCAAGACTGTTAATACTGCTTGGATTAACATGTCTTTACAATTTCTGTCCTTTTACAAATATGCTGACATGTGATGCTGCGCCCAAGAAATAGCACTGTGAGAACTGGATTTACATATAGATTGGTATTGCAGGACCAGATGATTGTAAAGGTTAAATTTGTAGTTGTCCATCTTTTTGTGCCCTCTTTGCATATGTGAGTGGTGTATTATTGACTAATGTGGCAGTATTTTTCTGCAGTAAATTTGCTTAGCCAGCATACAAAGCGACATAAAAGAGAATTACAGCTGGCTAAATGACTTCAGCTCTGTTACTTCCTAACTTTTCAGTTACTGGGCATTGCGGGCAGAATCATAATGGAATCACAGAGTACTCTGGCTTGAAAGGGACCTCCAGAGGTCCTGCAGCTCAACACTGTGAGAGCAGTGCTAATCAGGTCAGCTTGTCCAATCCTGAACACCTCCCACAGTGGTGGGAGCCTCTTTGCAGAAAATCTTGCAATTCTCTAGGGATTTTGTCAATGGGAGCAAGGAGTTGTTTGATAAGGAAAGGAATCATACTCAATGTGCTGTACTGTCTGGTGAGCAGCTAAAAGGGACCTACCTGCTGGGGCCCTTACCAGAACGTGTTTGTCCTCCCCTTCTTCACAGGAACAGGAGGCCTGAAGAACCTACCACTTCAGGTTTCTCCCCAAGGATCTCATTCTAGAGAGGATGCCTTTAGTACAGGCAAGTGTCCGAAGTGTAGCTTTCTGCCAGCCTTTCCCCCCATGCTACTCTCCTGCACCAACCCGCAGCTCGGTGCAGTCTTTTGTCTTCAGCTCCCCAAAGTTATAACCATGCAACTTTCAGACCCCTTGCAGTGTCTGAAGTGCTGCCTGGCAGTGGCTGGAATCTGTCCTGCTGCACTCTGTGGTTTGTGAACTTGTACGCCTACTTTGGATAGTGTAAGATACTCTGTTTTTGCCATTTGCTTCTAAAAATTTTAATTTTCAAAATAAAATGGCATATGTTTGAGGAAATTATTCTTTACTAGTATCTGCATTGCATTAGGTATAGATTTTGTTAAAATTGTTTATGATGTGATACTGTCTATCTTATGGTTCAGATTTATGCCAGTCTTCAAGGGTTTTTTGCTTTAATTTAGGACAAGTCTGTGGGGCTTTTCTCTTCATGCATTTTGTTTCATAGTCTCTTATTACTATTTCTTTCTGATGATACCAGTGATGAAATATATTTATTCCCAGTTCTTACTGAATTTATGCAGTACTGCAAAGTCCTCTTGTATTTTAGGATTCAGGTTAAACAATTCTGTACTTCAGTAGCCCTCATATCATGAATGTCACAAGCATGTGTGGACTGGTACTGAAGCTTAATCTTTCCCTGTGCAGTTTGTGCTTGGGAATTAGCTACTTTTCAGCCTGTTTTCAGAACTGACTACTTTAGGTTTATGAAAATTGATTTTTGCAAGAGGAATTGTCTTATGAAGAATATATGAACATGTGGGGGAAAAGTTGTCCAATAAACATTATTTGGTGCATGACGGGATTACAGTAATGTAGGTAATCCAAACGAGGAACTCTGTTTAACAGGATGTTTAGTCACTGATAGATTCTTTATTTTTAAACATAATTACTTTCAGAGTTAGCTTTGGGTATTTTTTCTGAATGATTGCACAGGCTATACTGCAACATAGACATAGATGTTCTTTGTTTCATGTTACATGCACTTGCTCCTATTCTTTAAGCAAGAAACCAGTCCTTTTTCTTCTGAAATCTCTTATTGTCTGGTCCTCATCACTGCTACATTATGTTCAGCCCTAAATATAGTCAGAGGTCATAGTAAAACACATCTGCAGTGTGGGAAAAGAAAGCTTTCTGAGCTTGTTCTTTAATCATGGAAAGACTTGTGTTCCCAGAGATACTCCTGCAAAACATTAACAAAAAGACATTAGTGCAGTTCTCTAAGTGGGTAGGATCTGGATAATGTGCTTGTCTCCAGATGCCTGGCAGATTGTTTTTGTTGAGAAAGAAAAAGATTGCAGATCTATTTGTCACCTAAGGTAGAGGTTTTGTGATAGTTTTCTTTGCTTGCATTGTCTGCGTGTCGACCTGTCTGTGCAGTGTTAGTGTCAAGATTAATTTCTGCTTTGTTGGCTTGCTTTGCAGTGAGGAGATATCTCCTGAAGAAGGATAGGTTTTTCTTGGTTCGGTAGATGTCTCTGCTATTACATGTTGTATCCAATTAATCTTGTGTGATAGACAGATTGCCACACTTTGATCCTTGCACTTGTCCCTAGCTGAGAGATTTTCTGAACATCAAGTGTGTTTAGCATATTCAATCAAAAACAACCCCAAGCAACAAACCACAAAATGTATACAAATTATCCAGACACACAAAAAAGAGATGTTTTAATCATTGATGGTCCTAGTTTGAAGAATTTTATTTTCTCTGGAGACCTGAAATGCCAAACACAAATAACAAATTTGGCAAGAAATTAATTTCTGGGCACTCTGTAGACTTTCTTTCCTGATGTAAGCTTTTTCTACCAAATAAAACCTGGTTTGACCTGTTAGTGCTGAATGATGTATCCAGAGTTACATAAATGCTTTGGCCCCACGCTGTCAGAACACAGATTCAGATACAGCAGTTACTTACCTATTCAGATAGATATGCCTGGATTATTTTTCTTGGCATACATAGCTTAAGGTAAGTAGAAAATCTGCCTATTATGCCATTTTTCCTTTGTTAGATGAAGGAGATAGTAAACTGTCTTGCTGATTGGTTCTCTATGTAGATGACAAAAAGAGAGTGGTATTTTTGCTTGCCATGGTGGTGTTGTGTGTAAGTTATAGTGTGTTCACTTTTTCATTGTAAAATCCTTCTCATTTGATTCTCATCCTCTATTGCTCACTTCAATATTTTAAACGTTAACTTTAATTTTCATTCATCATTATTAGAGCTAAGCTCTAATGACAGAATGCTAGAAGTGTGACTGTGGGTGTGGGATTTGGGGTTTGAAGGGTGTGGGTTCTCCCTTGAGGTGGTAGATTTTTTCTGCATTAGAGGAAACAGTTTCTGTGAAATACTTGGAGTAAATTTTTAAAAATGCAGCTCAACTGAACCTGCCTATTTTGCTACCTTTAGTAAGCCTTTTTCAGGATGAAATGAAGGTGTACACAGGTAATAAGTTTTGCTCTCAAATGGTGCTAGCACCGTCTAAGATCTGCTTTTGCTTCTGGGCTCATTATGTGGCTTTGAAAACCTCAAACCTGAACACTGGACAGCCTTAAGTCTCTTTGAACATCACTGTAACTTTGGTATCCAGGTGCCAACATTACAGTGGGCATATGGGATTGTCAGTGTGTTTGGGGATTTATCTTTGATCTGCTCATTCTTTGCAGTGATCACTCACAGATGCCACCAGAAGCAAAGCATAAATAAGACTACAGTAAGATGGAGGGAGGCCAGGGCTCAAGCAATGACCTGACTTCACCACCACTTTTACAGCTCCATTTTTCACCTTCCTCTGCTTACATTGTGTGGTGGTAAACGTTGAGAATAGTATTTTCAAAATTATTTTTTTATTTGAATTTCTCTTGAAGAGTAAAAAATTTTATATAAAGAGATCAGGAATTTGTTGGATATTAAAAAGTTTTACTGCCTTATAGTTAAGATTAGGCTTGATAATCTGTAAATGACAATGCATTTGGAAGTTAGAGAAAAAGTGAGTGGATGAGAATGATTCCAGGAATCAATCTTCACAGTGGGCAATAAATGTGTTTCAGCCTTTGTTTTGTTTCAAGATTTAGGTTTAGTTTCTATTAAATTCAGTTTTCTATATGGGAATGATTCCTCCTTTCAAAACCTATAGTGGGTTTGTGTGGCAAGATTGTCATAGTGGGGGGGCCAAAGGGGTGGTTTCTGTGAGAAGCTGCTGGAAGCTTCCTCTGTGTTTGACAGAGCCAATGCCAGCTGGCTCCAGGAGAAAAAAGGGAACCCTGCAGAGCAGCAGCAGAGAGAGGAGAGAGAATGTGAGAGAAGCAGCTGCAGACACCACAAGTGAAGAAGGAGGGGAAGGACATTAAATGGTCCAGTTGCCAGAGCACACATTGTTCTGCAGCCTGTGGCGTGGCCCATGGTGGGTCAGGCTCTCCCTCTGCAGCCTGTGGAGGACCACAGTGAAGCAGATACCTGCCCACAGCCCCTGGAGGACCCTGTGCTGGCTGGGGCCGGGACCCTGTGGAAGCTTATGCTGGAGTAGATTCCTTGTAGGATCTGGATCTATGGATCTGTGCAGAGAGAAGCCAAATCCTACCAGAGCAGGTTTTCTGGTAGGATTTGTGGCCCTGTGGGGGACCCATGCTGGAGCAGGCTGTGCCTGAAGGACTGTACCTTGTGGGAGGAACCCTTGGATGTGCAGTTTGTGAAGAACTGCAGCCCATGGGAAGGACTCACATTGGAGACGTTTGTGGCTGACTGTTCCCTTTGGGAGGGAGTCTGTGCTGGAGCAAGGGAAGAGTCTGGATCACAGTTCCCCTCAGCCAAGATGTGAAGTACTGACTGCAGCTCCCGTTCCCTGTCCCCCTACACCTCTGTGGGGAAGTTGGTAGGAAGTAGTAAAGTTAAACCTAGGAAGAAATGGTGGGAGGATGGTGTTCAAGGTCTGTTTTTATTTTCTCATTACCCTAATCTTACTTGATTGGCAGTAAATTGAACTAATTTCCCCAAGTCAAGTCTGTGTTAGCCATGAGGTAATGGGTGAGTGATTTCTTCCAGTCCTTAACTCAACCCATAGCCTTCCATTGTGTTTGCTCTCTCCTGCACAGCTGAGAAAGGGAGTGAAAGCGTGCTTTTGGTGGGCATCTGGCTCCTAGCCAGGGACAGCCTACAACAACCAGTAGCATGGCAATATGCTAGTCTGTATATGAAGTACTTTAATTAAAGTTCAGCTTACTGCACAAGCTACATTTGATCACTGCTAATGAGGGATGGGTACAGTAAGCTTGCATGCTTTTCTACGAGGTGCATGCCACAGTAAGTGCAATTAAATGTGTGGTGCCCAGTGGAAGAAGACAAGTGGCACATGCGAGTTAGTGCAGTTATGTCATTTCTGATCCAGTGACAAGCTCAGCAAGAAGCTAACAGCTCATTATATGCTACTACTTTAGGGTGTTCTTACTGTATATGCTTTACAAAAAGAATTCCAACTTTAGTATTGAAACTGGTGAAAATCTTACGGGGCCCATTTCTCGCATTAGTGTAAATGTGCTAAAGCTCCCTGACCTTACGGAGTTATATTTAATCTTACGCCCACGGAAAACCTGCTTGCAAGCTCTTGAGTTACACAAATGCAAGTGTAAATGATGCTTGCAAACCTATACTGTTACTGAAGGCAATCTGAAAATCAAAATGAGGCCTTTGACTTTTATATGCACTAATAGGGACTAAAGATAATTAGAAGACTAGGTGGAAAATATGACAATCCTTGTCTAGTTTGAGAATGCTAATTCTGTCTAATATTTCTTCCAACTTACTCTATCTTTCTCTTGCCAACTTACTCCATCTTTCTCTTGATGCAGACATATTTTGTAAATAGGGGGTTTTTTACAATCTTTTGCATGTTTTTGAACATAGAAGGACTTAAAGAATACTTCCCTTGGAATATTACAAAATGGTATGTTTTTTATCTGGATGTTTGAAGTTCCTAAGATTCATCCTCTTGCTCCTGACTACAGTGCTTTTTATAGTACATAAAAATGTTTTCATGCCTAAATGAAGATTCTTAGAGTGCTTTTTTGTAATTATATGAAGAATATGAGATCCTCAGTGTGTCCCTGATATCTCAGGATATATATGGTCTCTGCTTACTATCGTGGTGGAGAAAAGGCTGAGTTACTCTATGACTTCTTTACCTTGGCCTTTACTGGTAACAGACTTTGAGATCAGAGGGAAAGTCTGGAGGTAGATTGATGCTTGGTGGAGGGGGAACAGGTTAGGTAGCACTTTAGCTGCACCTATGGAGCTCCAGGGTCTCTAACAGGTTATGGAATTTGGGAGAGGTTTGTGTAGACTAGAGGGAAGTGAATGTCATTCATTTTTTTTAAAAAGGGCAGGAAGGAACTCTCATTGTTCTGGTAACATCTGGTGTCCTGCAGGTTTGTCAGCCTTTCCTCAGACCTTGAGAAGGTGGTGGAGCAACTAACCCTGGAAGGTATCTCCAAACACATAAAGGACAAAGGAGGCAATTAGAAGTAGTCTTAATGGACTTACAAAAGGAAAATCATGCTTAACCAGCATGATAGCCCTCATAATGGTAGTGACTAGCTTGGTGCTTTATGGGGAGAGCAGTGGATGTTGTTTGCTTTAATATTGGTAAGGTTTTTGACCCTGTCTTCTCTAACATCCTCACAGAACAACTCAGCCCAGAGGTTGTGATCGGTGGTACAAGGTCCGGTTGGAGGCCAGTCACTAGTGGTGTACCTCAGGGGTCCATACTGGGACCAGCACTGTTCCACATCTTCGTTAATGACCTGGATGATGATGCAGAGTGCACTCCTGAGGAGTTTGTAGGTGGTGAAAAACCTGGGAGGAGTGGCTGATGAGCCAGGGGGTTGTGCTGCCATAGAGAGAGAGAGATCTTGGCAGTCTGGACACAGAGGAGTCTCTTAAAGATAAGTTCAGGGAAGTGCCAATTCCTGTTATCTGGAGGGTATTTGAGAGTAAACTCTTGCACCAGTACAGGCTGGAGGCCGTCTGATTGGAAAGCAGTTCTGCAGAGATCTTGGGGGACAGCAAGCTGACCATGAGCTAACAAAAATGTTTTTGTGCCCAGCAGCTTCTTGGGCTGCATTAGGAAGAATGTTGCCATCAGGTTGAGATCCTTCCCCTCTACGTGGCAGAGGTGAGGCCACATCTGCAGTGTTGTGTGCAGTTCTGGGCTCCCCAGTGCAAGAGGGGCATGGACTTACAGGGGTGAGTCCAGCACAGGCCCCAAAGATGAGGAAGGTTCTGGAGCATCCTTCCCATGAGAAGGATCTGAGGGAGCTGGGACTGTCCAGCCTGGAGAAGAGGAGGCTCAGGGGTATCTTATCAATGTACATAAATACCTCACGGGAGTGAAGAACAGGGAAGACAGACTTTTCTCAATAGTGCCCAGTGACAAAACATGAGGCAGTGGGCACTTGGAAGTGAATCTGAACACCAGCAAATGCACTTCTGCCGTGGAGAGCATTGAACACTGGTGTGGGTTGCCTAGAGAAGTTGTAGAGTCTCTGCCCTTGGAGATAATCAAAACTTAGCTGAGCAACTGGTTCTACATACACCTGCTTGAGCAGGGTAAGGGACAAGAAGATACTAAGAAGTCTGTTCTAACCTAAATGACACTCTGATTCTGTGTGTTCCTTTCTAACCCTCGAAAAACTAACCAAGATGAGACCCAGGTCATTCTTGAATGTATTGTTGCATTGTATGGTTTGTGAAGTATGTTGGAAAATGAAGCTCTGAGCTGTATATCTGTATTAATTACCTAACAGTTAATTTTTGGCGCAGCAGTTAATTTGAAAAATTAACTTGTGGAAGAAGCTGTAGAAGGACGGAGGCACATTTGCCCTTTCACAGAAGTATAGCTTTTGACTCTGTGATTCTATGCCAGGCTTGTCAGTGTGTTTTTCCTAAAAGCATTTTTTAAAAATGCAGAATGTTTCCTTCAGAAACAATTTCTTACCCTTACAGATTTCATCTGTTAAAAAAGAATCAGCATGTTTTCTGATGGAGACTGCTGACTAGAACATCCATTTTGTGTCCCTGCAGATGACCTCTCTAAATTAATCGATCTCAGTTCTAATGAGGTGACCTGTTTAAAATAGCTCTCTGCCGGTGTGTATTTTCATGTCTTTGGCATTTAAAATTTGAAGTGCATCTCTTCCTGGGATTTTTAGAAATTATCTTTTATTTTCTCTTCAGATTTTTCTGAAAAGTGATGGTGCTTCAGCCCAGTATTGGAAACTGATTTTGATTTAAATGATTTTAAATATAAGCCCCTTTTTTGTGGTTGTTTGTAACTGGTTCAGTATTGGATTTCTCAGGGTCAGCACCTAAGCCAGGCTGTGCTGTTCATTCCCCAGCTGGGCAGTGCACAGCTCAATAGCTTTTACATTATACTCTGACCACACAGGGGTGGAGCAGATCGCTGCTTTCCTAGGTCAGTTGTGCAGTTACGGTTTACAGGACGAGGTAATAAAAAAGTCTGTGTCTGATAATTCAGAAAAGCTGCCGTTAAAGGATAATCAGTCCACATAATCCTTTGCATTCTGCTGAATGCTTACGCACTGGATACTACTAAACTGCATGCTATTTTAATGGATAGAAAAAGAATTAAAGGATGGTTGAACTTCTATGACACTTTAAAGATACATTAGCTTTGTATTTTGTGACTGCATGTGTCCACTTAGACAGCATGGTTGTTACATGCCTACGTCTTGGTTTAAGAAAATGTGTTAGTTAAAGAAATATGTGTTAGTTAAAGTTAGTTTATGTGCTCCTAAGAACCTATTTAATAGTTATGTAGAGCAGCTAATGAGGAGAGAGGGAAATATAGAAAGGATATTGCTTTCTGAAGATGACTGCTCTTCAGTTCCTGTAGCAGAAATTGTAAACTGCTTCCTTAAATCCTTTTCCTTGGAAAGTGAGAAAAGCGCAGTTGTCTGCATGTCATTCACTGAAGGTCACTAGTGTGTTGATGACTGTAATAGCAGAGTTGTGGTTTTTTTTGGTGACCTTGCACAAGTCCTTAGAATAGGGATAGTTAAGGTAATTAAGATTTTAGTCTTTACAGTGTACTAATTAAACACGATTGATCTTAATGTTACATTGTGCTCGTCCTCCCAGATGATGAGAAAGGCTTTCATTTAGAACAATGCAAATGCTGCTTTAGCGAGCACCCCAAGTGTCCATAGGGTGGCTTGCTCTGACCATGGATGTTTTGCAGGGTAGCATAGAGGGTTATTTCACAGAATATTCTAAGTTGCTTGCTATTTTGTTAGTAACATTTAAGAGGCAAGGAAAGCCTAACACTTATTTCATCAAGAAAGAAGGAAAGAAGATTGCCTGGCCCTGCGTAAATGTGCAATCTTTAGGAGAAAAAGAAAATTCTTAGTATGTCATTTAGTCTGCAGACTGGTAATGGGTAATTTGTTTGTTTTCTGATGCTGTTAGCAACTTAAGGCTATGCAGCTGTTACATGTTCATGTAAAAGGATGTTACCTGCTAGCATGTTCTTTTTCTGTCCTTTTTCTGTCTCCCCCTTGTGCACACTCACACAAATTTGTGCCCCTTCCCCTCTCTCCTGGAGAACCGCCGATCAGGATATGCTCTGGGAACAGCAGCACCATTTCCCAGTTGGAGCTGCGTGCATTTAAGCTCACTGATCTCAATGCCATGTGACTGGAAATGCAAGGAGCAGATTGCCATCCGGTGCACGCTCTCCAACCCCTCAGATAGCTAAAAAAAAAAAAAAAAGAAAAAGAAAAAAAAAAAGAGGGGGTGGGAGTGAGGAGGGGAGGTTCCCTTGCTTTTTTTGTGGCGCTGTTAATTCCTGCTGGAGCTTGTTTGCCGCAAGCTCGGTTCATGGCAGTAACAGAAGCAGCAGAGCCTATTCGGTAGCTCAGTGCTCTCAATGAGGTCAAGCTGGATCAAAGGGAAGCCTCCTGTGGAAGCGTCTCCTGTAAGTTCTGATACTGCTTTTTCCCTGCTTCCTCCAAATAAATCATAGCCTGTATGACTCTGCCAGGCTTCAGTGCTTTATCCTTCCCCAACTGATAATTTTTGTGTGAGGTCGTCAGGTTTTGTGTTAATTAAACTTGTCAGTGAGGTGTCAGTTGGGTAATAATGCTGTGCATTTTGGCAGAGAAGGGCTTATCTTCTCTCCTTTTATTTTCCAAGGGAATGAGAAGAAGAAAGTGTGGTTTTGTCCTTTTGAAAAGCTCCAAGCTGTTGAGGTTACAGCTCACCAGATTCTGTTTTATGTAATCTACATATTCTACTTTCTAAATAAAGCAACTGTAAAGTGTATTACAGATGTCACTGGGCTTCACCATAGAGCTATTATTTTAGGAATAGCTACCTAAACATTTAAGTAATTAAAAAAAAATAGAGAAAGTACTTTATTCAAATCTTGGAAACCTCCATAGTAACTTAATTTCAAAGAAACTCTCCTTGCACAAGCTGCAGTTCACCTGAGGGGTCTCTAATGTGATAATTCAGAAATATTCCTTTGAAACCTAATTCTGGATATTAGGTGGTTTTAGTGAAACTTTTCAGTTGCGTAGGCTTCCACACTGAGATGAAAAATTTCTTGTTTTATGTAATGAGCTAGCTGTTCCTGCAGAAATGCAATTTAGCATGAAAGAATGCTAACTTTTACAGGGACTGTTGTCTCATTTATAGCATGGAATCTTTGGGCTATAATGACATGCTGGGCTGTAATTTTTCATCTACATAGCCCAGTTTTTTTTTCCCCTTGAAGTACAAAAAGCTTACTTGAATACATATCTGGAAGGCTTGCAGAGTGGTTTCAATGGCTTGAACAAAGTAACTACCACCTGTTTGGATTATTGTTAGTTATACATTGTAAACCCTGAGGAAAAATAAAATATCACAAGTCATTATCCCTTTTGCTGTAAAGTTCCTCTTGAAGGGACTGCCATGGTGCCTGTGTATTGATATTCAGCTTGTATTTTTGGAAGCTCAGCAGCACGGATGTTGTGCCGTGATGAAGTGTTGCAATAGTTATAAAGAGTTATGGCACTGCTCTACTTCCCAAAATCTAAACGTCTTTGGATTTTTTTCAGAGGTGTGTTCTTTAATTATAGTTCTCTTTTTACCTTCTTTAGTTAATATCTTGACTTTCTTAAATATCTGACTTTGACATGGGATAGAGAAAGGAAAAAACCTGTGAAATCGGGTCATCAGCATCTAAGTATGACATGAATATTTGCTGGGGAGATTTATGAAACAAACTTGAAGACTCATTTTCAACTGCATATTTCTATTTAATGAAAAGATGACTTGTTACTTAAATATGCTATGAGTTTTATCTGACATGACTGCAGTGTAAATATGAGAAGAGAATGTGTAAAATAGCATCTCGTACTTAGTACTCTCATTCTGGGGAAAGGATCAAAATGCTTTATGAACCCATGACTGGATTTTTTAATTTATTTTGACTTTGTATCTTTTCTTGGCTTTAACAGAGGCTGTCTTCAGTTCCATCAAGACAGCTCCATTTTCAAACATGTATAGTGGGGGGAAAATACCCATTCTCTGTCTTTTTGTCCAGATGGTGACGTTTCTTTTCATTTCAGCATTCAGCTTCTGAGTTGATCCTAGTTGAAGATGAAATGACAGATACTGAAGATAATGAAGAGGAGGATTTGGGAGTCATGGATGATCAACGCAGTGTAATTCTCCATCTCATCTCTCAGCTCAAACTTGGCATGGACCTTACCAGGGTATGAACACTGTATCTCTTTTATATTTGTTCACTATTGTTTTTTCTTCTCATCCTTCTGTGTGTTCGTGCACCCAGCCAGTTATTGTGAGTGTGTTTTGCCCCTGTGGACAGTGAAGTTTTCCTCTTTATAAAAATGTGGTCTCAGAGAGCTGTGGAGTGCTGTCTATTGCTAGGCAGGCTTTCACATGAAGTGGCCACATCAGATATTTTAGAGATGGAGGGGGAGGGAAGGAAAAAAAGAAGAAGAAAAAAATCCTTCAGAACTCTCGTTTATTTTTTTGCAAGTCTTTCAGAGAGTTACTTTCAGAGTAACCAAATGTTGTGTATGTAACGCACAAGTATGTCAGGGTGCACCAGGGGTTTGAGGAGCAAAAATGGCAATTGTATGGATGAAGGATATGCATGTTCACATAACTGCTTTGTGGATTGGATTCCATTTAACTGCAAGTCAGCTTCAAAAAAACTCCATCATGGTAAAGAAATTACAGTCTTTGGTCTTCAGTTCTTATCAGTGTTGAGCAGCTCACCAGTTTAACCTTCTGTACATTCTTCTGGTCGTAGAACCAGTATTTCACAAGCTTATCCATACTGATACAAGCAAAGAGATTACAGTGTCTGAGAAATTTTCCCTTCAGTCCTTGGAGTTTGGGAAATAAGGTAGATGTTTAGGAAGCAAGGAGTGCTTCTTTTTGAATAGTCTTGTATTCCAGTGAAACCTTCTCATGGGGCTTAATAAATAATCAAGGAGATTTTTGTAAATGTATGGAATATCCTTTCCTTGCACAAAGGTTTTCTACTTAAAAATCACCCAAATAAAACTCCTGTTGTCCACTTTTCACAAAGGAGAGTTCATTCTGGCACTCTCAACAAGTAATACAAAGTTTGGAAGGACCAGAGAATTTCTCTGGCACATGAAGTGGTTTTGCAGGAAGTTATTTTCATGGGAATTTTGATATTCTGAAGAGTTCATCTGCTTTTCTTTTTTTTAATATGTTAATCAAAAACTATAATTTTTTTACAAAATGAAAGTTTCTCAATATAGTTTTTCCTGCTTCCTCTGGAACAATTGTCAGTGTTTTAAAATAATTACAGTATTAAGACTGAGGAATCCTGTGTTCTGTTGCTGAGTAGCTGGACAGAAATGAATGTTTTATTCTAAATAAAATGAAAGTTTCATAATTTCATTTTGAATAATTTATACCTTTCACTTTTTAGTATGTCTGGGGTTATATACAGTTCATTTTTGGTTTTGTTTTTCTTACAGTCTCACTTTTTCTTAGCTCTTCCTCTTTTCTGTGTTGTTTTTCTAAGGCTGTCTTGAGTCTGTAATGTTCAAACTAGGCTAAGATTTCTTATCTGTGGTTCTTCTGTCTTCGAAACATTTTGTCTTTGGCAAAAGACAAGATTTTTCTTTCCTGATTTTCACTGTCATCTTCTTGTCATGGCACAGTAGGCAAAACCCAAAGAGATGCAGTTAATGTAAATAAGAGAAATTCCTGTAAATAAGAGAAGCGTAGACACTTATAAGAGAAATATGAAGGTAAATACATATATGATAACCTGTTTCTTATGTAGTGTTCTTAGAGCACAGTTATTAAAGATAATGATAAATGTTGAAATGAGAAGAGGAACAGGCATATGGCAGAGTTAGATCTGTTTGTAGTCTGTGTGATGCACGAATACACATATGATAAGTATTAATGAGACATGCCACATGTGCACATCACTTTTCTGCCCATTTTGAGGATTAAAAAAAAAATACAGGACAGCTGGCTGCTTTTTTTATCAACTTTGCTTACTGACATGAGGCCCTTAGGGCCGCTGGCATGTGACAGTAAATCTGGGTTTGTTGGCTGCACTTCTTCCCATTTTTCATTATTCTTCTGAAAGTCAGAATTCAGAGCACCTTGATACTCATCACCTTCTGGTGGTAGTGGTTGTGGCACTGTAGTTGCTAATATCAGAGGATGTTTTTACATGCTTCCATTTTCCTGGGCTATCTTCCCTAGGGCTGTGTCTTTGGTTCGTTCTGAGAGCTGTGGATTGCTGCATGATACTCACATGAACAAACAGCTTTTCCTGAGCCCTTGGTGGTTTGGGGTTCTGGATGCATGAGCATTACCTTCACATTCCATATCACAGGAAACAGCATCTTACCCTTATGTTAGCCACGGCCTTGCCTGTGCTGACAGCAGTTTCCCACAGTGAAGATAGCCACGTTTAATGTTGTGGAGGTGCTTCACTTCTGGAATGTGTCATACTGTTTTGCCTTTTAGAGAGGAGATAAGGAGTAAAAACTGCTGTGAAGGAGAACACCTGCAGTGAAGTATCAAATCTGTGTGGGGATTTGCTAAAATGAGCTAAACTTCATGGTGGCCAAATAGACTTCAACAGCTGCTGCAGAGAGTTGGGTGGGGAGCAGTTCACAGCAGCAGAATGTGGTACACAACTGATGCTTCAGACTGGGATGGGACTTTCAGCCTCATTTAAAACTAGAATTGCTGGGGGAAAAAACAAGTTTCTAAATTGTTCTTCAGACTTTTAAAAAATGAAAAATAGTGCCGAAACCTACTGATAGTCTTTGTTGGTAAACGGCATCTAATGGATAACAGTTAATGCTAACAGCTTGTACAGATGGGTGATCACTCCCCTGCATTCCCTTACCTTCCTTTACACAATAAATATATGCTAAAAATAAAGGGTTGCCATTCTTTGTAAAAGAGCTGCCAGTAATTCTGCAGAATATCAGGCTGTTGTAAATTAACATTGTGTTCCTGTTTACAAGTTCTCTTTGAGAAGGGCTGAATGATTAATAAAAGTTTGAAAGCTTCTATTTCATTATCCATGGGATCCAAAAGAGCTGATCTGTGCTTTGGTCCCACTTAGAATAGAAAGCTGGACCAGCAGGGGGAAAGCAAATGTGTTTGTGACAAACAGTGGCTCCTTGCCTGCTGTGAGTAACCCTTGCTTTTGGGAAAGGGAAAAAGTAAAAATTTAAAGTGAAAATGCAGTGAAAATTTAAAGAGGAAAGCCATAGAATTGCTGTAATAGAGGACAGCTGGTTTGCATCTGGCATCATTGAGCCACTTGGATTCACATAAGATAAATTTGTATGTGCCAGAAGTTCCTTTTGGTCATGCGAGAGCAACCCTTGAGCTCCCCTGTGACAGACTTGCACAAAATGGGGAGCATGGGGGGAAAGAAGGGAGAGAAATAAATCATGTCCCTTAGCCCTTGTTTGCCTTGCAGTGCCCTCCAGGATGTTTCACTGGAAACTTCCAACAAAGATATTGTGAAGTGAGCGACCTTGGCAACATCTGCGTTGCTAGAGAAAGCCCTTGAGACTGAATCCAAATCACCTGGGGCTGGCTCCTTCCAGGGCAGACTGCCTAGTGCTCAGCCCCAGGTTTTTTTCTGGGCCCATGGGAGCCTCTCTTTTCCCATGATACGAATGTAATGGTTTGTGCAGTTTTTGTTTCAACTTGTCTGAAATAAAGTGAAGCCATGCAGGGGCCCACCACAGTGACATGGTACCATCTGAAACAGAGGGGATGTGCTATGGGCTTGAGGGAGATAGGAGATCTTAGGGATGGCAAGGGATTTGGCATGGGAATTGTAGGGGTGCGTGACATATGATGACACTCTAGGGCAAATGGGGAGCGCTTTCTTGCCGACAGACTCTCGGGAAGGCTCCTTGGGATGGTTTTATACTAGGAAATAGACTTGAGATTTGGTTATGATTTGGTTGTGGTTGGATCTCCATGGGTTGGTTTCTTAGAGACTGGAAGGGACCTAATCCATGTAGAGTGGGTTGTCAGTGGCCCAGGAGTGAAATATGGAACAGACATGTTTGACAGAAGCGATGGATGTACCCCTTACATTCTCCACCACTTAGAGGTTGGTGATGGGTGTGTTCATATAAAATACTCATCTTCTGGTGGTTTGGGAGGGTGTGCCCCTCCCATTTTGGAGGGTTATGATTAGTTTGGTTTGTTGACGTTTGGTGTACATTAGTTTATATCAAAGTATGTTTTTGTGTCCTGTAAACAAAGAAAACAATGGCTGGTTTGTTAACTGAGAGGAGAGGAAAAGGTGGATTTCCATGTGCGTGGAACAGCCCATCCCTGTTGTGTGAGCTGCTCCTGAAAGTCATAATAAAATAAGAAGCAGCCTGCATGGGTATCAAGGCCACTGCTTTTCCTTCACTCATTATTTACACTGCAAAGAAAATTAAATTGTTGTGGTATGGGAGGGAAATCTGCTATCCCAGAATTTGGCAGGGTCAGAATTACAGCTGTCCTAACTGTTCCCTCTCCCCCTTTCCCCTCTGTAGTGTGATCACAGGGAAATCATATGTGCCTTTGTCTGCTTTGCATACAGGTAGTGCTTCCAACATTTATTTTGGAGAAAAGATCCCTGCTGGAGATGTATGCAAATTTCATGGCCCATCCAGACCTGTTTTTGTCAATTGCAGCTGGAGCCACTCCCGAGGAAAGAATTATCTGCTTTGTGGAGTATTATCTAACAGCTTTTCACGAAGGCCGAAAGGGAGCAGTTGCCAAGAAGCCCTATAACCCTATAATCGGGGAAACCTTTCACTGCTCGTGGGATGTGCCTAGAGATAAAGTGAAAGCATTCAGAACTAATGGTGCCTCCACGGTTTCTAAGGACTCAACCAAGGAGCTTGGCCAGGACCAGTCCACGTGCTACAAGCTGAGGTTTGTAGCTGAACAAGTGTCTCATCATCCACCAGTATCTTGCTTTTACTGTGAGTGCAAAGAGAAGAAAATGTGTGTGAACGCTCACGTATGGACCAAAAGCAAGTTCATGGGCATGTCAATAGGTGTTTCTATGGTAGGTGAAGGTAAGAAATGTGCTTTTATTCTGCTTTTTTTGAGCTAATATTTCTGGGTGTCAGCAGAAATCCAAATGTTTTCCTACTTGCTCTCCCTCTGACCTTTAATTTGAACCTTATGACTGTTTGCTTTTGTGAAGTTTGGAATTAAAACTGTAGGGTTCGTATAACCTTTTGCTGTCCAGACAGAATGTGAAATGCACATTACATATATAAATGTGTCCTTATCTTGATGAGACTCTGTTAATTTATATGGCCAGACTTCAGAAATAATTAAGTTATAATAGCAAATGACAAATTATGGCATATTCTGTGAGAACATTTTTGGTCACTTTTAAAGTACTATGGGATTTGGTGCTCACTATTGGAACAAAGCAATGAGAAGAAACATGTTTTTGCATAAACCTAACATTTGTTTTTCATAGTTTCTGCAAAGAAACTATGAAAATCATGATTTCTGTAGTGTTTGCAAAGTTAGTGTGTTTTCATAAGCTTTCTAGAAAGTCACATAGTAGAGGTGGGAATCCTGATTTTCTGTATCATACACATGCAGTCTGCATTGTGATAAATCACTGCCCAACTTGACTTCAGAAATACAGGGAGTCATAACAAATCCTTAATGGATGATCTGAACTGATGCACACACTTGTACCAGTGTTGTCACTGACTGTTAATGCATTGAGATAAGTGTGTTTCTAAGCAATTTAATCCCTTTGGCCATTTGAGAGTAAGATGCTATGTGTGGATTTTAGTGTTTTGTCTTAAATAGTTTTTGGACTGTAGTCTCAGAAGTATGAAGACAACTTGCTTCTTTTTGTCAGTGTTATGTTAAATACTATGGTATTAAAGGCAGTAAAAAAGTGGAGTGGGAAATGCAGTGGTTTGGCTTTGCTTATTAATAGCAACAAAATAACTATGGTGAAAAAAAACAAGTATATTCTGCTATTTCCACTATCTAAAACTGAAGACCAGTGGAAAGTTCTAAAGTAGCTCCTTCCCTGATGGCAATATATTCCCTTTTTTAATAGAAGAGGCATGAAACCTCCTTACTACTATTTTTGTTACCCTTGTGATAAAGTCTGTGTTCGCACATGTGTTTCCTTCTTCCTGTGACTTAGCTATTTGGCTTCGAATACGGAGTTAAGGAAGTTGGGAAGGGAGTGTCAGAATGGAAATTGGTCTGTCTGTCCCCTGCCTGTACTACTGCCAGCCTGAGTCATTGGCTTAACATTCTGCATTTTTCTGGTACATGTTCATTTCTAGTACTCTTTTGCTCAGTGAAGGAAACTATTTAATGGAAATAAAATTAAACACAAAGTCACTTATGATTATGTAGGAGTAGGGAAATTTCTTTCTCTTGCTGCTATCACACACAGTTCCCTGGGATTGGGGGTGTCTACTGTGGGGATTATTTAAGACTTCAAAGTCCTGATGTGTCCCAGTTTTGAGAGAGAAAAGGTCTAAGAATTAACCGCTTACTCACCCCAAGGATTGTTTAATGTGTGCTTGTGAGAATAAGTTTCCCTATGCTCTTTCTTTTTTTCATGATCCTGGAGACATCCCAGAGTGGAGGCGGGCTTTGGGGAACATCTGCAGTAGCAAAGTCTTTTATTCCAAGGTTTGCTGCTGTCTCTGTGATGTGCATGCTGGGAGGAAGTCTGGGTTCAGCAGTTTATAGTTACCATTCATCTTTTTGTTTCTGTAAGCAGTGCAAGAGCAGGGACATTCACAGTGGCAGCATTTCTGGGAAGTGGTGGAGACACTTCAGTGCAGCCCAAGCATTTCTGTTGCATTTTGAGGGCAGCAATGGGCAGCAAGAAGTTGTACCACTGGGGATTTTCTGTTGTCTGAAAACAGCAAGCCTAAGCCTGACAGCCTCAGTTTAAAATTCCAGCTTTGCAGTGCAGTTCCTTCACTTGAAACTGCACTTTCTTTAATTTTTTTGTTTATTTATTTTAGGTCCAGGGAAGTCTTCCTGATTAAGTTGGTGTGTGGATTTGTCAAGCTGTGCAAAAATTAGAATCAACTGCAGATGCTTCTTTCTTATGTGCTGCATAAGTATAAATTCCGTAGTAGATTGAGGTCAGTGTGAGTACCAGGGAATAGATTGCTGAACCAACAAAAAGGAGCTGTTGGACTAAAAGTGTGGAAAACCTAAGCCTGTATTTACGTGCCTAGTAATGCAGGGCCTAATTTTTGTAATGTGAAATATAATTTGAAATTTTTTTCCTTGTGTTTAGGGACATGTTAGAGTTGCAACATTTCATATGGGGTGAATTGGTCTAGCGAAGTTAGTGAGCTGGGCTGTGGAAAGGTGCTGATAGTCAGAATGCAGATGAAGCTGCTCAGGGTGGGTAGAAACTAAAGTTAGCTCCTTGGAGAAACTTTCACACACCAAGGTTGGCTAGTAAGGTTGTAGAATCTTATTTTAATATTTTAAAAGCAGATTAAGTGAGTTTCTGGGGAATGAAGTATCACTGATCCTACTTTTGATGAGAGACAAATTAACATCTCATGTATCATCAAAATCTCTGGGTTTTGGTTGTTGTGAGGTGTTTTTGCTACTGTGCATGGAATGACCAAACTAAACATATTGTTGGGATTTTGTCTTGTCTCTTTCTCCTTTCTTTTTGAATTTCCCCTCATTATGAGCATTCAGCCTTTTTTTTTTTGCCAGTTGCTGGAGTTAAATTGCATACACGTGGGGGCCTTTCACTTTTTGTAAGGCCAGAAAGGACTTTAGATGTGGCATCATGTTACTTGAAAGACAGTTTCCTTGATGCCTCTGATATACCTGTGTCTGTTTTGAGAGTTGGGTTAAATAATTCTGCTGTTGGTTCAATATTAGGTTCATTATACTACAGATTAAATCAGTACTAATTGGTATGTGAGAGGGGAAAAACATCCTTCCAGACAGAGTGTTAGAGAACTGTAATTAATGCTTTGGATAATTTACTGGTAGTGAGTGACCATCTGTCCTGGTTCAGGGCAAATTTGGGAGAGAACCCCCCTCAAAGGGCTGTTCTAGTCAGATGTGTATCACAACAGTTCTATTTGACCAGGTTGCCCAGAGAAGTTGTGGATGCTCTGTTCTTGCAGGTTTCCAAGGCCAGGTTGGATGGGGCTATGAGCAACCTGGTCTAGTGGAAGGTGTCCCTGCCCACAGCAGAGGGTTTGGAACAAGATGATTTTTAAGGTCCCTTCCAACACAGGCCATTCTACGATTCTGTGACGATGACCAGAAACTTCATTGTAGCCTAATGTTGAATGCAAGCAACTGTGGTGTGTTTTGAACAATGCAGTGTGTCCCTCCAACAGCTCAGTGAAACTTTTTCTACTGCAGTTGGCTATTTGCAGAAATAAAGTAGTACCAAATTTTTGGACCTATAGTGTGTAAGGAATATGGTAATGGTAATGTGTCTGTGGAGGCTTTAAATCATATTTTTATAGCAAGTCCTTAGATGTATAGAGCACATTGCTTTTTATGAGAAGCTGATGTAGAATGTCATGGAAGTACAAAGGTTTATAAAGGAATTTAAAGAATGGTCTTGGCACACAATGGCTACAGCTCAGTGTCTCAGTGGTGTGATTTTTTTGTGTGTGTCACACCACAAAGTGACTAAGATTTTTTTTTTTTTCTGTCTGTGGTTTTTGTTTGTTGATTCAAAGTAAATATCAGTTGCAGAGATGCAGAACAATTGGGAGAGCACTGCTGGGAATCCATGTGGGGAGCTGTTTTAAATGCTAGCCTTTCTTCATCTCTGGTTATGAGCGGTCTAAATCTGGCTTGCTAATGAAATCTTGCAACTTTTCTTTGCTGTATGACAAAACCCCCATTCTTCAGAGTAGTCAGCACTGAGTTTCCTCATGAGAAAGCCTGCGGAATAGAAAAGAGGGTATTTTGCATAAAAGAACTTAGGTTGCATGCGCAGTCCCTAATTCTGGTTAATGTTAATTATGTACTAATGAAAGAGTGAGGGAGGAGATGAGGCTGTAATGAACAGGGTCACATTAAGATTTAAATTAGCAAAGGATGAGAAAGTCAATATAAATATTTAATGGTTTTTACGTGGTCCATAGGATCTTTAAAAAGGATACTGGTTGTAGGGTAAGGGTGCTGTGGTGAGCACACCTCAGTGTGAGCTGTGCCTGTTCCTTTTCTGCTTTTGGATTTTAGTTCAGAGCAGCAAAATGCAACAAAAAGTGTCATCTTTGATTTATGGGTTAATTTTGCAGAGAGCATAAAGTATATTTAAATGGATTGCTCTGTATTGTCAAGAGGCTAGTTACGTCTGATGTTTTCACTTCTGCTATTTTAAATGTATTAAAAAGTAGTGAGGTATAGGGTTCCAAAAATTATCTTTTCTAAATTGCAATCAACTTGAAAAGATCTGATAGGCAGGTAAAAGGTTCAGTGCTCTTTTCAGGGTAAATTTTTAAAAAAGCAATTAATGTTTTTTCCTCTCTTTTTTTTTTTTTCTTCTGTTCAGATACATGTGTGTGTATGTATTAATAGATATACAGGTTTATAATTTCTAGTACTGAGAAATGAGTGACTTAAAATTTATCAGTCCCAAAGCTTGATTGCTCCATGCAATTAGAGCTACCTAAGTATTTCCCTAAGTACTCGTTTTTGTGTTAATATTTTTAGCACAGTGTTTTCAGAACCATTTTCATATAGCATGGCACTCATTACTTAATTTAGCAAATGGTTCCAGTCTTTGAAAAATGAGCAGTGCTCAGCACAGCTGCCTGGAAGGTTTGAGACAATAAGAGCCCAGTCCTGGCATTTCCTGTTTTCCTGTGGGCATCTGGGCAGTTGGTGATGCACAGCACCCGTGTGGGGCTCATCCTACACATAACTTGCTCCTCTCTGTGTGTTATGAGAAACACAGACAGGGTGAAGAGCTGCTGAAATGGGGAAACTGCCCCAGGCCCCTGGTGTCCCACGTGCCATTTGTTGTTCAGATTGATCTCCATGCAGGCAGTGGGAAGCATTAAATCCCACATGTCTCTTCTGCAGCTTATTGATCCAGAGCCTCCTCTGGGTTTTTTTGTCAATATGTGTTACTGGGAAATCGATTCACAAAGCTGCAGCATCAGTGAGGGACATGTAAGAGTCAAACTGGGAGAGTGATATGCCAGGCCCATCGCTTCCTTTAATGCAGGCTGAGGGGTCATGGGTAGGGCTGTGACTCTGAATACATTGCTGTAGTCAAAAGGAGGAGTAAATGGTGTGGAGGACATTTCAAGGGGGAATTTCAATATCCTGCAATTCACCCTTCTCTGTAGCATTTTTTCCTAACAAACAGATTACTAAATCCACTGTTCCTCCCAGAGTACTGGTCTGATGTATTCTTCCTTGTGTAATTGTTGCCTATAAATACTTTAGATTTTTTTTTTTTTTAAGGAATTGGAAGTTTTTGAAAGAACTCTTTGATATGAGAGGAAAAAACTAAAAATGGGGGAATATTCTGCAGCTTTTCATGTGTATTTACTTACAGCCATTTTTAAACTAAACTTGAATCATCCCTTACAGCAGGGAAGCAAAGGAAGAAAAATAGCTTGTGTGTTTTCCAGCAGTTGTTTTTAAAGATCATTTGCAGTATAATGCTTATAAGCAGATGTAAAAATGACACATCGTAAAGTAACTGTTAGCTTTCAGTTAATTGGCTTTTAATTTCTCAAGATTGACACTTGGCAGGGTGGGGAGCTACTTCAAATTGTGGTATCAGTTACAAATGTTGAATCTAAGTGTAATTTTTGGCTTCTTCTCCCCTAAGGGAGCACAGGTCTCTGTTCAGATGAGGTGGAGCAGCCACAGTGTTTGTGGTGCTTCATTTAAACGAGGTTTTGCATGTGGGCTCTGCGAACAATGGAATACAAAACAGTCAGGTTAAACCTAAAAGTGTTATCAAGTCATGGGTATTTCAGATCTGCCCTTTAATCTCTTTTAGACTGTAATTATGGAGCTGGAGTCACATTTCAAGTGAGATAGTGCTTCATTTAAAAATGTATTTATACAGGTGTTCAAGGAATTCAGAAAATATGCTACCAGGTGCTAAAAATACTGCCAAGAGAGCTGGGTTCAGCTTTTAATATCTAACCTGCTGTGGTGGTTAAATATTTACATTGAAGGTCACTGCTGCTGTTTGCTCTCCACTTTAAATGTGCTTGGCAGCACTGCAGCTCTGAGCCCCTCCCACCTGACTCGGGAGA
This sequence comes from Euphonia xanthogaster, assembly GCA_034509185.1. NCBI lineage: Eukaryota > Metazoa > Chordata > Aves > Passeriformes > Fringillidae > Euphonia > Euphonia xanthogaster. The sequence goes on along the minus strand of JAYDZK010000113.1, from coordinate 41,512,716 downwards.
AAAAGCTCTTGATCCCATCAGGGGGACAGAAGCAAACCTATACTGACTCATAAGGAAATTGTTTTTATCATACCAGTTTCCTCTCACATGAGGAGCATCGCATACAGTGGTGATCAGAGGAGGATGGGAGAGGGAGGGAGACTTTTTAAAAGGGCATGTAGCTACAGGAAAAGGGGTAATGGCTTTAAAATGAGAGCAGGTTTAGGTTAGATATGAGAAAAAAATTCTTTACTGTGCTGGTATTGAGGTGCTGAAACAGGCTGCCCAAAGAAATTGTGCATGCCCTATCCCTGGAAGTGTTCAAGGCCAGGCTGGATAAGGCTCTGAGCAGCCTGGTCTGGTGGAAGGTGTCCCTGCCCATGGCAGGGGGGGTCAAAATTCAATGATCTTTAAGGTCCCTTCCAACCCAGGCCATTCTGTGATTCTACAACTGTTTTTTATTAACTTAATGCTAATATAGCATCCATTTCATGAGTTTGATAGCCAGAGTAGTTTTTTGAGTGTAAGTTATTCCTGGGTGCATGTCCAGGCTGAGTTGGGTAGTTCAGCCTTCCTGCAGTGTGTTCAGCTGGGATGTCTGTGCAGGTGTGAAGCCGAGGAAGCTTGAGGCAAAAAGCGTCTGTGTGTTCTGGCTGTGTCCTCCTGGCCTTTCCCTGCTGGTGAGGGCCGAGCACGTGACATGAGGAACTTGTAGCTTGCCAAGACGAAATGATTAAAGGTCCTTTTAAGACATGGCTTTTCTGTGTGCTTTTGCACTCCCAGCTCCTTGTGTCAGAGCTGCTGGAGTGGACATGCTGGCTGTGTCGCTGCTGAGAGGCTGAGGTTGCAGAGGTTCTGAGAACAACTGCATGAAGCTGTTGTGGTTTGCAAATGTTTTCCTGTGAAATAGTTCAGAAGGCAGAAGTGACAAATTGCAGAGTTTCCTGTGCCTGTATTTAGTTTTGTTAGCTGGAGCCTATATTCAAGATCAGGGCTCTCTCAGAGCTCTGTGCTTTTAATTTTGAATGTGCTTTAATTTAAATTTGGGTTTCCATGCAGTGTTAAAGGCGTGTTTTCATATTGGCAGCAGTAGTGTTGTGTTCCTATTTAATGCTTTTTCTTCATTAAATATGGGATCACTTTGAAAAAGTAATGTCAGTATTCCCTTAAACAGATAGATTAATCAATACCACTAACAGTGTGTTCTTTCCCTGCCTGCCCCAGGGTGAAGGCAAATGGGCTTAAGCTTATCTTGCTACTAAACAGATACTATTACTGTGTCAAAATAACTTTCCTTTCTTTTTTTTTTTCAAATATTTCTGGGTTGTGAGTTCTTCCTGTGATAGGTTATTTTCAGTCCCTGTTGTGAAAAAATATTTTCAAAGCTGTCATTTTTGCCTTTAGGCAGCTAGTAAATGGGACAAAAAAGAGTGTAAAACTCTAGTAAAAAATACACTGCAGACATTTGGCATGATCTAATTCTGCGTGCAAGCTTTATGGTGCTCTTTTCCTGGTCGTATGTCCTGTTATCCTGAAGACCAAACTACAGTTTTTATGGGGATAGAGTTGTATCCTTAGCCCCAGGGGAAGCTGCAAAGGTCTGATCAGGAAAGCAACTTTCTTTGTGCAACTTCCTCAAGTAATGTTGAAGAACTGCTGCTGTTGTGTGTTGCTTTTAGTTACAGCCTCATGGTGCTGAGGGTGGAGGAACCTTTACAGAAAGAGATGGAATTACCAGTAATTTTCTCTGCCTGGTAGGGACATTGGACTTGGTGCTGGTAGAGCAGTGGCCCTGCTGAGCACCTCTTTGATTATGCAAGATTTTTTCAAAGCCTGTGTGAGAAACCAGCCATTTGGAAATTAAAGAGCAAAGTTAATAGGAAATTTGTAGATGCCATGTTTTCTTGTTGTACCCACAGACACTTAGAGCCTTTCACAGCATCAAGAGGAAATTAGTGGAGGACGTGGCTGTTTCTAACTGAATGGAGAAGTGAACAGTCCTTTGGCTATGCCCATATTTTTTTCTGGAGGGAGATTATGATACAATGCTGAGACAGGATCTGAATTTTCAGTATGGCTTTTTAGGTGGACATTCTATGTTTATCCAGCTTTTAACAGTAATACAAAATAAGGAATCCAGTCAGATTTTCTGAAAAGTTGTTTGGTAGCAGTCAATATGTCAGGGTGCACAGTCAGATGGGATGCTTTTGAAAATGCTTGTTGGAAGAAACTTGTTCCAGAGAGCAGAGTTTCTTAGCAGACAGTGCTCTCCTTCAAGGAGTGCTGCACCTGCTCTCCTCTCCGTGGATGTGCATTTTGATGGTGCTAATTGGTCAGTGACCATCAGGTCTTATCAGAGAGCCTTTTATCACCTCACTTTCCCCTCTTCCTGCACAGGTGTTCTTCACTTGCTGGAACATGAAGAGGAGTATGTCTTCACCCTGCCCAGTGCCTACGCTCGCTCAATCCTTACCATCCCCTGGGTGGAGCTTGGAGGGAAAGTCAACATCAGTTGTGCCAGAACGGGCTATTCTGCCACGGTCACGTTCCACACCAAGCCCTTCTATGGAGGGAAGGTCCACAGGTACAGCAATTACTGCCTTACTCTTGTTTACCTGCTGCTGGATTTCAGGGGAGAGGCTCTGGGGCATCTGTTCAGTTCTTCTGTTGCAGTATTTTATAGACAGATAGGTGAAGTTCTTTTCCTATTAGAGCTGGAGATGACTTAAAGCTCTAGGGCAGTTTGTTGTAGGAATACCTATGATGTTGTTTAACTCAATTGGATGTATTTCTCTCATTAAAATGAAGTGAATGTATCTCTCCAGCCTTTGTTGCTTGTAAAAGTTGCTGTCAGTGTAGGATCAGAAAAATGTACGTGGAAAAGGCAATATTTCTGCTACCCCAGCTGCTGCTTCTGTGTGAGTGAGTCTTGTAGATGAACTGGTGTTCCAGGTGGAGCTCCTGAAAAGAGGAGAGAAGCAAAAGTGTCACTGCCTGTTGTGGTACCTCCCTACTGGTGGCTCCTACCTTTGCACTGAGATTCCAGATGGTGAAAATGTTATTTGCCTTCTTTGGTTCCCCCTTTACTAAGGGTGAAAAGAGGTGCTGTGCAAGACAGCCTCTTGTCTTGCTTCTATGCCCAGGGTGATGTCCCAGTCATTAACATCAGATCCCTTTCTTGTTCTGCTGTGTCTTGAGGAGACTGTGCTTTGCACGGTGACCTCCATTTTATTTCAGATGGTGTAACTATTCTCCCATATGTGTGTCAACCATTTCAATGTTGTGTTCAGGTAAATGTCCACATGGGGCTGTTTTAACAGGGCTTTTCTTTACAAGTTTTAGATTAAGAATTGGTGCCATCAGGGCGAGTAAAAATTTGGGGAAGTTGTGCTGTATTACTTTAGTAATTAAAAAATTGAGTTTACACATTACTTTACATGGCTTTCTAAAGCACATGTGTGCATGCTTATGGACACATTCACAGAACTTCTCCCTGCATTTCAGTTTTCCAGTCCTACCTGTCTATTTTGCTCACTCTCAGACCAGTTCTTTGACTGGTGAGGTGGCTTTAATCATTTCCTCTCAGCAGCTGAGAAGTGAACTTGCAGAGCTGAGGAAGAAAACGAAGATACCCAAAGTTTTTGACATGGGTCTCTGACAGCATTATTTTCAGGCATGAAAGTATCATGTATTGAAAATGCTACATGAGTGTCAGGGATTGTTTTTCAGGCTGCTGAGGTAACCATTTGGTCTGGGCTTGAGCCAAGTATCACAATTTTAAGTTGGATTACTACTGTATTTAGCTAGAATGTCATCCCAAAGCTGTTGCTTAGGAGAGCTTTCCTAGGATGAGTCTTTCTTTTTTGGAGGCAGCATCACTACTTTGCTTGAATAATTGATTTGTGGAGGTAGAAAGCTGCTTGTACCCTTAGCAAGGTAGTGCTTTCATGTGCTGATAATGAATGGTACCAGTTATGTCTGTGGTGTGTTTTTCCTTCCCCCTTGAATCAGGGTCACGGCCGAAGTGAAGCACAACCCGACAAACACCATTGTGTGCAAGGCACAGGGAGAATGGAACGGCACCCTGGAATTCACTTACAGCAATGGAGACACCAAAGTGATTGACACCACCAAACTGCCTGTTATCAGGAAAAAGATCAGGCCCATTGCAAACCAAGGGCCACTGGAATCAAGGTAAGGGCAGAGGCTTTGTAGTGCTGTCCTAAACTTTGGGTGGGAACAGAGCAGGGAAGCCAACTGCACCTCTGAGTGCTGTGGTTTGAAAATTCCTTGCTTCCTACAGCCAGAAATCTGGGCACAGGGAGCTGAAGCTGTGTATTGGTTCCTTGGAGCATAAATTACACTGTAGTGACGAGTACATCAGTTTTGTCGATGGGGGAAAGGCCTGTATTTGTTTTAATGAGCATCTGGAAAATGGTAATGCAGTGTTTTCACCTGCTTCTTGGAGTGATTGCAACATGGTAGGCAAATCAGCCAGTTTGTTGCAAGCAATTCAAACTGGTATATGTATTTTATGTTGCATATCATTGAAACTGGTGCTTCATGTTTTATATGTTTTAGAATATGTATTTGTATAAACATATATAAAATGTGAGGCAATATGAGATATAAAGACACACATGCAGGTGGTTTTGAGGCTCTTGGCACCTATATCATGTGCCTAACTCGGACTAGGTACGTTAGAAAAAAACCTGTTCTGTATTCACTGTCAATAACTGTTCATGTTTATCTTCAGAAAAATCAATACTTTAATTGAATCTAGGAACATTTTATTGAAGGATTTAAAAATATGACTTAAACTACATTTTATTATCTGTAAATGTCTTTTTATTTTATAAAGGTGTCTCGAGTCATTGTGTGAGGTCAGATACAATTTGTCTACTTTCTAGACCACTTGCTTATCCACAAACTCATTTTTCCCCTGTAGTGTGGAACATAAAGATTGTAGTAAATAAGGAAGCCAGTAGCTTTTCAGTGTATTTATTGTGTTTTTTAGATACTAGTCAGCAAATTGCATCCATCCAGTGGCTCTGCAGGATCTGCAGTTTATCACATTGTGAACACAATCTCATTTAAACAGCCCTGGACAAATGTGAAAGCTGTGGTTGGTTTCAGACAGGGAGCAGTTTGGATTAGATATTAGGAAGAAATTCCTTACTGTGAGGGTGGTGAGGCACTGGAACAGGTTGCCCAGAAGCTGTGGATGCCCCATCCCTGGCAGTGTTCAAGGCCAGGTTGGATGGTGCTCTGAGCAGAGTGGTCTAGCGGGAGGTGTCCCTGCCCATGGCAGGGAGGGTGGAAATAGAGGATCTTTAAGGTCTCTTCCAACCCAAACCATTCAGTGAGGATTTTTCTCAGTGCTTTTCTGAGCAAACCTTCTGCTGGGCTGATATAAGGCACTGTATCTGAGCGTGGTCAGCTGTGTGAGAAATGTGTAGCTCTGTGCTGGTAAATATTGTAACTGGGAATACAGAGCACAGACCTGGAGGGGCTCCCTAGAATCAGTTCCTCTGCTAGTGACCTTGTTGGACCAGTCAGTGTCCCAATTCAATGCACTCTGGTTTTGGCTGACACTTCCTTATAATTCAATAATTTACCTGCAAAAAAATGCAGAATTAAACTGCTGTTATTTGAAGGGTGGAGGAACATCAGTAAGGAATGTGAACTGGAAATGGTAGAAGTAAATCCACCTGCTTTGAGAAAAAAGCTCAGGTGATGAAGAGAACATAAACAGAGTTTGCTGAGAAAATTGTATTGCAAAATACTGGGAGTTGAGTGAATCTGAAAATCAGGTCCACAAATGTGATGAATATCCTAGGAGAGTGATGGTTCCCATGCTGTGGCACTTGGAAAACTGGCATGGATAGTGTGGCCTCAGCCTGCTGCCCACCAGTGTGGTGTCCAGCAGCAAGGGGCTGTGGCAGAGCTGTTCTCACCCTCCCTTGTGCTCCTTGTCCCCGGGCAGGCGCCTGTGGCAGCACGTCACCAACTCTCTGAAGGAGGGGAACATCGATGCCGCCACGGAGCACAAGCACCGCCTGGAAGAGAGACAGCGAGCAGAGGAGAGGCAGCGAGCGGCGCTCACCACTCCCTGGAAACCCAAATACTTTGCCAAAGAGGTACTCAGAGTCTCTTGGTTTAGAGACCCTTTAGCAAGTTCCTGCACAGGGGACAAGTGAATGTCTGTGGATTTTGTCATGGGCTGGTGTTGTTACGTACCACTGATTGATTAAATTTTCTTTTTGACAGAGTCTGGCTCTTGAATGAGAGCAGTGGGCTTTTCCATCTTCATGTTGTGGACTTGTTCACTTTGCTTCAGTTAGATTGATTTTGATCTGGATTCTTGGTTCCTAATGTTAGGCAAACAAAGTGGTGTGTTTTTCTGTAAAATCCAGCCCTTACTTCTCAAATTCTGCATACTCACTTCTCCCATAATCTTAGCATACTAAAATGAGCACAATCTAGGGAGATTTATCCAGTGTAAGTTAGCATTGACATCCTAAACACAGTCTTGGGTTTCATCTGTGTGAAAGGAAATGATTTTTAACAAGTTCATCTTTCCCCTTTCTTGGAGGAAAGCTGGAGGGAAAATGAGACGGACTGAGGGAATTGTTCCATTAGCTGCTATTTAAATCAGCATCTCTTGCATCTCTTCTCATTGCATCTCTTCCCCCTTGTAATTTTTTCCATCCCACGCACATTACTTGCCAATTCTTTAAACACAGAATTGTCAGGTGACAGGGATGGCTTCTTGTTTAGTCTTATTTTAGCTTTTGTGTGGACATACATGGATCTGGTATTTATAAATCTTGTTTGTAAACTCTGCTTAATTTTCTTACAGGGCGACGGTTGGCTGTACGTGAATCCTCTCTGGAAGACCCATTGACAGGAGAGGGCAGTTGCATCGTAACTTTACCTGAAAGGCATTAAAATGATACAGTATGTAACTTCAGGATGTCCTTGGATAGGTCCTGTTCCCAGAAGATCCCCATGGGAAGCTATGTACTGTGAATCGTACATCTCACAATAACCACGAGCTCGAGTTTATTCAGGAGCCATTTTGTGTGTGCAGATCCACAGGCACACAGGCACACGTCCCCAAGTACCCACGGTGTGCATGTGTTGTGTGTGTTACTTACACTACATGTAAACAGTACCAACACCAATAGCGACTCAAAGACCTTTTCCTCCAAGTGTTAGGGCACAGAACCCTGGCTGCGCTCGGCCAGGGCTCCCTGAGTTGTGTGCTTGCAGGATCAGGCCCTGTGCTAGTATTTAAGAAAATACTTTTTTATTAGTACTGGTTAAGGTTTTTCTATTTTTCACTTTTGCCAAAAATGTTTTGCACTTAAAACGTGACGTGTCTCTTAATGGCAGTCGATCTGTCTGAACAGTCAGCGAGTAACTCACTTTGACGTAAGAATGATCCACTGGCCGTGCTCGCTCTGGGTTGCCGAGGTCAGGGCGTGTTTCCTGTCACTGATGAGTGTGAATTTCCTGCCCCACTCTAAGAAGTAGCAATACCTTCTCCAGAACGTTGTTCTTCACACTAACCTGTCGCGTCCTCGCTGCTTTGTCTATTTGTGCTCCAGCTGTTCAGCCGATCTCTGGTCACCCCCCCTGAGCCAGCTGCTCTGGTAACTTTGATCTTGCTGTGTAATGTTCTCTGGCTGCTGGCATGCCAACACTTCTGGCTTACATGTTCCACTAAATGGGATTGCTTCTGATAAAACATCTGGATGAGTAGAGGTGATATAACTAGCCTTCCCAGATAAATGATTCCCTGATGTAAAACTAACAATTTAGTAAATTATTCCACTGAGACAATAACTTTATGAATGAAGCAAATGAAGTGGGATACAATTTGTTTTGTAGTGTTAAAAAGAAAAATTAAAAAATCGTGTTGCTTGATCTTGCTTTGTAAGGTACCCACTGTGACACTGACAAAGTGGATTCTAGAAGCGTTAAGGCTTTGTTGCTCTTTAGTTTGTATTTGTTGGAAATTTTGAGAGAGGTGGCAGCAAAAGGCACATGTAAAATGTGCTCAGTGCTTCTTTCCACAGTGCCCCATAACAAAACCACTGTATTTCTAACACACAATAGCATGGATGCCCGTCTGTAGAGCTGAGTAATTTTGTGCCTTTTGTCTGCTCTGTCCATACACTGACTTATGCTTATACTGCAGAGGTATCTAGGTTAAAGCACTGCTCACGTCTGTCCTTGTGTGTCCTGCATTTTGTTTGTTCGGTAGATGTTAAAATCTCTTGAGCAGCTCAGAAAGCTGAGCGGAGAAGGTGTGTGCACAAGGAAACATTCCATTAGTTGTTCCTCTGGATTTGAACTTCAGATCTCTATTTAATGAAGGTGTGGTTACTTTTCCTCCTAAATCTGTTTGGTCCTCTTGTCTGTCTCTTTTTTTTTTTTTTTTTTTTTTTTGCACATTAGAAAGATTTGTGTTCTAAATGATTTAAATCCTATTTTTTAAAAAAAGTGGATTGTATGAGCTTGGTTTTGTAACTGACACTTTTTTTAAGAGGAAAAAAAATCTTATTTTTTAGGAATAGTTGATGTAACAGTTTTCTGTAACAAAACCAAAATGATACTGTTGCAGTAATCACTGAACTGCTACTGAGTATCATCAGGAACACTTGTACTTTATCACCTGCAAGAATTCACTTTGTAATGGATCCACTCTTGTTCTAGAGATTAGTCTGATAAGTACCTGAAAGTATTCCTACAGTTTGTAGTATCATCACAAACAATGGAAAAAGCAGAGTTAAACATGGAACATCTTCCCAGAACTCTCTCACACACCAAAGAACAAGACACATACTCACTAATTAGCCATTGCAAACCTCTCTGTCTCAGGCATGCAGGCCTGGGCCCCTGAAGGAGTAGACCTCTTTCAGCTGGGATGGTGTGACTGTCAAGGCTACAGAGATGCTGTAGCTGTTCTTTTGAGGAGAAATTTGAATAATTTTCTGCTTGTAATTTGTTGAAGATTTTCTGTCTGCATGGTTGGTTGTTTCTGCATGCCGAGGACATTCCACTTATGCTCTGGCCAATGTTTTGTTCCGTTCTGATGCTATGAAGAATCCCCTGATGCCATTATCACTGCTTCTTTCCCAAATTAACTTGGGAGACATGAACAGAAAAAGTCCTTTCAGAAAAGATCCCATCAGTGAGAGATTCCAGAACAAGATTCACAAGTGTAATTTTATTTTTCTGATAGTATGTGTTCAGTATATTTTGCAGGACTGAGAAGTAAATATTCATAAGCCTTATTCTGTAGGTCGTTCCAATAGCTGTCTTGGAATTGCAAGTAAATACTTTCCTTTTCATTACACTGAATTGTAATGTAAAATCTTCCATGTACTTCAATTTATTTTTTTTTTTGTGCACACCTGTAGAAAGCCTATGCAACCTTTTTCTTTCTTAAATTAGAAATGTTCAGAAAGAAAATTTATACCTTTATCATTTAAAAGATGCTCTGGCAGTCTCTTCTGATTTGCCTTCCTTTCATAATTTGTGAATTTAAAATGAGAATGCTCATGAATAAAAGATTTGTTTCATTTAGTAGTGGGATGCCCTTTCTCTTTCCATGGAAGCCTTAGTTCAGTGGTGTCAGTCACTGACTGTCCAGAAGCTGTGTATGACACCCGAGCATGGTTCCCATGGAAGTGATTTGCTAGATTAATCCGGGTTTGGTGTGAGGCTTTTCCACCCTGCTTATTCTCCCAGACACTCCGAAGGTAAGTTTTTTGTTTAAATTGGATAGCTCTACCCGGGGAAAATGGGGCTGGGCAGCAACAACAGCTGTAGGAAAGGCTGGGGAACATCTGCTTCATTTTGGCAAGTAAAAAGGAAATAGGTAAAGGTGTACCCTGGCTTCTGAAAATCCCGTTTCATTTAATCTTTATCACCAACAGGGATTCTTGATTAGAACCACTTAAAACACAACTCTACATTATTACATCACTGGGCACTTGTGTGAGGAGAAAAAATTGTTCTTAGAGGAATCACACAGATTGTGGTCAGCATTTTTCAAGTGTTAGATAATGCACTCTGGTTTTCTTTAAACATTCATCCACAGTGCTGGAAACAATCTTGCTGGAACACTTTGTTTTTATGCAAAACGGAAAACAACACTGCCTGTAAAGAGGGCAGGAAACACTACCCAGCCCTGTTCCTTGCCTTCCGTGGCACTGCTTCAAGGCCCCATCTTGGAGCAGTTTATCCACTTGGGTTAAAGATCTGAGGGTATTTTATTAATCACAGCCAAATATTTTTTTTTTCAGTTTTTACTCCTGATGAGACTGGTATGTAGCAGGGGCTCTGTCAAAGCACTCAGCTGCTTTTTCAAGAGTAAATCTATCAAGATATTCAATTAACAACTTTTCTCCTTGTTATGAAATTACTTCTGCAAGTCAAAATATTTCTTCTGGGATTACCAGTGGCACTGTCTGCCTCACTGCTCTCAACAGTAATGATTGAGAGATACAGAACCTATGCAGTATTTATTATTGAGTTCTAGACACTTGCAGCTTTAGTTCCTTAGCAACTGCTGGCCTGAGCCTGGCTCATGTGTCATTGGTTGTGTTTGGTTTTATTGTTTTGGTGGTTTTTGGGTTTTTTTACTGTTTTGTGGCAATTATGCTTCAAAATTTGACATAGTAGAACAACAAGAGGAAAAAGGGTGGCTGGAGCTAAGGAAATAAACTAGTCTGGGAAGTGTGTGTGATGAAGAAGGAAGATGCTGATAGTCTTTGCTGGTAGAAGCGCTGTGCAGGTCTCCCAAAGAGGCAGGAGTTAGTTTAGCTGTTTGATTCCAGGATCCAGCTGTAAACAGACCCGGTGTGCAGATTCCTGAGGAACCAAGGAAGGTGAGACAGTGCCAGTTCTTCTTTGTAATGTTGCTTTTGCTAAGTGGATGCCTCAATGACTCCCAACATTTTATTTCATTTTAACTGCAGAATATTGGCAGAATCCTTGAAGTCATGTTAGATTTAGGAAAAAAATAAAGCTCAGGTAAGTAGTAGGCAACTTTAGGCCCAGGTTGGCTGGGATCCCTGCAGTTGGCTGATTTTATTTCACATGCCTTAGATTCATGTGCTTCTGCTGTTAAAGAGAACACTGCTACCTAAGGCTGAAGACAGTCTGTCCAAATGTAAAGGTACCTGAAGAGGGGAGGGCAATCTTGTATTTCCTTTTTTAAAACAAGGCTGAGTTACTGCCAAGCCGCAGACTGACTGGCAGCCTCTGTCCTGCTGCCTTTCAGGTGATCTTCCAAATGTTAGATCCCTTATTTCTCACCCATGGTCAGGATGCAGATTGGCTTGGAAGCACTAGGAATCGTGCATCACATCATCAATCAGCCCTTCTGCTGGTGGGTGAGCAGCTGTAGCAGCTTGGGGAGCTCCAGATGCTGGAAGGAGTTGCTGCAATGTGTGGTTGGGAAGGCAGGCTGCTCTTCCCTGGAAATATGACAGCCACATTCATTTCATCACAGCAGAGGCCCTGGATTTGGCTTAGTTTAAGCTGGAGGGAGTTAAGAAGATGCTGTGGCTTCACTAGAGCAGCTTGGTGAAGTCAGGAGATTTGCAATATGGAATTCCAGTGTCTTAATTTATGACTAGGACTACAAGCAACGTTACCAAATTAATCACAACAAAACTGACACAACAGCCTTAACACAAAACTTGAATTAACTTTATTTTCCCCTACAGTTGACGACTGGTCTGCATTGAGCTTTAAAGCAACAAAATAAAATGAAATCTCCAAACGACAGGGGCCAGAAATCCAGATTTAATTATTTTGTGAAAATGTTGCAGCTGTAGTATTGGTCTGTATAAACCACTGAAGTCAAAAATGAGTTCATAAATCAAAAAAATATTCTACACCTTGGGAAAGAAGTCAGCAGTAACATTCTCACAGAACATTGTAAATTTACATTTTCTTCATGAAAGGTACATACTATTCTGCATTTTACATCAAGTTACTGATGCAAGATTTGTTTCTATAAAAAGTTACAACCTGTGGCAGGAAAACAAACTGCAAAAAAACCCTTTCATTTTAATAAAGGAAAAATTTCAAGTCTGTATAAAGTTTCCTTATATCTGGAAAGTGAACACGTCCAGTCTCCATTTATATTTTAGTGCATTTAATCTGACAAGTTTTCACCACTTAAAAAGAAAAACCAAACCGAACCAGTATAAAAGACAGACAAAGCAAATAGCACTAGAGCAAGAATTCCTTCAATTGATTTAAGCACTCCAAATAAAATGCAGAGAAACAGATTTCCAGAAAAACTTCCACCCTTGCCAGAAAGGCAGTGAGGGCTGAAGAGGTTTGCCAATCTTCTACCTCTGATAGCCACAGAAAAGGGGTTTGTACACCTGTCAACCTTCTTTTCCCCAGTAACCAGGCTATACTTGTTTTACCAATGTAAACATTCACCTAAAATAGTTTAATTTCTGTTCTGAAGCACCAGCAGCTCCATGGTGCTCAGCTGTATGTTGTTATAGCATTCATTACTGTCGTTTCAAATCTTTCAGGAGGTTACAAATTTAGCCCTTGTATCTACAGTGTGCAAGATTTGCCTTGTCTACCTTGTGGAATGACAGTGTAAGGCAGCAATACTGCAATCCCGTGTTGAACAAAAGCAGCTTGTCCAATTAATCTGTCCTGTCACCTCTTGTGAAAACTGCAGCTTTGCTTCTTACACTCCAGCTCAAAACCAGCCTGCAGCAAGAGTAAAAGGACATTGAAAGAAACCATTGAAAAATAATCATGGGAGTAACTTGTTTTGGAAGTTGAATTTGAGAGAGCTCTGCCATCTCTTTCTTGTTGAAAAAGAGTCATTTTCAGATGTCACCATTCCAGTTTTCATACTGCTGCTATTCAGCTGAACAGTGTTCTCCAGAAAAGATTGACAAGTAATGCATGTGCCAAGGACCAAATTACAGGGTTCTTTGGTAAAGTCAGTCCAAATTTTCAACAGATTTGAAGGATAATATGTACCAATAAAAAAAATGCTGCTAGACTTGGATAGCAGCTCTGTCTTGCTTCACATTACAAATCTAAAACAGCTGTTCTCAATAAGCCAATATTTTTAATCAGACATTGCCTGAAAATTTTGTACAATAATCTGGACCAATGATGGTTCTGTACCCTCATGTTGCTGTGAAACATGATTTGAGCTAAAGGCAAAGACTGGTTATCTCAAGGACAACTGCTTCGTATTAGCAATCAGAACAGTGTGTTTAAACTGTCTTCCTGTTGGGTCTCTTGCCTTTCTTTAAAATTAGTTTATTCTTAATGTAGCCACGCTTCCTTTTGGAGGTCTAAAAAGAAAAACAGAACAACAGGTATTAGTTAATGATTTAGTCTTGACCGCGGTTTAATGATGTGCATTCAATGCCTGAGCTTTAGATTGATTTTAAAGAGCTTAAATGCTAAACCCTCAACTAGGCATTATCCAGTTATTATTTTTAATGTTGGGATTGTTAATTCCTGCCTAACAGTTGCTTTGGCCCAAGATATGCTTCTTCTACTAGATCTGTAGAATTCTTTTCAAAGCATGTGCTGAGGCAGAATTAATAATTAACCAACATGATAAAACTCTAGTATGCCCAAAGAGTAAAACTGATACAAGTCTTAGTTTTGTTTGGAAATACCTTCTTGCCTCTTTTGCACTATTTTATTTTCTTAAAAGTTAGGTAGAAGTATTTGCTCAAAGCAGCATTTTTCAAAAAATAAAAGCCTGAATGATCCCATTTTAGTCTTTTAAACTCTGCTGTTGGTCTGTAGGTTGCTTAGTTAGCACTTCCTGCACATTCCTTTATCAGCTTGTTTTAGATTTTTTTTTTCAGGTAGTAATGGGGGAGGGACCCATTAATGTTGGTCATAGGTAAAATTAACTTCAAATTTGTGTACAAAGTTTGTGGCAGGTGCAACTGTACATTCAACACACCTGCCCGGAGGCAGCTCCCACCCTTGCTGCCCTTTGCTGTGCTTACCAGCAGGCTCTATTATTATTTCAAAAGAACCACATTTAATCAACATGACACCAACAACATGATTATAATAAAGTGAGATAGATACAAACTAATATGTAATATTCAGACACATACTGAATCTCTGAGGTTCAGCAATGTCATTCCTAACATGACAGGTGATGGACTGAATTTCCAGTAAGGAAGCAACTGCTGAAAAACTGTGGCTACTAAGGAGCCCTCGGACTGTATTTAAGAAATCCTAGTTTGGACACCTGCCCCATGCTCTCCCTGGTTCTCTGATTTCTTAAGGGGAAGTACAGCCTGTTTGTACTGCAGCCTTCAGAAACTGCATCAACTTCTAGACAAAAGACTTACACATCCAAGGCTCAAGTGGGGTCAGTGCATCCATCATAGATAAACACAGCCTTGCTTGTCATTTAAAATCAAAAGTTACAATGTTAAGGGTATGACAGGCACAGTAAAGCTATTTATTAGAAGATATGTCTAGCTGCAGTGGCAACTCCCAAATGCCTTATTTTATGTACTTCCCATCAAATCACAGAGATAAGCACCTTTACATTTAACATTCTCTACTTGCAGAGAACGTTTTTTACTTGTATTTCCATGACACAGTTTAAGTCTACTGCCTATACTAGTTTGTTAGACAGGGTTTTGGAGCTCCTTTTGCAACATTTATTTGAATATATAGAAAACAGATGTTGTGAAGGAGAGGGCTGCTAACAGTCTCCCCAACTCCCCGGGGAACAGGCCTTTCTTAATAGGCTGAAGGAGGGCAGCACAACACACACTTTAAAACGGTGAAGATGACTTCAAGCAGTAAGCAGACAGACACTAAAGTTCCATCAACAAAAGTTTCATATTTAATTTATTTCATACAAAATTGCCATTTGTAAACTTCTAGGCATCACTACTTTCAAACAAAGTCAGAAAGCAACTTCCACATTTACTTAGTGAGCCATAGTTACTGAATCATGAATTGATGTACTTTAGAGATTATACTTCCAGTACATGAAGACTTAAGAGTTGTAACAGCCAGTGACACACTCTATGTCGAGTCAGCATTCTGCCTAAAAAAAATCTAGCCTTGTGTCTTCACATGCTTTTAAGTTAAGCAGACAGTAAATTAACAATTATAACCAGCAGGCAGGTCTGATATTGGACACTAACATGAACAGTATCCATAACATTCTGGCTAGTGGAAATATATAATTCACCAGCTATGTGATTCACTGTTAAAAATAAACTCCTGACCCCTTTCAGTTACTTCACTGGGAACCCACCTTCTTTGACAAATACTTCTGTTTCGGTACAATGTTGGTTACTCTAGGTTTATGATCCAGTGTCTCTCTGTTGTCTAGTTGTTTGACCTTGTATATTCTAACAAGCCAGTGCTCTGAGGTAAAGGCTTCCTCCAGATGTTTAAATTTAATGTCTTTGTTGCCTATCTCCGCATTGCGTGTACGGTCGAATCCTGGGGGTGTCCGAAAATCCAGCTATAAAAATTAAAGTTGCATGTTAGTTTGGGACAAAACCCAGAACACCAATCACTGCAAACTGTGAAATTTCATACTATAAGGCAATGCTTTCAGCTGGCCCGAGTCAAAGGGCAACACTTCTCTAGCACTGGTTACTCTACCACACAAAAAAATCTTTGAGAACCTAAGGAACAAATTCATTCTTACTCCTACAGCTGTCACAGGAGACAGTACTTAATGTGTCAGCAAAACTACCCTGTCTGCATTCAGAGATGAAAAAACTCAAAGAATAGTCTGAGGTGCAGCAGCCTGCGGTGTTTCTCCAGCACAGCTGCTGCCTTTGTGCTCTTGCCTATACTGCAATTATTTGCACTTCCACGGTTTTCCATCCATAAGTAGTCACAATTATCAGTTAAATTTGGCCCCACTGTGTTACAAGTAAATCCACTGAAAAAAGGGTTCTTGTGCCAATACATGAGAAGGAAGTGCCCCTGGTGGGGGCAACAAGGGAAGAAAAGGAAAGGAAAAAACCAAACAGGTTTAGCTCCATCCAGGTGTTTGGTGCTCCCAAAGGGGAGTGACAACTGCTGCCCTTACTCCACAGTGTCATGTTGTTTTATACACTGCTGTGACTTGGATGGAAATCATGTCGTTTCTGACACACTTTAAACAGTCAATAGTTCACTTGCATGTTGCTATTACAACAAACAAATCTAAAGCTCTCCACAATGTCACAGTTGATGCTTTAGTGAGCACACAGCACAGTGCAATCAAGATACTTATCTGAGGCAATGTGAAGGACACCAAAAAATGAAGTACAAGTGTGGGTTAACAGTAGAAATGCTTTTTGCTAGAGGTTATAGACAGCAGACCATGACTGGATGTGTTTTAATTTGTAAAGCTCACTCTTACTGCAGATTCTGCTACTACAAGCAATGCTTAATTAAAAGATAGACAATACATCAAAATAATATTTGTTTTCTCACATTTCAGTTAAGATTCAGAAGAAGTTGTAGCACTAACCTGCATCTCTCCAAATCTGTAATAGGACATTTTATACATGAGGCAGTTCAGCAAAGTTGGAGAGCCTGCCTTGTCTACCCGGAATTCTCCCTGAGGGGTAAAGTAATCACTTTCCTTTAAAGAGAAAAGAAGATACAAAGAGTCAATGCCAACAAAAATCTTAAGGGAATTTCTCATTCCTTTCCCCACAGAAAGACACCTAAGAATCTCAACTGGCTATTACAGTTTAAAAGTTGATTTAAAGTAACCTTAAAGCGAAAGAAATGGTGCTCATTAAAGGTGAAATAGTTGCAAAGTACCTGCTTGTAAGCCAGATCCCAATGGATCAGTTTTCCTAAATCTGTACTTTGCTGTTAGAAGTTTTGTCATGTCACTGTAAAAGGTTCTGGAAAAGTTACCTCAAACTGTAAAATTTAGTTGGGCATGGATTCTTCAGAAAGGCGACGAACACTTTATTGTTAATATACGAGATCTGCAGGGTCACTATAAACTTCATATATTCTCCATGTTTAAACAAACAATTTCTGCCATTTTCATCTCAAGTACAAGATGAAAGTACGCACATGGGCTACTCCCTTAAGCCTGTGCTCAATATCTAGGAGTTTTTGTTAGGCTTAAGAAAATATTACTACAGACTTCTGCAATCTCAGAGGTGTTTGAACAGCTTAAACTCTCCATAAGTCAATATTAACACTTTTTGTCTCCTACTATTACAGAGTTTGAAGAAATTTGTAATGCTGTTTAAACAGTCTAAATGCTCCTACTTTTTTCAAGCATGTGATGATGCACAGAGAGACAAGAATTACAGAAAAAAATCCTGCTTTTAGTATCATGCAAAAATGTGAGAAGCTTTTGAGGCTACTGACCTTTCAGAATCAAAAACATTGAAAGAAACTGGGCTACAGGCCACTGCACTTCTACTATTCTAGAAAAACAACCCCAGCACATGTTTCAAATAAAATGGCAATTAAGTAGTAGAGATTTCCCTCCACTGTAGTGACCACTCCCAGACAAGTGATAACATAAATAGGTTTAAAAAAAAAACAAACAGAAAGTAGAGGTTCCACTTACCCGTATATCTTTGGGATGTTCCCCCTCTGCTATTCTCACCATCCACAAGAACTTATTAATATCATCACCAGAGTAGCCAATCACACCACCAAAAATAATCAAAACATAATCCACATCCAGGCTTCTCATGATCTCATATGCTGCAGACTCATTTGATGACATTGCCTTTCCCACCTGCATCATTGCAAAAATTAAATCTTAAATTTCTGCATAGCTGCCTATGGAACAGCTCCACAGATCAATACAGCCAGACCAAAGCCCAGGAATCCTGTACCATGTGCTCTAGGATGGCCCTGCTTGAGCAGAGAGCTTGGACCAGTGGCCCACTGTGTTCCCTTCCAGCCTGTGGTTCTGTGACTCTCTAATGCCTACTTGTCAATCAAAGCCAACATTTTCATTCTAGATAAAGAGAACTCACTGTGAATATTTAGAACCGCAAAAGCCCAACCTAAACTGAAATATTTTCTCCTCTATAATAGAAGTGCTGCCTGCTGAAGGTAAATCTACACAGAGAAAATGTCAGAATAAAACTTTCCAGAGCTGTATCCAGCACCTCTTGTATCCTGGTCACTTCCCACACTTAAAAGAATTTGGTCAGTAACTGGCAGGCAGTTCAGCAGTTTTGTTTGCTCTTGAAGATCCTGTACTTAAGGCATAGTAAGGTATTGCTGTAGTCTAAGGAAGTAACTACAATATACATAATATTGCATCTGACTTGGTAACATTCAGCTAAGATTGTAATTAGAAAGCACTAAGCTTAGGCAGCAAGCTGTCAAAAGACCAAGAACCTCAGCTTCTTGGCCAGTATCCTAATTAATGTGAGGTTATTTGCCAGATTTCCGTCTCTGTGCAGGAGAAAATCATCTGGACACATCTCCAGGGCATGCCTCATTTACAGCACAAGTGCAGCTATTGGCCACAACACACATTTATTGCTTGGGTCCCCCTTTATGGAGTCTTCATTCCAAAATGGACCTTGAAATGCAGCAGTCATACTCAAGAGAATTCTTTACTGAAAGCCATTATTGCCAGTTACTGCAATGTGTGTGGTTACTGTGCTTGGGCAACACAGATGACTTCCACAGTCTCTATTCACATGATGCACCTTGTCCTGCAGGAAACTGTGAGTCTGGATGCAGTATCTGCATTTCTACCTCTTGTAGCAGAGGGAGGCACACAGGTATCAGAGCTGAGTGTCCATTAAAACACACCAATGCTGTCAGGTCAACAACCAAATTACAAGTGCCTCAGAGTACATGGCAATGCATGTTGACTGACATTAGACATATTAACACCATCAGTATGATTTCTCAAGCTTGCTTCTAGCTGAATGTGAGTTTCCTGCCCTGTAAAAAGTGTGGATGTGTGATCTCTCTTCCCCCAACACACATTTTTTTGGGACTCTGCTCAAAGCGCTGCTTCATTAATTTGTTGGCTTTGTACACTGCTTTTTGGCAGATCTGGTCCACAGCTGTACTCACTACTGACCCAAGACAGGAAGAATACAAGAAACTATCCTAATTATCCTAATTTCTTGAGCCCTTCCCCCTTTCTACCCTTGTAGCAAAACGTTCTGGGAAGAAATGTGATTGATGAGGAGTCATTGCACAGCACAAGTTGCCCAAGGTGGTGCCCTGTAACCACAGGCAACACTAACACCCTGCCTTAAGCACATGTACAAAGGTTAAACTTACTCCTCAGAAGTGAAAGAAATTAAAAGTGCAGTCATTTTGTCTATCTGCAAATTTGAGAAGACAGAATTGCATTAAGTCTGCTACACTTCCACAGCTAGTCATAAATAATCACTTCCTGTGACTTCCCAGATGTCTGAAAATTTGTCACATCCTGTGGTCAGTTTTCACATGCCATTCAGAAATGGCAGTGACACTGCTGAAATGCAAGGATTCTTACTTTGACAGGCCAGTAATGCAGTGGCACCAGCTGTTACAGCATTAATCCCAAGGGGAATAGTTACCTTGGGTATTGTCTATCCTCCCCAAAAAAAAGAAGAGAAACTGAAGTGGAAGTGACATTTTGGAAGCTCCAAGTAAACAAAATGAAAACTCTGAAGCAAAATTGATCCCTATCAATTGAGTTTTAACAAATGAAAGAAGTATGTCCCTTCCACATTTGTGTTTCTCACTCCATGCAATTTCTCCTTAATATCAATGACTCTAAGAGACATCTGCCATTTCATATTGGACTGCAGTGTAAACATTTTGATGTTTCTGCTCCACAGAAAACTGCCACCCTTACCAAGGCGATGTGGCTGTTGTTCCAAGTGTTGTTATCCACCAGGGTTGTCCTGTTGGCCATTCCTGCTATCTGATACCCATAGTCCCACCACGACATCACTCTGGCATGCTCGTCCGTGTTCTGTCTGAGCCAGTAATAGGCTTCTCTGAAGTCATCCAGGATATTCCGAGTGCTGCAAAACAGTTCACTTTATTTGCATCTGTACAAATACTACCAACAAATTAACTGCACCATGGCAAGTCTGGGTTCACAAATAAGGGTTTTCTTATGAGTTCAGCTCCCTTTGAGGGATTTTGTCACCAGCAGTCATAAGTTTGAACTCTCTGACAGCTGAATGTCCAGAAGCTGAACTGTTTTGATGATACGACTAAATGTATTTCCAGTCAAATATATATTCTTAAACAAGTTTTCCCAGTTCACTCCAAGGCTTTTTTTAACCATGATTTTTATTGGCTTTGGGTAGGATTTTTTTAATATATTTCATTAAATATATCAGAAAACATTGTATCTTTTTGAAAATTAGAGTATAAATATTTTTTTAATTCAGGTCACGATTCCTTTATATAATAAGGAGTGATTTAAAGAAGGCAAAGCAAATTGCTAATGCAATGGCAGTAAAAAAGGCTTTAAGCCCTTCAGACTCTAGACCTTACTTACCCATCATGGTTATAGGAGGCGAGAACCACACTGGGGCTGGAGTATGCATTGCTGGTTACCCAGGTACAGTGAACAGCAAACATCATCAACAACATCAGCATCAGCATAGTCACAATGTTTTTGATATTGGGACCCAGCCCTTCTTCTGTTTTTTCCTGCTCAGACACATGTTTCCTCACTTTGCCTGCCTAAAGAAACACAAATGTATCTGTTATGGCAACTTTTATCATCCTTGACACTGGAACCCAAATATTCTAATTCTTGCTTCCTCCCCTCACCTTATCATACAGGTTGCCAGGGTTCCTTTTGTCATCCTCATCACTGCTGTCTTCTACTGGTGGATTTTCCCTCTTCATATCATCACCCAAATAACGCTCAAAGACATTGGAGAAAGCAATTGCTGACAGCATACAGACCACTGGAGTCAAAGTGAGCATCAGGCGGACCATCACTCCAGCAAAGTAAACAGCGCTGATTGCATACAGCGCAACTGCAAGGAAACACATCTAATGGTGACACTTGGGAAATAACACTCACTCTGGCTGCACACGTACATGCTCTCCATAAAACTACTTCTGGAAGTGGGTTGAGCATCTGTGTGTATAAAGGCTTGAGTGTGCATCTTGCATTTCATTGCTTTTTAATGTACAGACATATGGCTGAATTAGTGTTTATCCCTTTGCAGCCTCAAACCCTTCCTGAGATTCATCTCAACTGTTAACAATAACACAACCCCATTTTCCATATTCATTAGTAATGTGTCAGAAGATACATTATTAGTGAAATTTAATATTATACACCAACAATACTACTGGAATAATAGGTAACTTCATTTGATTAAAAAAATCAAACGGCTCTAGACCAAACAAGTTATTAAACTGAAAAAACAAAAAGAAGTGTTACAATTTTCATGTAAATATTAAATTTTGATTTAAGTTAGAGGTATCTGTGGACAAATTGGGGGCTTGTCTACATTATAATTCTATACAGATGAATAACATGGTATTGTGAGCCCTATTCTGAAGTAAGTATTTCTGAGCAGTATGACCTCCACTTTGTCTTCCACAAAATATAAACCAAGATTTTCAGAATACTACAAAACACTAAGAATACATTTATTAGAAAGGAAAAAAAAAAACCAAAACAACCAAACAATCCTGTATACACTGATTGGGAATATCCAATAGTGGTTTCTTTGTGGTGGACTTGTCTGCTACAGTTTAACAATATCCTCTTGTGAAAGATTTGCCACAGAGATCAAAGGACACTGATTTATCAGATTACATCATGTAAATATTTTCTACATTGTGATGAGGCAGTATGGCTCTCCATCCTCACTCATAGGTCTCTTTATGCTTTGTTAAATGGAAGGTGCAGCCTTTAGCAGGAGGCTGAAAGCAAGCTGACAAACACTAATTTTAAACATTCTTACTGCCCACACACATCTTAGGTTGCCTAAGAGGCAGCTGTATTAGCCTGGAGCCTCTTGTCCCTGTAAAAGTCCAAAACCTGACTGATCTTCACTCCTCCATATGGGTTACAACTGCTTACAAGCCTCATTCAAAATCAGAAGCTGGCTTTCACAATACAGTTTTGCCCAAAAAAAAAAAAAAATTTGTCACTGAAATAGGGAGACCCCACACTTCCATTTTGGCTTGTGCTTTATCTAGCACTTGTTCCAAAGCAAGAGATTCTGTTCACTAAAATAACAAAAAACCTGGAAAGCAAAGGCATTTTGAAAAATTTGTGATGGGATGAGTGCCAGACATCCAAAGTAGGGACCCTGCCTTTGCACAGAGCTGTTCTCCTGGCTAACCTGTACTGTGGAACCAGAACATGCAACTCCAGCTGCAGAACTGAACACAACAAATGACTGCATCGCACTTCCTGGGACTACACTCCATCACCATTTCAGCAACCTCTGCACTTTTATAAACTGTTTTAAAGACTGCTGGATGCAGGCAACTCTTAATAATCACCTTTAAACACATCACTTTTAAACCATATTTTAGAACAAGCCACATATCAGCTTTGAGCAAACAAAACCAAAGTAAAATGAAGTTGAAGGCAAACTTTTTCAAAATAGTTTAAAAATATTTTCTCTTACCAAAGACTCTTTCATCATTGATGTTTTTGATACAGAACCACAGCCCTGCTGGGAAAGTACACACGAGAATATGCAGATCAAAAAAGAAGGAAACCCATGTTGTAGGCTGATGCTCAGACACAGAGGCAATGATCGGGATGTGAATTTTCGCATACCTTTTTTAAAAAAAATTCAGTTCAAATTATTTTGAAAAGATAAAATTATTAAAACCTGTAAACATTAGGAATTCTGAAATTCATCTCAAAGGAAGCATTTCAATTTTAAATGGCAAGTGCCCTAATCAGCAGAAATCTGATGAAGCTCTTATACCAAAGAAATCCCCAGGCCTTACTGTATCTAGGAAGCATTTGGTGTATAGTTATTTTAAACAACAATTATTTCCATACTAATTAAGACAATTAAAATTACAGATGTTTCATTTGTTTATGGCTAAATATGAAGCCAAATTCACCAAAATGGAAACACACAGCTATGGAAGCACCTTTACTACAATTTTGAATCATCAATGCCAGTAAATCTCCTACATTTTCAACATTGTATTTCAAAACCTCTACACAGAATATCTTCATTTTCTTAGTAAAGAAAGTTAGAGTATTAAATACCAGAACAGTTACTGACGCACCCACATTCTTTCAGATACTGAAGAAAACAGGCCTTGTCTACACTTGGAAACACATGTCATCTAAACAACATGTCAAACACTCAGTGCAGACAAGGACAAAACTGTGCTCTATATTGCAGACAACTATACATATGGACCTAATCTAGGGTGCTACCATGATTGAATGGTGAGGTATCAAACATATGTCCTTTTCTTCACTGAGATCTAGTTCTCATTCAAAACTGTACTGTGTTTTTTAACACAATATGTTTTTCTAATGTAGACAAGCCCTCAAAAGTTTAATGCTTTGTATATACATATATATATATGTGTGTGTGTATACATATATATATATAGACAGGCAAAGAACAAAATCTATATATTCCTCAAGTAAATCTGAGGCTTCTTTACTAACATTTGTTCTACCACACTTATTAGAGAGCTGGGACAGAATCCTGTATGAGCTGGATTTTGGAGCCTGAAAAAAAGTCTGAACTGCACAAAGTTTGAAGCTGTTCTATCCTTGCTTTAAATCTTAAAAAAAAATCTAGCAACTGAATTTCACTTTAAAATATTTGTCTGAGAAAAATACTTTGCATTTTATTCCTTTTCTCTGAGCTGACTTAAGAATCCAACATAGTATTTTCAAAGGTTAACTAAAACAAAAGATTAACAAGATTTGTACCTGTGAAAACCCACATTAATAAAACAATTGTTCAGAGTGGACATCCATATATATAAAACAGATATATGAATGTAAGATAGAGGCAACATGCAAGATCATATGTGCAACACTTTGGTGATTTCGTGCAATATTGCACAATGAAAATAGTCTAAGGCTCTTAGTAATTTTTAAATGTGTACTCAAGTGTTGGCACAGCTTTCAGTTATTTCATGCTGACATACATACTACAGTTTCATATAGAAAAAACATATCCCATATTCAAAGATTTGCAAAGAAGCAAGAATTTTCACAGACAAATTAGTGAAGTGGTTGTAAAGGCCATGAAACAGCTACTACAAATATTCTCTTTAGATAACTGATTCTCCTTGACTGAAATACTAAATGGATTTGGGGATGAGGAGAGGAAATGATTATTAGTTTTCAGTAAAATGCTACTGATATCTAAATCTTATATCCTTACTTACCCAGTGTCCCACAATGAATAAAATCTGCCACTCCAAGGAGCAATATAACCTGAAAAAGAGAAGGAGGAACAAAAACCTTTTTGCTCCCTAGGGTTTTTAAATGAAATAATTTTTCTACTCCCTCAAGTTATAACACAAACCCAAAGAAATTTTCATTGAACTTGTAATATATGTGAACCATACCTACTGCATTAGGCAGGCTATAAAATCTACCAACCATGAAGCAAGCTGGTTTTAGAACACACTTACAGGATCACATTGTACTTGTTAAGTACAATCTGAGTATCAAGACACGCACACTTCCAAAAGTCAAAGCAATGCAATACGAAATATTTCTCAAATAATATGACAGATAGCAAACTATACTCCGTGAAGGAGTATGAGAAAAAGAAAACATAATTGATAAGAAAGTATTTCATTTTACTGAAATGTCAGAGCAGGAAACTGGGAACACTCCACAGCCAAAACACAAACACTAGATGAAATGCTGGTTTCCTTTTATTTCTCTCCTGGTGAATCTACTTGTAGCATGGAATATAAAAGCTGCTATTAGACATGCTGATAAACTTTATGTATGATTTGATAAAACAAGGCTTTTAGATAAGTTGAATGTGATAAGATGAAAAGAAACAGTACAATTATTAGATGAAAGATAAAAATTATTATTAAAAGTTTTTAGATGATTCTTAAATTTTTATTTCCACTTTCTTTGCAATTGTTTCAGCTCCTCCTGAAGACAGATACAGACAAGGAGAAATAAGAGAAGGTGAAATCCTTTCATTATTACCCAAGTTTTTGTGCATGACTCAGTAAGTCTTCCCTCTATCTTATATTCAAAATTAGTATAATCTGACTGAAGGGTTAGTTTAGTATCTAATTTAGACATTTAAATATTGTGGTTAATGTTCTAATACAAGACATTTTTCCCTTCAGTCTTCAGAAGGGAAAGGGATTGCTGCCAATCCACTACGTGCACATGAAGAAGGAGCTGTCAGCACACAGGAAAATACAGGTTATGATCTTCTCTGGATGCAGACAGCCTTCACCTGAGGGTGCTGGAAGAGTTGGCCAACATGAGAGCTACCCACCATCTTCACCTGGGTCATGAGGGTGCCTGGTGCCTGGCTACTGCTACCCCTCTAGGCAAGGCAGGAAGCTTCTGCATATGTGGGAGCCTACAGGGCAGTAACCTGAGCTACTGAAAAACCATGGAACACAGCCTCCTGAAATACATCCATAAATGTTTTCTTCATTGCTCACGAATAGCTGAAGAAGAATTGACAGCACAAACAGACCATTTCACTGGTTGAAAACTGGCTGCCCTGACAAGCTCAAGGTAGTACACAGTAGGTTGGGGCCCAGCTGGTGGCTCATAGAAAGTGAAAATATCCCAGAGGCCAAAAGGAACTGTGCTAAATTGAAAAAAGTGGCTGACATGTCTTGTGGCAGGCAGGACTTCAGTCCAAAACCTGAAGCTCATTCTTCCAGATACTGGGATAAAGGGTCCAGATGGGGGCACCCTCTTCTGCAAGAGGTGGTCAGGAGCCCAGATCACACAGCCTGTCTGAAGCTGAGGGAACAAGGCCTGTTCTAGCTGATGAAGCAGGGATACTGATCAGTGAATTTCAGAAGACGAAATCAACACTTCCCAAGAACTGCAACTGAATACATATTTGGCTGCATGCTGAGATTAGAAGCCAATCTTTGTTTTGATATGCCAGTCTGAAAACTTTGCTAACTTATGCATGGAAAAGCAAATCAAACCACCATGTTTTAGAAGACTTTGAAACAAACAGAGATGCTAAGAATTCTTTTGGAATTATGAGATCATAAGTAACAAAAATAAAACTGCTTCTAAATAGTCCAAAATGTTGAAACAACTACGACAGTGTTGATCATCTGGCTTACAAGCTGTGAAGGTAAATGAGGTTCACATTTATTTACCTGTGTATGTCAAATAGATGACACTCAGGAATACAGTACCAGCAGCTAGTGAGACGCCCAAGAAGAACAATGTCTGAAATTCTTGCTTTGTTAATCTGTCTCTTAGATACTGCAAAAATGCGTAAGCCTGCAGCAGTGCAAAAACACCTATGGAAAGAGGAAAGTTCTTGTTTAAATGCTCAAAAGCAGTACACCTGTTAAAGCAACCAGCATGTTTGTCTATATTTGAATTGGAAAATTAAACATAGGGTACACTGTAACATCTAGAAACTAGAATAACATCACTTTCTGACAAAGAACCTTTAATACTTAACAGGCAGGACACTTGCAAAACCAGAAACTTCCAATGAGATACAATATTCTAAAGGAGAGAATCCCCTGAAAAGCAGATTGCATTGGTCATGACAAGAATACAGGTTAACATACCTAGCTAGATGTGGTGAAAAATTAAGAGACAGACTTCAGGCAACACACAATGCTAATACAGAAATATATGCAAACTAAGCTACTGAATAAAACAGCAGGAATTACTGAAAGAAAAAACCAAACCAAGTAAGTATTAAGTCAACTGAATTATATAAAGTTAGTGTTGAAACACCAGAATTCAATGGTGAAGCACCCGACACACTCAAAAAGGCTGTTTGGAGTTTAACATTAAATCCAGAACTTGGACATGGTATTTCAGTTATTATTCATTTCACAGTATATAGTCAGAACAATCTACTGCTGAATCCTTTCAAAAGTGAAAGTTCAATGCTGGCTGGCAGAGGAATAAAATAAAACAAAAGTGTATTGTCTTTCTTCAAATTAAAAAAGAATTCAAGGTACACAATGGAATTCACTAGGTCTGAACTCATAGAGAAAGACAAAAATTCGATTCACTAAATAAATATAAAAAGTCTTCAGAATCCAAATATGGCTAGGTAATTTTTTCTTTTTCCTTTATATTCAGATTGTTGCAAGTCTCCATTTTGAAAGTATTTTTGTATTAGATTTTAATTATTATCCCATCACTGTCCCAAATACATTCTGGTAAGTGACTAAATGTAAAAAAAACCCTGGGGAATCTAACAAACTGAACTTGATCACACAAGCAGTGCATGCAGTTAAGCTCCATGTTAGCAGAGGTTATTGCTGTCAAGAAATCAAAATGTCTGACTGCCAACGACTACAGAAAAATCAACTTAAATCAAAAAAACTCCAAACAAGATTGAAAACGGTTATTTTAAAATCACCCTCCTGATTAGTAATTTAAGTAATTTGTATTTAGCCTGCATTGAAAAATTACAGAAGATTATCAACTCTAAAACCAAATGGCTCAGTAAAAACTGTATTACCAATGTTTCAATTGTACATTGGAATGTTTCAATTGTACAACGTGTGAAGGCAACATTGTATTGCAAACCAGCAGAGATTATCAATGTGTAAAGTAAGTGCTTGTCAGAATGCTAATTGATCCAGTCTTATGGAAGCATTTTACCTCCATTAGCTCACACAAAAAGAGGATATTGTGTCAACTGGAAAGAAAACTTCCCAAAAGACACTAAATTGTACCTCTTTCTTTAACAATTTGCTTTGTTAGCCGGTGTTTTTTCTAATACAAGGAAACAAAGCTGCAAGTGTTTGAGGTTTTCCTGTGCTAAGGAGGCTGTTGGATGCAGAAGCTTCATTTTCTTACCTGCAGCTGCCATGTGTTCACTTGTTCTAATTGGCTGAAATCCCACAAAAGGTATCTGCATCGATAATATTAACCCCACAATGTAGAAAGTGCTATATGCTAGGAGAGAAAAATGTGAGGAGAGGGGAAGAGAAAGATGGGAACAGAATTAATACACGTTTGAAAAAGCATTGGCTCCATCTTCAGAGAGGAGTCCACCTTGTCCCCTAACTCCACTGACAGCAAAACAGAACTGTAGTATGCTAAATATTTCAGCCATCCTAATTACTTTTTTCTTCACTGACTAGAATAAAGCTGTCCATTGCAACCCATTTTAGTGGATGTAGCAGCATACTGTTCTTTCAAATTGCACTGCTTTATCTCCTCCTAGGAAAATAAACCATTTACCTAAGATTCTTCAGCTTGTAAAAAGTTTTCTCTTCCCATCTTGGTTTTGAGAGTCATGGATGTAGAAAGAGCTCTCAAATAACAACTGACATAGGAAGCTTTCTATATGAGGAGAAATTGAAGGGACCAGACCTCAAAAAACCAAAATATTTAAGAGTCCACTACTTCTTCAGAAAATGCAAACAGGCACCATTGTTCTTTATGTAACACAAGAGCAGAGGGAAGGTGAGAAATTGAACCACAATAGAATTAAAAATTAATATTAAGCATGTGGATTGACAGATCTGTATCAACCCTGGGGATTTACAACTCCCAGAAAACAGAGGCCAAGAGCATCATTAATTACTATTATTAATATGAATCCTTATTGTATATGCATTAACATTCATATACTTTATTTTGAAAGGGGTTTTGATCCTCAATATTACAGGGTGAAGAAGAGATGGAAGGAGAAGATAAAAATACCAAATCTGAAAAGCCAGGAGGCTGATTATATTTGAAGTAACCAGCCAACCTAAAGTCCAAATGAAGTTCTGTTCCTTCAGTGGAAAACAGTAATAATCCACCTGGCCATATTTTTATACTCCTACAAATCCTAAACCACTATCTGGCTATAGATAACCTGGATCTTAGGAGGAGATCCCTGTTCTCATGGAGTCCTTTACCAACATCCATGAGGCTGGTTCTGAGGAGTGCATCACTGAGCAGTGGTGTCACTTCCATAGCACCTATGTGGTGGCCTTGCTGAGGGATTGTGCTCCCAGGGCACTGAGTTCCAAACCAGGCAGAAGGGATGGTTTATTCTTTCAAGCACCTGTATTGCACAGCTTGGCCTAGCTACTCACCTATGCCCTCTTAAATCACTGAAATCCATTTTTGAAGAATTTGCTACAACATAAATCATTTACTGTACCATGCAACTGTTACAACACTGCCATCCTGTGGAAGCTCAATGGTTGGCATAAATCACTACATTTCACATTTGCTAGACCACTGTAAATCATAATTTTTAAGCCCAGTCCTGCAACTGCTATACTTGCTATGTGCACTGCCCACCCCCATCCCAATCCCTTACTTCCACTTCTTTCAAAAAGTTACAGAGTTCCTGACACTGAAAAGATTTTAAAAAAAGTAATTGACACAACATGACAATTTTTCTAGGAACTTAGAAACATCAGGACAATATATCATCACAAACTTTTAATGTTCCTTTATATTCTACAGTTTGCACAGTCTTTGCAAAAACAAGAAGTTAATTTTGATTCCTGCATGCTGTTCTTATGGTTATAACTTTGACCAACTCTAGAACAAAACCATTCTGACCTGCTGTGGATAAAGTCATTTACAAAGAATTCAATTTGCAGTACACCACACAAACACAGGAAAGACCTACTGAAAAGCTTCTCAGGAGAGTATAATCATATACTGGCCACATACTTTCAATTAATGGATTACAATCACCAGAAAAAAAACACTCAATCTGAAATTTTAGAACACTGAAGTAGTTGATACAAATATATGCCTGTTCACTGTTTTAATGATAAAATACAAGACATGTAACAAAGAATTATTGAAATGAAGTTTTAAATTCTGGAAGATCCTCCTGTGTTTTATTAAATATTATGGAAATTATACAGAACCTTAAAAAATTGTATGAAAAACTATAAAATTGAAATGTGCAAACATAACATAAATCTATACCCTTCCAAGTGTAAAACCATTTATTTTTAAAATATATGAGAAACTAAAGAGAGACTAAAATAATAGAAAATAGTATCAATGGTTGCTGTATCTGAATAAAGAAGTTATTCACCTCTCTGTTAACACACTGGAATTGTAAGCACTTTAAACTAGAGGATTAAACTAGAGGATCTGAATGAAAGGCACTGGCCACAGTCAAGATGAAAAAATAAAAGCACAGCTTGAGCTTTCAAATGGAGGTAGCATCATCACTATTGATGCCAAATGGGTCAGAAGCTATCTGGCTAATAAAGTCATCTGCCTTCCAGCTCTAAAATATTTTAAAATTGGCAAACCCTTCACATTCTGGGAATTTTTACTCATTACATGATTCTGAGTTACATTCCCAGATATATCAGTCAAGTCCCACTAACCTTTTTCTTAGTGTATGAACATTCTTATGAGAAATATATACCAAGAAGTCTTAAAAATTTGGTTCTGACAAATACTGTTCTCTACATTTATGTTACATTGGATTAAACTTAACACAACCTTTATAAAACAGCTCATGCTAGATTGAAATAAATTTAATCAACTGATCTGGAGATTAAAACCCCCAAAATTCTCCATAACAGCAAAAAGTATGTAGCTTTTACTAGCTATTGTCAGCTGACAATATTTTTCAAAAGTTTTAGCTGCACATGGTAAGTTTTTTAAGAATTATAAGACTGTTGCAGGCACAGTAGCAATTGCAACAGAAACTCTCCAAATATCTTTATTCTCCCTCCTTCAAAACTCTTGTAAACTCTTCTCCCTATCTGAATAGTTTGGAGGTGAAGCACACTCGAATTTCCTCTCAGAAGTGCTTGAACATTCTTACCTGTTTTACAAAAACATCCCGTTAAACAAACCTAGAAATGACATAGTAATGTGAGATGTACAGACTTCTCTAGGGCTTCCCATGAAAGCTTAAATTAAGACAGCAGTTGCAATGAAACAGCAGAGCACTGATCACATTTTCATTCTGACATCTCCATGGCAGTACATATCCCTTGCTGCTGAAGGGCAATAACATCTCAAAACACTGCAGCTATTTGCAAAACAAACATCTGCCAAACCCTTTAATTCCTATGAACTTGCAGTACTATTTTTCCCACATGAGTTCAAAGACTAGTTAATTTAAAGCTGAAAAGGCAAGAGCACTTATTCTTTATTGTTTCTGGCTACCATATTGCTTCAGGATTTTATGATTAGTTGATCTAATTTTCTCTTGCCTAATTCATAGAAATCAGAAAATGAAAATATTCAATAAAACAATTTAAAATGGAAAACAAGATGAATTACTTTCCCCTTAAGTTAGGAAGAAGTAATTAATGAAGAAGTTAACTAATACTAACATTTCTAAGATGGGTTAGAGCTTCCTCTTTCTGTCTTTTTAAAATTTTAATGAATTTCCAATGCTTAATTGCATAGAGCAGCAAAGAAATATGGAAGCAATGTTTAAAGTTTTGATAACAAAAATTCAAAACTGAACTTGAGTAAGTTAAGCAATTGCTGTGATATATAATGGTTCACAAATATGTACAATGAGTAAGTTCTCTAGCAGGGACTAAAAAAAGCATTAAAAATAATTGAAAATGCAAAGATAAAAGAGTATTAAAATGAGGAATAAAAATATATTTACAAATATGAAACGCTTTGTGATTATGCTTCAGCTCACATTATGTTCTCCACCGACCTATGGTAAAGGCTTCACATAAAAAGTATTCCAGCTAACTTCTAAATCTCTGAATACCTGAATTGCTTACTAATTATTCCATTCACACACCTACATCATGGCCAACTGATTTTATTGGTAAAGTGTCAGTAAAACCAGTTTACACAGTATTTAAATGTCAGGCAAATCAATTAAAAAGTTAGGCTCCCAGGATCCCTATTCAAACATTCCTGAAACTGGAAGGAAGGCTGACCAATTAATCCAACAAAATTTTAAGGATTCTCATGGAGTGGACAGACTCTTACTGTGCATGCCTTTCCTCAGTGCTCTAAAACTTACATGACTGCTCAAAATTTCTTATGTCTTTATCTAGATGTTTACATAATTTCTGCTGTATAACTTTAAAAAATACCAATTGTTTTATATACTTGGAAAATAAAAAAATATAAAACATTATTAAAGGCACACATGTAATGCATATTTACAAGACATTAATAGGGTTCTTCTACATCAAACCAACCATTTTTCTTTGCCATGCACTAGAAAGAAAAAAATTCATTAGCAGCAATATATACGAAATTTTGGAAGTGTGAGTATGTTTCAACTCCTTATTTCCATGTTGTAGAAAATAACTGCCTATAATCAGTAATCAAATTAATACAACTCAATCTGATATGCAATTGCTTAACACCCACTTGATACACAACACATCAGTACAATAATTTTGTATCTCATATTTTAAGTATTTGAGAATGACTTCGCAATGAACAGAACTTACCAATGTAGACTCTCCTGCTGTATCTCTGCATCAGCAACAGAACAAACACATGCAGTGGAATAAGGTTGATGATGAAAACATAACCACCCCATGCAGAGACCTAAGACAAATGGAACAGGAAATTAGATCTGAAAATATCTGCAAATTCTTAGGGCAGCCCATGGTGAATTTATACATCTTGATGGTCTAACAAGAAAACACATAGCCCACCTACACAAGCAGTCAGAACCACTACTAATACCACCAGAATCCTTCTCAATATATATTATAAAAGAAAAACAAACCACATCAAAGCCTACATATCAGAGGTGTTTGAAATGGGCTGATGGATTTCCTAAGCTACCCTTCCTGGATCTCCTCCTTCCAAGCTAATCTGGCCATACTGGCAAACTAGAATGTTATGCTGGAGGCTTTTCCCAGTGGTGAAGGCTGCAACACAAGGCAGTAGAAGGATCTGTAGGGCCATGACCTGGGCTTTGATGATCTTTGTGGGTCCCTTCCAACTCAGGATATTCTATGATCTCACGCAGGATCCAAAACTTTCTTTTGACAAAATTTAGCACCATGCCCTTTCTGCCAAGGACAGGGAACATTATCTCCAGCTAGAGAGGGAAAAGGGAGCAACGTGCAAAACTCTGGGACCAGAGCAGCCAGTGCAGGTTGCAGTGTAGGGAAGTGAACAAAAGGAAGAGTACGGATGCACATGAAAGCAGGAAGGACTGAGCACTGTGGAATGATATACAGCAATATTAAAGACATTGCAAACCTGTGGCAACAAGAGCTGTTGAGAAGGACTGGTGTACTTAGAACTGAAACACTATAGTGTTATTAACAGATTGCTGGTTTAGGTGAGGATTTAATGAGCTATCATTACAATGTGCCATCTAAATTTCTAATATATTTAGAAAGGCTCATATTGACTAGACAATCTGTATTTTAACATGTCCTCTTGTCATATTACAGTCTAGACTTCTCCCATATGTAGCACGCCTAACCTAGATCTTCATTTTTAGCATGCAGTAGCTAATGTGGTTTTCACTTTAATTGTACTTTAGGGTTTAGATTCCTGTAGCTATTTTTAAAGCCCTAGAATCCAAAAAGAAACCCAAATGACTATGTTCTATAGAACAAATTCTAAAAAAAACATGAGGCCAAGATTACTGTCTTTTGACACTAATACTACAAACCCCAGCATTTCAAAATTTATGGTAAGCAATTCAGACAATGTGAAACAAGTAGAATAAAATAATCTATATTCTCTAGTGACTCATTTCAGATTATCAAAATCCTATTGCCTAATTACTTGTATGAAGTATTCACGTTTTACACAGGTAAGTTTATTTAATGGGAGAAAACACTGACCTGGAGACAGGTAAGACAGAAGAGAGCTCAAACATGCAAATAGAACACTGTCAAATTCAGGGAAAGGTTTGAGTGAAGGAGGTCACAGTTTGCAAGACCAGAGACCTGCATCCCTAATTATCAAAATATGAACCCAAATCTAAGCACTGAAAATTGAACTGAACATGCACTTTGGAACTTTTCAAACAAAACTGAGGCATCCTCAGATTAGCAAAAAGAGTGGAGACATACTATTACTCCTACAGGATTGCTTAATGTAAAGCTTTCTTTTATTTTACCTCCTTGCCATGAAAAGCCATATGAAGCAGAAGCTGATGAAGTAAAACAAAGGCTAAAAATATAAATCCAAGGAGAAAACACCCTTCTCTATATTGAATCTAATGCAAGGCTATGAGTCAAATCACCACAGCGAGTTAGGTATATTATAAGGTATATATAGTTTTCAGGAAAGATTTGTCAGTTCATGCAATACCCATTCTCCTTTCAAGCTGTTATCCAAACTTCCCATTCAAGGACTGACTCTTGGGACCTCAAAATTGTGATTTAGCTTCCAACTTACACTGAAAATGACCAATTCCATCCGAGAAAGACAAACTATTACAGTGTAACAAACAGTACAATTATGCTTTGTCTTAAAAATTTACTCAAGCAAAATATCTAGAAGGGCAACTACACAAAATTCTTTCCAAAAGGGAAATACAATGGAGGATATCACCTATGTGGGATGAAGTACATACAAGCAATAAAATTCTGTCATCTAATCACTAAGATGTGGAGCTAAGCTACAGATGAATCTGAACCTTTCATGAGCTGATAGAACTTGAAAGGAAAGTAACAACACCCCTCATTTACATTCAAGGATTGATTGTCACGATGACATTGATTCTTAAGTTCTGTTACCATGTACACACACGATCACATACTCTCACAATCAATCACTCTCACATACAACCCCCACACCAAGAACCTGTTATGGTGTGATTTTTAGCAGTAAAATTGTCAAAGTATTGTATTTGTTATTTTTATGTTTATGAAGGCACCTTTAGAGAATCCTACCAATAAACTGGCACAATAGAAAAAAATACTGTGCTATATAAATATAAAAATTCGAAAACTTACTCGCAGCTTTTGTACTGGACTCAAACATGTATCAAAGCTACAGGACCTTTTCACTACAAAGCTATATAAACAGCAATGTTGTCTATAAAGATGTGGCTCTATATTAAGCAATGTGGCAAAAAGGAGGAGAAATGGAATGATTAAATGTACTCTTAACAAGAAATAGCTATCTTAGCCTCTTTGGTCACAGACACAAGGCTATTATCTCCTGTATTAACTGCAAAAGTCTCTCAGGAAACCAAATGGACATTAAAGCTAGAGGAAAACTAGACAGCATCCAGACAACCTTTGAATTAACCTTGACTTTAAGGTACATAAACCAATCCAGAACCTCCTTGTTTTTGCAAACTTAGTTACCTGATGGTAGAAAAGTAGTATTTGAGACCTCAGTCTTAACTGTCACCAAGCAATTAGCCTGGCTGTCTCAGCACTGGCTATTTTGAGGATAATTTATTTTTCAAACAGCCACAAAAAGCTTATCAGTTAGGGGGGAAAAAACCCCATGTTTGACTCAAACAAGAGAATTCTTAATGTTTCAGAAGATGGAGGAGGGGGAAAACCAGTTCCCTCCATTTTTCTATTATTTTAACTCCTCATGTTTATTACTGTTTTCCCCCTTTGTCAGCCCTTAGGAAAAACTCTGCAATAGCCTTCATTTTCATAGATTAAGAATGAAAAGGGCACTTATGATCATTTATTATGACATTGAAGTCATTCATCAGTTCTGGTGGTAAGCTTTACTTTATGGCAAAATTATACCCATAGAAATAGCTTTCAAAATTATAAAAATGTAACTTTGTCCTCACATTCTAAATATTCTGATTATTATTGCATTATAGTAATGACACACAAACACATTAATATTAAAATTATACCTTAGTTTACCTGTACCCAAATGAAAATCCAACTGAATCAGAGTACATATTCACAGCTCGGGAAAAATTTTAAGTAAAGTTATTATATTTCCATTTTTTTTCCCCAAAAAATGCTTTAATCATGTTGATTTAAATACTTTACCTTTACATACTATGATGTTTAGTCATATATTTAAGGTTTATTAACAATACAAAGCAAGAATTTTATATTATGGCTCCAACAAAGATGAAAATATCCTTCTTCTCTTCTTTGTCAACATATGGATTATGTAAGTTACTCAAATAGTTTAGCTATTATATATATAAAAGCCTTACCATGTAAAAGTAGGATAGACAGCAGCAGATTGTCCAAAAGACTGACCCAGTTTTCACAGACTTCACCTGGAAAAATAACCAAGTCTTTATGAATGACAAATCCTGGACAATACCCTAAAGTTTCATCCCAAAACAATTGTTGAGAGAACTTCTTTAGCCCGCACCAAATTATATTTGATGCTTTTGAACTGACGTCCATAACACAAATGCAATTCTTTCACACACAAAAGGAGGTTTAGGTGTATTTCTCTGGCAAAAGCATACAATCCAACTCTCTGCCTTATGATCTGATGTAGAAAGGTAGTTGCAATGGCTCTGTGCTACTTTCTCTGAGATGTTAGAGCACTTTATAATTCTACGTGAAGACCATCCACGCCTTAATTTGTCCAGCATCCAACCCAACTCTGCCATTACAGACAGAAGAGCTATTCCAAAAAATTCACTTAAGGTTAACAAGAGCATCCAGATACTACTAAAGGTTTAGCAGGATCCAGAAACTCCCCCAGGAATATGAATTTGTCTGAAACTGATGGGGGTGACTGTGGTGAGGGAGAACAGGAATGAAGAACAGACATTAAAAAATGCCAGAAAGTTGTCTATAAAATGTATTTGATTCTACAAGAGTTCATGCAAACATTATTGCACTCTGCAGTTTAGTTAAATATGAATTCCATGAGAACAGATAAGTGCTATCATATCTCAGTTACTCTAAAGTAACAACACAGGTTGATTCTATTATTGTTATCAAACACAGCACACCTTTCCAGCTGCAGCTTATTCTAAAACCAGATTAAAAAAACCTGCATTTAAGTAACACCAGTAACACTCAGTCATGAAAAATTCAATTCTCTTCCATTATATTCCTACCAACTATATCCCAAGTTTGAAATATTCTAAAGCTAAAACATTTGTGAATATGCATCTACTTATGAAATCAGAATTTTTGACAAAATTATGGAGAAAGTTGTAGTGACCATGTACTTACACGGAGCCCTCTAAATGAAAAGTGCAGGCATTCCAGAATACACAAGAGACAGTACCCTACAGTGTCTGTGCTGAATTAACAATATAGTTATGCTATTTTTGTTATTTCAAAAGTAGGTTCAACAGTCCAGAAATACTGCAGCTTCCCTAAACTCCTTCATGCAAAACTACCTTATGGATGAAATTCTACACAGATTAAGGAGAGGCAGACAT
The DNA here is from genome assembly GCA_034509185.1 of Euphonia xanthogaster. Classification (NCBI taxonomy): domain Eukaryota; kingdom Metazoa; phylum Chordata; class Aves; order Passeriformes; family Fringillidae; genus Euphonia; species Euphonia xanthogaster. The sequence continues at coordinate 41,475,307 of JAYDZK010000113.1, read as the reverse complement.
GCTGCTTTTGCAAGCAGGCAAATTAAAAGACATAAGACTGTGTTTTTTAAGCACACAAGAAACACTAATATGTGACTCTAGACAGCTTTGACCATTTAATTTGGATACTGAACTCAAAGCCCAGACACTCCATACAGTCAAAAGTCTTTCCAGAACACAATTCAAAACACTTCATGTTCAGTCTTCTGCTTTTCACCAGCTATATAAGGAGGCTAACATTTGATGCACACAACACTAACACCTCCAAACCGAAAAACAAACAACCCCTCTGTTTGCTTTCAATTTCTAGACTCATCATCATTTTTATTACTACTACAGGATACACATACTTCAGTGGAACTGTGCTTTTACACAGCAAACTGAAGAGCATGATTATGGAGTGGTTCAGATCATGTGACTTCTCAGTACTTGCCTAATCAAGAGCCAAAGGGAAGAGGGATGAGAAGGAGGAAAATAAGAATTCAATGGATTCTAAGAAAAAATCAGTCATTTGGTTGGAGGAGGAACCAAAAAACCTTTCCAAAGCAAAAGACTCAGCAATTACTTACCCATAAATAGTATGTGAACTGCAGTGCAAAAATAGCTATGCCTTCATTGTCGAAAGATCCTGCTACTGATCGGGATATGTAACCTGGAACTATGGCAATAAAACAGGCAGCTAAAAGCCCTGCTCCCTGGTTCCACAGTTCTCTGGTGAGCAGGAAAGTAGAAATAGCTGTAAGGCCGCTAAAAACTGGTGCTAGAAACACACATACATCTCTTATATGGACTGTCACATTAAGCATATTTAAAATCCAATGTATAAGGCCTGCTGTCACCATCAGTCCTGGGTATACCTACATGGAGATAAAAACCAAAACAAACCAGAACACTAGGTTATTACAGAAAACTGTCGTGGTATGCATGTTTACATAGAATTTGCAATTAAACAATAATTTTTAAGCTGATATAAGCAGTGAGTATTAGCATAAGCTAACAGAATTATTTTCGTACTACTTTAATCATGTTTTGACAACACCACTGAATACCCTAGGCTCTTTTAATTTCATCTAAATGCTAACAATAACATATAATCTACTTCATAAATGAATGAGCAGCATACAGATAATATCCCATCTCGCTTGACATTTATCATATAATGAAAACAATTTGTCATTAAGGTATGGAAGCAGAAACCAAAATCTGCAACAAAATTTCAAGCCAGCTACCAGTTTTAAGGAAATGAAAAAACAAGCCCCAAAAGCCTTAGACATCAAAAAGAAACCCAAAATTTCCCAGTCACATCCATTTTCCTTTAAAATATACCAAGCTATTCTTTCACTTCTTGGTACCAACAGGGAGAGAAAATGTGCTTCAATAATATTTAATTTTTTAAAGATGAAAAGTTGATGGTCAGTCAATTGAATATTACATTTTTCCAAGGTATCTGTTGACATCTCTGGATACGAAGGAATAAACAAAGTCCTGTAAAAATTGAATTAAGATGTGCTCCAGGAAAAGTAGCATATACTTACGCAAACCTATTGAATCCACCACAGAATATTAGAGAACTTTAGAATATTCTTAATAGGAATTCTACCCTCCCACATTTATCAACATTAGAAAAATCAATACATCCTAGACAAGTTAATATGTACTTCACCTACCTTAGTTTCTTTCAAAAACTAAGAAGGACGTTGTATTAAATTAAATTAACAGATGACTGAACATTCCCCTGCATATATTTCAATTCTTTTTCTTAAGGGGTTTTACTTTGTATAAGACAGGTATGGAAAACATGGACTTACATGTTGCATAAAGAGTGTCCGGTTATCTCTAAGATACTACAACAAATGGTACATTTGTTCTAACTGCTACAGGCTCCAAAAACTGCTACAAAAAACTTGTAAATGTCTTTAAGTGGTATATACTAGCATTAAAAAGCTTTAATGAACTTTCACACATTAAGAAACATACAGCTGCATTACTTATTGTTACTAAAGCTATTCCAATGAATGATATTTGCATTCTGATTTGATAACATTGTTTTGTACACCTTTCCTGTCTTGTGACTTGCATTGATACCAATCTTAACTAGTCCTGATGCTTTGTACAGGTGCCACACTGATCTAACTTCACAAGGGCTTCTCCCAGTGAAATCCTAACTTTTTTCCATACATACATGAAGTCTGCTCAGCATACATAATTGGATTAGAACTTGTACCTTAAGAGATTTAGGGAACATTTTTAATGGGTTTTTTCAAAAAAATGTTTTTCCTGTTTTGATTTCATATACCAGAACTGCAGGAGCCATAAGACCCTTATTATTACTTAGTAGAATTTCATATGTAAGGAAGTTCTGCATTTCTTGGTCACAATGTGCTACTAAGGCATGTTGACTTAGTTTCAACAGCTAAAAATTAAAAACATCTTGATATTCCCCCTGCAGCCATCTGACAATTAAAAGCCTTTTTTATTAAGATTCTCCTTTTATCAATATCACATTTGTACTGAAAGTTCAAAAACTTCCTGAGAAGTCCCCTTGAATTATTTTTTACTTATTTAATTGATTTTATTTTAATAAATGTATTATTACAATACTTACAGTTCCACCTACTATTCTTCCTAGTGGATACCATGCTCTTTCATCAAACCAATTTAAAAATTCATAAAAGCCATGAGATGCAAGATGATGTGTTGATCTATAGTTAAACCTAGAAAGAAACAGAAGGATAAGATAAAAATCAAGAGCTTTAGCATCTCATTCACTATGTAAGTACAATTGTCCTCTCTCAACCTGCAGAGTTTTAAAGTAAATTACTAAGTACTATATCTTCCTCACTTCTACAGCCAGTACATATACTACAGACGACAGTTTACAGTTTTTGGTGAGTTCACTTTTGTGTGTGAACATTAAAATGTTTTCTTTCACTCTGATACAATACTCTGGTTATTTTTTGTTATTCCTTTCTAAAACTACTCACTTTCAACTACAATCTATCACATGCAGTCAAAGCAAGACTCCCATTCTGAGACAGGATAGCTACACACGCAGCTGCCCTACTTCATGTAAAACTGACAGGTGACTCATCCAATAACAGGCAACAGGAATCAGTCTGTTTGTTCACACTATCAAACCAATGGCCTTCTTTCAATCAGTATGAATTTACACAATGTAGAACTTCTGTAAATGAAGTTTTGTCTTCAAAGTTTGTACATTCTCTGTTGCAGAGAATTTCTTGTACAACAAATGGTCTCTCACGCACACCTTCAGTTCAGCTGTCCACACTGTATAAAAACCATTAAAAACCACCAACAGATTGCTATTAAGGCATTCATTTTCCAGCTTCCTGGCACAAAATATCTCAAACATTTGATAACAAAACTTTTAAGTTATTAAAATGTCCATTACTTCTTGAAATTAAGTATCAGGCTGCAAGAAGCACTACAATGCACGTCATCCTAAAACACCAACTCTTTCATGATCACTCATTCAAAGGCCAAAGTAAAAAGACTACAGATATTGAGAATGTGAAGCTTCGTAGAGAAAGTTCAGGTAGAGAAAAGCCTGGGTGAACACAGCTTCTAAAACCAACAACACTCACAAAGCCAACCCTTCTAATAGATACCCTAATTGAATTTCAGTTAACCATGTGAAATTCATAAGTTAAAGAAGTATTAAAGATTTTATTCATTAGTTAAGTAGAAGTTCTGGCGACTAAATGGAATACTGCAACAGACGAAAGGTTAGATGGGCAAAACACCACAAAAGACTTCTTAAGACACTGCTAGAATTCAAGCATAGAAAAGACAGTGTGTGTGTTTCTTTTTATCTATTTTATGGAAGAAACCCCTCGTATCAGAAATACACATCCCTTCTGACAAAAATTTTAAAACTAATTCAAATTCTTTTGCATATCTAGGATTCCCAAAATATCACAGGTTTACTTTGAACCAATTCATTTCCACAGAATAAAGCTAAGGTCATTTAAGACTGCAAATCCCGTCAAGTTCCTAATTGTTTAATCAGTACAAGTAGTATCTGAAATAAAACCACATTGAGGTCATGAGCAGATTCTTCATCTACACAGTGGAAGAACAAAAGACTGAAACTCAGGTTCAGATGTCAGCAAATTTGCATGTTTCAAGTGTCTGAACTATCACAGCATCAGTCAAATTATATTAAAAATAAGTAAATAACACAGTGAAGTACTTTCAGGAACACTCTCTCACATCTGTTAAATAAGCATTTATATAGGATACATTAACTCATAAAACTGTGGGCTTTCAGAAGTCATTAGTCATGTTTATATAAGAAAATTCACACGAACATCAGTCATTCTGACCTAGAAATCTTTGATTCAAACAGCAATGTGACATTGGTTTCTAATAAGCCTACAACTATTCCCGTTTGACTAGATTTCTAAATATTAATTAATTCTCCAGTTCTGAACTGTCAACTCTAATGTGATTTCTGAAATGCTGTACCTGTAAAATTAGCCTCTTATCTTACGACAGCAAGGTCTATTGTTAATTTGTTTAGTGACAAGTGCCTGCAGTATGGTATGTAACAAATCAGGAGTTTCATATTGCACAGGACACACAGAATCCATCCAGCTACAGACAGGACTGGAAACACTGAAAACTCACCGAATATTGCTATTCTAGAATTTCAAAAAGGGAACAAGTAAGATATTTACTAACACGAATTACTTTTGAATTTTTCAATCATGATTCAAACTCACAGAGGCTACAAAAGTATGACTAATGTTTACTTTTACAGCATCAAAAGATTAGTTAAACAAACAAAATAGGCAAGAAGAATACATATTGACATTCTCCTCATGTTTCCAATTAGCAAAGCTTCCTAACTGACTTCAGAAGGATGTGAACAACTGTCTTGAGCTTTGGCAGCATCCCATTAAGTCTTTAATAAGAATGAATTACCACTCAAAATTGAAACGCAATGTAACAGCATTTTACTTTTACCACTTCAGAGGTAAGAATTTAATCTTCCCTCCTAATATACTTTTAAACAGACACAAATCTATTAGCCCTTCTTTCAAAAAAGTGATTCTTTTGCCATAAGTGAAAGCATGTAGACAGCTGCGCATGTCTTTGTGGCAGAAGTTACAGGCAATACTATAGCATACTGTGAGAAGACCTGTGAGAACAGGAAACAACCTTCTAGACACAAAAACTAAAACTAAAACTATTTAGAAGCTTAATTCAACACCTCACTTCGACTTAAAAAAACAAAGTGCCCACTTCACCTCCCACTAGGTTACCTGCAAACAAAAATATGTTAAAATGTCAACATAAACCTATGCACACATCACGAAAAGGTTGCTATGATGCTGCATATCAAAGCCAGCTTCAGGCACAGACAAACTGGCAGCAATTGACAGTGCACCAGACTAAAGTCTAGTTTGTCACTCATATGATGATGCCACTATTAGGCTCTGATATCACTTAGCCCTTCACAACACTTTTTTAGGGACAAGCCTAAACCTTGAGAAATTGTTCTCCTTTAAGCTGGGACAGAGAGCGCTGCTAACAAACACCGAGCATCACAAGCAGTCACACCTCCTTACTATCTTGGTACTTTTCAAACTGTGCTTAAAAGGCAGCACAGTGGTATTGTATTTCTACTGCAATGCTATCACAGTACCTGCAACTGTCTAGAGGTTTCACAGGGGTGTAAAACAGCCCTAGAAAATATTAGAAAAACTGCCATCTTTGCCTACATCTGCATCTGGGAGATTCAGGGGCTGCAGCTGAGGAAAGAATCAGAACGGAGGCAAGATCAGCCACTGCTGGGTAGAGGTTGCATGTCAGGTTTGGGGGTCACTGCCTGCCCCAGCTCTTCCAGTTGCAGCAGCAGCAAGAAGAGGTGGCATTTAGGGTTTTCATCCAGCCCTCCTTCTGACCTACTCCGTCTTATCCAAGCAGACACTAGAACTGAAGTACACTGCTGATTGCATTGACTAAACAGTATGCACCATGATGTGACAGAACTAGAGCAAAGGACAGGATCCCTTTTCTGCCACCCTCAACACTCGCATCCATCTGATTTTAAAGTATGGAAAGAGATTACCCATTTCCCAAGATTCCCTCTCATCCTCCCTCACCCCCTTGAGGCAAGTCAATTTGAAACATACCTGAGAAGAATAAAGAAAAAACTTATGTGAAGCACATTTTAATTAAATACTTAGCTAGAAAACCTGAGTGAAATATTCAAGTTCTCAGTCGAAGCTCTAAAGAAGATACACACTTGCTAAGATTCAGCTAAGGGCCTGACACCAGGAAGCACTGACTTATTTCAGTTGATGTTCTAGGGGGAAAAGTGATGTTCTGCTGCTCTCCCTGCCTCTTTCTGTCATGTCTGTAGTTTGAATTATTTCCTCCTCCAAGCTAAGCTTTAAAGGAACAAACAATCCTAAGTCTTTGTACATTTCAGAATTTAAAGTCTCCACCACCAAACCAGGCTGGTATTGTAATCTGAACCTTGAGGGGGATGCTCTAATGATCACCTAAGTGCTCTGTGTATGGTACCATTAATTTCGTGGCACTGTTGGAGATACCTACATTACAGCTGCTTCAGTAGACAACTGGAGGTAAGTTAATAAAAATACTGTTCTCATTTCATATATTTTAACATAGAACAGAGTATAAGCAGCAACTGCAAAATAACTGAAACAGAGGCATAATCTTTTTTTTAGTAGCAACATTAATTTAGAAAGCTTAACTAGGCAACTTGCAAAGCAAAGCCTGTGAAGTTTTCACTTATATATTATGCACTGTTAATACATAATCTTCACTATCTGTTCATGCTTAGGTTTGATTTTTATTCCTTGCTATGAACTGCCTTTTTGATGACACAAGGCAATACTGTAGGATAATTACTTAATGCTAGTCACAGCAATCACTCTCTATCCAGGAGCTACAGAATTCTCCAGCACTTCGCAGCAACAATTACTGCTATATTTATAAAGAGACATCTTTGACGTTCCTAGGTTTAGTATTTCCTTGACAAAGTACTATTTAAGGTGAGTATTAAAATAAAATTCAGCCTACTGAGAAATAAGAACATATAGAAAAGAATAGCACATGTATGGCAGTGAAGTTACTTCATCCACATCTTAACAACACTTAAGGCAAATTACACTGACAGCAATGGAATTCAGTTGACCCCTCGATTCCAAGAGAGTGCAAGATCAGTGTGTTGCTTCTTGTGGGAATGGTGACTGTCTAAACCCCAATCAATTTCATGCTATTATTGCCCCATCATCTAGACTTTTTATCCAGCATTTTACAGCCATCTGAGAATATGTAATCTCCTTACAAGCAGAATCTGTTGAAAATTTTCTAAGCCTTCAATTATAAAGGCTTCTGTGCTTTAAAAGTCTTCAGCTGCAGATGCACAAAATTTTCACATCTGCAAACTCAGAAAAATGACAAGATGCAAACTGTGAACATCACAAGCTATAGGAGTAATTCTAGGAGTCAGTTTTTAATGCAAATGTAGATTACAAAATCAATTTGGTTATACAGAATCTAATTAGAGATGGCAAGTGTAGATTCTTGAAAAAGATAGTTGCAGATTGACTCCATATCCGACATATTCTTTGCATCCAAAGGAAGAATACATTCAGCACTTTATGGAAAATCTAATGAGAAACTTCAGTACCTTCCATTGAAACAAAGAAACATATATACAGTATTCCAAATTAAATTTTAAAACACCTGCTTGCCCAAAGACTATACTACAAACACAAGATCCTGCAAGTCTCATTCTGAGCTCTGTATCTGCAAATGAGCAATTAACACACTGAGTTCTGCATAAGGTTTTTAAAATGGAAGTGTAGAACCAATCAATCACATAATGAATTCAAGGCACTAAGGAAGTCTTTCTCATCAGGAAAATTCTTATTTGTATTGTGTTTATAACCTGGGTAATTATGTGTGGACATTTAAGCCATTTTCAAATAATCAAGATTAGAACTTTGGAGCAGCAATACGTACAGGAAAAAGTACTTATGACACATAAAGAGCCTTTCCTAGTGCCCACAACCCAAACCTAAAGTGTTAGACCTCATAATAAGACTGAAGAAAACATACACCAACCTCTACCTCTCTCATGTGTAAGAACCCATGAGACAGAGGGTGGTCTTCTGTTTACCTGAGCCAAAACTGACAACTCTGCAAAATGGAAGAACCACCAGGCAATTTTATTTCAGAAAAATCTCACATTCCTTTCTTTTTAACTTACATTCATGTTAGTGGAATGGTTTTATTAGGTACTAAGTCTAATACATACACTATATAATTAACCCCTAATTAGCACATTATACATACATACATATATATACATATGTACATACATATATATACACACATATACATATACACACACATTTATTTATTTATTTACTTATTTTAAGTCCTTATGTGACCACCAATCTTTTTTTTTTCTGGAATTTCTCTGGATAGATATCTACCATGGTTTTATGGGGAACCTGTTATCACTTTGCACACTCAAGCTTCTGTACCTCACCAGACAACGACCACCCAGGGAGTCATGAGCACATGAACTCTACCCCATCTTTCACAAGGGACACAGAACAGGTTTGCACAGTTCTTGCTAAACTTGATTGAAAGATGATTGCTAAGACAAGTCCACCAGAAAGAAAAAATAAAAGCTTTGACTGATGCAGAGTTTAATATCATCCTAATTCTGATGGTTTTACAGGGTTAAATATGCAATTTTTGATTGTTTAGTCTTTACATTTTTATATCAAATATCTGGATATGTAATTACTCTTAGCAGTCTGAGATAATATCAAATATTTGTGATGGCTACTAAGACTGCCCTACAGAGGCTCAAATGATCTGTAGGGGTTTTGATGCAAGTAAGGCCATTTGAAAAGATAAATACATGTCCTTCAACCTGACTGTCAATCACAAACCTTAGAACAAAAACTGGCAGCAGTACTGCCATTCTGAGTTTCCTCAGGTCCAAAGTTGGCCATGGACCTGCTTCTGATTTCAGATTTCACCCCCTCACAAAAATGTGGCAAATGCTCCCTTGTTATACTAAGCTTAAGTAAGAATGATGATGTAACAAAATGGCAGGAAGTTTTGCAGTGATGTGGCCACCTAACTTCAAAAACGATGGAAATTTTGAGTCAAAGGAGGAAGAAATTTCTGTCCCTGGAATCTAGCTGAGAAACAAAACTCCTCCTTTTTGTAGTATCTTTAGAATAACCCCTGAAGGTAAACCAGGAGAAAGCCAAGCCAGAAAAAAGGTGGATGACACAACCAGCATGGCACACATTTTTTCAGGCCCAACATTCAACTAAGCTCAATGGAAATCCCAAAGAATACCAGAATGTTTATAGAATAACCATTAAGAATTACCATTAAGAATATCAGAATGTCCCCAATGTGTTTAAGAAGGATTACAGCCATCCTACTGCCACTACTTGGCATGGTATTTTCCCTGCCTGCAATAGGATGTTACGCTTAGCAAGTGCTAAAATCAGGAACTGCATGCTGCCAGTAGCTAAATGATAAAAAATTCTACAAGGAGCATACAGTCACTCAGCTTCTTCAGAGAACCCAGGGCACCTCCAGTATTTTTGCTAACAAACTGTGAGCTTTTGAGAGCATTCCATGATCACAATTTGTATTTTTTCACACAATACACCACCATCTGAAACCACTATATGCTTCCCATCACCACTGCAGTGGGCGTATATCTGTCTACAACTTCAGACACTTCCCCTGATGCCGATTAGGTTTTTTATTACTTTTTCTCTGTCTTGCTTTTGAATTATTCCATGTCTCAAGGCAAATTATTATGAAAAGCTTTGGTTTTATCAATATTAAAGACATATTTTGCCAGTGAATTCTGCCATTCATAACATGTAACAACATTTTAGAGCTAAGAAGAAAGTGATGATGACATTTTTCTTGGGACAGTCAAAATTCCCAAGAGGTTTCAAGGACAAGATGGAAACAGAATAATTTGAAATTTTTACAGGCAAAAATGGAATGCTTGTTTTCTTTTTTATGGATGGACATACACTTTACCCCAGATACCACACTACAACTGGCATCCAAATTGATGACAATGTTGATTCTGTACCTTTTGACAGCATCAGCTTCTTGAGAGGCATCAATTCTCTCCTCAATACAGTATTAAATACCACAAACTCAAAAAACCCTATAGTGCTTTGTTTGCTTCTCTCTAAATGCTCTTGGGCTGCTCTGTGGCACAATAAGCCTTGTATGCTGCAACTGTGAAAGCTTTGCACTAAATTCAAGAATATGTTCAAGAGGGTGTTTTTCCAGATCAAATTTGTGCCGTACTTGTTTTAAAAATGATGGAAACAGCTTAACTCCAAGGTCTTCTACGTTAAAGCAGGAAGGAATTAAAAGGCTATTAGCTGCACAATATATTTTAAGAGCAAAATATCCTTTCTGTGAAAAACCTGGTACTAAAAATCAGTGAGGTGACCACGACTGCTTCATGAGAATTAACAGGGAACAGAGGCAGCTAGCCCAAATCCACTTTTTTCACCATCTCCTAGTATAGAAAAGCAACTTGTAACACCTAAATAACTACACTGGACTCCTATTAAACTGATCCCAAAAATACCTGCTATCTTGTAGCAAGATCTAGTACGTGTGCAGAAGCAAATAACCTTTGTAATAGTCTGAAATACAGAGTACAAAAAAGGAAAGTTACTGTTCATTGCAGGTACTTTAATTATATTTTAACTTCTTGCGAGTATGTGGCACAGCCTTCATCTCTATTACATAATAAAGTCACCTATATACTGCAACGCTGTGGCAATTGAGAAAGTACCGGCTACACCCAAAATGCATTTGAACCAACTTCACTTCCCATTAGTGAAATTTAAGACATCAGTCTGGATGCAAGATGGCCTGGCAGACCGCTTCTACCCTGTAAAATACAAGACATGGTAAAAAGTAAAACAGGACCCTTAGAAAGGCTCCAGATCCCTCACAACACAGATGATATTTAAGCAGTGACAATCTTATTTCTGGCAGAACATTTAAACAGTTATAGCACCATAGAAGAGCTTTAGCAGAAATTATTTTGTACAACTCCCAATTGTCAAGAGTCTGTTACTTGAACTTTGTAACATGACAAAGGGTAAATCCAACTAAACTCAGACATTAGACATCAAATCACTCTGTACAAATTACAGCAACAGAAGGTTCTTTAGCTCACAGGAATTAAAAGTATCTACAGTGTTGTGGCTGCACATCTAAGTCAGTTTAGCAAGTTAAAATAAGGTAGCTTTTCATCCAAAAATCCTTACATATTTGCTCTTTAGCAGATGCTCTTAATGCATCTGCTATTCTTCCTCCTGCATCTAAGGTCAGTCTCCCTTGCCTGAATTCTCTGACTGTACTTTCTTTCCACTGGTCTCCTGGCAGGCAGATTCATGTTTAGTGCAAGAATCTGGATCTCTCATAGTGCACCTGTTGAACTCCACCTGTTGCTGTAGCGACTTACTGACTTTTTAATACAATAACTGATGAGAAAATAAAAATTGTTTCAGAGTGGATAATACAAAGCAACATCAGAGCAGAACAGACACAGTCTAACTTGAAGAATTTCTGTTCTGTGATTAACAGCAGGTTAAAGACCTAATTTTATCTAACTTGAGTATGTCTGCTCAAATTCTGCTTAACCCTTCAGTAACCAGGCATAAATAGACACAAACATTGCATTCCCAAGCACTGTAGAACCAATCAGACAATTTTCACCTGTGGGTATGTATGTATATAGATAGAACTACCTGCAGAACAAACCAAACAATACACAGAGGGTTTACAGGAACCTAGAGACAGATCTAATTACGCCCTTAACAAATTAAACTGAAAAGAAAAACACATGAATAAAGCCCAAAGTGGAAAGGCATAAGGGAAAATAAAAAGTATTCCCAACTCTAAGATGCCTTGTACTAAATTATACATGTAAATTTAGCTGTGGCAGTTATCCTTCAACTAACCTTTGCTAGCTAAAAGGAGTGCAGAAGCGCTCCTAATCCGCTTCTGTCCGCAAATCGGACAAATTAGCTTGAATCACAGCTAAAAAGCAAACCACTCTAAAGACGCCATAAAAGACAACAAAAAATGCTTCTATAAATACATTAGCAACAAAGGGAGGGCTAAGGAGAACCTCCAGGCTTTGTTGAATATGGAAGAAAACAGTGACAAAGGATGAAGTACCAAATGCTTCTTTGCCTCTGCCTTTTAGTGTAAGACCAGCTGTTGTTCGAGTACCCAGCTCCCTGAGCTGGAAGACTGGGATGAGCAGCAGAATGAAGGCCCTATACTCTAAGGGGAAATGGTCAGCGATCTACTGCACCACACAAACACACAAAAACCTGCATAGGATCCATCCAAAGGTACTGCGGGAGCTGGCAGAAGAGTTCACTAAGCTATTTTCAATAATGTCACAGCAGTCCTGACCAACCAGAGATCCCGGTAGACCAAAGTCAGCAAATGTGATGTCCACCTACAAGAAGGGTGTGAAGGAGGATCCAGAAAACTCCGGGCCTGTCAACCTCACCTTGGTGCCAGGGAAGGTTATGGAGCAGATCATCTTGAGCACAATCATGCAGCACATACAAGACAACCAGTACCAGCCCCATTCAGGATGGGTTTATGAAGGGCAGACACCTCTTGACCAACCTGATCTCCTCCTATGACAAGGTGACACTTAGTGGATGAGGGAAAGACTGGGGATGTTGTTTATCTAGACCTTACTGCAGTCTTTGACAGCACTCCCACAGCATTCTGGAGAAAGTGGCGGCTCGTGGCTTGGACAGGTACACTCTTTGCTGGATGGCCAAGCCCAAAGAGTGGTGGTGAATGGAGTTGCATCCAGTTGGCAGCTGGTCACAATGGTGCTCCCCAGGGATCAGTGCTGGCCAGGCCAGTTTAATTTCTTTGTCAATTATCTGGATGAGGGATCGAGTGCACCCTCAGTCAGTTTGCAGATGTTGGGTGGGAGTGTTGATCTGCTGCATGGCAGGAAGGCTTTGCAGAGGGATCTGGGCAGGCTGGAATGATGGGCCAAGGCCACTTGTATGAGGTTCACTTGTATGATGGGCCAAGGCCACTTGTATGAGGTTCAACAAGGTGAAGTTCTGAGTCCTGAACTTGGATCATAACAATCCCACTGAACACTGCAGGCTTGGAGAAGAGTGGCTGGAAAGCTGAACGGCGGAAAAGGACCTGGCTCAACGGCAGGTTCAACATGAGCCAGTCTGTGTCCAGATGGCCAAGAAGGCCAAGGGCATCCTGGCCTGTATCAGCAGTAGTGTGGCCAGCAGGACCAGTGCTGTGATTGTACCCCTGTGACAGCAGTACTGGTGAGGCCACACCTCAAATCCTGTGTTCAGTTTTTGGACAAAAAAGAACACTGATGTGCTGAAGCAAGTCCAGAGAAGGGCAGTGAAGCAGGTGAAGGGCCTGGAGCACAAGTCCTATGAGGATCAGCTGAAAGAGCTGGGTTTTTTCAGCCTGGAGAAAAAAAGGCTTATGGGGAACCTTATCACCCTCTGCAACCACTGAAAAGAGGTTGTGGCCAGGTGGGGTCAACCTCTTCTCCCAGGTAACAAGTAAGATGACAAGAAGGAACATCAAGTTGCGCCAGAGGAGATTTAGATTAGGTATTTGGAAAAATTTCTTCACTGAAAGGTTTGTTAAGCATTGGAACAGGCTGCCCAGGAAGGGGCTGACTCACCAACCCTTGAAATGTTTAAAAGAGGTGGGACATGCTAGAGCTGGGTTAATGGTTGGACCCATTGCCCAAAGAGGTCTTTTTTAACCTAAATAATTCTATGACCTCAACTATTTTAACTGAATTTATTCTGAAGCAGATTAAAAGTATCCACATCTATTAATACAGTCCAACAGAAGGGATCATGGCCCCTAGCTAAGGGCAAAAAGAGCTCCAGATGCTTGCAAAGCGACTGTATATCCTCACACTGGAGCAAATTAGTGTGGGAATAGGATGTCACCAATAAAATAAACAAAGACCAGAAAAGTAGCTGAAAACTGAAAGTGGCCTTCATCCTTCCTCATAATACACAGAGTGGAATTTATCTTTCTAACCATATTTTGCATTCGGATACTTTCAGTGCCTGATTTAGTCTCAAGTAAGTATGCAAGCAGAATTTAAAATGAGTTATGAACTACTTCTACTTTGTATCTTTCATACTGCTCCAAGTAAGTCTAAACTACACAGAAACCCAAAGTGTTTGCTGAATTTAATGTAACCTGTTAAGAATTGTACTTTATAGTTACCAGTGTTTCTTTAAAGACTATGCACAGGAAACAAAAGTGTAATAACAAAATGTTATTTGCTTTTCAGGTATTCTCACAGAAATACTAAAGATTAAGTGTACTGTGATGACTGCAGTGCTCAGCATTTAATTCAGTATTTATAATTAATATTAAATTCCTGCCATGTACAATGTGAAATTGAAGTTACATGTTCATTTTCTCGTTACGTGATAAAACTTCTAGTATTGCTCAGCCTTACTCGACCGTAGATATTGAGCTATTTCACTGTGCTCCTCTGTCATTTCAGTAAAATCCCATGAATGCTCAGAAATGACCTTAAAACGTGAAGGTGGGGGAACACTTGAGCTAGGCTTGCTATTACACACATATGCTTTGAAGCTGTCACAAATGTTATTAAAAAAATATTCAGAGACTACACCCACCACTGCCTCATCTATCTTATGTCCAGGAACATGCCCTTTCAAAAGCAAACCACCTCTTTGACCAGCCAGCTACACTGGTATACAGTTTGGTAGCTATAGCCCCTCTGTCTTAGAACATTAAAAGGATGAGTTTCATTCCTAAAGCCATTTTATTAAATCAAAGCACATCCTTCTGCTGCTGCCCCAATGTGACATAAAATGAATTTGTGGCTGTCCATGAAAATGGGGAAAGTAGAAGACTAAAGCAAGAGGTTCAGTTTCAGTTCAGGTGGGGCTGAAAAGCTGTGTACTGCAGGGGTATGTAAGAGTTGTTGGGATGGACCTGGTATAAGTTCTCAAGGGACAGTTCTTAGGTCACATAATCCTAAATCTTCTCTCTTCTTGCTCTCCAAACATGAATTAAGCTGGTCTGTTCCAGGACCTTTCATGCTTCAATCCCCACCAGACCACATGCCCTCTCGACTCTCTCTCCACAAATGCGCTGCTCTGTGGCTTTTTCTTCTTGAAGATAGCCCTGAAAGAAGACAGCAGATGGCACCGTGTGGAACACTCTCACACAAAGCAAAACCATGATGTGCATAGCTAAGAATGTTTTCTTGAAACCAGAGTGCAATGGAAGCATAAAGAAAAAAGAACCCTGAAGCTGACTTACAAAAGCAAAAGCCAGAAAATAAAATTCAGTGATGGAACAATTACAAGCATGACACATTTCACACAAAACACATCATCCAAGCTTGCACCTAACAAAAACTGGGCTTTATTTTGGGAGAGAGGGGCTAATGTTGGTGAAGTAAAGGTGGAATACAAAATTACTACACTAAAAATTCCTTGGCTCCCATTTAGCCATAGGAGAATAATTACAGTTGTCATTACTAGCTGACCTGAGACATCACAAATTAAGATACTGTTGCTAATGTTTAAGGTAGTGTCTCCAGTGTCATGATCCATTTTCTATTTGGCGAATGAAAGATTAAAACTGTTACAGAGTAAAATTAATTGTGAGACACATGCAATAGCTTTTCAGCTGTTACTTCAGACATCTGACAATAGATGAATCATTCTAGTCACCTGAGTAAGATAAAAGTCAAAACACAGTAGCATTACACAGCTTCTTGGAAAATTCAAACACTGCACGGGCTTTCATGACTTTCATTCCACAACAGAGAGTTAGAGAGACATCCATTTACTGTCATTGTTACCATTGATACAATGCCAAAGCTCCAATTTTGTTTTGCTGACTTTCTAAATTAGAAGAATTGCAACTTTAGGGCATTTTATCTATTTTTAGGGCACTTAATCTATTTTATCAATTTTAATCTACCAGAGAAAAAATTAAAGAGGTTTTAAAGACCTTTAATACACAAACAATCAAATATTTCAACCATGAAGATGAAATCACCTTTTTCCAAGATAAATGTTTCAAAAATATTTATGAAATTCTAAGTTATTTAACTGAACTTCCAAATGCTGTTTGGGCTAAGTTTAGGACAAGGAGTTAGCACATTCAATGTATGCAAAAGACCGTATATATATATATGTAAATTTGGGTAAGTACTCAAGACAGGAAAGCTTGTTTTGTTATGTTTTGCTTCTGTATCACTCTACTTTCGAATCCTCTGGCTATAGCACACACATATTCTATTAAATGTGTTCCTCTCAATCAGCTGCATCCTCTAAGAGGTACTTTCTATGCCTAGACTTTCTTAACATATCAATCTATTGTGACGATAGGAATAAAAATAAATAAAATCACATTTCTTGAATTTAAATAAGTTGGCTATCATTTATAGCCTAGTAATTGCAAAAAAGAGAATACAGAGACTGAAAAAATAAAGAACTGAAAAAATGTAGTCACATGTGCTAGAACAGTTTAAAATTACACAATTACATGCTATTCCTCCCTTCTGCAAAATCCATATTAAACCAACAGGATACGGAGTGCCCATCCATACAGTGAGCCACTATTTTAAATAAATGTAAATAATACTTTGTAAAACAGTCTGAAGGAAAATAGGTATCCCACTAAGAAAACCATCAAAAATAATAATCAAGCCAAACTCACATCCTCCATTGCAATGTAGTTGCCCAAGGAATTTGTTTGTTTAAGTGAGGGAAGTTTTGAAAAGGTGTTTTGCAATTCTTCATGGATTATCGGCTGAAGAGATCTTGAACATGCTCTTTTACCTAACAAACTAACATAACCCATTATTTGACTGCCACAGAAAATTATATGATAAGTACTGTAACACCTGGAAGATATTATCATTTACAGTTATTTATGTTAGATGGGCTCTGAAAAAGTAACATTTGATACTGGACTCGGGTCCCCCACAGCAGACAGACATTTTAAATACCAGTTCCTGCTCTTAAAGCACTCATGCACAAATACTCAGTTATTCCTTGTTTAAAACAGACTATTTCTAAAGCGCAGGAATATTGCCCCACATAATAGCAAGCAATTTTGAAGTATAGCAAGTATTTAATTCTCTAAAATGCCAAAGGAGCTTTTACATTGGGAAAGCAGCAGTAAGTTGGGAAATACAGAAGCTGATCTATTTTATTTGTATCTATATCCTTAAATTCATTCCCCAGGCTGCTTCAACTTATGTAAGGTGCAGTGCAGCATTAGGGTCAATTTCACGGTACCCCTCCAGCCCAGACCTAGCAGCTACCCACATTATAAACATCTCAGTTTGATTCCCAGACACAGCTCAGATGAAGACCACAAACTCTGCTCAGCTATGGGGCCGGAAATGCAGTCTACGTGCTGGACATATTATAAAAAGGCTAGAGCAATACATGTCCTAAGTTCACTTTGCCCTCCAAGCAAGTATTAAGACTGACGGCTCCAAGAAGTTTTGCTAAATGAGTTAATAATAATAAAAACATTGTCACACATCCTGCTACAGGGTGCAGGCTCCAAAGGCACCAAAAGTAGTAGCTTTAATAGCTTTCCTAAGTAGAAAGAAGCCCTCAGGAGTAGCCCTAAATGTCAGTACAAATGTACCTCAAAGTGCTTTCAAGAATGGAATTTTCAAAACTTCAGGAGCAAACTCTGCAACACGTGCACTGTTAGACATTAAATGGAAAATAACCTGACTAAATTAGAGGAGATTATTGTGGAACAGCAAAGACACCCCTCTAAACTTAGTGTCCCCTTAATTCACTTAAAACCTATTAGTTCCTACAGGATTTTGAATTTTCTTGCTAACTATACTACCCAAAATTTTTATTCTCCCCTTCCCCCACCCGTTCAACAAGAGACAGGTTCAAAAACATGAGTATTAGAATTACAGGCTGCCAGAACTAGAGAATATTAGAGAGAGTTATGATAGGAAGCAAAGCTAACCTTTATAAACCACTCTAACCCTATGTAATCAAATCAAATTTCTGTTTTAAAAGCTGAACATATTAAACTGTTCAAATAATAGGATATCTGCCAAAAAAAGTCCATTCAAGGATTTTAATCGTAGCATTTTCTCTAGTTAGTCAAGTGTTTGTGAGTGTTTGCTGAAGACCATAAAAAAAAAATCATGGCATTAAAAGCTAAACTTGATGGTTCAGTTGACCCAGCCTACATAAAACACTTGGATATGTTTTCTTTTTCATGTTTCATTCTGCTATCCATAAATCAATAAACGGGTCAACACTTTGCAAGCATTCTCTCTCACCTCATATGTCTTCCACAAGAAGTCTGTAGGGAGTCTCTGCACATGTTTTACGAACACTGCCCCTCCTACCCATCATGCATAAGCCCATTACTGCACCCACATGAAATCTGATGAGGTGTTCACCTCAATTACAAGTAGTGCAAGTGAGGAGAGAAGCACTACGTGCTAAGTAAAGATGGTAGTAGACAATAGTAGACACAGAACAGGGATTTGCTTCTTGCATGACTGCTATTTTATGAGGCCACACAGTGAATTGCTTTTCAGCTGCATCACTCCAACTGAACAAATCTAGCCTGAGGTCTCCCCACTCACAAAGCAGTTTCTGCTACGCCTTCAACTTTGTCCAATGTTCTTTTACCAAATTATTCTCCTTCCATTACACTTCTAATATTTACCCATTTTTGCAATTTCACAAGCAGTAGAGAAGTCCAGTACAGTCAAGTGCACATCATCTTGACTTTACCACCATATCAACCTTACAGAAAAATTTACTTTTCAAAACAGCTCCCTCCAAGTAGGTCAACAATACCTTATAATGGAGAAACCCTAAAAGCCAGGCTAACCTGGCTAACAGTTTCTCAGCCCATGTCATACTGCAATAGAAGTGATCAAAAAGATGCCTGATTTGGATCCCCCTCATTAAAGGGTAGGTGGTGGTGCAGTGGTAAAGCCTGGAAGACTATTCCCACATAAAAATCTCTAACCTTTCCTTTCATGAGCACACAGTCTCCATGGAATCAGATCTGGACTCTACGCTAGAATATTTTTCCTACTATAATAAAATGGTAGAAACGAGTTTGAGTAACCTGAAATGCTGTTAAAATTATTAGTATTACTAGAGTATAAAAACCCATTCAAATGTTAACAGTAAATATAATATTAAAATCTATATTTCAATAAAATAGAAATAGAGTACTTCTCACTTCACAGAATCAAAACTCTTGTGAATGAAAAACATGTAGTAAGTTTTTAATATGAATCTCATGAAATTTGCAACATCTCTATTCAAAGTGATTATATTCAAACTGAATTGGCATCAAATTCTTTCCTGAGGTCTGGAAGTTGTCTAAGATTATAAACAAAAGGAACTGTTTTGGGAAAAAACCCTAAAGTCTGTGAGAAATATTTTCTAAACAGATCCACATTTATGTACTTCACTTGAACAGGACTGTGTGATGGGTTGAAAGGTTCCAGAAAGACAGATCCAGTCTAGAGACCAAAGTGGCTGTCAACTCTCAAGAATTCATTTAGTACACAATCTGCTATTTTCCCAGCAAGAGGCACTAGCAGGGAAACAGTGGCCAGATGAATTACCTGGGTGGGCAGTGGCGATTGGTATTATCGACACTACCCTCTTTATGCAATTTTTTCCCCTCTCCTTATGAACACCAACTTAACATGCTCTTATTCACCTCTTCTTTCATCACCTGTTGCTCCAGTGTCTCAATCTGCTCTGGCTTTATTTGATACACCTTCCCTCTGTCACTCAATCCCAGTTCATCCCATAACATCAGTCACTATTCACATTCCCTCCTGATGTTCATATTCTTCCTCAAAAAGAAGAGATTAAACTGTAATATAAAAACTGGTGGCAAACTAAAATGTCATAGCATTTCAACAATTTACCTTACTGAATTTACTATGACTGCTTCATAGAAAGCAAGAAGAAAAAACAGACTGCACAGTGGGCAACAGAGGAGAACTACTCCAGAAGTCAACTCAGATCAGGAAACTACAACACAAACCCACAACCACCAATGATCGATCAATTCCATACACCACTTCTTATGTTCACTTCAGTCACACTTTGAATTTTAAGGAAGGTTTCATGTCATATTTATAGATGCTAAATTATGTTTTCATTAATGAAACAAGTTTACAACAGCTCAAGGATCTATCTGGCAAACATGATTGATTTGAACATAGCAAAACCTGTATATTTGACTGTGCCTGAGATAAAACTCTCAACTTCCTTTAACCTGCCTGTCTCTGAAACCCAAGCAATGACACTGACCTTAGGTTTATTTTCACCAGTTAATCCCCATTCACCAAACCCCACTAACACTATATTTTGGTATCAGTGATGAGAAAGTGGACTGCTATTATATCTATAAGCCATATTTGCTACCGGGACAATTATGTTACCTCAGAGCGAGGTACAATAAACAACGGTCACCCCTAATGGCAGATAAAAAGATGGTAGTTGAAGAGATCAATGCTGCTGGTCTGGAAGAGCCCAAAAATGTGTATGAGATTGTGGTAGTGCTCTTCATTACCAAGAGCTAGCAGGGATGTAGAAGACAACATTCCCAGCAGGAGAAGGCAGGAACTGACAAAGCCTGCACTGGTGCATCATCCTGCATGTGCAAACTGGTAGGGAGAGGGTCTCATGCTCACACATATGAGCTTTGGTATTCCAGCCTAAGAAAGCTTTCACTAAGGTAACTGGTATTAATCTGACTTTTTGCATGATGTTAAAATTCTCAGGGGAAAGAGAAGTTTGATCTCATGTCATGGGATATGATTAATGATTCAGATACAGTTCTCACACGTGTGACTTAATGGTAAGAACTGTACAAACAGAATGAATGTACTATTTTGACAGTACTCCCTGAAGACTACTGATGTACCAAAAGTTGTTATCATTTTACTTGGTAGCGGTATCAGAATGCAACAGTCTTGCGATATCTATCTCATGCTTATACGTATGCACACATACAGCTTATTTTTTACACATACACACACACATTATATATATATATAATGCAAGCAGCCAAAAAAAATAGCATATGGACATGCTGGAGCTCTACTTTAGAAAACCAGTAGTGTCTGTTCAAGGGTTCCATGATTTTGATTGCCTTGGTTCTGCAGCCAGGTTGACATTTAAGGCAACATCTGACAGTAAGAATGCCCTCACTTGACAACTGAGTTAAATCTGCTGTTATACTTTCATGTGCAGCTTTCACTCTGCACTTGTGTGCACACAGGACCAAAATTAAGCTCTTGGTCCACCCAGCTGCCAAACCAGCCAATAGATGAACCAGACTTCAGACATGAAATCTGTCCATTCCAATGTACCATCACTATCCATGTTTCAAGTTCTTGGCCTTAGAATGAAATCCTGGAATTAAATGCTGGAAGCCTGTCAATGGCACATCTTAATGTGCTGCCTGACTTCACGTATCAGCTCACCTGACCTAGAAGCTGCCAAGAAGTACACAAATTTCTCAAAGTCTCTGGACCAGCTCAAGTATGGAAAGTAAACATGACATGAGAAATAAATCAAAAAGTGAAAATACTGCACAAAATAGGTAGTCAGTGTAAAAAAAAAGCCCAGTAAACCTAGTCATAATGTACAGGTAACAAGTTCTTAAGTGACAGCACAGTGACCTCAAAATACCAGTTTGGTTTTACCTTGCACTGGCATTGTATTTCAGTGGAGATCAAAAATCAAACACCGTCCTCCCTCTACTGCCTTGGCCTATCGTACTACATTTGGGTCATTTCTGGAAGAAATGCCAACACAAGTGAGTCTCAGTGGCTGACTTTACAAAAGCAGCAAATCTCCTTTCTATGCCAAATCAAAACCTAATTTTACTGTCAGAAAGGCAGGTTGAAAGGGATGTTAGGAAAAAAAAAAGTGGTATTTGATCCAATTAATATGTAGAAAACCCAAGGCAATTCTGCCTTTCTTCCCACCCTTGATGGCTCCATATGTGCATACCAGGAAACTGGATCCCTAAGTAAATAGGAAAGCTTTCTACACCTTAGAGGCAACGATATTTTTCAGTTCTAAAGAATAAACGATTTACCTAATGCTCTTTATTTTATCACATATACCTCAGTTTCCTCTCTGGAGCACAAAACAAATATTAGAGAATAGGTGACTGACTTAACACACTGCAAGATATCCCATGCAAGCTTGACAGGAAAAGCCAAAATAATTGAGAAAAATATCAAACTCTTTCACAGTAAAGTCTACAACCACTGTCCTGAAAAAAAAAAATCCAGTTTACCTGGAGAAGCTGCTAAAGAAGTGGTTTAAAAAAATTAGAAACAAAGCACTGCTAGTAGTCTTTTTATAAGCTCCTTTCCCATATTACATTCAGACTTTTAAGACCCTTGCAACATGAAAAGCCATTTCCACCTAGCTACTCCACACTGTTTAAGAGAGCAAAACCATTTTTTACTCTTTCCAACAATTTTGCTGCTGCAATAGAGAAAGACCTTTGTTTTCACTCAGTTTCTACCATTTTAGGTTCTCTTTCCTACTAATTAACTTAAGTGCATTTGCCTCTACCATTTCTGGCATGCAGCAACACAACACTGGCATGATTCTTGACATTTCAACTGCTTCTCACAGACCTGCATTAAAATCAATGAGTTTTGTCAACTTCATCTATTCCCTAATTAACAAGGGTACGTCCAGCAGCACAGGCAGCAATGCCTTCTGTTTGTGTACTCAGGAAGATGACTTTGCATCAATTTACACACTGCTTTAAACCGGAGTTTATCTTTACAGCTAGATCATTACTATGAACTTAACTCCCACAGCACCATTTTAGTGCTCTTCAGGGCTTAGTAAGAAGTTACGCAACTCAGCACTGTAAAATTTTCGTTTATCCAACACAGATGAGTCTTGATTATAAAGATCAGAAAAAATTGGCACAAAAATGTAGGTTGCATGCTTAAAAGTTTCCTCCATAATAGAACGGAGAGCCTTTATGCTTAAATTTAGATTAGAAGGTAACTGCTTCACAGGATACAAACTCAGGTTCATAGTCTCATTGTAGATGTGTTTAAATTATGCTCCCCCTCATTCCTAACTTTATTAACTGGAAGTCTGCACTTCTTCCATTAATTTGTGTCTGCAGAAAAACACTTAAATAATGGGCAATTACTTGACATTTTGAAGATATTTTGAGATACTTGGCTTTCACATCACAAAGGTTTATTACTTCACACAGCATTTAAAAACAAAGCCATTCCTTGTTCTCTATCCACTATTCTGAGTCACGATTTGTGAATGGATTACATTTGTGGGTTGGGGGGGAGAGAAGTGAGGGGGGGGAAAGCCGACTAGAAAAGAGGAAGTTGTGCTTTTGAAAGTATCAAAGTGTAGTGCATGCTTTGCAGAGAAGTACAATTGCAGCAACGATTTTAGGTGAAATTTAACACAGAATATCTAGCATGCATTTCAAAACGAAGCATCTCCTTCCTTCGTGCAATTAACAGTGAGACCCAAGACATAAAATTTTAAATTAAAATCTGACAATCCACTATTCTAAAGTCATCTGCCACTTACCCTACTTAAAGTTCTAAAAACCCCACGGATTCCCAGGATGAAGTAACCAGTAATATAAAAATTCATTGGCACGTTTTTGCATTATAACAACCCTGCCCCACAAGTCTTGTCATCTTTCACTTCGCTTTGCTGCAAGGAACGAGTGCAGCATTTCTTCATCTCATCCATAAAATGGTTTTGGTCCCCTCCAAGAGGGAAAGAGAACAGACGGCTTCTACAGGAGGGAAAGCAATCTTTGGAAAAATCAAGATGTGTGGGAAACAGCAAAAGTCCTTGGGCTCAGAAACGCAGCTTCGAAACACCTGGCAGTAAATCAATGTCACCCAATTCGCTGTAATCCCTCAGGTCACTTCTATGAAGATTACTTCCTGCAGTGCATTCCTCACCCTGCTCCCTCCCCGGCCGACAAGGACTCCAGTAAAGATCACTTCGGGAAGTCGCACCGCACACACGGGACCGGCGCCGCGACAGCGGGACCCGGGCCGGGGCGCGGGTCACGCCTGGCACAACTGTTTCGCTACCAGCCCCTGACTCCGGCCCCACTCCCGATTCCCTGCCAGCGCCACAACTTTTTTTCCCCGTGCCCCTCGGAGAGTCCTGCCGCAACTCCAAGGGATGCGGGGGAACTGCCGCCGCCCCGTTGCCGAGGTCTCCGCCGCAGGGGACACCCCGGCACCGGCACCGCCGCTCGCTCCCGGCGCTTCCCTTCTCCCGCGCCGCGGTGGCGACCCCTCACGCTCCCTCCGACCTGCCACAGCGTGTCCCGTCCGCACCGCCTCCCTCTCTCTCTCTCTCCTCGCCTCCCTCCTCGGCTCCCGGGGCGGCCGCGGCTGCCGGCTCCCTCCGGGGAACAGCCAGGGGCGCAACTTCGCGGAGTGGCGGAGCAGGGGGCGGGCGGCGGGGCCCTCCCGCCGTCCCCGCGGCCACGGCGGAGGGAACCCGCGGGTCTCCCCCGCCGCGGCTCATGGCGCGGTGCTTTCCCGCCTCCCCGTCCCGCCCGGCGGCGGCGGCGACTGACCAGGGGTCGAACTCGTGGATGATGCTCTCGAAGCGGATGACGGCGAAGAGCCGGGAGCTGAATCCAGCCAGCCAGGCCAGGAAGAGGATGGTGAAGGAGAGCAGGGACTGCCAGCCCGCCGGCTGCGACAGGCCCCCCGACAGGCCGCCGCCCGCCCCGGCGCGGCTGTGGAGCGGCGCCGCGGAGTTGGCGGCGGGTCTGTGCTTGTGGTCGGGGGCCGAGTGCTCCGCCATGTTGTACCCGGGGCTCCCTCGCAGCCTCTCCCTCCGCCCGGCGCGTGCGGGGAGGAGGAGGCGGAGGAGGGGAGGAGAGGAGG
>JAYDZK010000113.1:41438556-41450141 GCA_034509185.1 Euphonia xanthogaster | reverse complement strand
CCGGTGGTGGCACCAGGTGGAAGATCTGCTCTGCTGGGGGACCCCCCGGGGGCTCGTCGGGGCCATGAGGGCAGGAGGAGCTGGTGGGGACCCGGCAGAACTCGGGGCTCCAGCCCGGGACGGGCCGGGGGCGGGGGACTCGGCAAGGGGCGGGGCGGAGCCCGCTCGCTCTTGCTCGGCGCTCCTCGCTGACTCCCCGCCGCCTCCTGGCGCACCCGGGCTCTGCCGCTGCCTCCTCCTCCTGCCGCCGCCGCCGTCACCGTCCCCCGGCGCAGGGGGGAGCACGGCGCGGCGCGGGCGAGCCCGGGGGGCGGGACCATCGACAGGACGGGGCGGGGTCAAGGAGCCGGAGGGGCGGGGCTGGAGACTGCCTGCGGCGCGCGCGCGGCTCCGAGGGGCAGCGCCGGGATGGGGAGGGGGCTCTGCTGGTAGAGGCCTGCGGACGGGATCCAGGCGGGAGGGAAAGGGGCGGATCGCGGCTCCCGTCCTCCCTCCCTCCCGAGCGGGCCGTTTGACATTGCCGCCCCTCCGGAGAGGGAGGAGCTACAGGGGGAGGGCGGGGCTCCCAGGAGAAGGCGAGGAGGCGGGGCCGATCCCCTCGGGTAGCGTCCTCCTAACAGGAACTCCGGTGACGGCCTGTCACGGAGCGACAGGTATTTAAAAGGGGCGGGTCATCCCCGAGTAGCCAATCAGAGCCGCACGGCCCCGCGCGCAGGGGGACGTCGCGCCCGGAGCCAGCCGTTAGAGCAGTTGACTGGCAGTCGCTTGGTCCAATCGGAGCGCTGCCTGTGAGTCACGTGGGCGCCACCGCGCCGTGCCAGGGCGCTGCGGTACATGTGGGCCCGCGGGTGGTGCCGCTTCCGGCGTGCTCTGGAGCGGCACGGAGGGGAGCGGAGCATGCCGGGAGTTGTAGTCCGGCGTGCGGGGGCGCGGCGAGCCCCGGCAACTCCGTTTGTTAGGAATGTTTATTTGTCCCGGTGGAAACTGCGATGGCTGGTGCTCAGGAATGTAGGAGAGCTTCGCCCTCATGCAGTTGAGAGGAGTAGCTTAGGGCAAGGTCAGGGAGAGCCCTGCGTGTGCCCCTTGCCTCAGCTGGGAGCATTTTTACAGAATCTATCAGTGCATTAGGTTGGAAGAGGTCATGGAGGTCATCGAGTCCAACCTATGTCTGAACACCACCATGTCAACTTGACCATGACACTAAGAGCCAGATCCAGTCTTTCCTTAAACACTTTCCATTCCAGGGATGATGACTCTACCACCTCGGTTAGGCGCAGTGACCAGCAAATGGACACCTTGGCTTTTTGGGGGGGTGGGATTGTTTGGGTTTCTTAAATTGTCTTTTAGGAGTTTTCTCATTGAAATGCTATTTGGGAGCCTTTGTAACTTCCTCAAGTATTTTGCAAACCCTGTGGCTGTGAGGAGAAGGTGGAGAAAACGGAAGGCTTCCAGGGTTGCACAGCCAATGGTGGCCTTGCTGGCCTATTTTCTACCCTGAGATGGCAGGGGACAGCCTGCTTTTAGAAAAAGTATGATATTAAACACAGGTGGAATAAAAAACTACATGGCTCTTTGCACTGATCACACGAACAATGTAGGTTTTGTGGCTTTTATGGAGGGCTTCAGTTTTGAAATTTAATAGCTTGCTTTTTATTGTCTGAGGTCTGGGCATTCCCTTTGAGGCACAAATGTGGCTTTTCAAAGGTCCTGAAGACTTGCAGTTCAATTTCACTAATATGGATGGGGACCATACTGGGTCTTAGTTGACTGATGTAATTCTAATTAGTCCTTGCTGCTGTCTCTAGCTTCATTTTGTTTGGCAGAGGAAGAAAACTATGTTTCTTTCTGTGCACAGTGGAAACCTTTCTATTACAGAATCCTAGAATGGTTTAGGTTGGAAGGGACCTTAAAGATTATCTTCTTCCAACCTCCCTTCTATGAATACAAGCATCTTCTGCTAGATCAAGTTAACCTGAAGCCTCATCCAACCTGGCCTTGAACGCTCCCAGGGCTGGGGCATCCTTCAGTTTCTCTGGGCAATCTGTTCCAGTGGCTCACCAACCTCACAGTGAAGAATTTCTTTCTAACATCCAATCTAGACCTACTTCCTCTCAGTTTAAAGCAATTCCCACTTGTCCTCTCACTATCTGCCCTTGTAAAATGTCCCTCTCCAGCTCTCTTCTAGGGCCTCTTTAGGTACAGGAAGGTCCTCTGAGGTCTCCCTGTCTCCCTGGAGACTCCTCCAGGCTGAAAAGCCCCAACTCCCTCAGCCTGTCTCCATAGGAGAAGTGTTCCAGCCCTCTGATTATTTCCGTGGGCCTCCTCTGGACTCATTCCAACAGGTCCATGGCACTGCTGTGCTGGAGACCCCAGAGCTGGATGCAGCCCTCTGCTGAAGTGCTCCTTTAGTGGAAAGCTCTGTTCAACAATCCTTAGAGAATGTAGCTATTGTTCCTCAAGGCCTGCATTAGCCAAGGGGTGTGATTTGGTCACTGTGTTTGAAAGCAGAGGAACTGTATTGTCAGGTGTGTGTGAAGGTTTTGATCTGGGAGCTTTGAAACGCTGTTGCTCCTAAAGGACTCAATTTCACACAGCCACAGAATGAGGCTTAGGAAAACTTCTGGAAGATTTTGAGGTTCGGTTTTGCTGAATCTGGCTTTTAAAAGGCTAACTTTTTGTGAGGTAGGGATTTTTTGTTTGTGTTGGTTGTAGTTTGTTTGTCGTTGCTTTTTTGCACACCATATTCTTTCTTGCTTAAATAGGCCAATAAAATGTTAAAGATAGACATTTGCCCCTTTTCTAGTGTTGTCAGTGAGGCTTTTTTAATGAGCTGACCAACTGGCATTTCAAGTGAAGGATTTTTTTTTTTTAATTGGCTCATGAACGCAGAGCGAACGCGAGCAGAAATTTGCAACTATCAAGTGTTTTCTAAAAGGTACCGGCTGATTTTACAACAGGCTCAGTCCTGATCTACTTTTCTGAATTTCTATTCTGTCAGTTGGCATCCTGTTTTTGGTAACAGCAGCTCAGGCTTAACGATGCAGCAGAGGAGCTGTTTCAAATGGCAGTGTTGTACGCTGAGAGAATACCTTTGTGTTTGCTTTCCTTCCTGACCGTTTTTCTAGATGTTAAGGAGCCAGAAAGGACCGATGATTCATATTAGCTGGGAAAAAATGTGTAAATCAGTGCTTTTCTTTATGTGTAATTTACTACCAATGTTAACTTTCCTTGATTTGGAATCTGATTTATTTAAAAATTATTGCAGATCATGGTGTGGATAAGGTTATGTGATGTTTACTTTAAATTTCAGTGCTATAG
Source organism: Euphonia xanthogaster (assembly GCA_034509185.1). Classification (NCBI taxonomy): domain Eukaryota; kingdom Metazoa; phylum Chordata; class Aves; order Passeriformes; family Fringillidae; genus Euphonia; species Euphonia xanthogaster. The sequence goes on along the minus strand of JAYDZK010000113.1, from coordinate 41,446,823 downwards.
CTTTTACTTGCAACAGGGAGGTTATATCATTCTGAGTGTACTGTCAGAGTTAGATCAGACAATTTTTTGAGCATAGACAAGCCCAGACAATGTGATTTATTTGAATGCTGACTAATGGTAAAGTGTTTCTTTGTCATTGGTAACAAATTATATTCTTGCCTATTTATTTTCAAACTGTTCAAAAGGCTGTACTCTTGAATATCTCAGAGCTCGGGCAATGAAATTTAGTGGCAGCAAAAGCACAGTTCTAGTAAAAGCTTTTATTAATGTTTCTGTAAATTTATTGTTTGAATTGAAATAAGGCTTAATAGTCTTATGATAAAATCAATCAAACAAATGCAGACAGATGGACATTAAGAGACTCCTATAGGTAGATGGAAGGATTCAGTGGGTTTGGTACTACACTGCTATGACAGCAATGGAAAGTACATTTCTATAGAGGAGATGCAAAAGGTGCCTACTGGAAACTGCATTCAACCCAAACTAATAGCTTGATAGGCAAGGACATTTTCCATTTCTCTCTTTTTATTTTATCTTATCTAATTTTATTTTTACTTCCTCCATCTCCCCCCACCCCTCCCATCCTCTTGTGTTCTTTGACTTCTTTCAAGGTAATTTGGTTTTATTGGTACCCCTGTGTGTGGTGGCGCATTCTGTGAACACAAAACCTTCCAAAAATGTCCACATTAGTGACTGAGAAGCTGACTTTGCATAGTGATTATGAACCATTTTGTGTATAGAAAATCGGTTTCCTGTTCTGAGCGGGTAAACTAATGGCCAAATGCCTTAAGGAAAGAAAAAAGTCTTTAATTTCAAAGCTTCCTTAATCGTGGAATTATTCAGGGGATAATGCCAAATGCAGAATTCATATTATGGTTGTACAAACTAGAAAATCTTGAAAGCTGTGGATCTGCATATAGGAAAATGTCAAATGAGAACTTTTCATTCCTCAACAAGAGCTACCATGTGTCAGTACTGCTGAAAGAATGGCAGCAAAATTCCTGCAGAAACAACTGCACATGGACACATCTAGGAAATCAGTTATTAATTGGAAGTACAGACTCACGGTTCATATTTCTCACCAAACTTCATTGGCAACAGTTCAGCAGTGTTTAGTAACAGGAGTAGACACCTTAGTTTAGAAAGCCTTTTGAAGAGGAGTTTGGGTTTGAAGTGAGCAAACAAGGCTCTTAAACAGTCTTTTCAGCTTTGTGCTCCTGAAGCTGAACAAGTTTTTAAGCTTGATACTAAGATATATGGAGGGTGGCTTTAGAAATTAATGACACAATACCTCCCGAAATGAAGAATATTAAAATAGTACAGTTGAGCAGAGTTTGGTGTGGTGGAAGATGCTTGATTTCAGCTATGTGGTCAGATGGTCATTGTTTAAAAATGTTCAAATGAGAGAAAACATAATCCTATTGCCTGAAATTATCTTTGGGAGCCTGAATTTTAATACACTTAAAAAACCACCATCTATTAGTCTCCATATAGACAAAAATGACATGAGTTTAATTGTAAAATGGGTTTAATTCAGCAGCTGCGACCCTTTGTGGGTATGTGTAAATCACTTAAGCAGTGATACAAGATGGTCTGTAAAGAGTTTTGCACCTGTGTAACTATAATGAGGTTTGTAATTGATTTGAGTAGAAATTGCACAACTGGTGTGTTTAGACAAGGCCTTCATCTGGTATTTAATTCAATAACAGAAGAATCTCAAACCTTACAGTGTTTTATTGGTGATTCCTTCTCTTCTTTTCCAATAGTTTGAATGTGTTGATGTTGCTCCTCTGCTTCTTCTGTCTTAATTATCCTGCTTAATTTGCCTTTCCCATGACCTGTACAGTGGTAAAAAATCACTCCAGTTTGCATGCACAGATCTGCTTTTTGCTCTCCCTAGCCAAGCTCTGACATAATCATCTGCCCCCATAACCTTTTGCATCAACCTGCCTTTACTTCTTGTGAAAAAATTGGGGCTTTTCCATCTTCTGGGCTGGTGCCAGCCCTGCTAAATCTTCATCCCTTGTTAAAAGACAGAGGGAGAGACACACACTGGACCTTTCTTGAAATAAATAAAAAATGCCATACTCAACGTTCTACATGTGTATTTTCTAACCCACAAACACAAATGCTGTGCAACATTCCAAACCTGTGGACCTCTGAAGTACCTATCTTGAAACATGTTTATGTTCATCTGTAGTGTTTGCAAGCACCTTAACCAGAATTTGGTTGTTCTTGGCAAATGCTGCACTCGAGTGTTTTTGCAAAACTTTCATTTTATTCCTTCTGGTAAGAAGGAAAGTACAGCCTTGGGGATGATCAAAAAAGAGTTTTTAAAAGGGGCATTTTCTTCAGGGACATCACTAAATGGCTCATCTGAAGAGTGATGTTTTACATGTAAATGCTAGGTACCTAGGTGTTGTAGATAGTGGGTCTTATTAAAATGTTTTATTGGAACAGCAAAGCTGCTCAGGGAACCAGCTGGAGGGTAAAGCCAAACTCTGGGAAGTGGAGTAAAAGTTATATTCAGTTTAAGTATGTGAGATCTCTCACTGCTTAGTCACAATTAAGGTGAATTTTGCTGAAGTGAGAGGGGAGAACAGAGTACAGGAAAGGCATTCTGCTGTTTGCTGTAACACCAGCTGCTGTTACAGCATCAAGGTAAGATGTGTGGAAACAGCAAAGAACAGAGGGGCAGGAGGAAAAAAAATATTTTTAAGTCGTTTAAAGCCTGTTGAAATCAGTGGGAGATTTTTCTTGGTAGCATTTTGATCATCCTTGAGTTGAATTTTTCTTCATTGCCTCCCTCACCAGAACATTCCACGTGGTTTCTGGTAGAAATTGAATGTAGGGGAAGGGAAAAAAGATTTATTTGCACATTGTCTGTAAACTGTTGCCATAATTCATTAAAGCTTAGATCTTCTGATTTTAGTTTAGCTGATAAATTTGAGCAAGTTGTTTAAGTTGGAAAATTCTTCTGCAGTATCAAAGAATACTTCAGTATGTGGTAAAAAAGAAAATCATATAGTAAAATTTCAGCAAAGAATTCCCCATGCCTGGAAGTTTCACTGTAAGTATTGTGCAGTATTTTTCCATAATTGGGTTTATAGTCTAAATGTGCACAGCCTTGAGGAAAGAGAATTTTACAAAAGATTGTTTCTAGCACTTTTCTCTTGGTAGGAATTCAGATTAATTGTCTTATGCTGTTTTCTAGACTACTTGTAGGTATTTTTCTGGTCAACAGCTGCATTTATAACTGCATTAAAATTGTAAAAGAATTTAAGTCACATTGTTGTGGAATAAACTGTGCTAAAACACACTATGCAATACAAAATAGGAGTTTATGAGTGCTTTGGGATAGTGTAATTTCAAACCATCCTTTCATCTAGATCAAAAGTGAGGACTCCATCATTGTCAAGAAGAGAACTCAACAATGACTGCTTTGACTTTATATTACTTGAATTTCTTTGGCTTCTGCAGTGGCATCAAATGATTAGAGGATTCAGAAGTTAAAAACTGATGTATTGAGGTGAAGTTACTATGAGGTTTTTACTGCCTTCTGTCCACATATGAACTGAGACACCGCATTCTGTGATATATAATCTGCAGGCTTCAGTTCAGGTCTTCAGGTCCTCAGCAATCTCTTTTTGCAAATGACTCTTGGGCCTGAATCCTAGATTTATTGTTATCCAGTTGAATTTCTGGTTTTTTGTTGTTTTTTTTCCCCCTCTTATCATATGTGTTCTGGAACAATGAATCTTAATGTTTAAAATCCTATCCTGGGGAAACTGACCCAATGGTAATTAATCTAATCCTTACTGCTAAACTCACTTCTTATGCCTTCCTTTCTTAAATATTTGTTCCACTTTATACATCTTAGAACACTGTAATCCCTATTGATACTCTATGCCATTTCCTTATACATCCTCCCAGTTTATTACTGATACTTGCTCCCAGACATAAAAAATCATAGTGCTTCCAATTAATTTCTTTAAAATGGATTTCTAGTCGCTAAAGGAAAGCAGCCACATACATTTGATGCAAAAATAAAGATCTTTTTCTTATTTGACTGTGGCAGAAGTACTGATGCAAAAACAGGACCAGAGGACAGACTCTTCTGCCAAAACAGCCAAGCCACTGTTCAAGGCAGGGTGCATTGGGCAGGTATAACCCTTTCATTCTCCTTCTTTGACATGGCGATCAGCAGGTAATACAACATTAATGTAACAAGCCATGTCATACCTTTTAAAAGCCTCTTTGTTGTCTTCTGGTGTGAATTTTGTCCTCTAAATTTTTTCATAGTTTTTGCTGTTGTGCTCTCTGTACTTCTGCATTTAGAGACCCTTGGGAGGGAGGAGGGGTTGCATGAAGTTGTCATAAACACAAAGATACAAAATTGCCATACAAATGCTGATTTAGAAACTCTGCTGCCCTGACACATGCATACAGCCTCACTGGTCTCTTCATTCTCCCATCTTTTTTTATACTGTGCCATTTATTTTTACATGGAACCGGTGTTGCTTGAGATTATCCAGAATTGCCAAGACAGGTGTAATAACCCTAATTTCAATATTTCTCCCTTCTGAGCTAGAGCAGATGCACTTTGGTTTTGTACGAAGGACTATACTCAGTATATTGCTTTGGCTTCTTTATGCCATGGATTTTGTGCCAAATTATTGACCTTCAAAATTAAAAGGGTGAGATATTGGAAAAATCTTCCAACTGTTCCTTGTACATATGCCTCAAGTGTGGACTTTTATGTACAGTATTCAAGATTCAACGTGAGATCCTTTCCAGTCCCATAAACTGCTGCAAGGATATCTGTCATGGAGCACTTCTTCCCCTTTCTTCTCCTTCTCCTTGGAACTTGGTGTTCTCTCTGTTGTTTCTAACTCTTTTCTAACTCTTCCTTCTCCTCTCTCTAGCTGATGCCTTGTTGTATTTCTTGGATATGTTTCAACTTGGCTGTTGGGCTCAGCCTTGATCTTTAGTGGATCCACTGTAAAGCTTTCTGGAACCATAAGTGTCTGGCACAGGACAGTCCCTGACCTCTTCCCACAGGTTTCCAAGTCCACATAGGCAAGCTGGATAGGGAATGTGACCAAGCTATTTGCATCATGATATCTTTTTGCTGGTTACCAGGATTTTTTTACTTTATTCAAATGTATTTTTGTTACACATGTTCTGTTTATACAATATCATGTATTGAATATTTTATTTGGAGACTGTATTTATGGAGTCATAGAACTTTTGAGAAGATCCTATTTCTTAATAGTGACAATAAATTCAGGAGTTTCTAAGGTAATGGGCCTCTTTTTTAGAGAAAATACCCCCGTTATCTTACAAGGTTCTTTAATTTGCTGAATTAGTTCTAAATCTCCTTCATGCGACTTCCACCTGAAGCAGAGATACACTTCATGATTTTTATTGCAGGCAGATGGTAAGATTTGTGTGGAGATCCTAGACAATTTTTATTGGACTGTTAATTGCTAGCATTTGAATTATTAGTATAGAATTATGCTAATATTTTGTTTTTTCTGCAACAGTTACTCTTCTTCTGGAGAGAAACGTGACTTGTAACTTTCTTGTTTTCTTCATTAACTCCTTATAGTAGGTAACAACAAAGAGAAGACTGTTCAGATGCTCTTTCAAAAGCAGTAGAGTAATTCTGCCAGGCTTAGAAAAAATGCAGTGTCATTTCATTAGAGTCATACCAGCCTACTGTGACCTGTAGATTAATGTACACTGTCCTAACCTGGGCTGTCAAGTGTAAGTTGTATATGGTTTCTTCTAATGTGATAGGAGAACATTGTTATTAATACAGGCAGCACATCTTCTCACAGCTAGAGACTGGAAAAGCTGTGAATATTCAGTACAAAGATTGACCATCTTTTACTTAATTCTCTATTTTAGCTGAGAATGAGATATGCCTCTGAAGATCAGCCACGTCCTCCAGAGTATTATAAGCCTGTCTGTCAGCTTATATATAATACAATTATAATACAGTATACATATACAATACATTTTTGTTTTGGAGTCCTATAGAGGCTCCTAAAAATCCAGAAATGCAAGGTCAAACCCTGAGTGCTTTTAGGTGTACAAACCTCACTCATATAAATTTGTGAACATAAAAAGTTTTCTCTCTCTGTTACATATTCAAACAATATAAAGAATGACAGATCTCCAGTAGGATGAAAAAATGAAATATCAATATTTTAGTTCCTCTGCCTCCATATGGTATTATTATCCTTTTACTCATACACCCAACATTATGGCAGCTAGTTTCTTGAAGAGGAAGCAGAAGCAGTCAGCTTCCTAAGCACTAGTGTGAGGTAGATCTGTAAAGAAATGCCTATGCTAAAGGATGAGAGATATAATCATGGCTTGCTCCACCCATCCATGCTTGAGAAATTAATACCTCTCAACGCAGGTTTTTAATTTGGTAATTAGACATTCTTGTGCTTGATCTTAGATTCATTTTGGAAGTAGTACTCTTGTAATTTCTAACCATCACTTTTTATTAACTCTTGGGAAGCCACACTTTTGTGTATTGGGAGATTAAGTGTAATCAGATTCCATCGCACTAAAGCACTGCTGTGTAAACCACTTCACCTTCTGTTTAACTGAGAAACTGAACATGGAGAGGCTTTATGTTAACAAGGAAAGGATGAATATTTAAATTGGCCAGAATGGTATTATGGCTCTTCAGAGCCCCTTAGTACATAGTTACTGGCATTGCCTCGTTGCCTATGCTTATGTTGTCCTTATTTTCAGGCATCTGCAAGGATTGGGAAATGCTCTGGAGTTATGAATAATACACTGGTAGAAGAGTTGGGATGCTAAGTGTTCAAAACAAGCTCATCAGTGTATGTGTGTCATGAGCAAACAAACGCTGTGTTTCTACCCACGTTTCCAGTCAGCTCTGAATTTTTGGAAAATACAGTTTCTGAGGCCTAACTTACCTGTGGCAGAGCCTTTTCCCACTGCAGGAATAGAGGCCAGTTCTTTTGGTAACAATTCTGTTTACAATTTTCAGACTGGTCAGTGGACCCTGCCTATGAGGAGTTTGCCAAACACCCACTCCCAAGGACCTTTGATTGACTGGAGAAACTGCTCTTCATTGGAAAATGAAAAGTGAAAAGAACTGAAGACTGTTATTTTGTTGCAATGATTATGCTCTTGGTCTCGTGCAGGGTATCCTACTGTAAGCAAGGAGCTGCCCAAGTCGTGTCTGCTGATGAACAGAATTTACACATAGAGTAAAAGAACTGTAAAGATGTGGTAGTGTATTTTGCCTTTTAGACTCTGCTTTAAATGTCTGTCCTGAAACCTAATAACATCTGTGTTTTGTAGGGCTCTGAAGAACAGTAGTGCAGATTGGCAGATGTTTTGATCTGATGGGAGCTGAATTTCTATTCTTAAACCATTAATACTAAATAGACCTACATTTCCTGCACTTGAGCTGTGTTGCAAGAGAATTGATTGTGATATTTGAGACAGAAAAGAAAAAAAAAACCAAAAAACATGATGGTAGTTGTTGAAGATTTTACTTCAGTTTTAGAGAAATGTAAGAAATATTTTTAAACCAAAACTTTTATTCTATCATTGTGGTGGAGTGAAAAGAAAAATGCCTGAGCCTTAAGGAGCACATATGAAATTATCAGCAGGAATATTCTTGGTGCTTACTTGCTTGGTTAATCTAAGAACTTGCCTACTGTAACAGAGCTAACATTTCTTGCAGTGACTTTTCAAATTCTTTTGAAGATATTGTTGCTTGGATTCTGATCAGACTGAATCCGTGACAAAAGAACTGGGACTATGAGATGAGAAAAATTGGATCGCTTTTCCTACAAGGATTTCTAACTAGGTGCTATGAATTGTTGCCAGAGCACACTTATGGTGATGTATCTGTTGGACTTGTGTTTTTTATGTCATGTCCTTCCTAGAAGCCAGGAAGATGCTGCTGCTACTGACTGTTAGTCAGGATCAGAGTGATAGCCTCTTGCAGAAGCACTTTGGCTTAGTTACTGGATCAAAACACCATCTTTCTTGGCAGTGTTGTTGGCAGTTTTCTAGGTATAGCTAAGATAGTTAATAGATGAGCTCTGAAAAAAAATTACTGTGCTTCCTCTAGAAATCAGAATGTCTTGGACATTTGTGTTTTGGTTGTTTATCATGGTGCAATTTCTCTCTAGAAATGGATGAGGTGAGAATACCTGCAGATTTTGGGTGATAGGGAAAAGTTGCCAATGAGTTGAGAATATTTT
>JAYDZK010000113.1:41403107-41438456 GCA_034509185.1 Euphonia xanthogaster | reverse complement strand
TACCGATAAGTTTGGAATATTTTTATAAGATCTATTTTATAAAATCTATTTTTTTATGTTTTATTTGAAGACAGTAATTTTAAAGTAATTAAAATGTGTCATTCTTAAGTTCAGCACTTAAGCTTGTATTTCTCTTTGAGCATGTCAATAACCCCAATAAAGTGCACAGAGGTAATCTTACGCAGAAGTATTTTTGCTGAATCGTGTCCTGAGAAAATTTGATACATGCAAAGAAAACATATCTAAATATATGAGCATTGTTCCCAGATTTGGTAGAAATATTTCTGCTTTCTATATGTACTTCTTATAATAAGTTTCTCTTGAATGCAGTTTGAATATAATTTTGCTGTTCAGCAATCCAGATGCAAGAAATATGCCATAAATATCTTGCTCTTCTCTCCCTCCCCCAAAGTTGCATTTGGCAAGTGTATCATGCTATGTATTGATGTTACTATTTTATAAAGAATTTATAAAATTTTGGACAGTAATAGCATACTTTTTTGCATTGTTTCATAAGCACAGAGAAAGTGCAAGACCACTTACTGTCCTACTCCAATCCAATATAATATTGATCATTATGCCCAAGAAACTATTATCTCTCTGGGAACAGGATTAAACCACCCTTGTCTGTAAGAGTTATTAATAATTTGTTTAGAAAGAATCAGCCCACAGGAGCGGACCTCAAATTTTTAGTTCTGGTCTCTGGGGTGTATAAGCTCTCAAGAAAGTGCATGGGGTATATCCTGAGGGAGGTAAGTTTATGAGGAATCTGATGTTGCTCAAGGCTCACCAAGTTGTAATAAAGAGTAGCTGATAGGCATACGCAGTGCACAGCCCAGTTATTACTCTTTCTGTCCAATAGGAAGCTCTGTATGGTTCCAGGATATGACACTTTTATTCCCTGTGGAGAGGAGAAAGCTGGTTCTGCATATCACAGCTCTCTGCTGTAAGAGTTGAGTAGCTGGGGTCATGCAGAGCAGTTTCTGCAAACATTTCCATGGGAGGATTTGAAGCGGGGATCCCAGGAGTCCTTTTGAGACAGGGATCAATAACTGAGACTCCCTGTTCAGACTGTTTTCCTTGGGGTTGTAGGTAGCCAGAACCGCACGGCAGAGGAGCTCTCTTGTGAATGGTTGTAGGTGGAGCTCCAGGTGACAATGTTAAATTTAGGTATTTTGGTCAATATTCCAAGTGAGGCTGGAAAGACTCCAGGCCATTGTGTCATTTCAGGAATTCTCACTGATGTGATCAATCACTGATGTGATTGCTCTAAATTGACCAGTAGATTTACAGCTCCAATTTGGCTTAAATACCTGTTGTGCACCCTTTGTTTACCTGTGTGTCTGCTCTGGGCATTCACAGCAAGCTGTGTTGGACCACGATCAAATGTGAATGTGTCAGACTCATGTTTTAGAAGCGTAATTATGATACAGTACTTGTGAAATGGTGCTTAATTATAAATAATTAGTTTTATTTTGTTGCAATTTTAGAATCATTAGTGGACTCGTCAGGCTTTTCAACCTTAGTGACTCCTGGAATAAGGAAGGACAGAGTTTTCAAAAGATGCTGTTTTTATTGGTTGAAAAAAATTATCTGTCATCTTCATTTACTATATGAATCATGGGGTCTAGAGATGGGAAATACTTATTATTTTATGTAGTCCATTGCCTTCCCCAGCAAAATGTTTTTCTGCCATAAACTTTTCCAGTGCTTTGGGCAGTTTAGTTTTAAATATCTCAGCAAATTATCAGCATTTTCACTGCTTCTCTAGGTAAGTTATTGAACACCTTTTTTATTTTTTCCCCAAGCAATTTCATTATATTTTACTTTATATTTAGTATACATATATAGATAGCTAGATGGATAGAGATATCTTTTAAAAGACAGAAATTTGTTATCTGAGATTTTCTGGGTTAGATAGAGAAAAAAAAAAGTTCTTTCCAGTCCAATGCTGTAGATACCCAATGCCTCAGCAAATGTTGAGGTTTTGCAATTATGTTTTCATATCTATTTTGTTGCAGTAAGGATGCCCTGAAGAATGAGAGAGGATATCCTATGGAAAAAAATTCTTTCAAATAAATCCTGACTGAAAAAAAAAGGGTCTCCTATTACCATGACAACTTATCACAGCCATTTTGCATACTGCTAATTGCAATGACAGGTAACCAAAATGAGATTTGTAAATTATATCTCTGTATTTTAAATTAATGACTACATCTTTGCTACTGTCCTTAGTAATCTTTGCTCTCAGGCACTGCAGATCTTTGTAGGCATTCCTTCTGAACTTACACTGTTATTGCTGAAACAAATTGCACCGGTCTTCTTCTTTTAATCTCTCTAAAAGATTAAAGATCAAGTAAAGAAAAACATTATAGAGGCACAAAAATCTTGCATTCAATTTCATTTTGTTTCACCTTTAATCAAGCTGTAACTGCTCCTGCTAGAAGTGTTTTTGTAGCACATCTATTTTGTCCGGAATTTTAATGATTTGTCACCTCTTTGGGACAACTTATGTGATAACAATGACATAGTGTGTAAGGCTGTACAACGAGCGGGTGATTAAAAGGAATTTCAGAACAGAAAACAGGTCAGTTTAAGAAAATAAGCCTAAAAATATAGCCTGCTAAACCAGTTCATATCAAAATAAAGATAGCATCCTCTATTTTAAATTTTATATCTATCTTTACTATTTAAAGTTTTAAAATAATATTTTTATTAATTTCCTGAATAGATAGAATCCGAATAGATAAAGGTCTTCCAATAATTTTATTCTTGGTAATAGAATCATTCGTGGTTAAAATTTGGCAGGCTTAAGTTCCTTAATAAATGGTATCTTCATGAAATCACGATTGACTATATAGCTGTAGATCAGTTCATGACTAAAACAAGGATTTGAAACTGCTATTGCCTTCATCTCTTAATTTCATACAACAGACTGCTGGTGTTTCCCCTCAGAAATGATAAAGTTCTTAAGAAACTGATCTGCTGCCCTCCCTTCCCAAAAATATTGTTGGGACTTAGTGCATGCCAAAATGTTTGAAGTACGTAATGAATTTTAAATAAGTTGTATCTGAATTTTGTATACTTTCTTTTCCCAGGATTTTAGCTTTATCCATAGAATATCTATAGAGATATTTTGCTCAAAATAAAACAAAAAAATGAGGTAGAAATGAATCTATAAGGAAGCAGTGCTCCCATCTGAGTTGTCATTTGCTACCTTTGGTTGTCAAAATTGCTGAGCAAAGTATGCAAATGAGCAAGCTTGTTGCCCAGAAAGTTAAAGATGGAAATCTTCAGAATTTTTGCATTCCTGTGAGAAGCCTTTTGGATCAGTTTCTTGTGAGAAATCTTCCCACCAAAGCTTCAAATGGAACTGAGGAAACATAATGTCTTTAATTGATTAGGAATTTACTGGATAACCAGTAGTGGTGAGACCTCTAACCACCATGAGTAAATGTGATTAGATGCTAAAAAATTACTAAATTTTCATTAATCAGACTTTATGTCCAAATGCAATTTCCAGAAAGTAAAATCTTATTTCCTTTACAAATTTGTCTTTGTGTCTTTCTGATCTTATCCTGAGCAGTTTTTAATTTTCAAAGCTGATGAATATCCGCAGTCATCTCTCATATCGTACATCTACACTCCAGTCTAACAGTGTAACTGTAGCTCTTCAGGATACACCTGAGCTGGCTATAAAACTGCTCTTGTGGGTACCCAGCACAGTGTAGCCAGACAGGGGCTTGGAGTTTCATTTAGGCTGTTTGATTTAGGCTTTAACAGTCTGTACTGAGACTCATCCTGCCTCAGGATGGACTCCTGTCAGTCACGAAATTGGTTAGATAAGTCAGCTTGGATATGTACATCCAAGCTACCCTGCCTAGTGTCATACCAGCATATTCTTCATTCCACTGGAAGTTGTGTAGGGTAAAGAAAGGTCAGTGAGTTCAGACTCCTGCGGAGGGAATAAAGGGATTTGCAACATCTAAGTGGCCTGTAGTAGCTTCAAAGTGAAAAGAATACAATGCAGGACTTACATCATTGCCTTGAGTGTTTATAATATTTGATTTCTCTCCCCAGTAGATGTATAAAAGACCAAACTCTGACAAGAGTAATGGATTTGAACAAATCAACCTTAACAGAAAATATTACAGTCTAGAGTATTCAGCCCGGTCCTCATGTCATTTAGCATAAAAGCTATCAAGCAAACCAGTACCAATTTCTTGCATCACTCCCACCCTCCTTAGATTACTTGTCTGAGATTTATTTTTGCAAGTTTCCATTTTATAGTATATTTTTATTACCAGTGATAGGAATATATTTTAAAACAGGATATAACAATATTGCAGTGTGTTGCCCTTTGTTCAATACCATATTTTACTCTTTTCTTCTTCTTAGTAGTAATAATAATACTTAACACTTATAGTATCCCATGTATTGAAAAGACCTTTGCTGCCATCAACTCGGTATCTTGTGTAGACAAGTTAGATATCGTCTCTCCATTTTAGAAATAGTCTGAGACAGAAGGTATTTAACAACCTTGGAAAAGTATTCCTAATTGTCTCTCACTGAGTTCTTGTATGGATAACTCTAGTTTCCAGAGGTTCCTGGCCTCTTCTGTTACCTTCAACAGGGGAATAAACTATTACTCTAAAGAGAGGAACCCAGGAGGATAGTTGACAGTGTGACTGCAACCGAATAAGATGCTGTTTCCTCTTATGTGCACTCTTTCCTTCAGTCTCCATGGGTTCCATACCATACCCAGTGTATGCTCCACCCTTCTTGTAGCCACAGATCCACTGCTGCAGAGCTCAGCAAGCAAACCTCAGTCTCTGGAGACTCTAGAGAGTCTCTAGTTACACTGTTTTTCCTTCTCACTTTCTGTCCATCAGTCATCTCAGTACTCCTGCATGTTATCTGCTGATTTATCCATGACTTCGCTCTAATTGTAGTCCCTTCCTACCATTCTGTTCTTACATTCCTATGCTTGCTTGCAAGTGACTCAAGAGTCTTAGTGGTGTAATTGCCATGGATTTACCCATCCAAAGGAATGTTAAAATTAAGAACAGTGTTCCAACATATGTTACACCCCACACTTGCTACCACCATCTTTTGTATGCAGGAGTTCACATTTGGTTGTGCTTTCCTTCCCTCCTACACTTTCATTTCCTATACATGCACACGCACACACAAACATCTGTTTTCCTTTCTCCAATCAATAGTATAATTTAGCTGCTTAAATAAAACTATTGGTATATTTGGGGTCTGTAGATGTAACATTCAGAATGAAAATATCATGTATTTTATCTGTCCACGGTAAATTTTGTAAAAGGACCTGCGATGAGAGTATTTCTAGTCCAGGGAAAGAGCAGAAGACAGCATGAAAGGCTGTCCTGTGGGACTTTTTGGTCTCTGTACTTGTATTATTTTACAATGTAAGGCTGAAGACTTTGATATGTTATATTTAATATGCATTAAAAGTTTATTGTATTTTTAGGATTTTTGCACATGCTGCTTATGTGTCAATGTATTATGTAGGATAGCATATGAGGGTTTTTTATCACTGAGGTTTCATCAAAACTGGACAGAAAATAAAATTGGATAATCCTCTTTTTTCATTTGAGGAGATTTATTTTTTTAAATAGTTCACCTCTTCCAGTGTTGGTTTAAGCAAAAAAATTCCGATCTGAAATGGGCTTTTGAACAAAGATCTAATTTAAATATAGATAGAAAAGGGCAACATTTTTTCCTTTACCGCATTTTGTGCATGCCAGCAAAGTCTGCCAGTACACCTTGATGATTATTTACAAATAAGTTTCTGTTCTCTCCCCCAAAACATTTTCCATCTTGAGAATATAGTCTTTCAGCAACAATTTTATGGTTAAAGTTGTAAACCAATTTTTTATTAAGAGCTTTTAATGCTGACTTTCATTAAGGAAAACTTTTCTCTTTTAAATTTTGAAGTGTGATGTGTAGTCAAAAAAGATACTTGGAAAGGACTCAAGTTTAACTGCACAAGCTGTTTTTTGAGAGGATGGAAATTGAAAATAAATTGTTCTAATTTTTACAGCAAAAAGCCTTTGCTTTTGATAAACCATTGAAAAATTTCTTGTCAGGAGACTCAATATTCTTGACTAGCATGAGAAAGAATTACAGTTATTATTAAGTAGGCAGGTCTTTCCCTATTAGGTTGTGCTCAATGCAGTGGAGACCCTTGAACATAAATTAAAAAGAAATGTTTCTTAAATCTTACAAGACCAAACAGCTCTTTTGAGCAGAACTGTACCCCTAGGAAGCAAGGGAAGCAAAAAGGACAGAGAAGCTTGCTTGTTTTTGTATGTCATACTCGGGTCATTAAACCAGCAGAGAGATGAGATCTCTGAGCACATCCAATATTTTGACACTGCTGAAAGGAGGATTTCAGGTTCTGTTATCCCTGCTTCCTCTTCCACTTTTCCTTACTTCTGCCCCAAGGTCCAACTTTTTTTTACAGCCACTATTACTTGTTCAACCACTCATGAGTGGATTCAGCTCGTTAAGTAAGCAGAAAACAGGGTGTTTTTGCTGAACTAAGCAGGCTTTTGCAATTTTACTTGTTATATTTGTCATGAAAAAGTGAGTACGAACACATAGCAAACAAACAATCACAGTCCTGAAAAACATACAGCGTTTCAGAAACCAGAGGGATTACTTGTGTGCTTAAGCCATTATGAGTTCAAAACCCGAGAATGAAGCAATTTATCTTTTCTGATGGAAAATAAAATCAGGATATTTTATACCAGAACCAAAGAATTTCTGCAGTCCCTATCACCCCAGAGTAATTGAGAAACAGGGTTATTTTTTTCATTTAAAGGTCTGTATGGATGCTAGGATTTCACAAACACTCACTAAGTCAAGGTTAAACTGGCTTCCTCTTCAGCTTTAAAACTGGCAAACTTTCCTCCTCTTAACCGCTCTGGTTTTAGCCCCTTGTGTTTTCCAGAAAGTTCAGAGACAAATTCCATTCTTTACCTTGTTTGTAAATGCAACCCCTTTCCCACTTTTGTTGGCTTGTTCAGTGCTTTGAAATAAGCAGGTTATGTTTTCTTTCTATTGAAAATGATGATGTAATGGGCAAAACATCAGGAATTTGTAATGAAAATTCTGAAGTCTTCATTCCATAAGACAAAAAATTAAAGGTGCCAAACAAAGCTGTTCTATAAGCTTTTTAGGTTTTCTGCTCCTTGAACAGCTCTGAATGTTTTTAGACCATAATTAATGAAAACAATATAATGTCTTTGGCTTTTGGTGCAAAGTCTATTTTTCTTTTATTCTTTTAAGTGAGGAGAAAGCACCAGATGAATCTGGCTTTTCGAAACTTGGTTTCTACTGAATCAACATGTAGTGCTTCATTTCTGCAAGTATGCTAAGACTTCAATAAAATGGGCTCTGAAAATAGTTACCCTTCCAAAAGGCCAAAATTAGACATAACATCCTTGTAAGTGCATGTGTTCAAGAGCAGGGTATTTTAAGACCTGCATTTTAATCTAAACATGTGTTTGCTATCAGCCTCAAAGGTTAGGCCTTCACAAATTGTACTCTGCACAAGGAAAATCAGTGATTTTTTTTTTTTTAAGCATAATATGGGTGCTTTTACCTTTACTAACCAACAGTGGCAAAGAGAAGAGAAAATCGACCAATAGTTCAGCATATATTAGCCTGGTTCCAGCCTTTTTTTCTCCCTCTGAGTATAGATATACTCTCTGAACTGCAATAACTACAACCCACCTACAAATGTTACGGTGGTCATTACTGCAGATGTCGCAAGAGGGATTTGAAAAACTATCTCTGTGTAAGGAAAATCTATTTATGATGCCCAGTATTAAAATTTAAGTGCATATTCTTATATTTGCCCTCTTGAGGAAAAAGAAACCTTGTATCAGGGAATGAAGTTTTATGTACACCCTGAATATGAGTATCTGTAATAGCAATTGTTCTATAGGCAGAAAAATCACAGAAGGAGTTCTAGATGCACAATAGAAGGATGACAATGATTAATTAGCTGAATTTACAACAAAAGAATTGTTGCAGAATTTGACTCAAATATCAGTAATATAATGGAGCTATGTAGTTCCTTCTACTCTGGAAATAGGATATTGAACAAAAAGCAGAAAGGTCAGTAATACAATTTGTCCCATTGGCTTTCTGATACAATACAAGAAATAGATTGGTTATGAGTTGTCAACCATGGATTGCATAGATTACAGAAACAGAAAAAAAAAAGAAAGAATGGAGTTAGGAGGGATTTTTTGTTCATTTTGCTTTCAGCAGTTGAATTTGGAATGAAAAATAAAAAAAAGATACTCTCTTGACACACCAGTAGTTTCCAGCTCTTTAATTATAAATCTTAACTTTTGCCTAAATGCCTTCCAAAATGTTTAGAGTTTCCTAAAATCTGAAGTCTTGTTTTAGGACTTGCAGAGCAAGCAGTTTTCAATCTGAGAAGTATAGAAGAAGCCTCAGTTGGGCATTGTCACAAGAAGACTCATTTGAAAGCCTGTTACTAAATCTTGTCCTTTGGTATGCAGATCCAGAGTCATTGTGATTGCTATTGCCTTTGCAGATGAACAAGCTGTGTTGTAACTGTTTTTAGGAATGTTTTGTTGCCATTAATTTAGCAGTCACTTTTCTTTTTATGGGCTTTCCTTATTTCAGAACTTGAGACTTATCTACATGGAGCAATTCGTGAAAATTAATGTGAGTCAACTAAAGATGTGACTTAGAAATAGATCAGTTAAACGTCATTAAAACCCCTAAGGACCTTCTTATCCAGAATTCAAGAGGTCCTAATTTAATTTAATTTACTTCAGCAGTGAAGTTAGATCATTCAAATGCAGTTTCTAAAGGAGAACATCCACATTAGGAATTAATGTAGTTTTACAGCTTCTCTTTAAAGTAACATTTTTAGTTAATTCACTTTCCTGATTGTCCTCATATAAATAAATCCCTAATCCCACAAGTGTTTTTAGTTCTGGCTAATCCTTGACACTACTTAAAAAGGGACTGCATAATCCAGATAGTGTCTATACCAATTGCTCTGTTGGAAAACATCCAATTTCCAGTCTCTGCTGCATCTGGTAAGACTCTTCTCTGACTATTCAGCTTTACCAGCAAACTATAGGGCAGTTGTAAGGCAGGCTAAACCTACAGCAAGAGGGTTTTGTTCCCCAAAATCAATTAGCTGATACTAATACAATGAGACTTCCATCTATTAGCCAAGCTAGAAAGCTTTTAAGCTGATCTGCGGGGGATATCTTTAGCATCTTCATCCAGACTTTCCCTGAGGGGTGAACCATTTTCAGTTAAATGTCATGCTTGAGAGGATGCTTGAACCTTGCTGCAGTGCTGAGGTGCAATTGTTGAATGGAGATGGAGAAGTCTGTGTAGGGGGCAATTTAAATTCCATACTGGATTTCATAGATGTCAGTCAGCAAGGGCTGCATAGAGAATGTATAGGATCAGTATATTTTCAGCAGGCAGCTCAGGCATTTAGGTAATTTTAGGTGCTTTGCGTAGATTATGGCATTGTATATTTCTCCAAAAGGACTTAATGCTGCTAGGAAATTAGACCATTTGAGCTATGTTTTAAAACCAAATCTGAACTGCTTTGCTTTTCCTTTGTTTACTTTACAGTGGACCTCTGAAGTAAAGACACAGAGATGAGTAAAAATATGGATAGTAATGACTGTTGAAGTAGTGTTTTTGGTATGTGGAGATGTGAATTTCTGCCTTGTGACAAACTGTATGATTGATCCTGCTATGCATGTGGGCTGGTTTGAGCTGGGATAGAGATAATTGTCTTCACAGTGGCTCTTGTGGGCTCTGCTTTGGATTCCCCATGAAAACAGAGTTGATGATAGAGAGATGTTTTTGTTATTGCTGGGAAGGTCTTGTCCAGAGTCAAGGCCTTTTTTGCCTCTCATACTGCCCTGCCGGTGAGAGGGCTGGGGCTGCACAAGGAGTTGGGGAGACGCAGCTGGAGCAGCTGCCCCCACTGACCAAAGGCATTTTTCAAACCACGTGGAGTCAAGCTCAGCGTATGACAAAGGGAAGAAGGAAGGGGGAGACATTTGGAGTGATGGTGTTTGTCTTCCCAAGTTACTATTAGATGTAATACTCTGCTCTCCTGAGGAGACCTGTAATACCTGCCTGTCCGTGGGAAGCAGTGAATTAATGTATGTGTGTCTTTTGCTTTACCTTATGGATCTGTCTTTATCTCAACTCATAAATTTTCTCACTTTTGGTCTTCTGATTTTCTCCCCCATCCCAGCAGGGGGGAATGAGCATGTGACTAACCTGCTGACTGAGGTTACACCACAACAGCATGCATCTCTGGTCATTTGGGTTGAGTAGTTGAAATTAATGAAGTGGGTGGACAGATGCATCCATCATTTGTATAAAATTGGCCACAGAAACAGTGCTTTTAACTATGCTGGCTTTATGAGCTGCCAAATTCAGAAGAGACTTTTGAGCTGAATTGCTTTTGGATTCTACCAACTACATTGATCAGTTCTCCACTAGCTACACTGGCAGTGAGAACATCTAGCTCATATGTAGAACCTGATTTTTAGGTGTCTTAATCTAGAGGTAAGTTCTAACTTTGATCTTTGAATCTATGTACAAACACTAACATGATGGTACAGTAAATTCCACATTAGAGCTCTTAGTCTTGGCTTAAGATTGAGAATAATCTTGTCCTGGCCACAGGACAAAACAATCACACTGACATGGCTAAGTTAGGCTTCTCTGAAAATTTTTGGTAGACTAGGTTTGCTCCTGCTGACCTTATGCCAAGTGCCCATGGATGGTCTGTATCACTCCAGTTTTAGGGATCACTGAAATAGGAGTACAGACATATCCTCTTGTGGGGAAAAAACCCCTCAAAACCGCAACTGAAAACCAACACCCCAATAATCTTTTTAAAGCCTTCTGCTAATTGCACTTGTATTTTAGGTCTTGGTCAAAAGAAAACAGTTTTAGTGGCTAGGTACCAACTATAATACTTTATATAGTGCAATAGTATATTGCATATAATAGTTTATAGCAGTGCAATAGTATCGTAGTTTCTTCCTTGGGAACCAAGTTTTCCAAAAAGGTTTCCTACTCACATATTTAAAAGGTCTTCAAACCTAGCATTTGAGCTCTGATAAATCATAGCCTGAGGTGGTCTGGTTGGAATATGAGAAGCCACTGAATAAGGAAAATGCTGAAATTTCACTCTCCATAGGGATTACCAGTTTCATTAGCCTCGGTGAAAACCACATTTCACTAAATTTAGAGCTGCAGCAGAGCTCAATACAGATAATGCATTTAATGTATGCTCTGGGCAGTGAAGTTGAAACTATTTTCAAGTAATTTTCTTCAGTGTTGGATGCAGCCACCCTGGAAGTTTCCTGATCAATTAGAATTTTTCTTTCTCAAAACAGCAAGTGACACTGTTCCAAAGCACCTAACATTTTCTGTGTTGGTGAAGGTGTATCATCATTTCCCATAGAGTCATGTTTTATCACCACCTGGTAATATAATGTCACAGTATGATAGCACATGCAATTTAAAGATTTTTTTTTCCCAGTTCTGTAGTCATGTCAAACACTAACTACAGTAAAAAAATGTAGAGGCTTTACTGTTTTCTTTTTTTTTTTCACACATGAACCTTAACTCTACCAAATTAAAGACAGTTCAGGTTTGGTGGGGAGGCAGAAACCTCTAGTATATTCTCCTTAGAAAAATGAAGATGTAGACATGGTGTATTTATACAAGGCAAAAGAAGTGTGCAAAAAAGAAAAGTGATTATATGGGAGACAAAGCATAATTCTATGGCAAATATGGTTTGGTTTTTTCATAATATTGTTAACTGTAGAAGAATGCCACTGCATTTTACTGTATTATGGGCAGACACTAGACATTTATTTCATTTTTCATAGCATCAACTGTTCAGTTTTCTGCCCTGAAGCCTTTAAAAATTACCTTTGACAATGCCCAAGTAAACTCAATTATGTAGTAAATATAAACTTTTCAATAGTTAAGGTGATGTGACTTCATGGCCCATGACTGTCTCTTGGTGACAACAGCGATCAAACAATACTAAAATTAAACAGAAGTTTATTTGGATGTTTATGTTGGTTCTGGAGAGATTATTTTTAACAGTAAGATTTATACTTCTTCCAGGTTAAATCTACAATTTTCTAGGACAAAAATTTTTGTCCTGTAGTAGGTTTTTGGCTATACATTTTAATCAAATTTTCTAGGAGGTAGTTTACCAATATTTAGGAATTTGGAAACTTTAAACAATTCTTTGATGCAAAAGACCATGTGCAATTAGAAAGAAGATGTTATATGTCCCATCCATGTTGGATGGCCACCTTATATGCTCTTTATTTCAAAACAGAATAAGTGCAAATACTTGTACCTGGCCAGGTAGAGTTAAATATGTGGTGATAGAATTAATACAAGGTGATAGAATTAATGTCTTGTGAAAAGACAACTGTTTTCAAAGTTATGTGCTATGTTCTACGTGGCTGAGTTGTAACTAAATCCTTCAAGCCTCTTGCACACCATTTCTCAAAAGGGCATGTATCTCTGTAAGAGATTTTTAGCAGACTTGCAGTTCTCAGCAGGGACTTGTGTTCCTTGTGACTGGAACAACAGCAAATTGCAGTCTTTCTCACATTACTAAACAGGCAGGAGTATTGCATAGAATAGAGCTCTACTATGGGAAAGTAGAACTCATCTACTGTATTTTGCTTTATTTCTAGTGTGCAATTTATTTTGAAAGGCTCAAGGGTGGCTGGAATTAAAGGTCTCAGAAATAAATGTTTTTGTCCTTGTTGTTAATTTAAACAGATGGATTATCTAAAAATTGCACTGCTAGGGCACATACCAGTTTTTTCATCTTTTTCACTTTTTTTCCCCTTGGTGTGAAGGAAATGGTAGCTAAGAAAATAAATTGTATTAAAAGGATTCCCATGAAATATATCATAGCAGCAGTAAGGAAATCTGTGGTCAAACTTGGAATCAGATGATACAGATAAACATTCATGAATAGTTCTGTCTCAAACCCTGTAATTTATGGTTCACAGGAATTCTGAACCAAATAAGCAACAACTGAGGTGCTGTTTCATATTAAAATCCTGACTAAATCCAGAGGGATGAATTGTAAGTGTGAAGTCTGACTCTAGGGATGGTGAAGAGCTGTCTAAGAGTGAGTAGGTTTTTTGGGGTGACACATGCAATCACTGTTTCCATGAGGCCTAAACACTGAGGAGTGCAGATGCTTACTACTGAGAATTATTTGCCTTTTTTCAAACTTGATTTAGAGGCCAAAAAAGTGTTTTCCAGATAATTGCTGAAATGGAGCCAATGCAGTGTCTACTGTGACCTCCACATGGTAGATTATAGACTCTACTAGCAAAGGCATTCCTTAAAGAATTTTTGGAAGAGGAGCTCTGTATTCTGCTCTGGTGAATTGCACAGCAGAGAGTTTTTCTTGCATACCTTGACCTCTGTAGAAGAGTAATGACATAAGGGAAAGAAATACACTTCTGGATATAAACAGATGGATCACAACTGTCTTCCTCTTGCTGGGAGCCCCATAGCGCCTTTTCTCATTTAGCAGATGTAGGAAAAGAAAACCCAGGTCTGCAGGGTTGGGAATTACCTGTTGCCTACTCAATTTCCTAATAGCTTTAGTTAGGTGCTTCTTTATTTTGTCCCCTAGGTTGTGGTGGAGTGTTACTCATTGTGCAACAGGTGCACGTTCCCCATGAGAGCTAACTATGTAGTGAAGTGCAGGGTTGTCATATCTATGGTCTTCTACAGGTGGCTGACAGGTCAGCTAAATGTTAATGAACTGTCTTTGCCTCTGGATCTCGGCCCTCTCAACTGCACAAACTTTCCACATGCTGTTCTATCAGACTATGTTTTCTTCAAGGTTTTACAGATCCTTATTGTCTCCTGACTCCTTCCTTCCAGTCAGTCTGCTTGCCTTTACCCTTCTCTCTATCACTCTGGTATGGAACCTACTCCAGGTGTGAGCTTGGAAGGATGAGGACTAGGAAATGAATCTTCTTGTCAGGAAGAGAAACACTTTGGGCATGCTTTTTCCTCTTTTGTGGTTCCTCAGAGGCATCCCCACTTTGATAAAAGCTTTGGTTTTTAATTCCCTTGCTGAAAGGGACTATAAAATGCAGTTTTCATGAAGTGATATGAGATGCAGGTGAGATGAAGAGCCAAGTGATATTAGTGTTAGAAGAGATAGTTAACTATCCTTCTTCAAAAACATTTGTCATTCTTCTGTGTAGTGGACTTGTTTGTGCTTCTTGAGAAAGAGGCAGTAAGTTAATAACCTTCCATCTTTCTTAGGAAGCCAGTTTAAGGAATTATTTTCAGCATCTCTCTGAGTGGAGTTGACTACAAATTAGTATATTTCCTCCCTGAAATGGCTGTATTTTCTATTATTATTCTGTCATACCAGAGCCTGTCTGCTACTGGCTGTGATACTGCTAATATTGTGGCACCTTCATTCCACTGCTCTCTGGAAGCAGTTACCACTTGTCTACAGTGCTAAGATGAATAAAAGAGAAAGCCTTTAATATGGTGTCTAAGAATAATGATCACCAGAATACTTTTCTTCAAAGGCTTTTAAAATTCTTTTTTTGCTAGCTTTGCCAGCATTTTTTATTCAATCCCACTTTTATTAAATAATAAAAAGCATTACTTTACAGAAATAAGTAAAGACAGCTGAAGATAATAATTGTTGCAAGGATATAGTGGTGACATAAAAATATTTTTTCCAGAAAAATAATGAAACAGAAATGAGATTGATGAGGGTTTGCGAGTAAGCTTGCTGCCTCTTGAAATGTTACATTCTTTTCTTTGCCATTAGTGCTGACTCTGTTGGTTGATTCTGAAGGGAAGATGTGATTAAAATAGGCAAGAACTCATTTCTGACTACCTTCCCAACTCCAAAGAAGAAAACAGAAGAAAGGAAAAGAATGGGGGCCAGAGCTACAGACTAGCTAATTTTAAATAATCTCACCTGTTTAACACATGGAAGAAATATTTTGTAGATGGTATAACTGACTGGTTTTGTGTTGCCTTTTTTTTTTTTGGTTTTATTTATTTATTTATTTATTTATTTATTTTTGATTGCTTTTAATTACAACAAACTCAAATACTCCCAAAACCTTGGACAATAACAAACCTGGGTCACAAAACTGTCTCTTTTCCAAACAGCTTTGAATGCGAGGTCATGAGTATTTAATAGGATCCTCATAATAAGGCCTTGGAATTCTTTGTGAAACTCATCCTTAATCACAGAGTGAGTTGAGTTGGAAGGGACTCACAAGGATCATCAAGTCCTACTCCTGGCCCAATATAGCAGCATCCCAAGAATCACACCATGTGCCTGAGAGTGATGTCCAAATGCTTCTTCAGCTCTGTCAGGCTGGTGCCATGACCACTTCCCTGGGGAGCCTGTTCCAGTGCCCAGCCACCCTCTGGGTGAGAAACCTTTTCCTAATATCCAGCCTAAACCTCCTTGACACAACTTCAAGCCATGAAGAAAAGCAACAAGCTGAGAAAGGATAAATGTGTGGGTAGCAGCTATCAGAGGAAGTAGAGCCATATTTGGCCATGTGAACTTCTTATTAGATACTTTATGTAACTTAGCAGGTAGATACAAAGATATTACAGCTGTTAATAGCTTGTGGCTGTACCTGCACATTTAATGTGAGCTGCATGACCCCAGAATGCTTTGAAACCTTGAAATGGTATGTCTCTGTTACAAGCTGCACTAAGACTGAGTGGGCCTCAGAAGATGAGTTCATTTTGCTGACCTCCATAAGATGCATTCTGAGGGCAAATCAGTCCTAGTATCCTGCAGCACATCCCTGAAGAAAGCTTATCTGCTCTCAAAAATACCTGGGGTTTCTCTTCTACATGCACTAGATGTGTTGCTGTAGAGCTGACCCTTGAGTAGGCTTTTGCAGGGAAGTGCTGTGAAGAAGTGACTAATTCAGCTTGAGTCTGAGATTTAGGCTATTTCTACACAGTTGCTGAGATGTTATCAGTTAGCCGACAATTTATTCTCTCACCAAGCTATAAGTAAAGCAGTAATTTTGAAGTTAGTAGTTTCTTAAACCTTCTGATTCCTCACATCATATTTTTTTTGGCATTCCATTTTATCTCTTCTGTTCAATAATGTCCTCTTCTGTAATGTTATTGTTCTGTGCTTTGCTTGTTCTCTTTGCTCTAGCTGTGCCCAACAAACCCCTTGCCATGACAGTTCACATTAATGTTAAAAACTGACTTCCAGAAACCTGAGGTTTTAAAACCCACTATTTATTACAAAAGCTCCTGCCTAGTTTATAATTTAGAAATCAATTTCCCAATAGTGTTATGGACATTCCAGAAGACAAAAAAGAAGGTCTATCCATAGAGCTAACATGTAGGTACAGTTTGTGGTAATTGGGAGTGGGGCTGTGGCTGAGCCTCATCCCCAGTGGGTCACAACTGTGAAAAGCAGGTGGCCAGTATTGGAAGCAATGAGCCATGGGGTGCCCAGGTGCACTGACCAACCACCAAAGGGAACAGAGGGCACACAGGTGCAATGCATGAACACGAGGGGTGTAAAAGGCTGTGCTGAAGGATAAGAAGGGCAGACGCTTGTAGCCTTCTGGAGTCATGTGAGGTTATTCTGTATGGGTGAATGCTTGAAGCCCTCTGAAATTGTATGGTGATGCTCTCTATATCATTGCTGTCTCAGCTGTGGTGTATGCTGCAACACTGATGGACACCGAAATCAGTAAGAAAAAAAAATTCTGTCTGGTTGTATATATATGGATGTTGCTAGTATTTGCCTGATATGGCCTGCTTAAAACTGCTCATACTCCTTTATTCTTATGAAAAAAGAAAACACTGTGATCAGTAGGATGATGGAGTTCTGTTGCAAGGCATTTATTTATTTTTTGAAGAGCAACTGTTCCTTTTTAAATAAAAATCTATGTGAACAGAACGCATTTTAGGATTATGATAAACAAACAACCCTGAGTTCTCTGTGAATTTAATTTTTCCTCTAGTAATTCACAGGTTGAATTTTTGCTTATTCAAGCTGTATATCTTTTTCTGCCATTGGTTGCCCAGTGAAGGGCTAAGTGTAGTCAGTGTGTGTCATGCCTACCCAATGTAGAACATGTGCACCCCTGTGAAAAACGCGTCTGTTCTGGACGGGGCTCT
The DNA here is from genome assembly GCA_034509185.1 of Euphonia xanthogaster. Classification (NCBI taxonomy): domain Eukaryota; kingdom Metazoa; phylum Chordata; class Aves; order Passeriformes; family Fringillidae; genus Euphonia; species Euphonia xanthogaster. The sequence goes on along the minus strand of JAYDZK010000113.1, from coordinate 41,421,182 downwards.
GCCCGCTTCAAACAAGGTGTACTGCAAGCTACACAGCTGCTGAATATGGTGCACGGTAGATGGTTCTTTAAGAAGATATGTTTTGAACTGTGTTCCAAAGCTTTATGTTTTCATTATGTTTCTAATCGACTCTAGCTATATCAAAGCCCAAATCTCTTAAATGTCATTTTTACTATTTAGACAATTTGGCTGCTTGGTATTAGGTACCTGTAATTGGAAGAGTTTCCATGTATATGCTTGCTGGAGTTGCACAAATGAAAGGAATTCAACATTTTAAAACCATTCAGCAGTGATAAAATTGGATAGATCCCCAATAAGTTATGATATGTATAGATTTCATGTTTCAGACTTCATGCTGGTGCTCTTTTATTGCTAAGATGGTTGTACCTATATTGCTATCATTTTAGCAAACACCTCTTGAATTGTATAAGCTCTTGAGCAGGAAAGCTAATCTGGCAGAAAGAATGGAAATATTTGTATCAATATCTATATTTATAAAATTTTTACTGTTGGAACTGAGAAGCTTTCACATTTGTTTATGTTGGAGAGCTGTAAAAAGTTTCTCTCCCCTCAGAGAGGGAAATAGTACCAGGTTGTTAGTACCCTTCACAGAAACACTGCAGGGAAATACTTCTAATACTTCTTGACTCAAGCTCTAAAAGCAGTTTTGTACAAATACGCAGTCTGCTCATGTATCTCCAGTAAATTAAAATCCCAGAAAAATGCTAGAAAATAGAAAATGCAAGTATGCAGTGTGCACTGCACACTTCAGTGTGTCCTTAGTTATAATTTTTTTATGACCTGAGGTAATCTGAGTGAATTTCAGATCAGTGTATATGAAATGAGATGAATAAAGGTCTGCTCTTGGAAGCTGTTATTCATCAATCAATTAACGGAGAAAATTTTTAAAAATTCTCATCTTCCTCCTTCAGCTATACTGAATTAAAGTGTGACACCCAGGCAGTTAAATTTTCTCCTTGAAATATTTCCCTTGATACAGTGCTTGAACATCTGTTTGCTTTCTGAGGTGAGCAGATGTGGCCACTTCTTCTGCAGTGTGAAATAAGGAAACATGCTATGTCTCTTCTGGAAAAATACAATATGCCCTTACATAGATACTCACTTTTAAGTAAGATTGAACCTATTTGGATGAATGAAAAACAGCTGAATTTTCTTAAAGGCAATATAATCTTCCTTTTTTTAATTGGTGCTGTATCGTACGTTTATAGCTGTTTGTTTAATTTTTTAATGTGAAATGAATCTTTAATTGCTGGCTTTAATCCACAGTGAGGAACACAGTGCTTTAAGCACAAGGTCTAAAATGCCATATTATTTCAGACTGGCTTGAATTATTGGGTGATGTTTCTAGATTAATAACTAGAGAGCCCTGCATATTAGAGAATCATGGTCATATTTTAATGCTCTATCAAAATATTGTGATATATTTTGCTATGTTTAGCTGCTTGAGTCAAACACTAGAGGAAGAGCTTAGAGTTTATTTTTAGTAAGTCATATGTTTTAGAACGTCTCTATATGCATTTCAATTTAGAAATAGTAATGTATAAATATTTAACCTAAAGTAATTTGAAATATGCCTTTTATCCTTTTCTTGGCGATACCATCATAGTCTATGATCAAAGAGTAAATTTCAGTATGCTAAAGGTTCCTCTATCAGCATAATATACTGCTTTATCAGGCACAGTCTTTTTGCATGTCCCTGACGGTTGACACAGTTCAAGTGAGATAAGATCTAAAAAGACAGTGATGGATTCAAGTAAAGCTCATTGGTTCTCAAATCTGCTTATTTTATCTGTTTATTTTTGTATTATACATGCAACATGAGCACGAAGTTTCAAAAATTTAGTTTCCTAGGAATTAAATAAAGTTGTGAGAGCTAGTACTTAAAATTGGCTTGTATAGTTTCAGTCTTGCTTAAGTGAGTACCTAAATATAAGGTATTTTCCAACCAAGCTGGAAAAGACAGATTTATTGGACTAACAGCTGCCAGCACTACTGATAAGTGCTCAGCATCTGACTTCTCTAGCTGCTGTTAAATCACGTACAATTCCTTAGGCTGGGAAAGTAAATAAAGATAACTGAGTGCAGTAATCTGTGTGAAACCAGGGGAAAGAACATGGGTTGCAGGGAGATCTGAAAGACCACACATAGGCTAATCTGCATGCATGTGGCTTTGCTGTTAATTTCAGGCTCAGCATCTGTGTCAATAGCTTGTTAAAGAGCCAGGTTGGTGTTGTAAACATGGAGTCTTCTGGTACTATTGTCCAGTACATGGTGCAGAAATCTGTCAACAGCAATAATTGCAGAGGGACACACCTTCCCCTTCAAATATTATCAAATTAAAATTAAAACTAGGAATAAACAGGTGGTCTGGGGAGACTTAAAAATTTAATGGTGGATTTCCAGACAAAACTACCTACGCAAACAAGGAAGTGGTTAAAAATGTAATTGAGCACGTGCACAAAGGAATAAAGATGAGAAAATGACAGTAAAGGTTTTCTTTGCTATCTTTCTGGTAAAAGATGGAAAAGAGGCAAATAAGATGCTGTTGTCTGAAACACTAGGAAGATTGATAAAAGTGCTTATTGAGTAATGTGACCCCACAGGAGGAGATCATGGACAAGAGGCTGTTGTGCATCTTGTTATTTTCTACTCAAAGCCAAGCAGAAGAGGAAATTATAACAAGAGTGAGAAGTCTTGTAGCCCCGGAAACTCTGGGAACATTAAAGATTCCTTGCTAATGACATATTTGTATATGGCAGACAAGTTTCTTATGGGAAAGACTGTCAGGAAACATATATCCTGTGCAACAGCAACACTTCCACTAACCATGACCATGGCATTCTCCTGGGAAAGTATCAGAGTTATAGTGGCTACTAGGAAAAAAGCCCCAACCAGTCTACTGGCTCACAATAAAGAAAGTGATGAATTAGGAGACATTGAGGCTGATACTATGGTTTAGGGCAGACATCAGAAAGCAGCATGAAAAGTAAAAAAAAAAAAAAAAACAAACAAAAAACAAGTGCCCACTCTGTGGACAGGTATAAGGACTAGAAACACTTCTTATCCTGAAGCTGAAACTAACATCATAATGGTCCATAGCAGCAGTATGGGTAATGAAAGGAGCCTATTGAAGTGATTGCCATGTGTACCTGATCCCCAAACTAATATATATATGTATATCTGTATTCATGTCAAATAATGTTTGAAGATATGTCCTTAGACTGGCAACCAATTATGTTCCAGCTGCCTTGTAATTCCAGCTGATAGCTGGGCCTGAAAAGTGGTTAGATTTAGGAAGAATGCCTACAAAGTAATCAAAGGTAGTAAAACCTTTCTGAAATCAGTGGAGTGAGTATGTATTGTCCATGAAAACCCACCTTCCTCCAACAATAAGTTATTTTTTAGATTTTCCAATAGTCCAAATGGAACTGTACCTCCTACTGTTGAACAGCAATGAAGTCCTTGATGGAAAGGAGAAATGAAAGTTGTCTAGCAGCACGCAAATATATTTCAAGGAAAAAGACACCTACTGTGCAGGGTTGTTTTAGAAGTATATTCCCATGTTTACTGTATGAGACAATGAAATGTTTTTAAGCTTCCCATATAAAGGAATTGGCAAACATACCAGCTACCACACTGTGTACAGGAAGTATTTACAGCAGACTACAGTGGTAATGTAGCTCCACAAGAAATGAGGGAGCTAATATTCAGATAATATCAGAACCTGTACTGAAGTCACACTAAAAATAAGTCATTAGCCTTATCCAAACACTGTGGGTATAGGATCTGTTTTAGGATAAAAATACCATTTTCGGTGAAGTACATGTTTTGATATAATAAGGGGAGGCAACTACATTTTCTGTTAGCATTGGGCTGATTATAAGTAGATTTAAGTATCTGTCTTCAAAGGAATTCTAATGTTAATTGAAACATGCACAGGAAAAATCCCAAGAGCAGTACTGATGACATTCTTGAAGGTAAACAAGGCATCAAGGAACGAGCAGCACATAATGTGAAAGTGCAACAAATCATGAGTGAATACTGTAGAAAGTATATCAATGAAGACCTGGTCAAGGAGAAGGTGAGAAGAACTGAGCTCTGTAGATTTATAGGAAATAATTTTCAGGCTTTGAGATGCTATTAGGAATATGTAAGATTGATGAATGTGAGAGGGGGGCAATGAGGATGAATAACTGTCTTCCTAGATGCTGCATGCTCTTAGAATAATTGATACGTTGCAGTCCAATGCAAGAAAAGTCATGTGTCCAAGAACAAACATTTGAAGAATAAAAGTACCATAGCTAAATTATTTGCCCAAAGTACTTGTTCTGCTGAAAGGCAAGGATTCTGTGGTTACTAAATGTATTATCTTGCGGAAGTTGTTAGCATCAAGAGACATAAAAAATTTGCTTTGAGAAGGAGTTGTGGACCAAGCTCTTTGCAAACAAAGGTTTCCACCAGCTCACCTGTATGTGCCAGCACTGTGAGCATCCCATCACAAAAACTACATTCTCAGCTGAGTGCTGTGTAGGCTGCAGAACTATGCAGTGTGGGACAAGAGTCACTGTTAATAGCTGACACTGAACTGGCTTTCCTGAACACAATGCACACATCTCTGTGAGATGGATTCCAGAAATTGACTATTCTATTGTATTTGCTTCTTTTCTTGAGATTTGTATGTGCTCTCTCTCAACATATTTCTATATTGTAAGTGGGAATTAAGGAATAAAAGAGTTTATACTTTGGCATTGACCAGATTGTGAGGATCACATGAAGCTCTTTCTTACACAGCATGATGGGTGTTCTGTGTGGTGGGGACATGTTTTTAAATAGAGAATTGAGTCATAATCATAGGAGTTGGCATGAAATGAACAGCAGTTCATGTATGAAATGAGAGATATCACTAGGTCTGTTCAGAGAGCTGCCTGCTTGGCAGACATAAATATCTGATTGAGGGCCTGTATGTTACTGGATGATGAATTCAAAGACAGTGTGTGATACAGTCTTGATCCATCTGAGTTCTGGCAGAAGGTGAGAATAGATTTGACTTCTGGTAAGAGTCACCCATAATACAAGACACATGCTTCTGGGAAGTGCCTGGTGAAGGACATGCAGGAAAGAACTCTGCCTAGGGAGCCCCAGGGGTGTTTTGCAAAGTATGTGTTTGGCCTGAGATTACTGTACTCACACAATAGTCCACACTGTGCTACAGCTGGATTTAACTAAATTGGCATCAACAGGACTTGGAGCACAAGGGCACCTTCTTCATGGGTAGCACAAAATGATGGTACAGCACAGTTGGTGTGCTGTACAGACAGGCAGGAGACTGTTGATTTAATGCAAAACAGAAAGGAAGGCAGACAGGAAAAGATCCTAACAGATAAGCAAGAGAGTCTACGGGAATAGATGAGGGAATGCAAAGCTAAACACAGAACAGTGAAATGGGTGTGTGAAGGTCTTCTTCTTGTGCCCAGATGGTCAGGTTTGGATTAATGCAAAACAATGGCATAAGGCAGCAGTACAAGGTATGGTGGGATCCTAAATATTTGCATAACAAATAAAATTGAAAAAACCCCAGGACTTTGGAGCAAATCTTAGGAAAAGGCTGTGTTGACATAGGAGAGGCAGAATAAATTAGTGAGAACAAAATGGAGAGAACACCATGGTGCAGAATGCAGAGAGCTACTGTTTGGAAGCCTGTAGTCCAACAGCAGCTGATAAAGTAAGAAAAGATTAGCAGACAGTGGAAAAAAAGTTATTAGACCTGCTTGTTCAGCCTGAGAAATCCTAAATTATCAGCAGCTATATTCAGAGAAAAGACTATACTCTTACTGTGGCCTTCCTCTTGAAAACACCTACATACACAAGGGAAAAAAAAAGAAAATATCTTGAAACAAATAAAATGTATTATAGACATCTTACATGAGACAATAGTAACCTTCCATCTGGACTATTCATTCAGTTTGGTCACTTAATTTCACTTAGGCCAGAAATGAAACAGGAGATGGAGAATAGTAATGAGAAGGATCAGAGGCATGGATAGAGTTCCATACATGCAGAGATTAAAAAGATTAGGGTATTTACGTAACAACAGAGATGAATAAGAGGTGAAATGAAAGAGGTGTATAAATTATTAATGGTTTAGAGAAGGTCAAGGAGGTGCACTGATTTAACTGTCTCAGAACTCAAGAACAAAGGGTTCACAATAAAATCGCAGCTGTTCAGTTTTAAACTGATAGCAGAAAATCCTTTTTTACACAAATGTGGCATTACTCCCTCAAGATCTGAAGCAGTGAACCTCATGGTATTAATAAAAGGGCAATATTTCTTGCTAACTTGGTTAATCATCCACTAACATTTGATTGGAATATTTAAGAATCCTTAACATATTGATCCTTACAAAATGCTTCTAATGCAGGAAAGTATTATCATGCCACTAATCAAGTGAACAGAATTGGCACTGTGGCAACACTAGATGACCTTGGACCACAGACAGAATCTTATGTTGAGCAAAACTGAATTTTAGATTGGTACTTTAATATGTGGACAATCTTTTTTTTTTTTTTTTTTTTTGCCATTATTTATTCATGTTGGTGATGCACAGTTGTTCGGATACAGCTGGCTGCACAGCTTCCTGTGAAAGCACCTGGGTCATGTGTCATGGTGCTTTCTCTAGTCACATGTCCAGCACCTAATGGGCTGGAGGATTTGCACTTAAATTTGATTAGTCCTTGTGGAACTGAGCTTACTGAGCATGCCCAAATCAATGAGGTTGGGTATACCTGCAGGAAGTGGTGCTTCCCTGAAGCAATGGAAATGTTGCTGATTCTCCATGCAGCATATGTTTGTCTGTATCTATCAAGGAAAGCTTTGGCTGTTTTTCAGTGCCACCTCCCGAATCATTGATTCATCCCAGTCCCTGCTGTTTGCTTTCACAGAAGCCTTTCACTGACATTTTCTCATTTTTCTCTGAGTAGCATGTGCTGGGCTGATGGAAAAGAAGACTGGGCATAGAGCTATCCAGGTGGCTGGCAGCTCCCTCCTCACTTGTTCCTCAGGAAAAACAAGAGAGTAGACAGACTTGATCAGTCTTCACAAGTCATATATAGTCAAAGTTTCTAGATGAGTATTGCCAGTTAACAGTGATGTTTAGTGTATGACAACAGTAATATAGCTTGTGTTAGAAATATTCAAAGAATGGCTATTATCTGGGATCTAAGTTTTCAGGTTGCAATCTAACTTCTACCAGAGGTGAGGAAGGAACTTTATGCATCAGTATGATATCAAGCAGCTCCTTATTAAGGAATAAATTTTAAACTGTTGCATGAATTATCTGCCCATGGCTACTATGGAGGACAGGATAACAGATTTAACAAACTGTTACTTTGAATGCAAAAAAAATTCTAAAGTATAAACCAGTAAAAATGCAGCAGTGAGCAATTTGGAAGTTAAAGGTTCTTCGCTTGAGTTTAAAATAGTACAATGCACCCTTTACAGTGGCATGAAACACAAACCATACAAACAGAGTTGTTATTTTGTTAATATATATTCTATGTCTGTAATCTTTGTTCTGCATGAATGTGCAAATATAAATGCAAAGCTTTTCTGAAAAAGCCTGTTAGGATATCTGTGCTCTACTGAGACAAAAAAAAAACCACACCCCCAAAATCTCAAAACCCTGAAAAAAAGCAGCAAAGCAAAATCACACCACAAGATTTTTGCTTCTAATTCAGAACTGTTACTTTGCTTCCAATAGAGACAGACTAACAAAGGCTGCCAATTCAGCCCAAGGAAAAGGGTTTGGCCAAGACCTGCAACTTCAGGTTCTAAACTCTGCTATTACCAACCATAATCTTGCTTCCTGGTAGTCTCTTTTCCTAGTAGCCTCTCTCCACTTGATCTTCCTTTTATTCAATGGTAGTACAGAATTTCACAGGTTACCAAAGCCAAATAATGACACACGCGGTTCTCTGCGTCCGCAGAAAATACCTCAAAAATACATCCTGATTTTGCCTTCATTCTTGTCACAGGTTGGGAGTTTATTCAGCTGAGGATCTGAAATTGCATCACATGCAGTGGGAGTGTGTGCTGTACTTGTACATTTATCCTCAGAGAAATGGTGGTGTAAGAGAAGGATATTCTATTTTTCTAGTAAACCTGTGCCTCATAGCCAAGATAGATCCTTTTCTTCAGTTATTTTTCACTAGTAATTTCCTAAATTTCTGGCAAAAACATTTGCAATTAGGTCCTCATGTAAATAGTGTTTTAGTCCAAGCTCTTCCTTCCATTATTCCTGTCCTCAGATCATTCCAATTTTAATCTGCAGTGACTTAATTTTGTTTTGTATTGACAATGCTACTTTGTTTGAGTCATCATACCACTTATTTATATGCCATGATCATGAAAGAAAATTTTAAAACAGCTCACCCCAGAACTGATCCTTGAGTAAGTACCATTAAGCCCCTTCCACTGTCAAAATGCCCCTTTCAAACTGTCAGCTACCCAACAGTCTATTTCCATTTTTCCTTTCCATCTTAGTATAGTTCTTCTTTTACCTCTTTCTTCTCTAGCATTATTTATTAATTTCCCAAAAAGCCCTGTATCAGCTGTTTTACTGTAGGCTGGACAGAGGACGTCTAAGAATTTTCTTTTAATGCCAATTCTCTTTAAAAAAAGAATGCTGGACTTATCCATCCTTGAATTAATTTTGTATTTATTTCTGTCTATCAGCACCATCTGTTTGAAAGCACTGTCTTCCACTGAGGTCCAAACAGTGCAGTAACTGGATCACTTTTTCTGTTTCACTGCTTCATAAACACAATAAATGCTACTACCTGTCCGTATGACAACTTGAGACATTTATTAAAAGTATTTTTGTGTGAATGCATGTGCTAAGGCTTTCAGAATACCAGCTTGGAAATTGGTAGATGATGTAGAAAACCCCCTGAGTTTTATTTCTACCTTCTCTGTGGTCAGTACCATCCCACACTTGCTTTCCCAATATCCAGCTTTGCCTCCAGGTCAAATTCAGTGCCCTTTCTGTAGCCTGAGGAAGGATTAATTTAGTTTTGGATCTATTCATCTTGTTTTTCACCCTATGTCACAAATCAGGGAAGCTGCTAATGTTGGGGACTTTCAAGGCTGTTCCAAAGGATCCACCCCACTGGTGCATTCTCTTATCATATGGTAATTTTGAGAGCATTTCAGCCAGTTTCTTTGTAATTGAAGACTTGGAAGAAAATCTTTGCCCCAGGAATATCTTCCAATAATTCAAACCAACACACATTAGCTTTTTGTCAAAGCCTCTTTGGTGCTCAGTGCATATACATACATATATAAAGAAAATTAAATCCTCAGTTCCTGTGAGTCTCAGCCAGAGGCCTCCTGATTTCTAATTTTTTAAAAATAATTTGTTGGAATTTAAATGGTGGGGAGGTTTTTCAAGGACGTGCCTAACCTACTTTTTTAAAATCCATGTATCCATGTCTACTGTCCTGAGCAAGGGTTTAGCTGCTAGCACACCTAAGCACTTTTGCCCATTCTTGTCTTGGCCTCTTCCACTGAGCTCTGAGTCAAACTTTCCTTCATGTCGTTTTCTGTTGTATTCTACTGCTGAAGTGTTGTCTGCGGTTTCTTGTGCTTTTTTTAATGTTTATTTTCTGTCCTGTAAGTTCTCTGTGGTCTGAAATTGATGTGTAGATAAGAGCAGCTTCCTGCATTGCTAAAAGGACTGAGCTGGGGGACTGGCTTCTCATGGCAGGATTTTAGCTCATCAGGCTCCAACTCTGCCTTTACAAGCCCTGTTCTAGTTTTATGAGTTCAATATTCTTATTAAAATAATTAGCTCAAAGAAAGGTAAACCATCAGAATCTTAATTGGCTTGGCTGCCTTTGCATCAGCCCTGTAGAACTGCTAGTACCTTGAATGTTGCACCCTTCTGTCACCAGAATTGATGCATAAACCTTTTCCTACCATGTGCAACATACGTACACATCTCTTGTTGGCAAAAGCAGATCACCTTGGCAGAGGAAAACCAGATTGTTTTATTTGACTTGCTGGCCTGGAGTTCATATCTCTCAAAGAAACATCATTCTTCACAGTGATTTAGCCCTTCTGTGTGGTGCTGTGCTAAATGACACAAGACCTTGTTGGTGCACTGGCATGCATAGTGGCATGGTGACCAAAATAATAATAATAATGTTGTGGGAAAAACTACAGTGTTACAGAACATGAAGTGTTGAGTGCAAGGGGTACATCATGGATCTGGGAAATCCCACAGCAGAAAAACACAGATAAGATCTCCACCAAAATAACTGAATTTCTTTTGTACTTAAAGGGACTGACTGTTGTGAAGATTAGATCTTAGATGATCAAATAGGCATTCACAGCAGGTGTACATGTCTCTTATTTGCCAACAGGAAGTCATGATATACAGGCATTATGCAGGAACAAACATTTCTTTTGGATGTGACTAATTACTACAGGATTTGAAGTGAGTTTGAAGTGAGTGTGGGTTCTTGTCGTGTGAGTATAAATTCAGCATCTTGTGCAAGATTAGCCATTAGATCTTTTGGATTTTGCTTTGGAAGAGCAATGACCACTGATTGTGAGCAAAGATAAATGCCTGAACTACGTTTCAAAGGTTTGTTTCAAAAGAAATCATAAGTCTATAATGACTGCTTACTTGATAAATTTCCTGTTTCATTGTGAAAACAGATCCAAGATTAACTGAGAGCATCTCCATGTTTTTGTTTTGGCTCAGATGATGCTGTTCTTTTTTGTTTAGAGGTAGAGGGGGAAAAGAAAGAAATGTCGCTTTCAGCTAAAGTTTACACTGTAAAAGTTATTCTCATTTTGGGACCAATTCTTTATTGATGTGACTCAGCAAGAAGACTCTTTTCACAAGCTGGGATTACTCACTCAAGTAAATGAACTAAAATGAAGGCATTATCTTTAAAGATTAAATGATAAAATCTATGAATTAGACACTTATAATGGAACCATTAACCATTTTTAATTACAGTACAGATACCAGCCATGGCAGTAGTATATGATAATACCTACTCATTCTTTTGCCTGCTCTTTCACTGTGACATATCATTATGGAAGGATTATTTAAGGCCTGTTTTTAGGTTTAGAATTATGCAGACAGAGAGCAACCAAAACTGGAGGTGCTATATTCACAGCTCACATGTTATTTCAGGTGGTTTGAGCAAAAAATAAACACAGTAAAAAATAATTATGTCTTGTGCTCAGAGGGGCAGCTTGTGGGGCCCAGTGGGACTCAGGGTCAAATGCTCTGTGCTGTGCAGCCAGAGAACAGTCTCTGGACTTGTTAAATGACATTACAGTTGTACCCATTCCAATTAGGCACCAAAAAAGGATTTGGAGGCCTATGATGGATCTTTAACAATGAGAAACTTGTGACAGATTCAGTATATTCTTTTCAGGTCTTCAAGATTTGTTTGTCCATGCAGCCTACTCAAAAAACTGAGAGATCAGGTTTGGGACCATAGTTGACCAAATTAAGCAGTGCTCCTAACTCTCCATCTACAAACTGTGTAATGCATACTGTGGATAATTGATTGCTGCTCAATATGGATTCCTAGGCAGGCTCCTAAGTCCTTTTTGTGCACTGTTATCATGTTCCCTAAAGGGTTTGTCTTTGTCTCTGTCTCCGGTAACTGTTTTATTAACAATATATTACAATCTTTCTGTGGAAGGACCCTAATTAAAATTAGTATAGCGAAAAAAATACCTCTATAAGGATGCTCAAGGATTTGGGTAATGATTCTCTGATGAAACATTCTTTTGAAAAAAAAAAAAAAGGGGTCACTTAGTAAAACTAGAACTTTCTGCAGAAACATGCTCATTTTCATGAAGTGTCTGCTGGGTGAAAGCTTTCCAGGTGCAGAGACAAAGGCTCAGCTCTCCCATCATCAGTTGATGACACTTATCTGAGATATGAAAGACTAACAGTTCAGGGGCATAAGCTGGTTTAATTATCAGCTCTATAGAGCTGTAAGCTATAGTAAAAGCTCTATTACCTTAATTGGCAGGATGTTGTTTGGGAGGTGCTTTTCCTTGCATGCTTCTCTTTCAGAATTCTGGCTTCTGAATATTGTGTAAATTAATGATGATGTAACTTGTGCAGAAAAAATACTTCTATGACATCTGAAGTAAAGCACCTGATTTGTTCTTGTTTCTAAATACCACCTATTTTAGCTCTGATACAGAAGTTGTTTCCTGTTTTCCATTTTCTCGTATGATTTTTTTTCTAGTAGATTGTGTGGGCTTTGAGCCTCAAATGATCCAAATTATTTTTCATTTGTGTTGAAATGAGAATATTCTTGCCTTGGCATTATCAAAAAGCTAATATAAAGGAATGCATTGAGATATTAGTTTAAGGTTTTTCTCAAAATATAAGAAAGGTCTTGCTGTCATAAGATGGAAAGCAGTTGGAATTTTTATAATAAACTGCTCTTTTGTGTGCAAGATGTAAAAAAATCCCTGCCACTGCCTTGTATAAATCAAGGCTGTAACATTTATTAATATATTTTGAATATACATGGTCATTTTTTTGTGGAGATGTCTTGATATGATTTGCCTTGACACTGTTCTGCTGAGGAATAAATAAGAGAACTGAGAAAACACAGGATGATGGAGAATCTGTACAACATTTAGAACACACAAAGGAAATCATTTAGTGTATTGAACTTCTAAAAATGTACTTCGAGTTGCTGTTTATTTTTAAAGATACAAATTCACCTCTTCTAATATGGGCAAATTAAAAAAATAAAATTAACCTCCCTTCCTATAATTCCTGATACAGCCTTAACCAAACGTCTCCATTTGCAAATTTCTACATTGGTAGCCTTTATAGCTCTGTTTTCTAATTCCTTATTATCTGGCAATCACAATATGTGCCTAGATCTGTTAAGATCCATGTAATTCCAACTGCAGTGCACTTCAGGATCTGACTTTTTGGTTAGGTGAATGGCTAAAAATTATAGGAAAGGAATGTATGTGGGTGTGTTAATCTTCCACATGTGTTACTGAAATGAAGAACTGATATAAAGATTAACAGACTGACGTTAGTGCAAATGAAAATTTGGTATAGCTTTTTAAAATACAGACCCTTTTGGCTTTGGTTTATGAGATCTGTCAAAACTTTACATTATCTTTAAAAGAAATCAAAACATTTTCCACTGAATTGTTCTGATATTACTTAGCTTTTTGCAATACAAAGTAGCTACAAAACACGTGATCTATAGGGCTAGAAAGAACTGTGTGTTCATCGTTGATGGTAGGTAAAACCATTCAAGCAGTAGCATCCAAGTTGTACTGGGATATTCAGTGTTCAGGCTGTGCCAAGCATCTCTTATTTTTCCCCACTGTGTTTTGGACTGGTAATTGGAAAAAATGCACAGTCACGTGGATCTAGTGTTGTTCTTGTTGCTTAGAAATACATGACATTTTGGAAATAACAGAATTGTGAATTTAAAGCTACTTCCACACAAATGTCACCTGAACAAGCAGTGCTTCTTCAGCAACAGATTGTATTCACACAAGTGCCATTAGATTTAGGAGTCACATTGAGATGAAATTAAAATTCTTTGATTGTTAAATAAACTTCTAAATTCAGTGTAATGGTAACAAACAGGTTAATAACCAACATTAGATGTGCCTCATCCCTTATCCTATTTTAAAGATAAAAACAGTGACTAATATCATATTAAGCAGAGAGTTTCACCCCTCTTTTTAATTTTTTTTTTATTTCTCCTTTTTTTCTATGGAAATATCTCAGCATAATGCCAGTGAATTACTCTCTTATGGTTTCTCTTTAGAGAAGCCAGTCTAGGATGTTGCTGATTGTGTTGCAGTATTGCCCTGTGTGTAGATTACCCCATTAGAGATGTGGGATAGAATCTGATAACTTCTCACCTTGGGATGTAGTGCTGTAGAATGGATCCAGTCCTGCTCTGACTAAAAATTAGTGCATGTAAGCATTCACCTTCTTCCTCTCGCTTCATTATCAGCCACATTTTTAAACTGGAATTTAATTTTATCCTGGTGATTCTGCTCTGCATTTCTTCAGAGAATTAAATCTTTCTGCACAGCCCTGCTCACTCTTGCCTGCAGTAACGAAAGCAGGTAAGAAAATGAAAAAACCTAAAAAAACATTTCCAAAACTTTACCTTTTTTTTTTTTGTTCCATATTGTATATGATATGGATTCCATTACTGAGGTATTGTATTGACAGATTTATAACTTTTGTTTATCAATGTAAGGCAGAAGGTGATCTATTTTCTGGATAGACAGTACTCCTCAATGAAGTGCAATCCAGCAAGCAAGGCATCTGACTTTGGAGCAATTTTCAGTTATGTTTTGAAAACAGTGACCAAGCACAGTGGCCCTAAGCTAAAAAGTTAACTTTTATGTGCCTTTTTTTATCTCTGAAATGAAAATGAAACTGTTTCCTTGTTTCCAGATAAATTATAATGCTTATATCTACATCAATATTTGTACAGCTTTCTGAGATCTTGAGAAAGAAGTTGCCTGTGTTATGATTTTTTTTATTACTCTACCTTTTGAATTATGTAACTGCACTACATTTTACCCTTTGAAAGATGGATTTTACTTTGAGATTCCATAATTGACTCCTATGACACTCCTGCTTTGAGAATTAACATCTTAAAAAAAGAAGGAATTTAACTCTTATTCTAAAGGAAGATATTCAGAAATTTTTGGATGTTCATGTAAAGAGGTGAATCATTTGTATACATACCTAAATTTGAATATGAAGTTTGTCTGAAAGAAAGAAATGCATTGGGATAAAATATGTAATTAATATACAGTTTTAAGTTGCTCTTAATGACTTCTCATTTGATATATGATTTCCATTTGTTTTTAGTTAGTTCTGTGTCACCAAAATTTTCCCTTTTTTTTTTTTCAAAGGACCCCTTGGTTCATTCATTAAACAAGATGGTCCTGATCTGGGGTTTATTCAAAGCTAAGTAGCAATGGTGGCTGTTGTCTCTGAATAGTCTTTTATTGTGTCAACATTCTTTCTTTTGTTCTATTAGTGACTTTAGCTTTTCATGTCCTGCTCTTTTGTTTCTTTTTTTCAAGGACTGTGGGGTACAGGACATTCCAATTACCAGCCCATAATTCTCTGTTCTTTCAGACATCTCATGGACACATCCTCAAGGATACCTCAAAGAAGTGAATTTATAAAGAAAAAAGGTGAACAAAGTGGGAAAGAAAGCATGATCTTGTTTGCTTCTGTTTTTCTTGCTCTCTCTTCCCAGTATTAAAGGCTGATTCCTGGTCTAGTGTGTAAGAAGTAATGAATTACTGATTTCAGGGGCAATGAACTAACTGATAAATGCCAAATGTCTAACCTACTCCCTGTTACAAATGTTAACCACAGCACATTGGGAATATTGATGTGTAAATAAACAATAAGAGTGTGAGAGGAAATCATGACTCTGGTACACTTAAGAGCAGTAGATAGTGTATACCTTGACTTCCCAGAGATGCTCACTGAGGAGCTGAAGTGTGGGCTACATGAGCAGGCAATGAGGGGGATTAAAAACTGAGTGAACAGCTGAGCCCTGAGGGTTGTGATCTGTGGCACAAAATCTAGTTTGAAGCCAGTAACAAGCAATGTGTCCCAATGATTGATATGGATCCAATACCCTCCCTGGAAGTGTTTATATTTTTCTCTTGACCTGCTGGCAACACACTAATTCAGCCCAAGGAAATGTTACTTTTTGGGGTTTTTTTTCTTTTTTTTTCCCTGCAAGGGCACACTGCTGGCTTATGTTGAACATGGGGATGATCAACCCCTTGCACCAACAAGTGCTGGGGGCCACCCAGCTGGAAGGCAGCTTGGAAGATAAAAAGGCCTGTGAGTGCTGATGGTATCCAAACTGAACATGAGCCAGCTATGTGGCCCTGCAGCAGAAAAGCTGCTTTATTGTTGGGATGCATTAGGCAGGTCAAGGGAAGTGATCCTTCCTCTCTACTCGTTGCTGCTGAGGCCACACCTGAGAGTGCTGTGTCCAGTCCTGGGCTCCCCATTGCAAGAGACATGGAGAGAGTCCAAAGAAGTTCCATGAAAACTGTTAAAAAACTGGAACATCTCTCCTATGAGTAAAGTCTGAGTGAGCTGGGACTGTTCAGCTCAGAGAAGAGAAAGCTGAGGGGATCTCACCAGTGTATTCAAATAATCACAGGGAGAGGGCAAAGAGGATAGGTCCAGGCTCTTTCCAGTGGTACCCAGTGACAGGAGCAGGGCTGATGGGCACAAACTGGAATGCAGGAGTTTCCCTCTGAACATCAGAAACCACTTTTTCCCAGTGAGGGTGACAGCACCAGCACAGGCTGCCCAGGGACGTTATGGAGTCTCACACACTGGAGATACTCAAAAGCTGTCTGGACATGGTCCTGGGCAACAAACTCTAGGTGGCCCTGCTTTGCTGGGGGCTTGGATGAGATAATCTCCAGATGATCTCCTTCCCAATGTCCCCTCTGATCACCTTTAAGTAAGCGTTTTAAATGAAAATGAACATGCAGATTTCAAATACATTGAAAAACATAATATCTTTGATCTAGGGCAAGTTCTCAACATGGTATAGGAGGTTTTTAGGATTTTCATTAGCGTGCATGAGAAAACGCTGTTATATCTTGAAATGTCACAGAGTAAGTTTACCTCTAAATATGCTGTGACAAATACAATAAAAAAATTTCCAGACAGATGGATGTCAGAATTAGATATATTCTTGTGTATAAAATGAGACTGCCCCCATGGAGACATTTTTGTAAAGAAAATTATAATAAAAATGTGAAAATAATTGAAAACTGAAATACAAATTCAATATACATTACTTCTATTATTGAAACTTCATGCCCTTTAACTCAAAAGAAGCTTTATAAAATATTATGCTGAACTGTGGCAAGACTGAGGTTATTGAAAAAGACCATAGTAAAGGTACTTCTGCATTAGGAATTGAATATTTTTTGTGAGAAATATGGACTGAGAATCACTAGTGATAATAATAGTGGACATGTAAAAGTACATTTGAACATCCCTGATATCTGAGCACAGTTATGCAGAATAGTTAATTCAAGCAGCACTGTTCTTATTACTAAAGTAGAACGCTTAAAAAATTCTAACTCTGCAGATAACAGAATTTATTCCAAAAGTACTCTTTGATGTATAATTAGGTAGATACTATTTTTTTTCCTCTGTTAAGGTTCTTTAGATATGTTATCTTGAAGTTCAGCTGACTTTATAATGATTCATTGTAGCAAAAGAAATTATATAGTGTAGAAATATTTTTACTGTGGTAAAAAGGTCTAAAACTAGTCTCTTTTGCTATCCACAATTCTGGGTGAAATCCTCCTCCTGAAGGGAAGTAAGAAATATAGGAATACATTGTTGACATATTCAGGAGAAGTCAAATGAAAGCCCTGGAAACAAATCTTGCATCTGTTTCCTAGAGGAACAGTAGGAGTATAATTTTTCTTCATAAGGGATATTCACAGCTATTTGGAATATCACCTTAGAGGATTCTTTCTGTTCTTGTGGCTTTGTTTTCCTTGATCCTGCCTGTGCTAGAGCAGTTTGTCTCTTAGCAAACTGTATCTAGTAAATCAGCTTGCTTCCCACGAGCCACTCTTGCAGCAGTGCACCATCATTGTCCAGGCCTGATGCCATGAGGTGTTGGAAGTTAAAAATGAAGGTCTGGTCCAGTCTCCTATTTTTCCTTCTGATTTTCCAGTAGGATTGCATGATTCTTCTCTGTAATAAATGCATGTCTGTCTACCTTCTAGAAATTTCCACAGGATCATGGAATTGTTAAGGTTGGAGAAGGACATTTCAGATCATCAGGTGTCGGAACTCAGGACATCCCTTTGGGAGTCCGGAGTTGCTGGGACCCCTGCCGGGCGGCTCAGGGACCCTGGCACACAGCCCAGAACACCAGTGGGTTCGATTATGAACCGTGGAGCAAATTGCCAGCTTTACATGAAGACCTAAAAGCCACA
>JAYDZK010000113.1:41366739-41400663 GCA_034509185.1 Euphonia xanthogaster | reverse complement strand
TTTGGATCACCTTTTTTTTTTTTTTTTTTTTTTTTTTTTTTTTTTTTTTTTTGCAGCCATGATCATATGGATCCATTTTCACCTGCTGTTGGTGAACATACTCCTCTTCATGGCTGTACCTGTATTGTCGTGCTGGGCATAATTACATCAATTGCAAATTGGGTTGAAAAAGTGTAGAGGCTGTCTTCAAAGGTTTCCAAGTATGTTTATATACTCCCTAATCCAGACTCCAGTGTCAGTGATGCAGGAAAGTTCAAGTGGAAGGAAGGGCACTATTAGTTATGGGTCAAATGACAGAGGAAGAACAGGCAGTGAAGTATGTCCTATGTTTACCTGAAGCCAACTGCTAGTCTCAGTTGTGCTGGAGCTGCAGTGCAGGTAAATGTCTTTACTGGTGTCCTGATTTCAAACATCTGCATAGGCATGAAGGAACCCTCTGATGTGTGTGAAAGCCTGTTCTGTAGTTATTCCTGCCTGATCAGATGCTGTGGTGCTATCAGCCCTCTGGTCATTTTTGGGCTGATAGTCCTGGAACTCCTCACATCTGTCTTTCAGGAAATAGTCTGATGGCCAGGCACACTCTGGTGGGTATCTGCACCAGCAGAGGGGGAATAGGTATCTTTTCAGATACTGTCTCTACATTGTGACATACCTGCAACTCCTACTGTCAGTCCTCAAGTGCCATGAACTGAGGGACATCCTCACAGCAGCCTCGCCACAGCACACAAACACAAAGAACTGCAATGTGTGGGAAGTGCCCTGGCAGAGAGTGCCACACAAAACTCTGCTGTTTTATTCACCCAGGATTAATTTGCAGCTGTGGCAGGGGCCACAGAGGCCACAGTTTAGCTAATAATGACTGAAACAAAACCCCTGGTGTCTACTTTGGTAGACAGTCAATCAACAAACACAGGTTAGTGGAGGCTCAGTGCAGAGGTGACCAGATGAAACATAATAATAGATTATGATGAAGCTTAAGCAGATGGGATGATCTCATGGTATCCTTTGATTTAAAACTGTACGAAGCCATGAAATGAAATATCTCAGTGCTGTTCCCTGCTGGGACAAGTGTCTGCCTTTTGCTTTTCACTTACTGCAGTGAAAATAGGAGAAGCATGCAAGCTCTGTGGTGGAGCAGATTTTTTTTTTTTTTTGGAATAAATTAAATTCTATTAAGCTAATGGATGGATAGAGTGTGAATTTTTAAGTACAGTGTGACTTCTCTCAATTTTCCCTGCAAATTTTCCAAGGGTAGTATGAATTGCTGAGATTAACTAACTGTGCATCAGCAATAGCTTCAATAGCAGCTAAACTAGAAATGTTGAAGGCTCAGGCTTTATCACAACACTGAGAAGGTTGCTTTATTTTAGAACCCGTGCCAGCACTCAAATCACAACAGCTCAGAATGACCTTTACAGCAGTTTACATCCTCTATACCCACAAGGATGAGCTGAGAAACTTTTTAATGAAAATGAAAGATATTTGGAAGTTTGCCACTAGGAGAGGAAAGGAGAAGAATTTATGGGCTGACTTTGGGGGAATACCTCCACATTAAATTTCTTAGCCCTTCAAAACATTCTTTCCTGCTATGAAGTAATTACTGAATATTAGCAATACATGTAAAATTATTTCTTTCAATTTTTTGGTACTTTTATAATGCCCCCTTTTTTACTATTGAAAAATGTTAAGAATAAAATAAACCTTCGTCTTCCTCATATCTTTCTGTAAGATTTAGAAGGTGCAACTAAAATGGAAAATTGAAAAAAAAAGCAGGAGGGGCTTTTTGTTGAAGTGAGAGGAATTTCTGTTTTCTTTTAGATTTTTAGCCTCAGTCTTGTGAAGTGCTTTGACTAAGCCACGTCCCATCTCAATGCTGAGTCCAACTGATCTCAAGTAGGCTCAACAGGGAGCAGTTTCCTGGATCCAAGCCTTGTTTATTCCCTGTGTGTGCTGATATGTTTTGCTCTGAAATTTTAGTCTGATTCCCTAACCATTGGGATTCCTGTACTGGATGAAACTCAGGCTATTACTTGTTTTATTTAGAAATCAAATTGGACGTCTTGGACAGTAATATTTTTTCTGTATATTTTGGCACTTAGAACCAAAGCAATAAACCTGGTAAAACTCTTTTGAGATGTTCCTGCGTCAAAACATGTAGAGAAATTCTCTTTTATACAGTTTGATCTTAAAAGAGACTGACGGCAAACCCTTTGATACTGATTTGCAGAATCATGAACAATTTACTGGGTTTGTTACTTTAAGTTGTTTTTTTTTTCCTAGCCATAAATATGCTTCTTTTAATATGTATTGGTTTTAAAGGAGCATTATAATTCAGTCTAATTAGCTATAGTCCTTGAATCTGTGGAGCAAAAGGTTTTACATTTTCCATTTGGATTGCTGAAGCTGTAAAAATACTTCATTTCTTCCAAGGATAATAACTAACTATTTCTGAGTTACCTCAGAATACTTCCTCAGGTAGGACTAAATTTCAGCCATGAGTAAAACAGGTATTTATAATATTTTAATATTTTAATATTTCAATATTTTTCCATATTGAAATATTTCCACTTTCGGGTCATTTGTAGGTGCAAAAAACTGTTGGAGTTAAAAACTTGGCTACAAATGGAAGTATTAATTTTGGCCTGTATGATGAGAATGTTAGGAAGTATTTAACCCTACAGGTTATTTTAAAATAGAAAAGGTTTATACCAGAGTTGTGGTGGTATTCTGATCCAGGATTCTGATTTAAGAATACTTTGGTTTAATTTAAACACATTCCTAATCAGTTTAAGGCAAATTAAAATAACCTTGCTTCACATGTAGTGAATTGAACTGAGTTACATGCAGTAATTTATAATGCACACTTAATCAAACTGGTTCTACATTTTATGGACATCTCTGTAGGTTTTCATTTAGGTAAAGAAAATTGGCACCAGTACCACTTGGTTTGTGCCAGCACGGGTCCCTGAAAAACGTAGCAACTGGAACAAAATGCAGCTTATTCCGTTTTACCTTGGTCATTTAGCTATTTTTCTTGTGCAAGGCCAGACAAATTTACTCTGTTCTCCCATTGCTCATCCAGTGACGCACCTTGACAAGACATTGTGCATCAGCTGATGTACTGTGACTGTGCACCTGCCCAAGGAGAATGATAAATTGTGTGAATCAGCTTAGGTTTCATAGAGAGATGGCCAGGCTACCTTTGATTACCTCACTATTTGCTGTGGTCTAAGAAAGCTGACATGAACTGTGGCCATGGGTCAGCTGATAGTCCATAGCCTGTTCCCTTACTGCAATTTGTCTGTGTAGCAATTTCTGGGGGTTTCCAGACAGCTTTTTTTTGTGTACCTGAGTAAACTCCTTTACAACATTAGCCTAAATTAAATAGGATCAATTTTCTTCTTTTGGCATGCATGTACCCAAATTAGGTTTCACTGCTTTAATCTTTTATTAATCTAGAATAACTCTAAATACTTCTCTTGCTTTACCTCACCATAAGTTGTGTGTTTGCACATGCCTCTAGGAGTTCACAGTGATGCAACTCCTGCAGCTCCTCCTCTGTGATGCAGTGATTTGATAGTTAGTATAAAACTCGTGTTTTTCCAGTTTTTAAAATCTAAATGAGCAAATAAATAAGTAATTTGATCCAGATATTGTCATAGCTGGCTATAATAACACTTTTGTGTCACCATTGTGAAAAACCCCACAGTGCACAGAATTAGTAACTGTAGATGTAAAGAGATGGGAAATTCTGGTTTGTGTTTGTGCTGTAGCCCTGCATGCAAGGTAACTACTAATAATTAAATCAGGTAATTAATCATTGTTATAGTAAAATCGACATTGCCATTAAACTGCAGAGCTCCCATGATATGCTTGTCTGCTTTTTTTCATAGCTGAGGATAGTAACTTACCTTATTGCTAAAAATGGATCTCAATACACATCCTAGGTCAGTAATCTGGTTCTCATCTTGTTTTCTTTCCCTTGGCATCTCAAATATAAAACTTATGTAAAACCTTTTGTTTTGCTCTGCTATTATTTCCAGCTTGAATACTGTGAATGTGCAGAAATCATGTGGTTTCCCTAGCAAGTGACGATGATGAGCTTGGAACTGTGTGAACAGCAGTGATAAACAGTTGTTGACTTCTTTGAGGCTTTTTTTTTTTTGTGTCAGAATTGAGATGTACCCCATAGTATGGCTCCAAGGTTTTGTTCCAAAGAAAATAAAAAAGCTGAGCCAGTACTGCATTTTTAATGGCTGAGTCATCTGCCTCTGTCCCAACACCAGAATCTCATTTTAGGACTCTGAAATTTAAGTTTGTTTCCACTGGCAGGCCTACAGTCTGTGTAAATGTAATTTCTGTTGTAGTAGCTGATAACAGTGGTTTTTGGATGTAATTGTTTTTGAGATTGCATGGTGCCTTTGATTGAAGGATTTCAAACAACAAATTTAATTAACCACAACCTCAGCTTTACCAGCAGCTTTGCTTGAAGTAAATTATGGTCTGTGCACCTAGAGTGGGCTGTGACCTTCTGAAAACATTACTTGTTTACAGTTCTTCTCTTCTGCCTGTATATTTGCATTTCTAATTAAGGGAGTGGTATATCACTTTAGCATGTAAGAAAAAAATACCCCAGGTTTATCATTGTTATGGCTCACATGGAAGTGATTGCTCTGCCTGTATAACAAAAAGGTCGATCTGAAGAGATTTTCTTGCATCCTCGTAAGGAAAAATTGTACAACTAGCATTTGAAATTTATAGAATAACTGCAAATTTTGCTACAAAAGAAAAAAAATTAGTGACATGAAGTATAATGAAGTGGTGTTCGACACCAAGAAGGAGTTGTCAATGCATCATAAAAAGAAGATTCTGTAGACTCCTAAGTTGCAAAACACTCACTCATGACATCCCAAGGTATATAAATGTGATTAATTTTTAAGTTTCTGTTTATTACAGAATCATCTTTTAGCATTTAATGAGACTACTGTCAAGACTAAGTAGGAAATAGTTTGTATTTAAAGGGATGTTGCAATTTTAAACATTCTAAAGTTAATAATTCATCTTGCTATTATGTCTTGATCCTATAACTTGTCCTGTGCATACAACTTTTCTGTCTGAAAGGGAATCCCACTTGCTTCAGAACAGCCCATTGGGGACAATTGGATTTGTTTGTCTGGGATGCCATCTGAAACCAGGCCAAGAAACACTGTCCTAGCACTCCAGGCTGCTTATTGATCTGGTGACTGTGTTGGCTGTAAGAAAGGAAAAATAAGTGCTTTATTTTTTGGTAGGCTTTAAGTGTCTCTCTCCCTTGCTGGCTGCACCTCTGAAAAGTCAGGTCTTTATCATTGTCCAAGAACAACTGTCTCCTTTTTCTCCTGAAAAGCTCGTGACAAGACTAAATGAGGATTTAAGAGAACTGGGTTCTGTTTTTAGCTCTAATAGTAGCTTGTCAAATCTTGATGAAGCTTTTTGCCTCAATTTCCTAATCTGTAAAACAGGCATAATGATACCAGCATCTTTTTTGTGGCGCTTTGAGATGTACTGATTAAAAATGCTACTATGACCTTTTCTGTAGCTACTATCCCCTCGTAAAAGGCCTGATTCTGTTAGATGTTACCTGAATGGTAATGAGATCACTTCTTAATGCTTAGTAATGTTCAGCCTGTGCTCAGTACTGTGCAGAAGTAGGTCCAAATAATGATGCTCTTTTTTTTTTCACATCAGGTTTTTCTTTATTTTGCCCCATTACAAGACTGTGTTATATTTTCTATCTGATGTTTTGTAAGTCTTCAGCTAAACTAACAGGAGGGCATTAGTTTTGCATCCTGTTCAAAAGAATTAGGAGTGCAGCTAAGCTGATGCCACCATTGCTTTCAGTGTTAAATTACATAAGCTTTTTCTCATTGTTTGGGGCTAAAATATCCATGAGTCCTGGGCATAACAGTTAATTCTGACTGCAGCAATCCTCACTAATACTAATGAGTGTGGGTCTGATGTATGACAGAATGCTTTCCTGCCAAGAAGCCACTCATACCTCCTGCAGCTGCTGTTCTTCTGTTCAGCCTGGAAGGAATTTTATAGACCTGTTCTTCCAATTCCCCAGGAAAAAAAAACAAAACAAAAAACCAAAACTAACAAAAAAACAAAAAAAAAGAACCAAACAAACAAAAAAACCCCACACCTCAACAGTTTGTTTCAGGAGAGAGAAGAGGCTGAAATTCATTCCAAGTAAAAATGTTAACAGGATCCTTTTGATAGCTTCTTAGCGTGAAGAAATACTAAGACATGAATATTTGATTTCTCTCTCTGACACCTTCTATGCCCCATCTTCCAGATATACTTAACTTAAACTTAGTTAGGTGCACTTGTTTGGTAGCTTGCTAATGTTATAGATCATCTAAGGAAGCTTCTCAGTGAGTTTGTACTCCATTAAAGCAAATTACAAACTGTCCTCTAGTCACAAAGCTTCTCAGCTGAAGCAATTTAATAATTCTACTATGGAGAAGGTAGAGTGAAATTTCTCCTGTCCTACGGTAAAGGTAAAAGTTTATTCCTAGTTAATATTGTTTGGTTGATTGCTTAGGAAAATAATGCTCTTGTATTTTTTCTTAAGTTGTGGGACAAGGTGACCACAGTAAGGAATCCAGTGTTCCACCTACTTCTTATATTTGCAGAGATAAAGAAAAAGTAAGACTGAAAAAGGCAGCAATCTGATTAAAGTGATTATAATTTGTTTTGCTGTAGGTCAACAGCTGTCTAGAGGATAAGATCAAAACCTGTTCTACTTTGCTTTCTTTGGTCTTGTGCTGAAATGGTTTTATTTTTACTACTTGGCCCTTTTCCCAGGGATTCTTGGGAATTTAGCTTGAATTAATTGGAATGCTTTTTTCCCAACTGAAGAGTGAATTGTTCTAGGTGTAAAAATTACACTTGCTTTATTAATGATTCCTTTACATGGCAGTGTAGAGCCTAAAGGCATCAAATCAAGACTCAAGTAATCCTGTATAGAACTTGGCTGTTTGATGAAGCTGCAGCCCTTTTTGTAGGAGTGCCTAATTTTATGCACCAAGAAAGTGAGATATTTCAGGAGGTTTCCAGAATGATTTCTTTAGGCAACAAATTAATGGCAAGAGTCATGAGAGTCAGCAGCAAGGAATGGAGGCAATTGGTGCAAGTATTGAGCAATCTGAAAGGAGCTAATAACAAGGTGTAGCTCAGAAAAAATACATAGAGGGTGAAAATATTTTCTATGTAATTCATAGACAAAGATATAATTCTCTAATCTTAAGAAACTGATTTGTTAGTGGGGAGGGAAAAGAAATTGTGATGTTCAGACTACAGGTTTTGTGAGTTGTGGTGTGATCAATTTTTCAGAATTTTATTCTCAGGTCTCATATGTGGTCAACTCTGAGTATGCACAAAATCTTCCTTAATTGCTTCTGACTTGCTCTTTGGTTTAGGTCTTATAAGGTGATCTATTAGGTGGTAACTGATGAGAAGAGGAAGAAAGGGTTATTTTGATTTAAATTAATCTCTTTGTGACAGCAAGGTTTGGCTGAGTAGATCTGTTTATTACTAGGACCAGTAGGTCAGATGGCTAAGAGTGTTTCAGTACTGTTTTATTTAAAACAGTTTTTAAAATACACACAGCCTGAAATCCTGACTTCATGATTGATTATATAGCTGGGGGCTTGGATGTTTGGTGAGTTGACCTCAGCACCTGATCTGCAGAGCTCAGCTTCAGACAGGGTTCAGTTTACAAGGTGTTTTAAAATTAGCTGGGACCCACATTGTGGCTGCACAGAGATTTGTGAAGGAAATTGACAAATGAAGAGCCCAGGGATAAGTATTGACTTCTTGTTTCAAGTAGAAGTATTGGTGTTCTCTAGCCTGAAAGCCCTCGACAATATCTTGTGAAGTTATCTGTTTCACGGATCATTACATTAGAGAGCCTCCTTATGCCTTAATTTCATGTTTGTATTACTGTGCTGATGAATTATTGTGTATGACAATGCCCTTTGTAAGGAAACATTAGCACAAAACGATTTTTTTTTGACTGCAGGCCCAAAGGTAGAGATGCTCCTGTAATTGCATGCAACACACATCCTGCTTCCCTAAATCCCACTTAGCAAAAGCAGGGAGGAGCAGCAGTTTGATGGCCAGAAAGCACCTGGGCAGTACCACACAGGGGTGCCACAGGTAGCTGATAGTGAGATTGGAAGCAGCCTGGTGCTGTTAGGATAACACAGGGCCTGTGCTCTGCTGAAAGAACCTATTTATAACCAGCTGCAGGAGCTCTCCTTCAGCAGGGTCTGTTGATTCTCTGGTACAGAAAGATGGAGCAATAGTGTGGGGAACATGCCCCTGTCAGGACAAGAACTTCTCTCTGTTTTATGAGCGTCATTTATGACTGTGACCTTCAATGTAGAGGAAAAGTGTCTGTTTTATGGTAGTGGTGAATGCATCTAGGAAGCAGTAAGAGGCCAATCAAGGTATCAGCAGACGTTTCTACTGTGGCAGAATAGAAGGGCTGCTACTAGTAGAATCACTGATTTTTATGTGATCCCTGCTCAGCTGCTGATAAAGAAGGGGAGACAGGACCAACATGGGAAAATTTCAAGTAGATGATGAAGAAAAATGATAGTGCTCCAATGCTGTAATGGAGACATATCTGTAAAAGAAAAGAGGGTTAGTCCAACATCCTTCTGCAAAGGAAGGGATCAATGCTCCAAAGGATGATGTTTTCCAAGTATTTGTGGGGTATTTTTTGCAAATGTTGCTACGCTATGGCACTAGCTAAAATTGAAATGTTTGTAGGAAATTCCATTGAATAATTTATTCATTCATTTATTTATTTTTAACGTGAACCAGAACAGCTACAACTAGGTGTAATTCTGGAAAAATGTGTCTATCTGCAGACTTGAGTTGGGCCTTATCACTGGTTTCTGGTCCTGGGCTCTAGGACTAAAATATCCCTTTCAGAGGGCTTTATACGGGAGTTCTATATCCAGAAATTTTCTGGAGAGACCCAGAGTAAAGGCAGTATTTGGAATCTTGCCAGATTCAGCTGGCTTGGAAATGTGCGGAATGCACCGGTTGGGTCCAATTGCTGCAGATTGATGATTCCCAGTGAAAGGGACTCAGCCATGATAAGATAAATAGTAAATTGAATTTCCTTTACATTTTTTCAAAATCTTTAATAGGAAAAATTATATATATGTATGCAAATATTTCCTGAATCAGTAAAGAGATGGGGTCATAAATAAAAAAGATGATATGTTCTCACATTTATTTTTCCATGGGCAAAAAGATGTTTTCATTCCTCTGATATTTTTCTGCATTTCTCAGTTTTTAATAATTTCAGAATGGAAAAAGAAGGGAATCCTAAAGTGATGTTAGAGATTATCAATTCAGACTTCTCACCATTTGCCTGTCATCCATCTGTCCTCGTCCCCAGAGCATGCTGTTTTTTATTGATGGAAATGGGTATGTTTCCTGCAAGCACTTCAATTAAGACAACATGTTTTCTTTTTACTTGCATTTTTCTCTTTAAGAAGTCAGCACTGTAAATTAATTTTTAACACGTACTGAGAGTTAGCAATAAAGGAGGATTCTTTTAGTAGATATGTTTGTGAAGTACATTTTTTAAAATGGAAATATCCTTAAATAGATTTTAACAATTTTCTAAAGTTGCCTTTTTTTTTACTTATTCACTGGTGTCTTTGAAATAAAGTGGCCTGTGCTCCTTCAGTGATCTAAAGTTAATGCCTTTGAGTCCCAGAGGAGAACTGTGCATTTTGCATTCATTTATTTGGGAAAACTGAGAGATTTCTACCTTCATGAAAGACCTATTTATTCTCCTAGACAGCTCAAGATCTCTGCTAAACTGGATCTTCTATTTAAAGGCTTAGAGGCCCGAAGTTGGTGTCTGCTCAAAAGAACAGTATCTCTGCCCTTGTGAGTCTCTCCTAACTGTAGTGCATTTTACCAGCTAGCGAGTCCTCTCTGATCAACACAGTCATAAGTAATAATATTTTGTATTTTTCATTGGTAGCTGTTGGCAATTTCCATTCTCTCTTCTTAACTTGGCTATTGTCAGGCTAGCTTGGATTCTGATGTTTTACTGCCTTGCAGAGTGACTTGGTTTTATCGGCTTTGTAGAAAAAAAAATGCTGTAAAATCTATGTTGAAAAAGCAGTTGGAAGGAAGATGAAGTTCAGTTTTCTAAGCAAGCACATGTTTTGGGTTTTTAAAAGTGTGATTCTGTCAAACTTCTTGGAGCAGGAGACCTTTAAGTGTACTTAGTGCAACTCCACATATATCACTTAGGCAGGCAATGTGTGAATTCTTATTCATAACTGAAGTGTCTGTCATTAGACACTAATTTGTAATATAACGTCAATAGTAGATAAAATTGGCTCCTGGGCTCCCATTGTATTTTCAAGGCTTGTTTTTGTCTTTATGTAGTACTGATGACACATCCATTTAGGAAAAAGGAATTTTTATTAGTATCCTTCAGCAGAAAGGAATTTTGGCACCTACATCAATGGTGATAGTAGAGAGCATCTGCACTGTTTGCTGTGATCATGCAGAGAAAGAGTTGACTTCTTTTCTACAGCAGTTATGTCTATAATTTCCCTCGATTGCAGTCTACTTTCATTTAATTTGTGCTCAAGGGCCCTTCACATAGAATGATTTCTGCTGGGTGAAAGATCTTGCTACAGCTGAGAGGTCACAATATAATACACTCTATTGATTGTAATGAGTACTTGGTATTTGCTGTATGCAGGATGCATGGAGGAATCCATTTTTAATCCAGAAACAAAAGTAAAATATAGATTGACTGTATCTACAGCTTGCAATTGAATTCACGGAGGCTTGGTTTCAGTTTTGAGTGGTCTGTCACCAGCTTAACTATACAAACTCTTTGGTTTTTAAGTTTGCCTTTGTATGACAGCTGTTTTGTAGTGTTGTCATTGCCAGCTGCACAAGTAAACAGAGGCCCGAGGAGGAAATAGTTGTGTGACCATTACTTATTTCCCAAATTCCAGAAAGCAAATAATTTAATGGAATTTGAGAAACAGGATTATAGCTCTCAAAAAAGAAAAAAGTATTTGCCAATTCTAACATGAACACTATCTTTCCTAGCAGGCAATGAATAAAAATAAATCAGTTCTATTTGGGAAAGAAATCAGAATCCACGGGTGCCTTCCAAAAAGATAGAGGAGGATGAGGACAAGGCTATTAATTCCTCTTCTTTGTTCCCAGGACTTACTGGACCATCCGTGTGCTTCCTGTCTACACAGGTCACGAGTGCTCGGATTGTTCCCAGGTAAAAAAATCACAGCTTCTGCTTTAAATTCCCTTCTCTGTGCATTTATGAAGGAAGGAAAAGATGCGTTTGTGAGTGTTGGGGAAGGCTGCAGGTGGTCAAAAGCATTCTTAGTGATGAAGTGTTGTAACTTTGAGCAATACAGCTGGAGACAACACTTCTCGGTTTTGTTTGTAGGTCAGGGCAGCCCTTGGTGAAGGGGAAACAACTGTGCTGTGAGATCTAGAGAACAGGCACTTACAGATATATAAGATTCCTGGCCAGAGTACTGCACCATACTGCTTGACATGACTAATGTGGCCATCTCAGAGGCAGGGTATTTCCCCCCTGTTTGAATTCAGTCTCCCTGTGTAAAACCCATTTGTATATTCAGGAGTTAATATGCTAAAGAAAACACAATTGTGTATATTTCTTTTATTAAAACCCAATAAAGTCCTACTTAAAAAGGAGAAGGACTGCAATAAAACCTCAAAACCCATATTCAGCCAACCTGGGACAAATCTATAATGATATAAATTATGCCAAATTGTTGACTTCAGAGTCACGACATATCTGCATGCTATGGTGGAATTTGTCTCAGAGGATTTACCATACCAAATTAGGCTTGATATCAATCTACTCTGCAAACTTGTCTCAGAGGATTTACCATACCAAATTAGGCTTGATATCAATCTACTCTGCAAACTTGTCTCTGAGTGTGGCCAGCACCAGATGTTTCGGAGGGAAGGTGGAGGGAACCACCTGCTTCATATAGGAATGGAGTTAATATGTTCTTTGGATTAGGTGCCCTTCTGAGTAGTGGTTAGATAGAGATCTAAGTCCAAAAGCAGAAAATGTATTATTACTATTATAATCATCATCACAAAATTCATGGAAACTAGATACTTTTGCTGGTTTTATATATGCAAGTTTGCTTATAGTTTTGAACAGAACTCTTCTTTTTTTAAAGCTGTTTCAGTATCAGTAGTCTTTCATTTGTGGCAAGAAGATAAACCTGTAACTCCAGAGAAACTGAATTTCTGACATCAGCTCCCCAACAAACAGCAGCAGGAGAGGAAGTGACAAATTTTGGAGCTCTTTTTAATGGGATCTCATACGTATGAAGAAGGTTTGCAATTATTAATTTAATGTTTTACAATACCTGAAATACATAATGAAACCCTTTATAGAGTTTCTGAACCTTCTGCAGCAGTCTTGCTTATTTTCATGCTCATCAGAATTAATATGAATTCAGTTAGACTATTGAGTTTCAAAGTGCATTTCCTATGATTATAGTTTAGGTCAGGATGGAGGGACTCAGGTGCCCATCAAATACTATGCAATAATTAGAAGTGTATGAAGAAATTTGGATATTTATTGTCTATGTGAAAGAGTGATTCTTAATGCATAGAGAATAAGACAAAGTTACAGAAATGGCACTGTTTTTACTTCCAGTTTAGCTGCTTACTTGAGCAGGAGTTTTCAAGAGGAGAAGTAGGGAATTAAGTGTGCTGGTGTGGGCTGCAGGATCTCAGAGCTCAAGGTCAGGCTGTCCCAGAGGAACAGTTGTGCTGCAGCCTCTTTAGACTGAGATGAATGAGTGTTATGAGGTGGAGAGCATTTTCCAGATTGCTTGAAGTTTGTGGCTGAAGGACAGTTGTGAGCTTTTGCTCTTTCAGTGTTTTAGTAAGTTGCTGGATAAATGCTCTTGGCTAAATTAGTTCTGTTATTTCTGTCAGTTATAATTCTTTTTTCATTACAACTGTCTAGCTGTGCTTTACCTAACAAAGTTACATCCCTAAAAACTACATAGCAGCACACAGAATGTCAAGCTGTGGTCTGCCAACATGAACCTATTTACACAAGTAATATCAGCTCAATAGCCCAAGACACCTAATATTTTTCTTTTACGGAGTGGAAAGAGAAAATGCATCTTAGAATTTTAATAAGTAGAAATAGCCATCATATGAGGTGTACAGTATTTAGATTTGAAAAAACAAAAGAAGGAAAAAAAGTCAGAGAATATCAGGTAGAGTGGCAGAGCTGAGACTGATTCTTTTCCTCTCTTTCCCTGGACATTAAGAGTAAACTGATAACAGCAAAAGCCACGTAGTCCATTGGAGTTTCTCTTGTGCCACCAAAGGCAGGCTGACATCTAGAACAGCCTGGAATTCATGGTTGATGTGACTTTCACAGTGACAGCATGTTGCCATAAGTGCTAAAGAATCATAGATCATCAAACTCAAGAGATGGTGCTGTCTCAGGATTTTCAGCCTGATCTGAAACCATTGGAAGCCACGGGTGGCTTTAGTCCAGGTGATAACAACATGAGGAGTTTTCTTATCTTGTATCTTAATGATTTTTAAAGAGACAATTAGCAGTATTAGCTAGGAAGAACCGAGCTCCCCTGTCTGTCGTGTGGACATTGGAACTCTGAGTTCAAAAATTGGTGTGTATGCCAGTCTTCACTGAGTTCAGAAGAAAAAAGTCTCACTAATACCCAGCTCTAACTTGGTTTTAGTTCTTAATGATTCCTAAGGTGGTTAAACTGAAAGATGAACAACAAAATTCCTCTGAAACTTCAAGAACAGATAATAATATTTAAATTTGGCTTAAAAAAGGGACAAAATCATTGTGCTGAGGCTTTTCCTCCTTAATGTTTATGCTGCCATTTCTTTAGTTGCTTTTTGACTGTTGGATATATTTATAGCCAACTCATAGAAAACTAAGAACAGAAAGTCTGTCCTTCTTTTAAGAGGCTTTTTTTTATGCTTCTTTTTTTTTTTTAACATTGGGAAAATGATGTCTGGCTTTTAGTTTTTATATTAGAATGTATGGTTTGGGTCAAACTTAATGATGGCCTTGTGGTCATGCAGGAATCCCATCCTACCCTACATCTAGTCTGATTTTTTTTTAACTCATGGCTCCTGTTGTTTTTGATTCTGATAATTAGAAAACCCTTTCCTGTAGATGTCAGAAAATGCCTCCTGTTTTTCTTTCATATCTCTCCTTAAAAGTGTCTGTTTTAAAGCAATATCCCCTAAGACCTCTGGCAATATACTGGCTACAGATGTAATGAGCTAATGTACAGGAAAATAAATGCTTGTGGCTCTCATTGTATGGTCAGCAAATGTTCTTATGTGTGCTCTTGTCTCACAGATTATAAGCAAGGATAAAACTGGTAGGCAAAGAGGAGATGGTGTAGACACATGATGTTACTGGTGTATAATGAAGACAGAATATTAATTGCTTCAAAGTTAAACACTTCTAAGACATGAAAGAGAGGTGGTGAGTTTTGACTTGTCACAGAGTTCTTTAGTGCAATAGCCCTCTAGAATCAGAGGAAGTTAAGATGAGCTGTTACATGTTGGTGAAGATTGAAAGCTTTATTTCTTTCACATTCATATTGTAGTTTTCATGAGAAACCCCCTCAAAGGGTTCATAGGCCTGAATTCACCTGTGAAATTGTAGTCATTCATCACAGAACAGAATAATCTTGCTCATATTCTGCTAGAACAGAAAATTGGTCCTTGAACATGAAGGCCTACACTACCAAAGCCTTTGAAGGAAGAGACCTCTTCCAACTCACAGCTAATGAACAGCAGAGTTGAGCTCTATTTGTGGGCTAGTTGGTCTTCCATTGCTGTGATCCGTGGCCCAAGCTGTTCACACAAACACTTCAGGGTAGCAGACCTGCCAGGCAGCAGGTGGCCTGGTGTAAGATGCTTAAGTCCCAATAAATATTTGTATCTTTTAGTATCTGCGATATCTGATACATTAACATACATATAATGAGACAAATCTTTCTTATCTCGTACAATAGAGCTGAAACCCAGACAATAAATACAGCTTCAAACCTCCCCATCCCCCTTTTACAAAGTAAGCTTCATTTTTACATAGAAATGAAGAAAGTCATTTGCTGCTGGCTTGGGTACAATGCTCTTGTTATCAGACTACAGTCATAGCTGCAATAGCAGAGTGTAGCAGAAATGCATGGAAATATTATTAACTTCCAAATTAAGCACAGTATTTGTGAGTTGCAGTTGGGAGCAGAGGATTTTTAATTAGGAATCTTGACAAGGCTTAAATGAATTGTTTTTGTCCCAGTAAAAAGTGTGGCCTTGATAAATTTCTGCTACTGAAAAGCAAGTTAATTTCCCCTGTTCAATTCTTCTTTTAGTGGCTGTTATACATCATAGGAACTAATTTATGGGGGGAAGCACTGAGCGGGAATTGATGATTATTTTAAGAACAGATCTGCACAAAACTACTCACATGAGTAAAGCAGGCTGGGATTTGGTTCCCCATTCATACTCCACAAATGCTATTACCAGATGCTTCAGCAGCTTGAATCCCTTCCCCCCATCTTTGCGGCATATAAGAAAGTAGTGTAACCCAAGGGTCTGCACTTCATTCTCTTACTTGCTGGCTCATGGGAGTGCTGGCATCAGTTTTGTGCTCTATTGCATTAAGTAAAAATAAATAATTACTACTGTTTTACCAGTTTTAAACAGGCTAACTCTTAAACCTAGAGGGAGATGCTGTGATCTGCATACAGTAGGAAGCAGATACCATTAGAAGCTCATGCCACAACTGCTTATCACCACCCTTTGTGGTGTGAGATGCTATCACTCATTCAGGGCTGCTAGCAATGCCAAACCCTCTTCTGTTGAAATGAATCCTGTGCATCTACATCTGCAATGTAAACTGTTTATGTTCAGGTGGGTGTTGTGGCCAAAGCAGGTTAGGGAATGCATAAACAAGTAGATGCAGGGGACCCTCCACAAGCAAGGCACAATCTGCTTGTTTCTTTCTTTCTGTTGGATTTTGTTATCATGACCACATTACTGTCCTTTCCTAATAAAAGCTGATGTTTTTCCAACCAGTTTTCCCACCTCAGGAAAAATGATTCCTGGTGGAAGTCTACAAGGCATCCACTTTTTTTCACTGCAAAAAGGCCTTCTGGACTGATACCTGTTAGAGCCACATGTCTGCATGGTCAGAAGGGAATGTTCAGTGGTCTTTGTTAGTACTATCACAGTCACAGACCATGCCAGTGCTTCTCCAATGTGTTGGTTGTGATTTGAAAATGGTACTGCCACAGGAAAGGCAGAGGAATAAGAAATTCTGCTATTTTTCAGTGGATAACCTGTCCTGTTTGTGACACTCTCTCCAGACCATGGAGAAGTGATGGGGGAAAGCACAGAACAGATATCTGGAGAATAGACCATTTCTGTAAAGGATGTTTTTTTTTTTTTCAAATGCTGTATATATTGAAGGCTTTGTCAACAGTCCCTGGGAGGGTGTAATAATGATGGCTGGCTCCAAAAGGCCAGCCCAGGCTGCTACATTTATGCAGACATTGCAGATTCAGCCTCTGCAAAAGTCTGTGGTCTTCTGAACACACAAAATTCCCAGAGCAGTCAATGATTTCAAAAGCAGCATTTGGCCTCATGCTGTCAGCTTCAGTAATTATGCAATTCAATTAAATTCAAGTGGGAAAGTCACTTAGGCAATTTTGAAAAATCATACCTTTAATGAAGAAGAAGGAGGAAACAAACACATTTTTGTATATCTATAACTACAAAATGTACATACAGACTGTAGTATGTGTTGAAAGTTTTGCTACTAAGAATGATTCCATTTTCCCAAGCTGTTAGACTGTGCTCATCCCTGTGGCACAGCCTTCTATTAGTGCATTAAGCCACATATCTTACTTGTCTCTGACATATTTACTGTCAGATTCTTCTTCTAGGTGACAAATCTTGTCCAATTAGGTCTCTTATTTTGATGGACCTGAGGGATTTTATTTATTTGTTTTCTTTTTCAGTTTACATGCTTCCACACAAATATGCAGATAAGGGAAGATCAAAGGATTTTGCCTCGCACTTGAAACAGAAGGTACAAAGGTCTGCCAAAGGCTCATTAATCCATGACTGATCCTGGGCTTTCCAACTTATCCTCTTTTGCTTTGTCATAGGAAGCCTTACACGGGGCACTTGGAGTGCAGAAGGAGTGTGCCCTGGATGCCAGCCAAATGAAAGGAGACAGCTGAGAGGTAAGTGCTAATGCTGCTGAGGGCTGTGGGATCTGAAAATAGAAGGAAAATAATTGCTGCTGAAGCAAATTTTCCAGCATACATGTGAGAATATGAGGATAGAGCCAAATAGGTTCAGAAAGGGTTTTCACTAACACCTGCCTGAAACTCAGCCTCTGTCAGGCACAGAGGGTCTGTCTTGGTTTAGATCGACCATTCAAGTGCTTTAATGCAGCCTCTACTGCCAGGTCTCCTCCACAATCCTGTTGAGTCTGGGACTCTCTCCCTCTCTCTGTGTTATATTTTGGCTCCTTCATGGCAAAATTATTCTAACTTTTGTCTCTAGCTTGTCAGAATTCCGATGCTGGTTTTCAGCATCAGTGTCAGTGTTTTCCATAATGCCCAATCTGGGGTAAAATGAGGACCTGCACAATTATCAGACCTCCTTCTCTCCTGTGCTGTTTTAAAAGCAGCACTTCTTGACATTACCTAAGATGTGTCCTAGGCATATACCCTGTCCTACCTTTATTTACATACACTTCACAGCATTTTTTGTGTTGCAGTGGCAGCTTTTAAAGGCAAATTATTTATTCTCTCAGGTGCCTGAGAAATCTAGGGGTCCCTGTGTCATTCTAGGGGGTTACACAGTACATGATTGCTGTGATGTTGGGTAGGATAATCAGCTTTTAGGAGTGTGTGACCACCAGTGGAGTGCATGGACTTGCATACCAGCTTTTAAAAAGAGTGAGTGAGCAGCTGGTCAGCTTGACTCTGGTGCACTACAGGGCAAGTAGGTAATCTGACGAACTTGACATGGTGTGACACACCAAAGGTCAGCACAGCAGTGGGAAGACTGATGAAATCTGAAAAATGACATCTGACATATACAGATACAACCGTGTGAACTCTTCCTTCCCCTGCTTCAACTCATCATGATGCCCTTTTGGAAGGGTTTCTCCAGTTGGCAGAAGCTGGCTAGTTCATTTGGGAGAACTCCATCTTGAAGCTGCAGGGATTTAGAACTGTAAACATCAGAACAACCCATATATTCACTCTTTCCCCTCCCAGCTGATATAGACTAGCCCTTAGCCAGAATGACCAAATGGACAGCTGAGTTCTCCTGGCTTGATCTGAGTTTTCCTGGTCTTAAAAGCCAACTAGCTTGAGTTGAAAGCCTTTGTCACATATGTGATAAAAGAGAAGTTCGTGTTATATACAGGAAATTGAGATTTTTGAGCTGCAAGTTGATTTAATTATGGTATAAAGACAAATGATCTCTTCCACTGTATAGAGCCTGAAAGACTCTTACACAGAAGACCATCTTTTACCACTGTGACCTCGGCTGTGGAAGAAGGAGCTTTGGCTGGAAGGGAGTGAGAGCCCCTGGCCACTTTCATTACACAACTTCTGGACCAGGCTTCTAAACAGAGGAAAAACTACAAGGTTTTATCAGCATCATTTTTCCTGGCATGTTTTTTCAGCTGTGACTTATTTCTATTGCTGCTCTCAGCTGGTGAGAACCGATTTATGAAAGAAATATAGCTAGACTTAGGTAGTACTCAAACAAGTATACACTGACTTTCATAAAGTTCATGGTATGAGCTTGCTGCTACACTAACTTGGTAAATGGAGATTTGGTTCACATCTAATTCACATTTTCCCTGTAATTTTACTTTACTCAATCTTGCCTATCCTTAGTAAGTCAATATCTTATATGTACATATATAACAGGTAAATGCTATCTGTCTGTGTCAGACATTAAACACTTGCCTTCCCCCAGAACTGTTATAATGAGATATATTTGCCCTCAGTGTAACATCTGATGATCTTGAAATATCCTAACCATATAATTTCACGCAATTTAGTTAAGATGACATAGTTTATTTTTGAATATAATTTATTCTCAAGCAGCCAGTTATTAAAATCTACTAGAGAATGCATTTAGATCTGTTTTAGCAGTTATTTCTCTTCCTCATGCCAGAAAAGATTTAAAACATTCAAGTATCTCATTTCAACTCCATTATACTTGTGCTGCTTGCTTGACAAAAATGCGCTTTTCATAAACACGTTTCTCTTGTATCAACATTTAGGATTGACTGGGAATCAACAGAACAGAACTGGCTGCCAAGGCCTCGTGTGAGCCACAACTCCTGAGAGCTTGTGCTTTGAATGTGTATCAGCTCTCCTTCAGAATCAGCGGGGTCACTGCAGTCCCCAAAGCAGTAACACAGGGCCATATACTGCCTTTTACCTCTTCTGAGTGTGTAGGAATGCCAATCAAATGGCATCTCCTGAGGGATGGAGTGGTCAGAGGATAAATGTCCAATTAGGCTCCCCAACACTCACCAGCTGCAGCTGCTGCTGCAGCATTTTCTGTGCTATGGGAGAGAAGAAACGTGCAGCTGCTGGCAGCTGCAGCCTAAAGGATGTCATTGGGACATCCCTCAAAATGTTTCTATTATTTTCATCAGGTTGTTACCTGCCATGGGATCTTTTTGGTATCTGGGATCAGGATCTCCCTTTCTCACGCTTGGATTAGATGATCTGAGATGGACTTTTCCGAGCTTGATAATTCAATGATTCTAATTGATTGAAATGGGCTCGCTCTCTGTGCTCCTAGAAGTACAGGCAGTCTGTGTTCCCACAAAAATATAAGATTTGAACAGTTAATAGGAGAGGTCAAAAAAGATTTTAGTTTTTTTTTTTCCTTCTTTTTATTTTCTTGAACTTTGAATAGATAGGGAAAAAACGGAAAAGGAAAAAGGAATTCTACTCTGCAGACTTGAAACATATATGGGCATGATATTCATGAGCTTACTAATGTCACTGTCATGTCCTCTACACAAAAATCACCATTTGCATTTTCCACTTAAGAACTTTATATTCTTTATAAACTTACTTGAATCCTGTAAAGAGAGCTGACAGTTCCTAAAGAGAAAAAAGACCACATTATTATTATTATGTCGCTTCTAGAAATGCTAACGGCAGGGTGTGAAGGACAGCGTAATTATAGTGTTGCTGCAGTGATTCTTCAGTAAAGGCTTTCTCAGTACTTTAATTATAAACTACATATTTCAGCAGTTTAACTTTCTAAATTCTCAGTCAAACACCCTTTGGGTTTGATTCACACTTTGTGGTGTTTGTGGATGTAAAAAAGCCCCGTCTACTCAAAGGCAAATTCCTGTGCAATTGGGAGCAGCCACATCTATGGAGGACAGCTGGGCTGAAGAGGAGGGGCAAGGAAAGAACTCTTTTTCTGTGTAAGAATGAAACTGTTGTTGAGAAGTAGGTGCACTGAAGTAAACAGAGGTGATAAAACCCTTGGAGGAGAACCCAGGGAGAGGGTTAGGCATATATCAAGCAAATTTGACAGGCCAAGCTGAAAATCTGCAGAATATGTAAATGAAATCAGATGAGGTCAAAGCACAGCAAGAGTAAGAGATTTCTGCAACTCTCTAGACAGCATTATAGGGACCTGCTACCTCAGCATATCTAAACTTAGGAAAGGAAACTTAACACAAGGAAAGAACAAAACCGTCAAAATAACACCTTCTTAGATGCTTGTCCAGCAGGCAGAATTCTCCATATTCTAGAAAATTATTTTTTTAGTTGCTGAATCCATTTGCAAAGCTTTGGTTGAGGAAATTTACTTTTCAGGCAATGTATACTGATATTCTATTGGGATTTGCATGCAATATTTTCAGACTCGTGCCTATGAATTTATGAATAAGAGCTGACTTACTATGTGACCAAACACTTTCCTGAAGCAGGGCCAAGAGAAGGGACAGATAGTTCTGTTAAGCTCTTTGAGAAAGAAATCTAAAAGCAGATAATATAATTTGAACAAAACCACGAACTTCTCAAAATTGGAAAGCACAAATCCAATGATGAGCAAGATTCCTTTGTTCAGAGAGGAGCAATTTGAGAAACCCGGTCTGCAAAGCCTCAAAGACCTCATTAGGAGCTTGTAATCCTTAGTTTGTTTATGTACTCTTATAAGGGTACACTGACAGTTTTGCCTTGAGAGCTGCTTGTCCTTGGTGGGGGAGAGTATGAAGGTCAGAGTTTTAACTTTTGTGATAAGACAGTGTGTTGTGATTGATTTCAGTAAAGATGACATGGGAGCTGGGGAGGGGGATTGAGAGAGGGAGCAAAACACATGCTGTTCTGGAATAACTTGCAACAGTTTTTAAGTAAGAATGGGTAATATCTTGATTTCCTCTTTTTGCCGTTACGAGCCCTCCCACGCTCACCTATCTTTCTACTTCAAGCAAAGGATTTTTGAAGTGGGAGTCTCAGAACAGTTCAAATATTTAATTTCCTGTAAAAATATTATTTTTGCTCCTTGACAAGGTAAGTAGAGCTGGCTTCATTCTGAGAAACCACAAAATTAATGGGAAAGCTGAATATATATCAGCTTTGGTAACATTCATTTTCTGAGGACTGCGCTACAGCTGGTTTTCTCCCCCTTCGTTCTCCTGCTGTGAGATGCAGTGCTCTACTGTGGAAATGGGAGTGCATTTGTGTGCCTGTGTGCGGGGATATAGCCAGCATTCAAAGAATCTTAACAAAGATTTATGAAGCAAATTATGTTGTTTGTTAAATTCCCAGATGGAAAATCAGAAACTCTGACATGGTGAGTAGAGAGGGTATCAGCAAAAAGCTGTGATTCAGGCAAAGAGAAAGGCTTGTGATTTAATTCAAGATGAATTAGTATTCTCTTTCACTAATAACAAAAATGCTGTTTTGCATTGCTGTGTCCCGCCTGCTGTCACCCTTCCTGGAGTCCTGCATTCTCCATTTTTGTTCTTTTGCTACTGGTGTAGGAAATAGGTGGCTTAGGGAGGGGCAGTACCTACCTAGTGAATCTATAATAATACTGATAATAGAAGGAATATGCTGCCACAAATTGTTGCAATGCAGTTGATTTCAGTCTAGGAATTAGGCTTGGGGAGAAAAACTGGTGAGATGGGACTTGTCAAAAGAGAAATTCACAGGATGCCAGAAGCCTGCAGAACAGGGTTCAAAAGGGTTAAATCCCTCCCTCCTCTCTTCCCCAGACCTTTAGGTCCTCCCAGGCTCACAAGGGTGGCAGCACTGATGTTCATCCTGGGTGAGGAAAGAAGAGCATCCAGATAACTGGGAGGCAGAGCCACCCCCGTTCCTCCAGCTCATTGCTGATCTGCCACTACTACCCCAGGCTCACATGGGTAGAAAACAGGGGCAGAAGCACAGTTAGCACTGAATAGAGGCACCATGGCAGTACCAGCAGCTATTAATTTTCTAATTGTGTGATGCCACACATTTTTGAACTGTGATACTGCTGTGTCAACAAAGGCTGCTTGTCACTAAGGTCTTTGTGCTGTGACTCACAGGGGAGCTGAAAGGCGGTGTTATCTGAAAATTTCTCATTTCCAACATTTTTTTTCAGTAACATTTCAGTCAATGTTTCTGAAAATTAAATTATTCTTCAGTTCAAAGGTTTTCCTTTTAAGTGCTGCATATTGTGTTTCAAGTAAAAATGGTATTCACCAGCACGCAAGCTTTTAACTAACCAAGATGCTTCTGGAAATGCTGACCTACCTCTTCTGTGTACTAATAAGAAATAATAATGTTTTCTTTGCAGGAATTCCAGCTGTTATGGGGAATGATGCTGCAGAAGGACTGCTTAGTTTGGAGCATTTTTATTCCAGTGGTGCAATGTCAAGTAAATCAACAGGTTTCAGCAATCTGTATTTGTTAGTCTAGCCCAGCAGTGACAGGTGGGTAAACTGCATTTCTCATTGACCTGTCTGTTCATGCTCTGCTCCCCTCCTATAAAACCCTGACAATGGTTTTGCATCTCAAGTAAACAGAAAATTTAAAAATTGAAAAGCAAACAAGTCAGTGCCATTGCAGGTGGGAGGCATTTCTGGTCCAGACAGCTACAGACAGTGGGGGTTTTTTTGGCTCTGTTTCTCTGTGAATTGAATCTGGGGTGCTCAACACATATGGAGTTACCAAAAAATTTGCAGTATGTGGGCAGCAAATGACAACCCACAGCTGTATTTTATTGCTGCTAAATTTTATTACTGCTGTGTGCTCTGTGTTTTCTCCAAGGTATCTACTTTTACCTAATTGTAGCTATTAAATCATAATACTATCAGATAACAAGACCTTTTTTAGAAGGCTGAATGGAATGGCAATTTGGCACAATGCAGATGACTCTCTTAAAGCTGTTTCTTTTTCTCTTCTTTCTCCTCTGGGAAGTGTCCATCATGAGTAGAAAAGTTCCAAATACTTTTCATTTGATGAATGCGTAGTTATTGCCCACTTCTTTCACCCTGCTGTGCTTCAAAGTGAGAGTAACTGAAATTCTGTAGCAAAACAGTTTAATCAGAATTTTAAAGAAAGGAAGGTGGAATATTTTAAAGTTTGTAAATTATACAGTATGAGGATGTTCTCCAAACTACCTTTGTATACTCTGAAGTTTCTTACCATTCAGAGCTGCAGTGGTATGAGGCCACTAATGGACCAGATTCTCTGTCATGACTAGGAGGAAAAGAGGCTGAGAATTCTTCTCCTCCTGTGGTGCAGGTGGAAGTGTGACAATACAAGCTGCAGTAAAGGACAAGACTAGAGATAAATGCATTATTTGAGAGAGAAGGCAAGGCATTATAAAAAGTCCTGAAACACCTAGTGATGCATTTGTTCAGCAGAGCTTTTAAAAAGTGCACTAATGGCCCATTTTATCTATCATCCCAAGTCAATGGAAAACGCCCATTGACTTAAATAGGCATTGGTTCGAATGCTGAGCTTTTACAAATAATTATACTCACTATACTGAAGTTACCAGTAATTCTCTCCAGGCTGAATGCTGTTCCCTCCTTTGTGTGTCCTGACTACAAAAAATAAACAAGCATTCCTCTTTTTCCTACCTACACGAACTGAAGCCATGGTGCTCCCACCACTGCTCCCCAACCAGCTGGCAGATGTTGACGTTTTTTAGGTTGAAGCAGTAGTCTGGACCCAGAAAACGCTGTTGGGTGGGAAAACCATGTGTAAAGTATGTCTTTGTTGCATATGATCTTACTGGAGCACAGTTGGTGGCTCTGGAGACCATGGGACTTCTGAAGGTGTGCTTTCACTTCTTGCCCTCAGGCAAGTTATTTGTCCCTAAAACTGCCCTAATACATGCTTCCCAAGGAATCACTTTTAGGTACAGCGGCAAAAAGTGTGACCAGTGTTCAGTCCAGTGCACTGCCCCTAACCTATTTGTTCTTTTTCTCAGCTGTTTGAACACTTGATTTTTTTCCTTAGTGATGGGTCCATTGTTAGTTTTCTTTGCTGCTCTTGCCCCCTTTGATATGTATTGAAACCCTCAGCAATACATTTTATCATCAGAAATCTGTCCAAAAATCTGTAATAGCCAATGAAGAATAAATAAGATGGTGGCTGGGAACGTGACTGGATTCCCTCCAACCTGTTGTGCTATTACTGCTACTAGCACTAGCAACAATACTAACAGCAATAAAAAAATCCTGGTTCAAATTCTTGGCATTCTCTTGTCTCAGATAAAGGCATGATGATATCAAAGAGCATAAGCTGGTTCTGGAGGGCATGAATGAAGCCACTGCAATGTATCCTGCAGCTAAGCATCCACTTTTTAAGTTGGTAGAGATGCCACCTTACCTTGTGTAGACAATGAAAAATTCACATTGAAGACTCAGTAAGACAGGAATAGTTTACTGAGGTAAAAAAGGATCTGTCTTGGATTTCAGCGTTAGGAGATTTGTGTGTTATCTGTGTTCTCCTACCAAAGTCTTAATACCTGCACTGTACTGCCTTTTGGGAACCTGAGTATTTTATAAGTTTTTATGTTTATATCAGCTCAAGACTGATAAGAACAGAAATCGAACTACTTATCCACCTTCTCTGTTTTGAATTTACTCTTTCTTAGGAGTATAATCCTTCTCTCATAAATAATCCAGAGGTGTAAACTAATAAGTGAATGAATTACAGAGTCATAGATTTGTAGAACAATTTAGGTTGTAAAGGATGTCTGAAGATTTTCTAATGCAACACAAAAGCTGTCTGGCTTATCTGCTTTTTCTGTCTCTTGGTAAGAAGTAGAGCCTCATGGGTCACTAGGAATGTCTTTTTGGATTCTCTGTACACCTATATTTCAAACTCAGGAGGGGGAAAGGTTTATAATTTAGAAAAACTGATTTAGAGCCTCCACACAAAAATAAAAATATTATTAACTGGGCAAAATATTGGGGAAAGTTTCACTGTGCTTGCAAGGAGGAAAATGATACGTGAATATATTTTTGCCGTTATTTTCAAGATGGAAAACTTGATGCATGAGGGTTTATTTATACTTACAGACTGGTACTTAAACA
The DNA here is from genome assembly GCA_034509185.1 of Euphonia xanthogaster. Taxonomy (NCBI): domain Eukaryota; kingdom Metazoa; phylum Chordata; class Aves; order Passeriformes; family Fringillidae; genus Euphonia; species Euphonia xanthogaster. The sequence goes on along the minus strand of JAYDZK010000113.1, from coordinate 41,374,931 downwards.
AATAAGCTGATCAGAGATCTCCAGCTTGGAGATGAGTTACTGCAAATAACCGAAGAACTAAAAAGAATCTGTGTGAATTATATAAATACAGAAAAATCTTTGTGAAGTGCTCTACAAAGGTATGTGATAAAAGAAACTAGCACAGGGTGTTCAGAGGTGAACCTGACAGCAAATAGACTAAAATCGCTTTTATTTTTTTTTAAACTGATTTGAACCCAAGGAACTCAAAGGTCTCTGTTCTCACATTAAAGATTAAAAAACCTTGGCCATCTCTCAAGAGCTGATGTGGAATGTGACAGTCATTTGCTGGCAACCTCACACAGGTTCATGAGATGAGATGGTGAATATCATCATGAAGTGCAAAGAGTGTCATGTTAGGATAGGCAGGATATTGCTGTGTGATATATAACTGGGCCAGCACATCTGGTTTGCTTCAGGTGGTATCATGGCAGGTACTTTACAGACATCCAGAGCTCCTGCTTTCTGTATCACGTGTGCTAGTGGCTCTGCAGCCACCCTTAGTGCTCTTCCTGTCCTGCTCTCTTCCTGGGGCAGGTGGAGGTAGTTTCTTGCACAACTCGCTGAAGCACAAGCATGGTACTTAAAAAGCCTTGAAATCAAAATAAAATAGTGTTTGCTACTTTTACCACCAAGTACTGCTTTGCAAGGCTCTGATACTTGGCTCCCCTGAGCCATCAGAACTCTGTGGCGCCTGACACGGGTGGCCAAAAGTGTCAGGCAGCTCTGTGGAGTCTCTCAAAGTGATGTGAAGTTGCCTTGACTGTTGGCAGTTTGGAAAAGAGCAGCCTGCTCTTCAAAATGCTGCATTCTGCAACGAGAGTTTGAAATAATTTTCTTTCTTCTCTAGTCCCTCCTCCCTTTCAGGCAGATACTCGCTGAGTTCCTAGGAGCAAGCACCATTTCTTAACCTATTGTAGAAGAGCTTGTTTTGATGTTCCTCTCAATGCTCTGTTGCAGGAAATTAAAGCAAGACCCTACTGTTACTTTACAAAAGCAGAAACAAATATGTTCATATCCGAAGATAACGAAAGCTGGCATTAGCAGAGTAATTATTACAGATGTGTTAGACAAAATTATTAACTTGTTTATAGGAGATTGTTGCAAAGAAGATGTCTACATCTGCCTTTCCCATTTTCTATGTTATGAGAAGAACTGAAAAAACAACTGTACAAGTCCAGTGGCAGCTTCGGAGGGGGCCTTTGCCACCATCTATTGGTGAATCAGAGGAAGAGGCAGAGTGATCTGACCTTGCTGATGTTCCCTTCTGTACCCACTGCAATATTTTTTTCATTTTGAGGTTCTGGGGTAACAAACCTGTATTTTCTTCAACTTTGTGTGAGAGAGTGCAACACGACTGTAGTTATGCCCCCTGACTGAAAAACTGTCATAGACAAAGCTTTACAGCTGCCCTGTTGTCCCACACACCTCTCAATGGAGCAGAAGGGAGCTTGTAAGTCACAGAGAAGAATGCTTTTCAAGTGTCAAGTCTCTTATTAAATAATTTTTTCCTGGTTTCAGACAGTGGAATAGGGCCTAGTTTCTTTGCTGGTTTCAAGAAAAATCACACTGGAACTTGAGTAGAGCCCCATTGCTGCTGACAAACTTGGAAGGATGCAAAGCTGGAGCAATTTCTGGCATTCCTGCACAGTCCACCAAGAGGGGCACTTGTGAAAGGACATCACTTACAAACAAAATGTTTGCAGAATCAATCCGTGCCTCCAAAAGACAGGCAAGAAGAAAAGAGGGTCAGTGGCAGCAGCTGAACCAAAAGTAAATCTGCAGAGTTGTCTCTGGATATGAAATCAGTCTATTTTATTGGATTCATCAACACTGCCTGCATATGCAAATCCCTCATGAATAAAGCTTTTGTAGTGCAGGCTCCAAAATGAATTCAGGTAGTCAGTGATAGCAGTGGATGAGCACAGAGACAGTTTAAAGGAGTTGCTTAGTTTTCAAATCAACAAATTGCTGTGATTCTACTTAATCCATCAAAAAAAGGGAAATAGAACTATCTGGCAGCCAGGCAGGAAGATAGAATGGTAAAGGACATAATGTTCCAGCTATTTTAGGATCCATTTACACTCTGAAACTGATGGCATTAGAGAACAGTTGTTGAGCACATTTGGGGAACAGCTGTGTTATTGCTGAAGTGTAAAGACAAAAGTGCGTGTAGACCTGTCGGGGTGCTCAAGAAGAATAGTCTGGTAGTGGTGGGGAGAGAGGCTTCTCTTCATTGTTAAACCATGTTCTTACTCATTTTAACTGTGAGTAAAGAAGGACTGGAAGAGTCAAATGACTTGATGAACACTCTTTATTTCCATGAAAATGACAGTTATTATATATGATAACTTTGATAGCTGTATCAATCTTTCTTAAATAAGATTAAATAACTTGGATCAAAAATGTGCCTTCAACATTCATTCAGAGATGCTCTGGTCATTGTTAAAGTATCTCTGTTCCTTGAATAAGACACTTACTTTTCCTTTCTTTTTCCTTTTCTCTCGGTGGGGCTGCTATTTTGCTTGTGCTTCAGAATGGACCCACCACAGAGAAATAAATCGAGAGTAAAGAAATGTGTCTCATCTCAAGATGATATGAAAGATACTTCTGAAGTTATCTTAAGGTAAGTTTTTGTTCTGGAAAAGATGTTTTTTGCTGTTTCACTCACTTATTGAGCCTCCCTGCCAATTCTAACCTGCATGATGTGTTTGAAGTCTCTATGTATTTGTAACTTTTGGATGAATAACTGAAGCAAAAGGATAAATTGCTTTGCAGGAATTTTAATATGTTTCACATTGGCTTGTCTACCTGTTCACAACTACATACATGTATATGTAAAGATGTTGCACAAGGATTTGCTGTAGCCAGGGAATGGTGAGCGATCTGTGGTGGTGAAAAGATGTCAGTTCAGGTCTGCTGGAGTGCAAGGGCTCTCAGAACTACATTCAGAAATACAGAGCCAAACAATCTCTGCTTTTCCCACTGTCTCAGTGTGAGAGATATGACTGTCATCTCACTACTGTTTTGTATCTGAACAATTAGTATTTCCCCCTTACTGAATTATTGGTAGTTTCTGAAAATAAGTGTTAAAGAAATGTCATTGACTGCATGCTAAGTGTGAGAACTATAACATTGATGTGGAAGTTACTTAGTAGTAGTTTCTGGTAATTAGGGTGTCTTTTGTATTTTCTTGTTGGCAGCGCAGTTACTTGCACTAATTGTGTGCAGGCATATTGCACATTTTCTACTCTGCTATGTGAATAAATGTCCAATTTACATTAAGTATGGTGTCCTTTGCTAATGCAGATGAGAGCTCAAAATCTTCAGAGGAGCTGAAATTCAATTTGTGAAGATCAGAGCAGGTGTTCCATCTCTCTTTAGTCTATATTGAGACAGCCAAAATGCCACTACAACTTAATCTTGACTCATACTTCTTGCATTTACAGCTATGCAGTCTAAGACAATTTATATCAGCCTTTTATTTTTTGTGGTGATTTAATGTCTTTACGTTAGATTATGGCTTTAAATTCAATATGTTCTAACTGTGCTATAAATTCAAAACACAAACAGAGTTCTTGTTCCTGAAAACCGACACATGAAAGAGAAACACAATAAGGAAAAGAAACTACCTGCCAAACTGTGTGGGAAGAGAGAAACAAGCAGTATATATGTTAAAAAACCACAAGAGAATAAAAAATTGCGTCTTTTTAAGAACACGTGGTTGTAGCACTAACAGAGGAAAGGAATCTTAGTAGGGTTATTATGACATTATTCCTTCACAATTTACCATTCTTCACCCTCTTTGTAGTATTGCACCTTTTCTCAATTGGAATGCTGTGGTGAAGACAGCTTTTAGTGCCCAAAAGACTTGTGGGACACACTTAGGGGGCATGTTTGCTTTATGCTGGAGAATCTGAGTCATTCATTTGCTGTTTCTCACAGATCCTGTTTGCTCTCTTTATGGGGAAGGCAAAGAGTTTAGCATCCCCTGGCTGCAGTGGCTCTCTGGTTTTACTATGCTGATATTTACCTACCTTAGGTGATTATATTTGGTTTAGTCAAAGAAAACAGAATAAGGAATGGGATACTTGTCTCTTTCCATCAGTCCCTCTCACAGATGTTCCTATGGGAAGAACAAATTCTGCCTGAAAAAATTAAATATGACCTACTATGACTTACGTTATAACAGTCAGAATTTCAGTAGTGTCATTGATATTACAGGAATATCTGGGTCTATTATGACTGAATTTGGGGATTTCTAGCTTACCTATGACATTTATATGGGCAAACACTGTGGTGTTTAATTGTTTGCCATTCACAGAATCACAGAATGGGTCAGGTTGGAAAGGATCAAAGTGGGGTCATCTGGCCAAGCTCCCTGCTCGAGCAGGGCCATCCCAGAGCACATGGCACAGGATTGTGTCCAGGTGGTTCTGGAATATCTCCAGTGGGGGAGATTCCACATCCTCTCTGGGCAACCTGTTCCAGTGCTCAGTCACCCAGCCAGTAAGTTCTTCCTTGTGCTAGGTGGAACTTTCTGTGCATCATTTTCCGGCTGTTGCCTCTTTTCCTATTGCTTGGCACCACCAAGAAGAGCCTGGCTCCATCCTCTTGGCAACCCACCTTTAGATATTGGCAGACAAAACTTCACCTTGTTTGTAGATACTTTACACTGTTGATACATTGTCAGATACATTATTGACAAAACTTTGGAGTACAGTTATATGGAGGCTTTAGTTTGTTTATATTGTCTTGAAAAAAAAAAAGTTTTGTCAAAACACTTGAATATGGAACACTTAATTCAAATCAGTTTATTTTGGATTCAAAAATATTTCCCTGTTGGCTCATATTTTCCTTCCCTCATAATGGGACTGTGACAGTCTCATCCCTTGTGAGAGAAGATCTTTAATGATGGAAGAGAAAATGCAGCTAGGGAGCACAATGTGTGGGGGAGAACGGGAGCATTCAGCAACCAGTGTACGGCTTCCATGGGGTATTGTAATAAAACAACCGCATAAAAGAGTTATATTTTCATATATAAACAAAATATGGAGACCTTTCCAGCTTTGATATGTTTGTTTTATTTTGCACATGAAGTAAATATTTTTTAAGACAGGAAATTGTTTAATAAAAATGCTGTGTAGCTGCTAAAATATAGATTAGCATCACAAAAATTACATTTAGGAACTAGAAGAAATTTGAAATAAAAACTGAGAGCATCTTATCAAAACTTTATTTCTAATTTAATTCATTTTTATTTTGGTCTATTAGTAGCAATAACACATAAAATTCCTTTTCCTTGCAAGGGTCTAATCGCTATTCCTGATGTTTCTACAGTCTTTGTAGATTTCTTAGGAACTCCAAAACAGTGTTTCTTCTTCTTCAGAGTGTGGGGTATCCTTTCATCATCCACAGGACTGCACATTGATTTGGGTCTTCTTTGTATGCTATCACCTCTGTGAAAAAATCATGTTTATTTCTGAATCGGTGAGGGATATATAATTAATTGAGGCAACATTAACATTATTAGAAGCTTTAAGTTTATCAGCAGTCCAGTCATTCTTGAAAGTCTGTCTGACCTGAGCCATCCAACTAGCAAAGGTGCTTGGGGAAATCATTGCCAGAAATGAAATGAAAATAATGTTCTAAAGGGAAGATGCTTTTCTGATCAGCAAGAGGGAGATTGGGAACAAATTATAGTTCTGATTTCCTGTAAGAAAGTTAAATTAGTAAAAACCTTTTGATTCACTGGTTTTTAACTTGTTATACTCAGCCTTGTTCAGTTGAGGCTCCCCCACCCTCTAGTTCCTGACAGTTCTAGCCTTGACATTTCTAATAATGATTTCAATACCTCTTGAAAATTCCTGTAAAAGAGGATTTATATGATGAATTAATCAAAGCAGACTATATAGCAATGTGTTTTCATCCCAGATAAATATCCATGTTCTGTTGGTAGAATAGTTGATGGACACTGGTGACCTGCTTCTTACTGTTCCTATGTTATTGGATTTTTATTTTTATTTTTTTTACATTCAGAAATGCATAAGCAGGAGATGTATTTGGTTTTCTTCCTAATCTTGCAGCTGATTGCCTAAAACCTCCCATCTGTGGCTTATGCTGGTTGAGCATACAAGCGCTTGCTTTGATAAACTAGGTGCTGCAGAGATTTGATGCAAATGAATTTTTCATGCAGACTGTTTCTGTGGGGCTGCTGGCACAAAGTTCCCAGGAAAAGCACATGCCTGGCAGAGCTGTTGTAACCCAAAGAAACCTAGATGATAGCTGATGAGGAGCAACACATGCTAAATAACAAAATCTTGTTCTAAGGTAAGGCTTACTTGGAGAGTGGTGGTTCTCTATCCAAGATGGGCAGCTGTAGACTGTGAGATAAAAACCTCAATTATTTTCATAACCATCTTGTCCAGGTGGTCTGCCACTGTGTATATGAATGTTGAAAGGTCACACAATGTAAACCAGGACAGAGACTACCATGCTAAATCCAGTGGCCTCTAGAGCAGCAGCTCTTGCCCTCTTTATTCTTGCAATCCCAGCTGATTTACCTGCAGCACTCTGGAGGGTTCTGTTTGAATTAGTATGCTGACAAACAAAGGCGTTTATCACCACTGAAGGGAAACAAGAAGTATCAACAGTTGCTTCTATTAACAAAAAAAGTTTGTTACTAGTAAAACAGGGTAACCATATGATTTTCAGAAACGTTACTTAGGTTATGTCAGTATTTGCCTGGCTTCTTTTAAGCTGTCCCTAAATTATGGAAGCAGGGAAAAGAAAAATAACTGGAAATTTCCCAGATGTGATGCCTCAGGCTTTGCCTAGAGTCCCAGGACACTGCTCATCCATCTGTTCTTTGCAAGAGAAATGCAGATTTGTGTTTGCCACAGGGAACACATTTTCCAAGGCTTGGCAGTAATGGTAGCAAGCGCAAATCAGGGTCATGATCAGTGTAGCAAGAGGTGTCTTCAGCACTGGGTCTCCTAAAAATGCCTTCAGGTCCACAATTGTCATTGTCACACTAAAATTTTTACTCTCTGCTCAGTTCAGAGGGTTTTCCCCAAGCCACCTTGTAGACTGCTTCAGACAAACCTAACCAGCCAAACAAGGCCAAGCAAAATTTAAGGCCATAAAGTTTTCTGCCAATATGGAAGGAAATGTTATAGAGAGACACACAGACACAATCCAGTTAGTCTAAGTAAGTGGGTAGCCACACTTATCCTTTCTCTACCAGACCCTAAATGTGTCTGTGTTCTGGACAGTCTCCCTCCACTGTCACTCCCCGCTTTTACTGCCTCAGCTTCAAAGTTTGCACTGAGTAGCAAATAGGACTCTCATCCTCTTCTCTGTAGGAACTTAATCTACTCTCATCTTTTTCAAAGGCTGGAGTGTCTTCAATCCCCTGTGGTCTATATAATTGAGAATTGAGGTTTGGAATAAAAATGTGGGGGCTTGGTGGCTGGATCTGGAGGCAGGCACAGGGGCCAGCTGGCTGGCTAGCTTCTCTTCTCCAGGATGGGCTGAGGAATTTATATTTTAGTATCCTGTGGGAGCTATTAATGTCACATATTTAGTGCTAGAGAAGAGATGAATTACCCATGCATTCTTTAAATCCATGGTCTCCAGTATATTACCAGTTTTCAAAGGAGATTTCGCATGACACATCAGTGGTGATAGTACCTACAGAAAGATAAATAGTCCAGTACACATCATCCACATTTGCCTTTAGTGTTTGTACCCTCAGTGTCTTACAGTCCATGTCCCACTCATTACTAGAGAGCCTCTGACTGCATTTGCTCAGGGCTTCCTTTTGGAGAACAGCAGCTTTGTCTAGTCAGCACCTTTGGCAGAGAGCTACCGATAGAGCTGCCCATTGGAATTAGTGCACCATCTGTGCTCTCAGTTGGGTTACTTCCTCGTGTGGATGGTGCCATCCACTTGTGGCACTTGATGCTCTCAACCCTGTACTGAATGAGGCTGGAATAATTTTTCACTATCAGCGTCTGTATTCTATATCCCTAGTGAGAATGTGGATGTGCTGGTGGATGAGAGGCTGGACATGAGCCGGGAATGTGGGCTTGCTGCCCAGAAAGCCAATCCTATCCTGGCCTGCATCCAGAACCATGTGGTCAGAAGGGCAAGGAAGGGGACCCTTCCACTTC
>JAYDZK010000113.1:41322470-41366664 GCA_034509185.1 Euphonia xanthogaster | reverse complement strand
CTTCCCCTTCCCCTTCCCCTTCCCCTTCCCCTTCCCCTTCCCCTCTATATCCCAAAATCTTTCTCTATGTGTTATTTGTAGGACTTTTCCTGTGTTGCACAAGTTACTAAACCTTTCAGCAGTAGTATTAGTTACAATCTTCCTTCATCCTCCCGTTCACCCTTTGCACTACCTTTTTAAGAGTTAAATTAACCAGGGAATTAATGTTGTGCCAATTTTTTATAGAAAGCTCTCAGTAATTATTGGACTAACCAAATAATTAAAGTGTTAACATGTGTCTTTATAGTATTTGATCTAGCAAAGCATTTGAAATGTGGGAAGTATCCTCTCGAGAAGTGTAATATTCACTCAAGTATATGCTGATTTTAGAGCCTTCTCTTATGAACTGGAAATTTAAATGTTGCTTGAAAAGACCTTATAGTGAATTTATTGACCTGTTGTTAGGAGTTTGACATGAGGGAGATCACCTCCAATTAACTCAGAAATTAAAAACTGTTCATAGCATTTCAGATCATGAAACTTTATGCAAGCTTCTTAAAACACACAGGAAGGATTTAATTATGTATCACAAGCTGAGAAGGTGTATAAGTGTTTGCAAGATTGGATTTTTGGATAAGAAATCCTTCAAGGCAGTAATTTTATTTTAAAGTATGCGTTTGTACGTGAAAGCTGTTTCAAAACATTCTAGAATGTGACTTTGAAGGATGCCAGCTATTTTTGTACCAGCTCCTCATGTGGCCATCCTTAATCCAAACAGAGGACCTTTCTGAAATTGCTTCGAGCTACTTTGGAAGTGGATTAGTATAAAGGCCTCCTTACTGGGGCATTAGAGTGAGCACAGGAGGAGAGGGCTCATGGAGCTGCTTTTGTGGGGAAACTGTAGCCAGGCTGTTTTCCCACATTGATACAGCTCGTCACAGTAGGGCCCTGATATTGACTGGAGCTTTTCTCTGCCTCTGCGCCACATAAGCATTTATGACTGACAGCACTGCAGACTATTGAGTTGTTTGAGCTGTTTATAGCTGCACTCTTTTTTGAAACATAAGAGATCTCTTTTGGGTATATTTCCTCCTGGTAGCAAACTGTCACTTCCCAGGTTTTGTGCTGCAGTGAGATGAATGCTTAGAAAGCAGGATATACTTGATTTTATTCATAAAGCATTGCTCATGTGATGGAACATCCTGGCTCCATCTAATTAAGCAATAATTCACCATGGGCAGGAGCGACTTTCAAAGCTGTTATTGACTGCCTCAGCTGGATACCTGAAGGGCTCATGCTGCAGGCCACACACCTGGAAGAGCATTAGTCTTCTGGGAATTTATTTTCCAGGATGCTTTACTAATATTAAGTCATTTTGTCCTGTGTTAAGGTTTTTCTGCTTATGTGGTGTTTATAATCTACACTGAGAGTAATGCCTGGCTTCGTGGAGCACAGCAGTGTCTGTCTGACAGTGATGTGAGAGCCAAGACCGCTGAGTGCAGCCATTTCCTCTTGCAGGTGTGTTACCTGAGTGGGGTCTGTTTGCCCTCCCTAAAGGCCACTAGGGCTAAACTTTGCTGGAGGATGTATGGAGCTCTGAGCAGGGCTCTACTAGTGCTTGCTCTCTTTTCTGCCTTTTTTTTTTTTAGTTTTTGTGGAATGAAGCTTCAAAATCAAATGTAAGAAAGAAAGATCAGAGTGTAGGATGAGTGAAGAACAGAAGCAGACACAGTCTCTGAGAGAGAGGAGAAAAGGGCATTTGAACCATTTGTGAAAAGAAAAGGAAGAAATTGTAAGTAACAAAAAGTGCAGAAGAGAAAAGGAGAGTCAGGAAGCAGGTAGCATCTTTAATGGAACATGGAAAAGCTGAAGATAAAGGAAATACAGTTGCAAGAGATGCTGAAAAAGGATTGCTGGGCCATGAGAAGGTGCATGATTGGTATGATTTGTAATGGAAGGGAGGAAGCCTGGAAAATATCTGGTTAGAAGCTATGTGGATAGCTTTGCAAATCTGAGATCTAGAAAGGCAATGGAAGAAAAGGCTCAGAAGCTCCAGTGAGTCTAGGCACAGGCAGGAAGGAGGCTGGTGGCTGAGGGGATTAGGCACTTTGGGGAGCTGATCTGTTGTCCTTAGGTTATAGGGAAAAGTGCTAAGGCTGATCAAAGTATGAAGATAGAGGCTGCTGCTAGGAAGGCAGAAGGTAACTAGGAAAGACTTTTTCACACAAAGGAGCTTCAAAGTCATCCAGGACTTGTACTGAGATTCAGTTCATGTTCATATATCTTGGCAGCTGCATTTTGGCTTCACAGCTCTGCAGGAGTAGATTTTGTGGCAGTTGTGGGCAACTTGTGTTTTACCCTTCCCATGAGAGTGCAAGAACAGTTTGAGTGAAGATATTTCTTTGCATTGCTGAGCCAAGTGCCTCCACAACCACAGGTCCTGTGAGCCTTCAGGCCTGGCACAGAAAAAAGCAACAAACAAGAATTCTTTGCTTTGTGTCTTGAGTTTATATTCTGTTAAACTTTGTGAAAAGTCATAGCATCTGAGTTACTTAACGTTGCAAATTCCTGTATATCTCTCTTGCTTAATGTGGTCTTAGTATGAAAACTTGTATTGCAAGTTTATTATGTTGTCAGGAAGTATCTTTTGTATATCTACATACAGTGTATTTGAAAACATAGACAAATTGTGGGTGAGAATGTGCATGGTGAATTATCCATCTGTAACAGCACTTTTGAGAGGTTTTTCCCTCATCTTTATTCTTTCTCATGGAAAATACCTTCACCCTCTTCTTCTCTCTTGTGGAGAAGATAGAGAACACAGAGAATACCAGACTTCGAAAGTCTTGTTCATTGCAGATTTCTTCTTGTTCTTTTTCCATCCCAAAGCTAAAGGAGATGGGCTGGAGGTTGTCAAGGCACTAGAGGGTAATGGGGATACTCTTTTACCTGTCACTTGCATGTAATTACAGCAATATCTTGCTGTAGCCTGCTGTAGACTGTGAGCATTGTTTTCCTGTTGTCTGCTGCTCATGGTGGTCATTCAGGACAGGAGAAGTGAAGTGTTTCATGGAGTTATTGGGCAACTAAGCCAGCCTGGGTCCTGTCACTGCTGCACTTCCGCTTCTTGTATGGCTTATTCTCCATTGATTCAGGTGGTTCCTGCTACCACACAGCCACTTACTAATTCCTTCCCCCACCAGTGCAATGGGGGAGAGAATTGGAAGAGTAAGAGTGAGAAAACTCATGGGTTGAGATGAAGACAGTTTAATAGGTAAAGAAAAACTGCACACACAAGCAAAGGAAAGCAAGAAATTAATTCACTGCTTCCTGTGGGCAGGCAGGTGTTCAGCTATCCCTTGGAAAACAGGACCCCTCACATCTAATGGTTACCTGGGAAGACAACAATGCTTTGAATCTTTTCCCTTTCCTCCTTCTTCCCCTCTATTTTTTTTGTATGCCGAACATCATGGCATGCAGCATGGAATATCCCTTTGGTCTGTTGCCTGTATCACCAGCTGTCCCAGCTGTGTCCCCTCCCTGTTCCTTGTGCACCCCCAGCCCACTCACTGTGGCGGTGGGGTGAGAAGCAGAAAAGGCCTGTGTGAGCACATTTGAGCAGTAGCAAAACCACCCCTCTGTTATCAACATGGTTTTCAGGATAAATCCAAACCCCAGCCCCACACCATCTAGTGTGAGGAAAATTCACTTTGCTGCAGCCCACTGCTGTAACTGATGATCAGGTAATAATATGATTAAGACACAAGATTTTATTTCTCCATTAATCAGAGAGTTTGGCTTTTATGGTCAATATATTTTGTTTACAGGGTAGGCGAGGCTCTTATTTTGTTGCTTTAATGTCAGGCTAGCAGAAAATGTGACTTTCTAAGTCAATAAAGAAACCCCAGCAATAGCACTTGCTTATGTATGTAAGATAGTAGTTTTTGCTGTCACAAATATTCTTTAAAGTAGAAAGTCTTTTCAGTGCTAAATTCAGCATTTTGCTGTTGTAGAAGTTTAACAGTCTTGGAGAAGGCTACCACACCAAACTGGTTCTTTTCCAGGCCTGGTACAACCTTCTAGAATTAACTTCCTAGATGAATAAGAGAGTTTACTTTCATTGGTTGTGACTATGCCGTGATGGCTTTAGTTCTGTGGCGACTGTATATAGTCAAAAGGTGATCAGTTGCATCAGTTCTGCCCCTTCAGAGAGCACCTAGGCAGACTCTGCAGGGAAAGAAGGTGCTGTGTGTATTCAGCAAACCAGGAACAAGGCATCTCCCTGGCCTCATGATGATCTAGGAGCTCATAGTGGGATTAGAGGATTTCTCCCATTCAGTCTGTCACAACCACACAGACTGAATGGTGATGTTTTTAACTGGCTGGAAAATATCTGGTGATGTTCACAGAGGACAGACACTGTTCAGTCTCTGGTTGAATAGGTCCCACACTCCTCTGAGTAGTGAAATGTGTCATTAGTTGTGTTTTGGGCATCAGCTCATTGGCTCTGTGACATGGTAGGCATGGTAGGCAGGCTGAGACCATCATGCCATGAATGGGTTTGAGACACTTATCCTGCTAAGAGTAGATCTGGTCTGGTGTCTTTCCCATATCCTTGTGTTTTTCTGAGTTTTGTGCTGGAATCTGCACCTCCCAGTCCCTCTTTCTGGTGGTCAGAAGGAGCAGTAGCATGAATTCAGTATATCCTGCCCCACAATTCTCTTCCATATCCAGGTTAAACAGGTCCTCTGGAAAGCAAAGTGGCTTGGCCCCAGCTGCCCCCAGTCCTGCCTTCTGGGGTCAGTGAAGATGTAAGGCAGTGAGAGTAGAAGCCCTTCTCTGAGAGGGCTGGGAAAATGAGAAATGTGCAGATGTGAGTTCTCCTTGAAGCATTTTCAGGTGAAAGCTACAGGTAATACTTGGGCTGGGTTGGCTAGAGTAAGGCTGTTGCCTGCATGTTTCCTGCAGCGAGCTTGTGATACCTGGCTGACAAGTGTCACAAAACCCAAATGAGTAACTGCAGCAGGCTTGAATTCAGCATGCCTTTCCTTGAGTGCATTTCCATTTGCATTTGTGTCACTTGTTCAGATTTCCCCTAATCTAATGGTAATTTCCATCCTCTGAAGAATGGAAAAATAATCAATCTATTTGACCTTTTTTCAGGTGATAGATGGAAAAACTTTGAAAATACTGAGCAAGGCTCATACCTGCACCAGGTGATGTATTGCTGCCCCAGGGCCACCTGGAAGTTTCTGCCTCAGAGTATCTATCCTGTTTGCATATCAACTGCTCTAGAAGAAACTCTTAGAAACCTGATAGGAGGCTAATATAAAGGAGGTGAATATAAAGTCAGAGAGAAGGAGGTGAATATAAAGTCAGAGAGAAATGTTCTATATTTTCTTCCTTTGAGGTCTGTTTTCAATATTTTCCATGTAGCAGTTCAGCTGATAGAACAACCTCACCCATAAAAACTCCAGCCATTGTCAGCTAAAATGGACCTTAAGCAACAGAATATCGGCTGCCTGCCTGAAATGAGTCCCTTGTGTTTAGTGTACACATGACCTGTTCTGTAGACCACTGAAGGTGATTAATCTCCTTTGTTCTGCAATAGAATTGTATTAAGATCACAGAATTATTTAATGATGTTTAGCCATGGAGATACTAATCTGTATCTGGAATGTGCTCCTTAAGCTGTTCCATCTAGGTCTTCAAGCTCAGACTCTGACAATTAAGGTGAAAGTGGTTTTGTCTGCACAGGAAAACTCAAGAATTGGAAGTAATTAATGGATTTAATAAGTGGATTAGTTAAAACAGATTAATTCCTGAACTTCTTCCAAAGACAATTAAGCTAAACCAAGTTAAGGCCACTTTCATTCTGAGTAAAAGCATCCACTTGCCAACTTAATGCAGTTTAACTAATCTTATTAAAAAGTGAATTAGGATTACTTTTCCTGAATACCCTCCCTAGTTCCTTTGCATTAAAACATAAATGGTTTTACCTGTGCCTGAAACCTTCAGAGTTTCAGGGCTTGGTTGAACCCGACACTAAGATTAGATCCTATGATTAATACTCAGGAAAATATCTACATGGCTGCTAGGAATAAAGTGAATAGATTTTTATGAAGTTTGATGTGCAAAATTAAAAGGCTATGCATTCTAGGCTATGCATCTTCCCTTTTTTAACAGTGTTTGTACTGTGGGAGCTTGCATGCAGGTCCCTTACAAAGGCATCTAATTTTAGCAGCAGACTGGATGGAAGTAGCATAAGGGGTGGGCAGGTTGTGTCACCTGAATTCTTATTGTTCTAGGATCAGAGTACTCGAAGGTGTTATGATCCTCCTTATGTAATCTGATTTTCTGCTATTCAAGGTTAGCAGGTGAGTTGTACCTTAAGTCCTGCTGAGTGCTGAATGACTGGGAAAGTTTTGAAGTTCTTCTCTGTTGTGTATCTTGACTTTGAGCTGGTGTCTGCTCAGGTGGAGAGATCACTCTGTGTGCCCAGCTCCCTGGCTTTTGCATGAGTGTGGCAGAACCTTTGTCTCCTGTAGTTTCACTCTAAGGAGTGTTGCTTGTTCCACTTTTTGTTGATCTAATCCCAATGGAGACAAAGTACTGGGAACTTTTGCATTTGATCTGGCCAGTCTGTGGCAAATCTGACTTTGCTTAGCAGTGCCGTGGTTAAAAGAAAAATACAGTGCTGTTTTCATTTTTTTTGGTATTTGTTTTTTTCCTCAGGTCGTAATAAAAAACTAGCTTTCTCACCTTAAAAAGAAGACATATATTCAGTATCAAGTTGAAAATTACACTATCAGCTCTTTAGCACAGTGTGTATGTAACTATAAAATGCTTATTGTTGAAAACTGGTGTGCAATGCAGCTTACTGACTAAAAGTCAGGATTGCAGAAAATCTTCACCACTATTTAAAAGCATGAGCAGGTAAGATATTTTCTTTCTCTGTGTGTTTATTGCTGTTTAAATATCCTACTACAAGACTGCAATATGTAGCTCAAATTCAATAACAGGCAGCACCAGAGTAGAAAGGGGGCTGTTAAAGCACGTCTATTGATTTTTAGTGTGACAGTGTGTAGTCTCAGCAGTTGGTCCGTGTGCTCTTGTGTGGGATATCCGTGCTTAAAATCCTCATGATCTTTCTGATTTTGGTGAGACTTGTCATATGAAGAAGTCGTGATTCCTGTCAGCTGAATTATAATGCAAAATTATGCTGCTGCTTTTTTAGATCTGTTAAACCATGATTCTCAAAATCATCCTAAAGCTGTCCTTGCTTTATTGACTTATGTCTCTGTTGCTGGAAACAGATTATTTTTGATTGTAAGGGGGTTTGAAAAAATAAGAAAGACACATGCCTTGTGAAATGTTTGAGAGAACATGTCATGCTATGTTTCAACCAGTCAGTCTCAGAAGCAAGATGGGCACATTGTTCCAGTGTGGTGCCTGAGCTCATCAGACACATCTTCTTGACCTGAGCTAGTTACCACTCACAGCTCTGTGTCGTGCTTTTAGATTTTCTTCCTAGAAACTCCTGTGTGTTACCTCACTGCATGGTGTAGCTAGGCCTGAAGGAGACACACCAGCTCCCAATTAGGTGTTTAGAAAATGTTTGAGTAAAGATTTTTGAAGATGGGAAATGACCCTATCTTTCTTAACACCGTGACCTCTTTACATCACTCAAGGAATGTAGAATGAACTTAGAAGGAAGGTAAGTGTAGCTCAAAAGTGCACAGATTATCTTCTCTATTCCTGGTGGTACAGGAGGGCTTTGGTCTAGAATATTTTTTGGTTCCTTCACAAAAAAAAAATCTTCTCTACAGTGCATGTTAAATAAAATCATAATAATTCCCTCTTCACAGAGAGTCCACAAAGTGTTTTCTCATGCACCTGTGGTTTTTTTACGTGACTTTGTTTGAAAGGACAAAATGGGTATCGAAGTATGAAAAGTTTTCTTGACAAGTGGCCAGGTTTTACTCAAGAAGAAGGCAATGCACTTTAAATGTTGATCTGTGGCACTTTCCTCTAACTGGTTTGATCTGATCTGTTACTAAATCCCAACACTTTGTAATGCAATAAACTCCCAGTCTTTGATTACATCAGTCACCAACAGTGGAGCACTGATCAGAAAAATCTCACTTTGATTTCTCTGGGTAGTGGATCAGATGCAGCAGTCAGAAGGAAGGAGATAAAGAATAAATGAACAACACAAAAAAGTGAACTTTTCATCTCTGTCCACAAAGATGTTCTTTTAGAACTGCAGATATTCGGTTCTTTTTTATTCTTAGAGTGAGCAAACCCTTTCTATATACAGTACCTAAAAGTCACAGAATAATATGAAATGTGTTTTGTAAAAAGTACGTATCAGTGCATACATGGTGATAGGGTATTTCTAGCTGGTCCTCCTGATATATAACCCTCCACACCCATGCATCTGCAGTCTCCCAGCCCCTTCTTGAAAAACAGATGCAGGTTGCAAATCTGTTCAAATGCCAGCATCCTATCTATCAGTCTTCTCTGTTTAAATCTGATTAGAGATAGTTGAAAACTTTGAGACTCAAATCTAAGATTTCAGGAGCTACTCATATCCACAAGTCTTCAGAGCACTTCCTGGCATGCAAATACCATATAATCTCTGGTGTCTCCTATCTCAAACCAGGGGTTTGCACAACATAAAAACTCTCAGTCTCAGATTATTACTGGTCATTCCCACTTCTGTTGTAACATGGACAAATCCCAAATTCTTTCTTTATCTTCAACAGTGTGGAAGCTCTAGCTATGGTATAGGTATCTCAAGTGTTCAGAGTAGTCTCTGTCCAGAATCCCATCCCACCCCAAGATCTTCCACTTCCAAAGTTGATGTAATTGCCTGTGCATGTCCTGAGCTCACAGCATGTTCCCATGCCAGTGCAGGTGTAACAGATTTTAGGTGCCTTAGTCAACTGCAAACTGGAATAGGATTTGCAAGCTCTTAATCAATGAGTGTTTTAAGAATAACATGAAGGAATTGTGTATTCCTCTTAGCTGTACTTTTAAATAGAAATATTTTCTTGAGTTATGGATTTGAGCTATAGTTTTTCATGTTGCCTTCCGTATTCACGCTGTTTCTGTGATTTGGGTATGTGATGATTAGAGCTATTCTAAAAGTAACTGTTTTCGTATCAGTAGCAGGTCTGAAGTGAGAAAGGACAGGCACATTAATTATACAGAACACTTTATTTCCAATGCCAGCTCCTGCTAGGGCAGGAAATGTTTCTCATTACTCCAGAGCCTCTTTTGGCTCACGTACCTTTGGAGTTGGAAGCCAAGGTATTTTAGGAAGTTTCTTGTTCATTTAAAATAAAATGTACAGTAATTAGACAAAGCAACCAATGCCAAATGCAGTGCATCACATATGAAATACTTAATTACAGAGAAAAGTTATGTGTTCCAATTGATAGAGTAATCTGTACTCTAATTTACTTGTCTTACAACTCATTACATCTGAGATATTGATTTTCCAGTAGATGGCTTTACAGCACTTTATCTCTGAGTCCTTGGTTTGAGTCTGATCTGTGAACCTCTGTCAAATGAGCTTGGGAAGCTCAAACCTCTCTATTAGGTGGTGCCTGTGGAATAATCAAAGTAGACAAACTTCAATAGTGCTGGTAATTTGTAAATAAAGGGCAGACAGAAATGAGTCACTTAAAATGATGTGTCTTTTGAGACTTCTAAGATGATGTCCTAGCAGGTAGCTGAAGTGAGCAGTGATTACTTTTTAATTATATGTACCTTGACTTTTAGGGTTTAATATCTCATTTATTTCAATTATACTGCGTGAAGCTTCCTACATTAAGCCGAAGGGGGTAGAAAAACTGGAATCATTAAACCTAGTTCTGATCTTTCATAAAAAGTTGAATACCTTGAGAGTGTGCTTCACTACGTGAAGTAGTAGCTCAATTACAGGTGAGATCAACTGCTAACCTTGGTGGGGGAGACATGAGAAACTATTAACCTTTTTAGCAATTAGCTAAAGTGCTGCATTTTGAGGAGGTTTTATAAATCATATTTTTCAGAAGTTTTCATCATTTGTAGGTCTCGAACATATTGGCAAAAGTTATTTGTGCTAAGCAACTCAAAGCAACCAGACTTCATGGATATGAATCATGATCCCCATATTTTCTTTGTGGGAGTTTTATTTGTTTGTTTTGGTTAATTTCCTTTTTTGACAAAGAATTCACTAGGATGTTATCTTTTTGCGTTTAGCTTTTTTTTTCCCCTCTGAAGCAAATGGGTAATTTCCAAATTATTATTTCCAAATTATTCTAATTTATTAGTGGACACATTACACTATTAAGTTTCCCAAGTAACACTGGGATCTTGACCAGCCTAAAGATCCATTTAGAGCTATAGTTCCTAAGACCAGCAGTATCCAATACTGCATCTTTTAGAGAAAGATTAAAATCTAATCTTTCATTGGAAAATTTGCAGTTGTATCTCAGTGCACACTGATATCTGAAAGCGAACAGATTGGTGTTACTGAAATGTATTTTTTTCAGGTAGCTTCTTTTTGATACTTTTTTATTTCAGTAGTATCTCGTGGAATTGAATTTCACGTGTTTCATCAGTTTTAAAAATCTCTTTTGTTTTAGGATGTTTCCTTATTAGCTAGGATCCAGTTACTGCATTTCTCTATACATTACTTACTTCATAGGTATGCTATATTCCCAGGTTTTGAGTTCTTTTGCTTTTCAAACAAAAACTGTATTTCTTTTTCTTTGTTTTCAATCTGTTCCAAAATGGAGATATTTCTGTGTATGTAGTTGTTTTTATTGCCCTTCCCTGTTCTGTACTACTTGTGCTTTGGTTTTGAAGATATTGGATGACCAGAAAGCAAATGTGATTGTGCTGTTGATTTCACATAATGGCACTTTGATGTTTTCCAGATTGCTTGTTATCTGTTCCTAAATGAAGGCTAAGAGGTTATTTGTGATTTTCATACTGCCATTGGACTTTGTGCTATTCAGAAAGATGTTTAATTCTTTTTCTAAATGATTATGGGCACAAGCCATCAGACCATGCAAGGAGCTCGTCCTGTTCCTTCCATTATTCAGCATTCAACTCCATTTAAGATGCATTTGCTACTAGGTTATTCAGTTCCCTAATTACATTAGGTTCCTTAGTCACGGATCATTCTGTAAACCATGTGAGTTAGAAGAAAATACACAGGTTCTCTCTCCCCTCAAAAAAGACCTTTTGCTTTCCCCAGTATCAAATTTCAGATCATTTGCATTTTATAATATTTCCTTTCAATCCTATAGTCCCATGGGAAGACACCTGCCTTTTGGGAGTGCCATTTCTTTTCAAGGGATGTCCTCACTTAAAGCCTTAAGAACAGGGAACAGAGTGCAGGCTCAGAGTCCAAATTATTCCAGTCCTATTGCTTATTCTTACATATAACTTCTTCACAGGATTTTTGTGTCAGGTTTGAACTGGTTGTGCTTTCAACATTTTCTTTCTAAGATGAGATCTTTTCTGAAAGCGTTGCCATGAGGCTAAGTGAAATCTGGATTTTATTTAAATTTTGCCTCTCTGTACCAAATGGACATTGTTTAGTACAGTGGCTGGCAATCCTTTTGGATCACTGCTATATCCTGCCTGAGTGCTTCCTTTTCTCCCCCTATATTTAGATTTTTCCTTGCTGTGTGGTGATGAGAACCATCTGGCACCTGAATTAGGTAGTCCCAGCAGAAGAAAAAGGTTCTTATTTATCAAAGGAAACCTTGCCCATTTACAACAAGGGCTAGTACACGTTTCAGTTTCTGACTTCCAAAACAAGACAAGTGGTGTAGTGCAGGCCTGAGGCTTGGCAGCCTGAATATTATTTAACACACAGAATGAGGCAATTTTCTAATGAGATCACTGAGGATATAATAAGGATGTGTCTGTGGGATCGTGAGTTACTGTGCTACTGGAAGCAATATAGCAACCTTGGGGTATAAACTTGCCAAGAGCTGTTTAGCCTTGCTGGTGTATCTAAACAAAAAGAACTCATGTATTCACTCACAGCCTTGCTTAGGGCTGCATGTGCATGTCTGCAAAAACAGCAGCTAATTTCTGCTTTAGGAGCTCTAGTTCATCACTTCAGTTTGTGTCTTGTCTTTCCCATGGTTGCTGGTTTTGTCCTACAGTATAAGTTTATTAAAACTAAGAATTGTGAGCAGAGTAGTTTATAATTAGAGTGTAGAAAAATCTGGAGCTCATTTAAGTGATCTTGCTCAGAAGAAGAAAAACATGTCTGCCTTTCAGCCAAACACTTGTAAAGTATTGTGGTTTTGATTTATAAGAATTCTTTCTCATTTTACACATGATCATGTAAAGCTGACCTGCATGCCTAGGTGCAATAGACCAGAAAGACTGAGTGGAATAATAATAAGAATAACAGAACTATAAAGCTTGTCATGCTGGTATTTGTGTTCTCAGTGTCAGTGCTGCTTGGCATCATGACAACCCCATTTTTATCTGTTCATATCTAAAATTGGCTAATTGCCAGTTTTCAGCATTATGCAGAAATTTAATGCATCATTAAAAGATCACCTAAGAAAGATTTCCTGAAAGTGGTTTTTCTTTTCATTTATGCCTCTGAGTCTATCAGGTTTTTAAACTTTAAACTTGTATCTAGTAAAAGTTTCAATTCATTTTGGATGATAACAGTAAACAGTCACTAATTAAAAGTGAAAACAAAATAACAGCAAAAGTATTTGTTACTGTGTCTTCAACATCAGTGCAGAGGGCTGGGACGCTTGGGCACTCTTTGTTCTACCTTTTGTTGCATTTCTGACCTCGGTTTTTGATTAGTGCGAACGGTGTAGAACAGTTAATGATCTTTCTTGTACATGCCAAGATTGTGGCACTTTATAAAATTTTTGCTTTCTCTAATCTTTACTGCTCTGCGCTCCCTCCAATCAATTAGTTCTATGAAATCTAATTCAACATCTCTGTGAGTGGTGAGAAAAATATTATTGATTTCAGTGTGCAATCATTCCAGTAGTTTCTTTATGAAGCATTAAGCTATCAGAAGCTGTGCTAATAGGGACCATGCAATGAGAAAGCAAAATCTCGAAAAGACATGAGTCCTGACCCTGTGTGCTGTTTCCATAACAATAAGGTGGAGCATGACCTTGACCTTATATCAGAAGAGCTGTTTTTGAACTTAGATTCAAACAGTGAACATAATAAGGAAGTTAATAACATTTGTCCTCTGTTAAAGGAAAGGAAAACCAAGGAAGACATACTGTTCTTTTTTGTCTTCTTCCTTGTTCTACAGATTTTTAAAATTATGTATGTGGGCTATAAACAAGTCCATATCCTACATTTAAAAACCTTTTTTTTTGGTCAGCTTTTGTCTAGAGATTTGCTAACAGCTATTTAGCTTGCCTTAAGCAGATTAGAGAAGTTCTACAGTAGATCTCTCAAGTTCTCTATGGACCTGTTCTCGTCTAGATTGTGGATAATCTGGTGTCATGTTATTTCTCTTATTCCTGGTCTGTACCAGGTGTCTCTTAGAGATTACCTATATGAGAAGTTGGTGTGAAGATTGAGTGTAAAGTGCTATAGGCATGCCATGCTGTCTCTGTGAGACCACACCAGTGTGCACTAACAGCACAGCTCATACGAGCTGGTTTATGTGAGGTGGAGAAGGTTACCTCCTGCTTTGTGCAGAGTGTCTGTAAAGGCAATTAAACCTGAGTGGCTACTGTGCTGAGAATTTGTACCCATTGTGCTGCATCCACTCAGAAAAGTCCCACTTTACTGACAAGCATTTTATTTGGTGTGAACTCAGTTAGAAACTTCATTGTCACTGGCATGGAGCATGATGAAACACCTAAGAAAATGGAGCTGAGATTATATCTGTACTGCATGCTGTATTTGTGTGTCAAGTTAGAGTGGCTGGATGCTTTGGTACTCTAGATTTTTAGAATACACTGTTATATGGGGTGGTGCAGATATTTGGTGAAGAGCAAAATGACTTGCAGGGACAGCATGAGAAGTAATACCAAAACAATGAAACTGTATTGTTTCCACTGTATAACAGAAATTGGCAACACGGGTACTGATAGAAAGACACAGAGACACATTTGCATAATTTTATTTTGTTCCTAATATTCTCATAACACTTACAGAAAAAATTCATGTCAAAAGCTGAACAGGAGGCATTGTTAAGTGGTTCAAGCACATGCAATGTCCTTGAAAGTTAATTAAGGGTGTTTCTGAGTCTTGGTTAACTGTGTAGTTGAATAATCCAGAGCATCTTTCTTTTGAAAAGTTGTATCTAATGATTGTCAGGGATCTAATCAAGTCTTTGCAGTACTGACACTTGGGAGACTGCTGGACCCTATTTTATTGAGCTCACTTGCTGAAAGCTTTTGTCTCTGCAAATGGACTCTAGTGCTGTTTCTTCCCTTGTGCCTCTGATGACTTCTTAGCTTAGGTCTAAAATTTGCCATAGTATCTCCAAACAATTGTGTACGTCTAGCACCCATTCTCACAGTTTCAATTGTAGATGTAGTTAGACCATAACTCCTCTGGGAAACTGAGGTAAGTGCTATGTATGTGCCTTTTGGAAGTGACAGTACCCTTGCTTGCTTGGGGGTTAAAAAAGAGCCAGAAAACAATAAATCCTGGATATGTTTCTGCACCTCAGTTTTCTTACTACTCTGAAATCTGTTTTGGACTCTTGGATCTGTCCCACTGGGATGGTCCAGAATTGCTTTTTGTAGTCTGTGACTGGTCTCTCAAGCTGAATCTTCCCAGTTTAGCTCCTCTTTAACCTCAGTCCTTCCAGGAGCTAGACCAGCATTCCTGCTAGAAAAGAATGTTCCTCTCTTATCTCCTTCCCAGAGCTCTCTCTTGTTACATTACAAACCTCCTTTGGTTTCTCTGGTAACTTTTGACTGCACAGAATTCCCATCTGACAGACAGATAAGTACAGCATTAAGCATCCTCCATTAGTTTCCTCAGTAGGGAGAAATACATAAAGACACAGAGGCCTTTCATGAGGAGTGTTTGTCTTTGCACTGGGTTCAAAACACTGCATAGACAGTTATCCTTGGATTTTTCAGATAGATCCTCAATGGTTTGGGGTTTGTTTTTTTTTTTCCTCTCCTTTTTTCTTTTTTCTTTTTTCTTTTTTTTTTTTTTTTTGTTGTTGTAATATTTCTTAGATGTTTCTGTACATAGGATTATTAGCAGCCTTTACAAGTGTAGTGGTCAAAACAGGGATACATAATGCTTTTATGGACACTTTGACATCCTGGCATCCATGTTTGTCTCATTTCCTTTAACAGAGGGCGCCTGTATGCATATTTGCTGTAGTGTACCTACATACCCATGCCAACTTTGACCACTCTGTGCTTGTGTGTGCACCCAAGGTAAAATGAGGGAGGGTCAGGGCACAGAGAACAGAAGTCACTAGGAACGCAAGTTATTTTAATCCTTACCATCATATTCTCAGGAAAGGTGTCTGGGTTTTACAGGTCGTATTTTATTGTATTATTTCTACCAAGTCTGAAAACAAGATGTGATCTCTGAATAAAGTGTCTGGTTAATAGAAATTCATGCTTTCATCTCTTCTTAACCCTTACATTTAGCAGTCCATGGGTTTATTAGTCTTGAGGTCCTGATACATAATTTGTTTCCCATGCCACTCTGCAGCAACTTTTTCAAGGCTGAATATCCAGTGGTATATGTGTCTGTAGCTTTCTGTTTCTGACCCATGTTGCCTCTATTTACATAAGAAATGTGAAGTCACCAGGTTGGCTTACCACATGATAAATGAGCTCTGACTGGCAGCATTGCATGTCCAATATGCAATGATTTAGGCAATCCTGAAACTCCTGTGACCCTCTAAAAACTGACCAACAATTTTCATCCTGTAGCTCCTAAAGAGTGTGGGAGGTGTGTACACAAATGAAAGAAGTCTGTAACATGTAACACTTGTAGCTTCTCAGACAATTTACCATTGCCACCAACACACACACACACTCATACACACTACTGACTTCTGTTTTCCACAGCACCTTTTCCTTTTGTTTCAGGAGGGCCCTGAAACACCTTTCAAAGGACTGAAATATTCAAGGATCCTGCTCTCTGCTTTGCTGAGTTGTTGTTTCTGACTTCAGTCCACCATAGAGCAGAGTGAAGCAAAGGGGCAGTGTGGCATTCAATCTTACTTCCCCATACGCATCTGGATCTTATTTTAGACCTGTCAGCTGTTGCAGTGATAAGTTAGCAATATAGATCACATATAAGCTGCATCACAATGATTTTTAAATGAGATTTATTCATTTAAAGTGGATGATAAATGGTTCTCTTTTATCAGACTCTTGCAAATGAGATTAAAGCAACATTATTTTCCTGGAGTAAGAGAACAGCTGGCACAAAGTTAATGTCTGTAGGTTGTACTGTGCTTGCCTGACCTTGCAGAGATGTGTAACAACAATGGGGAATATCCAGGTAGTTTTTCTGCTTCCTAAATCCTGTTTATGTTTTACAACCAGGTGCTGCCTGGAGTACTGGTAGGCTGTGGGTTATGTGAGCACTGTGAGAGGCTTTGGCAGGAATGGGCAGTGGTCAAGACAGCACAGTCTGCCCCAGCCTTTCTGGGAATCATGTATACATGCCAAATTTCTCCCCAAACTGTGGGAAGCACTGCTTTGCATTTCTTCAGCATTTTAGAAGGTGTAGCATATTGTACAGAGTATCCTGAGTATGCTCCCCTCAGGGTTAGCTCATCCTGCTGGGCACTTGGTCTTGGTCTCTCCTAGATTCCAGGAAATATCCTGATATTTTCCCCCTGATTCAGATACCATGAAGCAATGTAAGAACTGCATAATAAGCCTTACAGCCCATTGCAATTCTCAATTTGTATGATGGCACAAAGAATTTATGTTGCATGCCCTTAATATGACATGAGTGGATAAAGGGAGCCAAATGTATACAGACTTGTCAGCATTACTTATGCAAAGTAGCTCCTGAAATGAACTCTACTGAGAATTTTTTTGAGGAAACAAGTTGGTTCAGTCTGGGGCACTGGGAGAGAGATAACTCCTCATTACCAGGGAGTCCAGTGGATTTTTTTCTCAGTATATAGGACAAAACTTTTCCTGTTGTTCTTTATTGCATTCAGACAGAGGTCCTGTCCTTGTCCCTGGAGCTTTCTTGGCAGGAGGTTGGCTGTTCTGAAGAAGATAACAGGGTTGCAGAGGGTTGCCTCACAATAAAGAAAAGTACTGGAGAGGTCAGGGAAGAGCTGACAATGACACTAGAGTTCTTCTGTTCCACTGAATCCACAAATTTCTTCCTGCCCCAGAACTTTGCAGGTGTGGGAGGTGGAAGGGAGGTTTTACAAACTGAGAGTGATTCCTCTCACATCATGTTTTGGTAATACATCTACATTTCCTTCTGGTGATTTTGCTCAGAGGAGCTATCCTGCGGTATATTTATCTGTAACTTTTTCTTTCTTGCCTATATTTCCTCTATTGACAGAACAAATAGAGTCACACAGTCGGCTTACCATATGTCATTGGCGAATGAGCTTTGACTGGCATCTTTACTCCAGGGAAAAAGAGGACTTTGTTATGCAGAGTACATGGTTTGTAATCTCCTGTTTCTCCCATGACAGTTCTCTTCAGCATCTCTCCTATGAACAAGAAATCCAATTGCCACTGCTTGATTTTTCTCCTGCTTCTCAGATGTTATTTTTCTAAGAATTCCTAGCTATGAGTCTGTCAACAGTCTGTAGCTGATGGCATTTTGCCCCATCTGTCACAACTCTGTACGCTTTGATAAATTAGCTGAATCAGACTGCAGACTTAAATTGGAAAGTAGTACAGAGTAATAAGTTATTTTATTGGTTTCTTCCTTTTGATCTTGGATTGCTAGTCTGTAATCTACTCTACACCTAGTGATCTGAGCATTTACTTTCGCTAAAAGTAGCTGTCTATTTCAAAGTTCTGGGTTTAGTCCAATGTTGAATACCAGGCCACACAGTGGACAGGAGAGGAAAAAAATTAATTCCCTGTTTTATTTTGAGGCAATACTTTATAAACCTTCTCCAGTTTGAGGAGTGAAGTTACTTTTGCACACTCTACAGAGAGAACAGAAGAATACATGCATTGCTAAATCCTCTAGATCTGGTGATGGTTCATCAGCTGTCCCTTGGCATCCCTTTGGGCAGTCATGCACAGCACACAGGACAATTGGAGACATGAAGTGCAAGACTGAAGACTAATTCAGTTAAATTCTCATGCAAGATCCTCCTGCCTCTTGCAGTAAGTTCTTATACATGTATAAAATATTATGTTGGGGCTTTTCTTCATTCTGGGGAAAAAGAGGAAGGATGGTCCCCCATGAAATGGGAGGTTAGTAAAACATTGAAAAGCACTGGATATTTTGAAACCCATCTGTAGACATATGTCTATAAACAGGCTCTGAGAACTGTTTGGAACAAATCGTCCTGCTGTGCTTCTGTGCCTGGTGCCTACAGAAGGAGTTCAATAGGAGTGGTCTGTGTTAATCTTTTGTGCTTGGAAATCTGAACTCTGATGTTCAGCTCCTCAAAACATATGTGAAACAAGGCATGTTAGTGATTCTACGGAGCAGACAAAAATCAAAGTCTGAACAACAGAGAAAAATGTTCTCTCTTTTAAACCCCTCTTCAACTTTTCTGGAGAACATCACTACAGGACTGGCCTAGAAAGAAAAAAGCAATTGGGGATTTCAGAGTGCAAATGTCCTTGCAGTGTGTATGAATATTGCCATTAAAAGCATGCTGAAAATAAATTCCTTTGAAAAAAAACATTGTTAGCAATCAATAGGAATTCATGAGTACAATATTTTATAGATCAGAAATTGAGATTAGAACAGGTAAAGGTTATAGGTCTCATATACTCATCAGGCTTGATAGAATTCAGTTTTCTTCCAGGTTGAATAAACTTTCTTTGGCACTATTTTATTTTAATCAAATTAAAAGACATAGTGAGCAAGTCTGAAGAAAAAGTATGCTGTAATTTATGCTTCAAAATAATTTCCAAGAAATTTATTCAGACATTGAACTAGTTCTCACTCCATTTATGAGATAAAGAATGCACTGGTGGATGTAAGATGTGAAACTTAAAATATAACACTAAAATAGGAGACATCAAGTGCAGTACTTTTCTCTGTACACTGACCCCATTCTATTTGTTTTTCCTGTGTATGTTTTTATCATTATATCTGCATATTATATCTGTAGCTGTTATTTTGTGAGGTGTTTCCTGTGTAAATGTGAAGGCAAAAACACAAGAATGAGAACACCTCATTCAGTGTAAGATGATTTCTAATCTACTTCACTTCATCTCATTGTTCATTAGTGATACAAATTGAACCCAATCTCCAACTCTGATGTACATTTGCATATTTAAGTTGTCCAGAATTTCATCCCAGAGAGCCTTGAACTATATAGCTGATTCCAGTAGACCAATCTAACCTCACAAATCTGGCCAGCTTTGTGCAGGTGTGTAACTCTGTACGTAATTTTTAATCTTTGGATCATAAATAATTTAGTGGACATTATAATATTTTGTTTTATGGAATTCTAATGCTGCAGCTCTTTTATGTTGTGGTGCTTGGCCTCCATCCTACTGGGTGGATAACACAAATAAGCAAGCACCTTTAGACACTTCAGTTTCCCTGAAGGGAGGGATTTCTTCCCCAGTTCCTTAGGTCCCTGTCAATTAAAAACTCTTACAGGGTTATAACTGAGACCTCTACTGCTTTGAAATGAGCCCTCACTTTTAAATGAGATGCCTACCCTTTTGATCTTTCAGTTTTAAAGTCTTTTCTCCTCACCCTGATTGTAGACAGACATCCTCTTTCACCTTTGCTCATGGAAAAAACAAACATCATGTTTTCATTGCTTCTGAGAAGGAAGAGGGAGACAATGGTAGAAACAGTGCTGTGGCTTCTCACAGGTAAAAGAGAAGGGCTGAGTGCTGTTAGGGTAGAGAATCAGGGCATGACAGAGAGGAATTAAGCCCCATAGGCCTTTAAAGATGTTTAAATAGAACAATCCTTGCTTCAATGGGTTTGCAGTGTGAATTTGTATGTGAAAAGTGAGCTACTAGTGGTGACAGAGGAATTCTGGTTGAACTTTGCCTTTTTGTGTGGCAGAACAGAAAGGGGTTATAAAAAGCAGCTTTGTGGGGCGAAATAAAGAAAGTAATAATTCTTGCAGGTGAATGGACACATCCTGTTAATTTTGAGGCATTATTTTAGTTTTCTTGTCTTCTATGTGTGATTGTTATTTTAAGTGGTGCAGAGAGAAAACAGCAGATGAGATGGGTAGATGGTGGCAGTAGAAGGGATATTTCAATGGGATTAGGAAGAACAAATGGTGCCCTTTGGCATGATAGAAGGGATTTAACATTCTGGGCATGAGGAAGTGTGGAGAACCATTAGGACAAATGGCCCAGAGATTGTGGGTTCGCAGAGAAGGACAAGCATGAAAAAATATTGTGAACTACAGGATTTTTCTGAATGCACAGAAGTGCTTTAAATGGGAAGAAATTTTAAAAGATGGTATAGTGAAAACCATGATACAGGCAGGCAAAGCAAATGGCTGAAAATTATAAAATTTTATCTAGTTGTAGAATGGGACTGTCTGAGGAGCTCACTAGGGGTGGTGAGCTCAACTGGAGAGCAAAGCAGAGAATTTAATTCCACAGCACCAAGGAAAAGCTTGGTAAATGCCAAAGGAGCTTGTGGAAAGCATAGCTATGTCGAAGATGTGAAATGTTCTATGATTGTGATCTTCGCATGAGCTACGGTTCATTTTTTCTACCAAGCATGTAACACTAAATCTTCTGATTTAAACCTATTTCAGTTTGTATATAGCTATGACAGATCTAGAGAAAAGTGTAAAAATGGGTGTCTTTTAGGGTTGCTATCATACATCCTTTGGGGTCAGGCAATTCCTTTGTTTTGTTGGATACCAAGTCACCACTTGTACCAAAATCTGGTTTGCCCATAGATTATTGCTCTACTTTCTTAAATAAACACAAATTTATAAAATACCAGAGTTCGATAAAATGGCCTGTGCTGAGCTGGATAAGTAACAGCTGAAGCAACTTTTCTGATGGCAAATTGTGATTTTATATGTCAGCTCTTTCCAGTGAGAGGGCCATTCAGATGAAACAAACAGCATTAGCTTACATGTTACAGCTTTCCATTAAGGATGCTCTCATTGGTAGGCATACTCAGTGCATCATTTACCATTGATGTAATTAACAAAGTATCTTCACATGTTAACGACTCTCAAAGCTCATTTCATGGCACAACTGATTTGACAGCTGTCTAAATTACAACAGTGTGTGCTAATATTATATTTTCTTATTGCTGGAATTAAAGTTTGTCTTTGAGACTGAAATTACTGTCTCAATCTGTACTTCACAACACTAACTTTGACATTGATAGTCTGATAAATTGCTCAAAACAATTTTCAACCAGTCAGAACAGATATGATTTTCTTCACTTTGGATGAATATCAAAAGTGTTTAGGTCTCCATCCAACTGTTTCATCTTACCAGATATTACTTGATAACACAGTGTCATTTTGTAGTGACAGACCATAATTTTGTTCATATTCCAAACATTGCCCTTTATAGGATATAGAAGCAATGCTTGAACGCTGAAGTTCATTTCACACCTTACAATCTAAAATAGTATCATAAACCCTCATCACATAGAATATCCTAGTGAAGGGTTATTTTAGGAATAGTTTCAGAAAATATGGTGTGATACCACACTTTTTAGATCCAATTTGTAGGTTACATAAATTCTGACAAAAGAGTCAATCACAAACAGAGGTTGAAAATCCACTGAAGCAATGGAACAAAACTCTTTGTTTTGGTTACAGCTTTCAGTATCAGCTAGTGATAATTCCCAAGGTAAAAGATTTTCTGCAAGTGCAGTTTTCTAGGACTCTGAAATGAATCAGCACAACTAGAGATCATTGAAATATAAATAAAAAAGGTCAATTGTCAATAATATATCCTATACTTGACAAACATGAAATCTCTGATATCCTGTCAGGTATATTTTAATTTCAATCTTTTGTGTTAACCAAAATACTTTCTTTTATGAGTCAAGGTAAAAATGCTTATGAAAGTCTTGCACACTTTTGATAAGATTAAGTCTTACCATATTTTACATAGTTTTAAATTTTAATTTTTGTTTACTTTCCTTCCTTTTTTCTCTTTTAATTTTGACTGACATTGCAGTAACATTCCAGAGCACACGTTTGTGCTGATGACATCAGAAAGTCTATACAGAAAATGTTTTGAACACTCCAAATATAGATGACAGGATTTTAAACTGTAGAAACCACATGATTTTCAGAGATTTGAAGGGGATCTGCCTTACCCCTCTTATCTGAGAGGGGGGGAAAAAGTTAAAGGCTATTGAGTCAGAATCATGCTGATATATTTTAAGAATCCATTTTCCTTTCCTTCCCAGTCTTTTGTTTAAGACATTTGGTCACATTTATCTCATTTTCTAGATAGAAAAAACAGTGATAGGTCAGTTTCTTGAACAATTTTCTCTGCTCTTTTGTGTTGACTGTTGAGAGTACATTTTGTAGTAGTTACCCTTCAGAATAACATTTTCTTAAATTTTGTTTATGATCTAAAAAAATACGCCTGAAGACATTTCTTGACTATACTTTGGAAAAAGGAAATACTGTAGGGCAAGAACAGTAATTTAACCAGCGGGTAAATGTTAGGACCTGCTTTCTGTTTTTAATGCAAAACAATAATATAAAAGCCACCACGGAACTGTGGTATCTTCACACATCAAGGCTTTGTACTGCAATCATGAGTCTAAAAGAGTCTTTCTCTACAGCTGCTACATCTTGTATCTAAGCCACAACATTTCTTATTATGGGTAATTTACAGGATAACTTGATTAAATAGGTGGTATTTGATAGCAAAAGTTGACTGTTAATCAAGGCTAATGCGGTGCTTAAATGAACTGGAATATCTTGCCAAGACGTGCTTCAGTCATATACACTGGGAATGTTACTCAATACTCATATTGCCTCAGGGCTTCTTCCTTTGTACACAGTTTTACCCTGCCTCTACTGGTGACTACATAGTGATCCTGTAGATCCAGGAGTTTATTTTCAAAGAACAGGGGAATACCTGGAGGAAATAATATGTACAATTACTCCTATTACAGCAGCACAAATGATCAGAGTTCTTCTGCAATTGGTGTTTTATATATATGAGGGTGGAAAGGGTCTCTGCCTCAAATGGCTTGCTAAATAAACACAAGTAGGAAAAATTAGCTATTATTGTCTTCACTGACAAGAATTGAATAAAAGTGTAATTTACAGAGTGGCCCTAGGTCATGCAAGAAGCTGATGGCAGTGCTGCTGATTAAATGTAAGCATTCTCAGTTCCAGTGCAGGGCTTCATCCAAAAATAAATCCTTATTTGTTAGACACCTGAGTAAGAACATCCTGATAGATATCCTGACTATTCTTTCTCTAGAAAACACTCTCATAGTGCTAGGTTTAATTTTAACTTTTTTTATTTCTTTTAAGACCCACAAATTTTTAAACTTAGATTAAATTATTGGAAGAAGGACTGAGGAGTGGCTAAAGGTGGTATATACACAATAACTAAAATACTCTTGGGATTCAGTTCAGTTTTATTGCATTTAGTCTGCTCAGCCAAGCAATATATATCTAGTTCCAAGTATTTGCTTCTTGTCTCAGTTTGTATAGTGTCGGTAGGAAATTGGCACCATAGATATTTTTCACAAGAAGGAATGATGTATATCCCTCCATAAAACAATTTTGAACAGCTCACAAAAGCTGAGAAATGCTGGTTAATTTTCTCTTTGATTTTCTCCAGTGTTGAGGAGTACCCAGGGTACTCAGGGATACCCTGAGTTCCCAGGGTATTTGTTGGCTGACCTTGCAACCTGGAGCATCACAGTCTGGTGTTATATCTTGCAGACCAGTTGACAACCTCAGTTTGGATATGCTATAAATGTGTGAACATCATCAGTATGTGTATTTTAGTGCAGCTCTTTTGTCTTCTCCCTCCAGCACAAAGCCTTAAGGCTTTTGTGGTTTGCTGAGGGCTTGGTAACTGAAGGATGATGTTAAAGTTTCACTCTGAAGAGGCCTGTCAACACTCAACTCAGCAGTTTGCTGTGAGGGAGGGATGCAGGGATGAGAAGCTGCACTATGATTCAGTGTATTAATGCAAACATCTTTTGCTTATGGAATGAAATACTCCATTCAACCTAATAACACTTTTACAACATTCAAAGTGGAAGATGTAGTTGCTTCCAGGCATGATAGAGCAGATATAACAAATTCCATCAGGTTGTCATGAGGAATGGCACAGGCAGAACACCTCAGCATGGAGCATTACCTGCTCTGCCATTTGCCAGGAGCTGCTACAGGGCCCAGGCTGGAACAGTCCTATAACACTTGTTTCTGTTATGCAAATACCTGAAAGAACTAAAATGGGAACTGAAGCACGTGGGTTTTTTTTGCCACCTGTTGGGTGCAGGGCTTTGCAAGGGAAATTTACTCATGGACCTTGTAGTCTTTGATCAGCTTGACTGACTTTTCTTGACAGGAGAAGCAGTTGTTCCATGCCAGTCCCACGCTGGACCTCAGCACTGGCTGGATGAAGAGCAAGTTGAGTTATTACTGTCTTCTGCCTGATTTTATGGTTCTTCTAATGTGCTGATCATTGTTTTATCTCATCACTTAATAATTTGAAAAAATTAGCAGCAACAACAGTATGGATGTTAGCAGAAGGGCTGGGATTCTTGCCTAATGAAAAAACAGGAAGTAATGCAGGTTATTCTCTGTTAGTTATTGGATTGGAGTGATTTGTAGGTTCTGTTGGATATATATGAAAATAAGATTGCCCTAAGGACAGCAAGGATATTTAAGAATATTGTCTAAATCTATTTACAGATACTGAATTCTGAGTTCTGATGCTTTATCTCTATATTTTGATATGATGAAAGCAAGCTGTCTTCACAATTTTAAGGAAATGCTATTATACCACTGTATAAATCCACATTAGGCTTGGATCTTGAATGCTTTAAAAAATTCTGGTTCCCCTGTCTCAAATAAAATGTAAAATAGCTTAAAAAGTTAGTGAGATGAATAACAAAGATAATCATGGGTATTGAAAAATTTCCATAATATGAAGTTAAGTATGCTAACACTGTTTAGTCTGGAGAAACTCTGGCTAAGGGACAACAAGCTTGCAGTCCCTGAAGCTTGACATAAAGAAGGTGAGTAGAGTTCATTTTCCTTTCCACTGCAAAACATAGAGACCTGAAATGAAATTAGAAGGTGTTAGCTTCCGAGCAAAAAGAAGCATTTTTGAATATAATTCAGCCAAGAAAGCTATCAACACAAGATGCTGGAAAATGTTAAGGTTTTATAGAGCAGTTGACAGATTCATGAAAGAAAATTTAAGCAAGGCTGCCTGAAGAAAATTCTCACATCTGCCTCAATAACCTGCAGGAATCTGGGGCAGTATTGAGGGCAAATGTTTATTTTCTTACACTCAGGTCTAGGCAGAGTGGTAGTGGCCAGTGGCAGAGTTGATGATGTGGCTGAGATCCAGCATGGTGCAGCTGTTCTTTCCATTCCTGTACCCTGGAATCAATATCACTGCTAGGAATGAGAAATTTACTCTGTTCCTGAGATGAAAACCTCTAAACCTCTATCTAGATAAAAACTCAATTTTCTAAAAACAAACAAACAAACAAAAAAAAAAAGCATTCACGAGGACAGATGCATTTTTTTAATAACAAATGAGATAGCTGTTGAATGATTGCAGAAGAAATAAGGAATAAAGGCAAAAGTTTAAAAGGCTAACTTTTTTTTTTCAGACGTGCCCTTTCAAATATTTTGTTGCCATGTACAACTGAAACATCAGCATTCAGGGTTGCCTCTGTCCCTGTCTGGGTCTGCCAAGGCACCTGGATGAGTTAGGCATCCCCTTCTTGCTAAGGTTCTGCAGAAGTTGGCATCTTTTTGTTTGACCTTCGAGAAATCCTTGACTGAATGCCTGTGCATGGTGCTGCATCTGCGAATTAGAGCCGTATTATTTGGGTCACATGTGAGAAAACCTGGCCAGGTATCTTAACAAGGCAGATTAACATTCATCTGACACACACATCCTGGAATAGTGAGTGCCTCTTCCTCACAGAGATGCAGATCTGAATAGCAAACACTTCCTCCTTTTGTTTGGATTTGCTGTTCACCTGTGCTTTGATTTTATGTAAAGATATTCCAGAAGCATTTTTCTTTCTAATGACTAGCTAAGTATAAAGAAAGACTAAGTCTTGAATCACTCCTCTAAACCCCAAGCTCTATCTCTGATTATATTTCTGGATTAAATGGCTTTTTTTTCCCTTGGAACTTATTTTTGTTTCCCAGTCTTACTAAGTCTTTTGCAGTAATTCTAGAAGTAAAACAGCATGATACTCCTACCCATTACTAATTTTCTACATGCCCAAGAAATGTCGAGGATTTAATGCTGGCAGTATCTTTGGAGTTCAATTCAGATATAAAATAAAAAGAATACTGGTTTACAATTGATTTGACTCAAGTAACTATTTCCTAAGCACCATCATTGTATACAGTAGGAAATAGGTATAACTATTTCCTTAGAATAAAGCAATTTGTGAGGTCTATCATAAAAGGCTAAGAGAATGCTGCCTTTGCTTCACATCCCTTTTAACTCCCTCTATAAAATTTAAGGAATTGCAATAAAACTTGGGAAAGTAGTTTGACTGCTGAGCATTATTTGACAGCACTTGAGAGATTACTATCTGCACAGGGCCACTTGGAATGTTTGCACATAAGAATTTATTTTAAAGTATATTTATTTTCAGATTTTTTCTTATTTTTACCTTTAAATATCTCTCAATCTGCCTTTTTTTTTTCTTTCCTTGAACAGAAAGATCTTTAAACAGTTCGCTGCCTCCTTGGCATTTCTTCATTCCGCTTTTCATTTCATGTGAAGTCTCCTGGGCTCTGACCAGTTCAAAATGCAACTTTGTAGTTTTCTGTGGTAAATGACTGACAGTGTTGGAAATTATGCTCCTTTTCTGACAGACAATTGTATTCACACTGCTAAGCAGTGTTTGGACTGAACTTTTAATTTAACCCTACCAGCTTTTTTTTCCCCCTCTTTCTTTCAGCATTGTCTGTATTGTGATTCCTACCATGGCAATGTATCTTCTGTTTCTGAAGCAGCTGCAGTTTTTTCTGTGATTCCAAATGCATTTTTGGTGAACAGTTTGGGGTCTGATGAAGAATTTGCTGTTGTACACAATAACCTGAGACATTTATATTAAAGCCAGTGAAAGGATGGCTCCTGCCAGTGTCTAGGAATAGAGA
Organism: Euphonia xanthogaster; assembly: GCA_034509185.1. Classification (NCBI taxonomy): domain Eukaryota; kingdom Metazoa; phylum Chordata; class Aves; order Passeriformes; family Fringillidae; genus Euphonia; species Euphonia xanthogaster. The sequence continues at coordinate 41,339,213 of JAYDZK010000113.1, read as the reverse complement.
CTGCAATTTTTTGGTGTGACTGATATGGTGCCAGTCAAATTACTAACAAAAATGAAATGCTAATAAGACCATGAGTTTTGTGAAAACTGTAAACAAAGCAGATGCAAGTTGAATATAGCTGGAGTTTGAATGACTCTCTTATGTTAGTGTCTCTGTGCCAAAATTTTGGCATGTTCAAGAGAAGGTTTGGGAATTTTTGATACACTGTAAGTATCTTTCTGATATTTCACCCAGAAGAGAACTATGCATAGGTCTCGTTAGTCCACATGCTTAAAATTCCTCGTGTATTTTGATGCTTCCAGTCCAAAACCTGCAGTATAGTGCTGGTGGATTTGTGGAGTGTTGGATTTGTGGAGGTTGTGAGATATTCCCACAAGGCTAGCCAATTCTTCCTTGGAAGAGGTGTGCAATAGCTGTTGGGGCAGCGTGTTTTGACTCTGCTGGTCAAACATCTGTACCAGCTCAGGGCTAGAATCTATACTGCCCCAGCTACCTCCATAGGAGAAGAGAGGACAAAGTATGTGTGGCCTCCATCTCTGCTTCAGGATGCACCACAGAGGTATCCCAGCTTGTGAAGAGGTTTTCTAACTCACATCTAGCCCCAGGCGTTGTTATTTTCAGGCCGCCCAGGCCCACATGGAAATGGTTGATGCTTAATAAAATAAAGAACACAGTCCTAGGTACTGCGTGAGCAGTCTTGGCAATGTATAACCTTTCATAAGTAATTGATTTACTTTAATAACTGGGAAACTTGGAAAGGTAGAAACCTTTTAAATTAGCAAAGTTATGAAATATTTGTGTATATAAAAAATAGAATTAATTTAGTGTCTAGCACAGACAGCATGCCATGTTTTCATTCCAATATAAGAATTTATGTCATTTGAAAGAAATTATGCTCTTACCCATATGTCTCTTTTCTACAGAACTCAATTTTGAGATATGTGTGCATTAGAATCTTAAAAATGGTATTATATTTATATCAGTTTTATCTGTGCATGCTGCAAGTGGGTGTATAAATGTCTTCTGAATATTATTTGTCACAGGTCATCCCTTGCTTTTAAATGAGAAGTGCAGTAATAAAGCTTTGGAAGCTCAAGTTCAAACACACAGTTCACAGAATGGGACTCCAAGATGCCACAAACACCATTAAAACCCCAACTTTGCTTTTCTTTTCTATCTACTCACCTAAATGCAGTCTGACTACAATTCTCACATTTACTCATGTTGTATCAATGCATTTCTAGTGCAAGCTGCTGAATACTTACACAGTCCTGCAGGATGTGTTTCTCCTGTATGTCAAAGGGTGCCTTACTTTGTTTCCATCCATCTAAAAAGGAACTAGAGACTTGACCATCCTCCATTATATGATTTTTTTATAGTTAAAAGATGACAACGTATTCCACTATACTTGTCTGTGCTTGCATGGTGTGCAGAATTATTCATCCATACTGCACTATAATTAAGCAGAAAGTCCAGTTTATCTTGAGGTGCCTTTTAACTATAAGTGTTAAATCTTCTCAGATTATAGAATCCTGTGGTCTGTTCGAGATTCAAGGGTCTGTGAGGAGTCCAAAGAGCAAGAGGCAAAAACCTGAGATTGTAGTTTAAAGCAGCCTCAGGAACATCCTTTCCAAGCAAACATGAACAGCTCAAAGCAAACACTGATGTCTGGAACTGGGTGATATTCAATTTATTGGCATAGTTGCAATATAATATATGTTTATCATACAATTATATAAATAATGTACTTTTATAATTAAATTGAATTAACTTAGCATATATTAATAGTCATGCTATCTATATTCTGCTATATTAGCATGATCTAGCTGTCTTTTTATATATAATCCTGATAAGGACTTGCACAAACAGAAGAGTTTTTTGCCTATATGGGTAATTATAGTAAGAACCACTAAATGCATTTATTAATCACACAGAGCAGATGAAGGCTAGCTCCTTTTGTATGCAGCTGCTCTCATGAGCCTTCTGGACACAGAACAAGAGTGGAGATTGTTAAAGAGCTCATGGACTGCTTGAAAGGATATTACCCTTTTTCTGTATATTGCCTATTGTAGAGTTCACGCACCTCAGAGTGTGCTATTACTAAATAACTTATTGACTCTGAATAAGGCACTTTGATGCACATGTGAGTCTAAGTCTGATTTTTTTTTATGGGGTGGTTCTGAAAGAGCAGTGTGATTTATGCATCTGTGTATCCAAGTCAGTGGAGAACATCTACAATCCCACATCCCTTCCTGTAATGATTTAAATTCAAAATTCAGTGTTTCAATTTTTTTTTTTTTTGCATTTCTGCATATGTACATTTCTTAGCTTCAGCTGACCAAGTATTAATGTGAAGAATGTCCCTATTCACCCTATCTTTCAGATTTCCCAGGTAACATGATGTAGCACATCTGTTTTCTAAGCAGCATCATACAAAGAATGCAGAAGCTACTGCAGATGTGAGAGGGTTCGTGGGAGCGATGACAACATTTTTTAGAGTGATCTTTTAGTTTATTATATGGACACAGCAGACACAAAAGGCAATATGAATTAAAGAGGATGTTGGAAAGGTGCATGAATTTTTAAGAGTGGGATAAGCTCACCCACCTTTTGCTTTCATGGCCAGAATTTTTACCATTGTTTAATTTATTCCATCTCTGGCTTTTCACTTGCTCTTTCATCTTCAAGATGCATATATTTAACATCTTAGCTCAGGTTAGATTCTGTGGACTTTAAAAGATTGAAGCATTTTTAAGAGAATGGTGAAGGACAGTGGTTGGAGGCAGAGGGTATTTCAAATAAGCAAAACTGTGAGGGAAGTAGGGATGATAGAGATGATAAAGAAAAGAAGAGAAATTTTATAAATCTCTTTCCCTGCTGCCCATGTTCACACTTCTTCATTATGAAATTTTGCCGCTTCTTTCCAGCTTAGTCTTCCTGTTCTGGTTGATATTCAGCCCTGTTCCTTCAGGCCTCTTGGATAGCCACTGACATTTTTCCAACAGCAGAAGAAATGTCTCACCAGCCTTTAATTCTCTCCATTCAGCTCATGGCTGCAACTGGGCCTCACATAGGTCTGAGCCCATGGTTTGTCTGACTGTTAAGATAATTGCACAGACTCTTTCTTTGCCTTTGCTAATTAACTGACTTACACAACCTCACAGCTTCCCCCACATCTCACAGCTGCCTGCAGTTCCAAGGACTCTTTTGAATGGCAGGTTGCAGCATCCCCTTGCTGCACAGAATGCAGAGCATGAAGCTTCTGCTGTGTGTTAACTGGTGAGCACCTCCCTGTACAAATAGCACAATCATTTCTGGGTCATGCTCAGCTTGTGCCTTGCTGTGTTAGTGGCAGGGTTTATAGGTGGAAATAGAATCTAGAGTCACATTCATTTCTCTCAGTTAGCTTCAACAGTTGTTGTTTGTGGATTTCTTTTTGTGAAATAACAAAGCTTTTGACTGACATTATTACGCTAGGAAGACTAGGACTGTGTTTACAGTGAATATGCAAAGCTATAGACAAAATGTAGAGCATTTTGACTGTTTTTCATGATCTTTACACTCCCCCATCCTTGAAGAAAAGTAAGTAAAAAACAAGGGACTTCCTTTGGAAGTTGTACGGTGCTCAAATTCTATAGTGCTAAAGACTTATAACTACACAGAAAACAGAAAAATGTATACCTACAAACATGTCAAGAACGTTTTCTAAAGTAATATTAATGACACTTTTTAATATTAATGAACTGCTGAAGATAATTCTTTTGTCATATAAACTTATATATTACTACCATTATTCTGATCTTAATTGATTCTCACATAAGAATTACAGTTGCTAATTCTGTATTCATAGGAAGTGAATTTCTTCATTAACAATTATTTTATGGCTCATTTTAGCTGTGAGAGGAGAGTCTCACTACATTTTCTTTACCTTCCTATTTCTATCCTTTCAATACCACCAATATGGAAATTCAGCATGTCAAACGTCTGGAGAGCTCTGATTTTTGTCTCCCTCTTAGCCCTCAGTCTGTTAGCCAACCAAATGGGATTCAGAGGTCATATTTTTAATCTGCTGTTGTAAAGCTAGACGGAAAGGAGCTGCTAAGACACACGTCTAAGCGGGGGGGTCTGAAATATATTGAAATTATGTCAGAATTTTGTTAGCACTGATTTCTGCATTTTCCACAGGAGAAGTTAGTGACAGAAGGAGCAACTGAGAGGCAGTCCATGAAAAATGTTTAATTATACTGAAGTGTCTCTTATGGTAAAAATGAGGTCCTTCTCAAGTAAGCAGGGAGATGTACAGCATCTAAAACACCTAAAAGCAAGCACACTGACCTGCTCACTGAGAAATTAGTGCATGCTTGGTTGACCCTCTGTTGAGGGTCATTTTTTCACCACTTTTTGTGGTGGTGGCGATAGAAGAACTGTAATTTTCTGCAGCTGATATAAACAGGTTTGTTTTAAGGGGATGATGTCTGCCAGACATAACCTGGAGGACAAGCATTGATCTTTTTTTTTAGGATGGCAGGTGAAAGCATCCTTTCCCTTGCTTGATCTAAGTGGATTTGTTGCCCTTGCCATGTGTGCAGTACTAAATGAAAACAGTGTTTCCTGAATAATAATGATGCTTTATGCTAGTAAAGTTTGACTATTTTTAAATTATTATTTTTCTCTGCCTAAATCTGTATTTTTCATCCCCTGAAAGGAAGGGCAAAAATCTGAAACATTTAGCTGATTGTGATTTTTAAAAATGCTATCTAGAAAACAGGTTCACTGACACATATGTGCAATATATACTTCTGGTAAACAGAACAAGATCATCCACATTTCAGCTCATTTTTTCCAGCAAGGAGATTTTTGAAGACTTAGTGAGTTGAAAAGAGCAGGGCAGGCAAAGCAGGGGATTGTATTATCCACCCCTTTCACACTCGGCACGTGATGTTTTTCTGAGAAGCAAGAAATTTGTTTTCCAAAGACATTGTCAAGTTCACTGAGATTCACTGACTCCTGGTAGCAATGTAAGCTTGAGACAGCAGAGACAGGCTTTATTTCAGGACACTGCATAGCGTACAAAACAAGCTTCCTTCAACTGGAATGATGTCTGAGTTACAGCACCACCACCATGAAAATTAACAGACACATAGATCAGCCAAAGAAGTAAGTGTGCAGGATTTCTGATCATGCACAGACAGCTCCTCTCAGCTTTGCTGGTGATACTTTCCATAGGCAGCTTCTGTCTGAGGGGTTATCCTGCATGCGAGCACCCCGTGTTCCCTCTCCAACCTGTCCTTCCAGGAACTGCAGAGAGAGCAGAATGCTGCAGCAATATTCGGGCACTAATTATTTTTGCCAGCAGGAGCTCATTTTGGCCTTTGATTTCGAGCTGACAGTTAATAGATAGGGCAGTTTCAGAAGTGGGTGTGGTTTACAGCACTTGGCAAATGACTGCCTAAATCACAGGTACAGCTTGCAATTGCAGTAATATAAAACACCTCTCTGTTTACTCTCTTTATTGAAGATATGTATTCACAAAGAAGATACATTTTTTCAATACAATGAATGTATATTGGCATTGATAAGGTGAACTTTAAGGAGAGAAATTGAGTAAAAGTTATTATCATTGCATTACAGGCAGAAACTGAGCTTGCATTTGTCTGCACCAGAGGTATGCCTACAGGGAGGGGCAGCCTGGGGCAGCCCTGTGCAGGGCAGAGCCTACAGAATGGGCCAGGGCAGCTGGAGTCTGTAGGGATCCAGGGCTGTGTCTCTACTGCAGGAGAGACTAGGTACAGGGAATGAACCCTTGGGGCTGCTAATGCTTATTTTGCAGTCTGGCACTGTTTTGTGTTGTCAGGACCAGTTTTGTTTTCCCCTCTCTCTAATGATATACTAAGATGTTTTGCACCTTCAAGGCTTCTGTTAAACCACAGATAATGCAACCTATAGCCTGCATTTTGTACTGATAAAGTGTTGTTTTGATGAGTTGTGACACTGCCATAGCATTATTTAAAATGCTCTGAACTGAGAATAATGCACAATTAAATAATGTTTATGAAATCAGGCTATGGGGACCAAAAGGGGAACTCTTGGCCAAACATTATGCAGAGTGATGAGGCAATGCCACACAGCTTGAACTTTACTTAGCAGGGTAGGTAAGGCCCCAAACTTTAGCTTGGTGTATCTGAGCTGATGGAAGGTGCTGTCTGCTACGAAGTGTGATGTCTGTGGTTATTTTCTGACAGTCATCTCATGATCTTGTGTGGGAGCAAGAGCTGAAATGAAAGACCTCTGGATTTCTAGTTCTTGTTCTCTTCCTCTGCAGAAAATGCTGCACTGAAATACAGTAAAAGAGTAAAAAACACCTAAAGAATGTAAAATGACGGTTCCTGATGACATACAGTTTTTGTCGTCTCATCAGTTCAATGGAGAATTGTCAGTAGAGCAGGAGTAATTCTTCTCTCTGGAGCCCCTGGGAGCTCTGACTTTATTTGCAGTAGAAGTTTGATTGAATTCTGAAGTAATAAGAACTTTAAGTCAAATGCATTACTAAAATTATGCACTACGGATGCAGGAGGGATTAAAGAGTTTAAAAATAATGATTTACTCAAGTCAGCCTAGAGGATCAAAGCTTTGGCTTCAATGCTGTCTCAAGGTGGACTTTAGTATCTCATGGGATAGTTTCATGGCTCAGTGCAACACAGATAATTTAGCATTCCAAGCTGTCAACACCATGGATTAATAAAGCATTTAGAGTATCTTTTAAGTTATTATTGCAAGCCAAGTCTCACGCTCTTCATGAGTGCTGCTGTGTTTGTTTCTGAAATGCGCGATTTTTGTTTGTTTGGTTTTGTTGTTTCTTTTTTTAGGAAAATATCCTTGAAATTGAGAGTAGGCGATTAAAACCAGCAGGAAATGTATAAGAGAATTCTTGGTGGTCTAATAAGGGATTTAGAGACTCCAGCAGGGGAGAAGTATTTTATAAATTTAATATGAGGGTAAATAGTATTATCTCTGTTTTGCAAATGCAAGAACTTATTCAAGATCATTATTCATAGTCCTTAAGCTTTTGTGTTTCTTTTCTTAGCTAACTACATCATGCCCCTGTCTCGAGCAGAAGGGCAGGGAGATGCATAGAAACTGAACTTCTTAGCTGGGATTATCTCATAAAGCAACCTTAAATTTTGGCAAAGGTTTACAGCACATCAAGAAATAAAACATGAGGGCAGTTCGTGGTGCTGCTATCAACTCTCTCTCTATCTAAGTCCAACAAGCAGAGGTCAGAGTAATTATCTCCTAGTCGCTTTTGGGGTCTTCCTAGCAAATGAGGCACTCAGAATGTGGGATGGAAGAGCACTGTAATGCTTGGGTAGTTTTGGCACAAGCTACAACAGCAAGCTCCTGGACTGCTCTCAGCTTAGGAGGAAAGGATCCGATGGTCAGTGTGCCTGGTTCCTCCCACTGAGCCTTTTCCAAAGTGGGAAATATCTTATTTGCTTCCTTACTATGTGCTTGTTGGAGCAGAGTTCCAACCCTCTCAAATGGACCTCTTAGGAAATTGATACAGTGAATGTTGAGTACTTGTACTTTGCACAGGTCTCGTGCCTTAAGCTGAAGGTTCTGTTGACAGACCAATGGAGTAATTGAGAAGGGTTGTATAGATAAAATTTACTGCTACCTTCTAATGTAAATATGAACATTTAGACAAATTGAGAAAAAGGGCAAAGTGACTACCTAATTATTATGAAAAATGGTATTCATGTTTTGTACAATTATGGCTATATTAAGCCTATTTCAAGCAACTAATATGCAGATCTGATTCAGAAGAGATTAATTGGTGATATGAACACTTAAGCTATATAATTTACTCTGATTGAAGAGGCAATACTAAAATGTGGCATTAGCAGATGTTGGATGAATTTTTGCTCTGAATCCATTCACTGAAAATGCTAGGTAAATCTCCCCTTTTTCTAAACGATTAAATACTCTAATTTCTGGATTTGACTTGCATCTCTGTTTTGTTTCTTTGAATTATTAGTCAAGAGTCGTTGCTGTGGCAATATCCAGTTCTGTGATGAAATGAAGCACATTCCAGATTCAGCTGTTAAGGTCTGTATGGGGCCTTTGGCAGGATCCAGCAGGGTGCTTATTAGAAAACACCTGCCCCTTTCTGTTTAATATTCAACACCATATTTTTGTTCTCCACAAACTCGCTGATTTTCACAGGGCAAGTCTCTGGGCACTCCACTAGTTGCCGTGAATAATTCACTGCCACTCTTGTCACCCTAGAACAGAGAAACTGTGTTTTGTGTATCATGCTGGCACCAGAAATTCCCTAAATCCGTATTTTCTGAAACAGAAGGGAAGCTGCAAGTCATCTCCTGAATTCCATTGACAATGAAATAGTTAAATACATTTAATTCGCTCAAGCTCATCGGTTCTGATCCAGAACCAGAATTTCATCTGCACTGTGGGGACGCCCCTGAAAATTGAAGTAAGGGAAGAGGTGGACAAATTACAAAACTGCACTATCTCAAATACACATCATAAAGCCTGATTATGACTAGAGTTCAATTGGAGGCCAACTATATATATAGTGGGGTATAGCTCAGTTTCATTTGCCATAAGTGCAGAAGTCACACCTGGATGCCAGTACACATGCTATGCAAATTTGCCTAAATGCTGTAAAGTCCTGAAGTATTACAGAGCAGGATGCTATAACAACTGTGTCCAAAAGGCCTAACTATGTGCAGCTAACACAGATATTAAATTGAATGCTTCTCTTACTATTATAAATGGCTGCTTTGCTGTCTTTGTCAGCAGAGTTGTGGCATTCATCCCGTTGCTAAGAATAAGAATAAGATGACCATCTGCATTTCTGCAGAGTGATGGCTACCCAGAGCGAGTTCAATAAAAGAAAATTATGGCTTTGTGCTTTGCTACAGCTGATAAATCACGAGCAGGTCTTACACTGAGGCGAAAAATGAAAAATAGCATTATGTGGCAAGACTCTTTATAGGGTACCAGCTGAGCAGCCACTTGAATTGTAATACCCCCAAAATGAATGGCATGCAAGTGGTAAGTAATGACCTGTTCATGAGGAGCTGACCATGCTGGGCTATTAGGGACACTGGTGGATACATGCCAGGGGCCCCAGTGATTGTGCAAAACAGTGACAGTCCATATATGCCAGCTATGAGGGTGTTTTCCATTTTCTTCCTTCAGAATAAATCTCTTCGGTGCTAGTTCAGCACATTATTCCTCTCCCTTTCTATGACCTGGGGTCTTCTGCGACAGCCTATTCTTTTAGCCTAAAAGACTATGTCCTGGAAATCAAAGCTGGTTAAAAGACAGCCTCAGGGACCCCTTGGAGGTGGTATAGACCTTCTTTTTAGGGTTTGACTATGACTGGGGTCCTCTCACCACATACATGATAAAACCTCCAGCTGTCTTATTTCTCAGGTAATAAATGCCTTTCTCATTGGTGGGGACTCCATCTGAAACCTAAGCAGGACTTTTTGACATCCCAAATCAGTTCTTCCTAAAGGTAGTTGATTTTCTGGTCGTGTTTCCTCTTTCAGTTTACTTTGAAATCAGTAGCTAAGGTTCTAGTAGTTCCTCCTTAGTTTAGTTATCCTGTGTGAGGAGTGCATTGCATGCACGGTTTTGCAAATGAACAGAAATATGTGCTAAATGAAGATAGAGCAAATACTATGGAAAGTGGGTTTCTAAGTAGAGTTTTGGCTGTTATCTCATTAATATTCATTGATGTCTACAACATAGTAAGGTGCTTTCGATATAGTAGTAAACAAAATGATTATTTAAAGGCTATTTGTAGCCATTTACTTACAATAATAGGTAAACAACTGCTTAAAGACAAATTTTAATCTGAATTTAGTAGGAATAGCTTAAGGAGCCTCTGATCAAATCAGGTGTAATACAGATCCTACTGTGGCTCCATACATGCAGAACTGCACTCCCATCTATTTCTTTTTCAATTTTACAGTCTCTGCTTAAACACATGGTGATTGTCAGTCAAGAAATGCCTCCAGGTGGATTTTCCCAAAGGACGCAGCATGGTGTCAATGGGAACAGTGCTTTAGAAAACATCAGCTTGAACAAATATTGAAAAACATAATAATCACTAAAATGCAGTTATCTAAAATGCAATTCTATGTGCTGGGGGCGGGGAGGGGGAAGAAAAATGAGAAAATAAGTTTTTGAATCTGAGATTATTATTCTTGCTAATTAATAAGTGTTTGGGCTGTATTTATTCTGTAAAGGCCCACTAGATGTCAGCACATATCTAGGCTACCACAACTGGAGCAACAACCATCTGGTAGTAAAAAAACCCCTCTGCCCTGGAATGATGTAATTGAGACAGCACATAGTCACTGGCTCAAAGTGTTTTGTTTGACTTCATGAAGATTTCAGGTACCCCCACTGTAACAGTGATTGTTTGGCCATCAAAACAGGGATTTTATGCCCGTTACTTTTTGTTCTCGTTTTGCGAAACACTTTCATTGCCATCTCCATTTGGTCCATTGTCTTTCAGGAAGTACTTCTCATGTGCAAGTCTACCAGGTGCAGCTTTATAGTGAGGATAGCTAATGTTTTGCTTTTATTTGAAGATTTCATGGCCAAACTTATTTTAAACATGAATATGACAATTCTGTTTGAAGTGGCAAAAAACTCTGAATAAAACTTCAGGCACATTGTTCATAGCATAACAATACATGAGGCAAACTTCCCCCCCCACTATGTGTATTACATGTGTGTTCCCCTCACCTGTCTTTCACGTAAGAAGTAATGGAAAAAAAAAATCACTCTATTATGCATTCAGGCTATTTAAAATGCATAGACACAGTTCACTGCTTGCACTATTTTAAAGCTAGATCAAAACTCTTCTTGATGAATTTTGTCACACAGTAGCAAGGACTAGTATTCAACCATTCATATGTTCATATGCTGTGTATTCATTACTTAATATTTGTCTAGATCCAGTGTCAAAATAAAGAAGAATTTGGATGATTTTGGCAGGTAATCCATTTTTCTTAACCACCCATATCTTCAGGACAAATGTGTTTTGGAAAATATGACATATAAACTGGAAACTGTTGTTTGGGTTTTTTTCTAATATGGCTCTTAGCTATTCCAGCAATTCAGACCTACAACTGTAGCTAGCTGGAGTCAGGGGACATCATGTCACCACTGAAGGAGGCTGTAGTGAGCTGTGGTGCAGCCCCTGCAGCTGGTCGGTTATCAGGAAAGGGATCTGTGCTCCTTGTTCGCTCCATTTCATCAGAGACACTCAGCTGAAGCACGTGGGCTAAAACATCTAACTCACCTGCAGACACCATCTGAGCTGCACCCTGAAGGGCAGGTGCAGAGGAAGCCTAGGGATGGGATGCCTCAGTGGAGGGCCTGAAGTTAGCTGTTGTGATAGCACGAAGTCATTTGGTCCTTGGCCCTTGAGCCTCTAGCACTAAAGCTTTAATTTCTCTGTTGCCAGTGTGTCTCTGCTGTGGCAGGGGCACTGCACGTATTCCTTGCGCTGAGTTATGGATTCCTGCAGGCTTGGAGGTTCTGAGGAGCTGCAGAAAAAGCAGAGGGGCTTTTGGTTGCTTGGAGTGGCTCCAGCCTGTCCTCAGATGTGACCTGGCGTGAGAGGTGTAATCTCATAGCAGTTGCAGCCATTCAATTTGCACTCTGCATATTTTACTAAGTCCCTGTCCCTGCGTCTGCCTGGGGTCTGCAGTGTGTGTTTTCAGCATGGCAGAAGGTTCAGCAGGTGTCCAGGCTAAAGTGCATTGCAATAACTGGCCTCCCCAAGATGCCTGTGTTAGTCAGAGCACCAGCCTGTGTGAGGAGGCGCTTGATCCTTGCAGTGTTTCAAAGCTGATAAAGAGCTGACCAAATTCAAGCCAGGGAGGGATGCAGAGTAAGGGATAACTTGGATTCAAGAGCAAGATCAAGTCTGCCACCAAATTTTGCTCACAGAAAATACATCCTGCTGACCTAGAAACTTGACTGACCTTATTCACACTGTGCTTAAGGCAGGTTGCCTAGCAGCAGAGATCTTAGCAGAGTTTAGCCACAAACAATGTCTTGCTGTCTCATGTGTTAATAAAATGTAGGACGCAGTGGAATTTCCATGCCAAAGGTGGAAGACAATCCCTCTGGATCTCACACGAACAAAACAGTGCAAACCTAGGTAGGCTGGCTTTATTGTTCCTGGAAAATGAAGACTATTTTCATTGTGCTTGACAACTTGTTTTTTTTCTAATGTGAAAAAAAGGAATTAATCTTATTTTTAAAACAGATTATCTGCTGAGTATCTGAGCAGGTTAAAAATGCTGATAAGTGGGAAGGAGCTGAGGAGGAGCAATACTTGGTTGAAAAGTAAATTTCGTTGTGACTACTTGCTGATTTCCTATCACGGGATAAAATCAGTGATTTTTATGAATTTCTTGGTTTGGAAACCTTATCCAAATGGCTTTTTTCCCCTTAGCACAACCCTGTGCCTTTTTCATCCAAAGCAGAAGGTGATTGTCAGCAGCGTTAATGAAGGAATGACAGTATCCCTTTAGCTGTCCATTGAGTGAGAAGAGGTTCAGCAGAGGGGAAGTAAACCTTGCAGTTTTCCAACACATTCAATATTCCCTATTACTATAGCATCAAGGATGAACAGGGAAGTTTTTGGCTCACCATTGAGCATTCTCTTTCTCAGATTTGATCTTTCTCCATGGATGGCTTTTACTTCTAAGGAAAGTTCTTTTGTTTTTTCAGATTTTAAAACCAGAAACACAAATAATGCTCAAGAATTTCAAGTCTGGTGAAAGGTAGGATGGTAATTTTAAGTGTTAATGCAGTACCCGAAAACATTTTCATTTCTGTTTGTTTCTAGAAGATGGGCTATGGCATCAACTGGTGCAAGCTTGCATATCTTTGCTGCAGTTTGTGCTGGGAATTAAAATTGGCAGATAATTTGGTTGAATAGCTCTGCAAACCATTGCAATGTGATGTAATATACACATGCACATTGTTTCTTAGTGTTGTGTTTTGGCTCATAAGAGCATTCCTCAAAAGTAGCCTACTCAAAATCCATTTCCATCTGTCCTCATCCCTTGAATCAGGCCTTCTTCTTGTGGTGGACCTGTACATTTTTACTTGTTAGCCCTTCCTTGGTACTCAAAGCTGTGTTCAGCTTTGTCCCATCTTGTGAGTAATTGTTGGCTAAAAATAAAATCAAACCTGAGGTTTTCAGTCACTATGTTTTGCTCCTTAGAGCAGAAAAATAATCTTCCTTCCTGAAAGAAAAAGATTGTAGCAACTGATTTCCCATCTCCAGTTCAGACATTAGGTATAAGTGCAAGTTATAAGCTGTGTGGGATCTCTTTTGTCCAATACCAGATATCAGTTGTTTTTCTAGCTTTTTTTTTTTTGGTCCTGGAATGATCCAAAAAAAGAGAATTTTGTAGTATTTATTTATGATTGTGGATATTGGGATTCAGAGAAATAAGGTGTGCCTTTCTAACAAGGAGGATAATTAATCACTGGAAATCATTTATGTAGGATAGTGTGGGGTTCTTGAAAATTTCTAATGTAGAAAATCAGAATTCAGTGTTTGCTTTTGAAAGATTTTTTCAATTTCAACTGCACACAATCATTGGTCTTGATGCAGCAATTAGTAAATGTAAATCTTATTGTTTTTAATATTTTGAATTCATTAATCATTAATCTAAAATAATTGGTTTATTGCTAAGAGCAAATAGTCTAATAACAGTGTCAGAGTATGGTCCTTGCCTCTCAATGCCAAAACCTTACTATAAGGGGATAACAGGATCAGAGATGTATTGATTAATTCCATACTGTTTTTTAAAATGAGAACCTTTCTCTCTGTAGATTATGTTCTCTTTCTATCTATAGCATTTCACTGCTCTATGACTCTTGCAAAGAGGCTTATTTTTTCAGACTACCTTTGTCAGTTATCCATCATGACCACATCTTTCTGGACAGGACTTTTTGGGGATGCAGTGCTGCCCTGTGTATGTATAAACCCTGAATCTTGGTGTGTCATGGCAGTCATGGGCTTAGAGTACTTTCATGTCCTGAACCAGCAGAGGAACTCTGCAAGCTGGGTGACTGAACTAGCAAAACCCCTAGTTATACATTCTGCAGGGGTACATGTAGCTTTACATGATGAATCAGAGAGAGTGAAGCTGGCCACTGGAGTGCACTTGCTGTTAATTGAAGCAGTGACTCATTCATTTGCATTTTTCCTTCCCACAAAGAATATTTAAGTAAGATCCTTTGCTCCTTATAAGGTCTTTGAATCTGTGTCTAGCTACATATCTGAGAAGCTACTGATCCTCGTGGTTGATCAGATGATCTGCGATCACATGGGCATGTACAGCACTTTGAAATCCAACTTGAAAGCTGACCAGGGTTTTTGGGCAGCCTGCCTTTCTGCAGCACATTTGTGGGATTCTATGGCCACTGGTTACTCTGCACCTCTTTGCCCAAGACCTGCTCCTCTGTCAATTTACGCATCATGAACCCACACTGCTGAAGTAAAAGTCAAACAAAGACAGTTTTTCACATTTCTCTATTTTTTTTATCCCTGCTGAAAATTAACTAAAGAACAAGTTGCAATGAGCACACCACTTGCCTTGTTACTGCGAATGCATGCAGTAAGTGACAGTCCTGGGCTCATTTTCAATTTGAATTGACCAGGTATCTGAAGGATAGAAAGGGAAACATTGCAGACAGTGACAAACTTAGTTGTATGTTACCTAGCAGGCAGGGTCCAAATAATGATCCTGTCTCCACAAGGCAGGAATAGGTTGGCTAGAAATCCCTCAATATGAAAGCCTTGCAAAACCAGACTGTCATTATAAAGTGTATCCTTTTTTTTATACCCTAAGAATAAAAAGTCCTGTAGTGTTGTGTAGTAAGGATATAATTTTCAACCAAGTTCTGCAGCTTGCCTGAAGAAAGGTTCTTCACAAGATTTTTTTCCACTTTTCTATTAGATTCTAATGGACTATAAAAACTGAGGATTAATTTGGCACATTAATTGCTAAAAGATTAACACTTCTGTAATTTTTCTAACAATTTAGAAGTGAATTATATAGTTGCACTGCAATCATTCCAATCATTCCACTTAATTTTACTTCTCATGTCATTTTTCTCCCAGCATTAATTTTGTCCCTGTTGCAGCATTCAGCTCAGGACAAATCTCACTGCAGTCCATTATCTGACCAGTCGAGCCTGCAGAAACAGGGAATCTTTCTTAATTGGAAAAATGCACTGATGCAGAAAAGGTACATGTAACTTCTTGCACCAGCTATACCTTTTAAAAATGCATCATTGCAAAGATGACAAACTGCCATGGGTTCTTTGATCTGAAAGATTTTTGGGAGCTGCTGGAGTTAGAAAGTAGGACTGATGCCAAAAATTCCTTTCATGTCATATTATGGAATAGATGTATAAAGAATGACTGTATTGGGAAGCACCAGGTGAGAATTTTTAGAAGCTCTTCAAAGCCATCAGTGAAATCTGATTTAGGAGTCCCACTTACTCATTCTCTACTTACTAGTGTTCCCCAGGTAAACTGTATTCCAATGTGCTTCACAGAGTTAAATAATATAGCTACCTGGATAAATAACAGCAGAAGGAGTAGTCAACCAAAGCAAATTATAGACTTGGGGAATAGCTGTTTTTCAGCTGAGATTTAAAATGAAATGGCAAAATTACAGTGCATTATTCTACTCCACAGTGGCCAGAGGATTTCAGCAAGCACCACCACATCTGAAAGCTATCAAATAATAAGCAAAATTAATCAGACAAGAGGAGTGGCTGGAAGAGTTCAATACTGAGCCCTATTGACACAACCTCTATTGAAAATGAACCTTGCTGACACCAGATCTAATGTAACATGACATTAATTTTCTTCTTTCTGACTTTGCTTGACTCAATGTGCTGGAGCACTTAATTCTTTATGCTCACATCAGAAGGAGCTAATGGGAGAGTCCAGTGGTAGCCCAGCCTTCAGTGGCCTGTCCAGTGGAGCAGTGTGTGAGCTTGGGCAGCTCATTCCTGGAGTGGGGTCCAAAGTTGGACAGTCCTTGGTGGTTGGCAGTTGTGAACTCTTTTCCTTGATCCTGATACCAGAGCAGGTTTCCAAAAGCCAGTGTTCTTGTGGAGGTGAAAAGAGCAAACCTCAGCCTGAGAAATACAGTAGAAATATCTCTGTCTACTGAGAAGTATGACAAAGCAGCTGCAGCTGATCAGAGTCTGTATTCTTAGCTCAGGCACAGAGCATAATCAGAGATGGTTTTAACATTTTGAATAGTATGGGGAGAAAAAAATGGAGATACATGCCATAATAAATCATCTGAAAAGGTCTTGTAGGCATAGTCATCAACTGTTTAAAGATTTCACCATTCATATATCTTTTTAAACAGTCTGTTTCTTTCAGAACCTGTATACTTAAGATTTGACACACTTCAGCCAGAGAGGTGATACCAGTACAATACCATATCCCAAACCTAAAGAAACACAAATAATGCTATAAAAGTTGCACACATTCTACCACTGGCTCATTTTTTTTTACTGCAGAAATGTTGATTTAGTTAGATCCTTAACTGTCTTTTCCCTGTGGTACCCTCAGCATCCCAGTAACAAAAAGCCATCTGCTTTTTCCAGCCTCCATTTAACACCCGAGATCGGAAGAGCAAACCT
>JAYDZK010000113.1:41290265-41310722 GCA_034509185.1 Euphonia xanthogaster | reverse complement strand
TTCCGCGAGGACGGGACCCCCAGCTCTGCCTCCTAGGGGACAGAGCTGCACTTTCCTCCTCCTCCGAGCCACTCCAGAGAGCGACGACGGTGAAACCGCGGACCCGTCGGGCCTCCTCAACCTTGAGCTGATCACTTTTAATAAAGGCATTGAAAGGAGAAAGATTCTCCTGCCCCGTTTTATTTCATACATATATACTTTGTGATCTTTTAGACATTAATCTCAACCACTGTTATCTTATTTTGAAAAGAGACAGATTTTACCAGTAGACTCCTGATGTCACTCATCCTGACTTTTTCCATAGCCTTTGTGCAGCAGTCACTGAAAACAACTTCAATGCCATGGTTATTTTAGTTGCCATCCAGTGACTCATCTTCCTCTGGCTGTAATGGGATTTAAGGAGCGTTTAATGTTCTCTACTGTGAATGGGGTAATTGCTTGGACAATAGAATGATGAGCATCTTCAACTTAATATAGATAGAGATGTTCAACTGATGGGAAGGATTAAAATACGTGGGCATTTTTTATTTGAGACATCAACTAAAAAGCACTGCCTTTTCAAGAACAGAAGTCCTGCATAGGGAAAATCAGGCCACAGTGTTTCTTCATGTGGCAAAAAAATATCAGAGGAAGTGGAATAAATTGGTGTAGCTTTGTTTGTAAAGTATGTGCTGGTTAAATTGCTCCCCCTTGCTGATCTGTCTAATCCTCTTAATGAGGCTAGGTAAGCAAAAAGGAGGCAGTAATGATGCTGATGACTCAGAGATTTCTCCGTGTGGAAGAAAACAAGGAGAAGATGATTGTCTAAACAGAACAGTGCAGTGACTCTCCAGGTGTCCTTTGCACCTGTAAAATGGTTGCTGGATGGCAAACTAACCAAGCTCAGAGGCTCCCAGTGTCCCTGGGTACAAGTGCTAGAATACAAATTCGTACATTGTGAGAGTGTGAGATTTGCTGTGTTTCAGCCACCCTTCAGCTTGCAGGATGCATTTTTTCTTAAGCCTAGATTTGTGTTGATCCTTTATGTTTGAAAAATGAGACAGCAGCAAATCAGCTCAGAGGCAATAACCAGCACACAGAGACGACGGGGCACTATGTTCTGCTCTGATGTGTGGAATGTAACCCATCTTTCTCACTGAAACTGCCCTTATCTGAGGATAAGGGATGGTACTTGTTTGACACTCCCTAATTTTTTATTTATTTATTTTTTTTTAATAATGAAAGATGTTAGGGGTATGCTTTGTATTTAATGATTCCCCCATGTGAAGTTCTGGGACATCATCCCTTCACCAATGTTGGCTGTCTATTGTAACTTTTACTGCAAAATTTGTAATCTCTCCTGTTGACCTGGGGCTGCAAACTCCATGGAGAGAATCCTGACCACTAGGTGACAGAGTTAAGTTACTTTCCTTCACTAAATGAGCTTTTAATTTTTCATGCAAATTGAAGCTAACTCAGCCAGAGAGATTGTAAGGACTTCTGTCCCATAAAACAGGCAAGCACTTGTGGTAAGAGAAGTTTCTTGAGGGTCCAGTTGAATCCTGTCAGGCAGAGGATGGCTGTAAATGCATGTTTTCACTTGCTGAATTTACCACTAGATTGTGGTACAGAAAGGGGAGCAGGGTTTCTCTGCTAGTTGTGCCTCCAAAGGCAACAATAACACTCCTCCTTTGGACATGCTGATAGTGCACCAGCTGGATCACCCCTCAGATGGAGCAACAACTGGTGGAACCCAGCAGGGCTCAGCACTCGGCTGCCAAGTGATGTTAAGTATCTGTGTGCATGGCCAGAAGTTTTCCAGAGTCTCAGGGAGCACTCACATTTACGCTTGAGTCCCCTGAGGGAATTCAGGGTTTATATGCCGAGAGGGGAAGGAGACAGGCAGCAGTTTTATGTGTCCAGGCTTCAGGGTAGAGAGGTAAATAGAGAGAGAAGTGAAATGTATATGCCCCAGCCCTTCTGTGCATCTGGTACTTAGTATCTATTTCACTTGAACAACATGGCCTTCTGCCATTGCAGCCTCGTGCCAAGAAAACCCCAGTAATATATGTTTGGTGCCAGCTCTACAAGTTACACAAAGAAAACTAGGTAGAAGAAAGTTTAGAAGATCTGAATGATTTCTGCAGGGGATAATTTTTTTTTCACCTGAAAGGCTTAATTAGTAGAATTCCAGATTGTAACAGTGCAGTGCTTGAAAACACATTGGATTGCATTGAGACAGGTGTTTTTTTTAATGGAATGCAAGTTTTGATGTTACAGTGAAGTTGTTGAAATATCCAGCAGCACTTCCTCAGACAGCTCCAGCTCATGCATAGTGCTTTGGATATTGGAACCCATTTTGTTGCAGGCCAGAAAGTTTCACATTTGACTTCTTTCTCTTCACACAGTTCTTACATCAGATTTATTTTTGAATTTGTCACTGTAGAAATCTACACGACCTTTACATTAATCTTAAATAGTTGTAGCGGGGTCAGTACAAGGTACAAATGTACAAGGTGGGTGAGAATGTCAGAGGCAGCACTGCACATCCCCCGTGCTTTGCCTGGGGAGCTGTTACCCTGCTACGCACAAGAAAACAGAGCAGGCCACAGTGCATTTCACAGTGCAGAAGGCTAACTGAGCACTGCTTAGTATTTTTCACTTTCCATCCATACGCTATAAAGCAAAAATGTTGGTATACATATTTCTAGCAACTGTGAGTTTTTGCACATTGGTAAATACCATAACTCTCTTGTGCTTGTCAAGATGTGCTGCTTTTGAATGTGGGGCTTCAAAGGAGGCCATTTAAAAACATGATTTTCCAATCTGGATTGGCACTTATGTGCCCCCCTAAAAGCAAGTCACTGAGACTGCAATTTTGAAATCCTGCTGAAAAAATAAGCATTATCTCTCTCTTGACATGTGCACTAACTGCTGGAAAACAGTTAAATCAAGGGAATATTTATAGCACCAGTGGGAGAATAAAAAGTTGGTCCCTTAACTGTGACAGAGCCCATTTCAGTCCTGTCAGCTGTCTCTGTTCTTAGCTGAACATCAGAAAGCAAGCGGTGGCTTTGTGCTGCTCTCTACTGCGAGCTGAAGCTTCAGTCAGAGTTAGTGTGAGTCTTTTATTAGACCCTCCTGTCTGTACTGGCTGCAGCTTCCTGCTTTTGATCCCTGGTCTCTTGAATCTGACATCCACTTGTCCTCTTGATTGTGTAATGCTTCATGCAAGTTTTCCAGTCCATCTGTGTGTAGGAGATTTTAAGTATATGCAAATTTAATTGTTAATTATTAATAAGATGAATACGGAAAGATCTGCTTGTATGCTTTTGATACTGGAGAAATCTGATCAGATATTTTCCATCAAGGAGAAGCCTCTTGTCCTGGTTTCCTCTCTTTGTATGCTTCATTGAGACTATCTCCTGCTTGGCAAGTGGTCAGAGAAACTGAGAACCAGCCGCCACAATATCCATAGCTGCACATGCATGAGGGGTACAGTCAAGTTTAGGCACCTCAGGCAGACTCATTATGATGGTGTTTGCACCTTTAACTATTCAGTGACAATCACAAATTCCTTTCCTGCAGTTTAGGATAGAGAAGCTCAGTGAATGTGTTGGAAGACATGCTGAAAAGAGCCCAAAGAACAGTTTTTAAGCCAGTTGGATATGATTAATTAAAACCACAAGTGAATTCCTTTAGCTAAACCTAGCAGCAATCCTTCTTTGACCTTTCAATTATTGTGGGTTGTTATTAGGATTATTTTTAGGATGTTATTAGGATGATTGTCACTGTGATTAAGGGCTCCAAGCTTTTTTCCTCCTAAAAGGATAGCGTGTTCTCTTTATTTTACATTAAGGAAATCACAGACCTGTCGCATCTTGCAATTGCTCAAAGCCTCCTGCCTGCTCCTGCTCCTGCCATGGCACTGCATCTCATTTTTCTCACCTGGCTGTCCTTTGCCTTAGCCATCCACTAGAAACACCCTGTCCTTTCTCCTGCTTTGTGGAGGCTGATGATGGAGGATGTGCATGACCAGTGTGACCTGCAGCGTGCCTGTTGTGGCACCTGATGCACGGCTTGGTAGAGAGGCAAGGCCACAGCACTACATGGAGCACAGCTACACCCTCCCATGAGATCCAGTATTCAGGAGCCTTTTGCCAGGGTCTTTCCTTCATCTTCTTTGTACAGATCCCTGCTGATTATCTCTGTTGTAGAGAATATAGTTTATATTTCCATCCTGCAAACTTCTATGATGTATGAGAGTTCAAAAATACTTTTTTTTCCAAGTCCAGAGACCATAGCGCTAAGGCCCTGAGTTCCTCCGGTTAGCTGCCGGAAATTAAATCCAGGGTCTTCGATTCATGACCATGTTTCTTTCCTATTATACCTGAGCACTGATACCCTAAACACTGAATTCTGGAAATTTGATTCTGAACTTCATGATCTTGGCCTCTCCATCTGTGTGCACATACCCAATGTCCTTATATGCTCTGAACTGGTATCTCTGTTTAGGGATTGCTGTCTAATATTTCTGGGACTTGGAATTTGCTCTTTTAGATTCTTGGCAGAGAGAGCTGAAGCTGTCCTTCTGCTTTATTATTTTGGCCTTTAGCCTTTGTAGGGATATGTTCTTCTTTCCTGAGACTCGCCTTTAGCTCAAGCTGTGAGAGCTCTGTGATTTTTCTCATCTTTTGTCCTCTAGTTTTGCAGGGACTCTTGACTTAGTTGTGATCTGCACAGGTCACTGATATTGCAGAGAATGATAAATTTTGGTGATTCCTGTGAAATTTTGGTCTTGATGTTCTTTTTTCCATTTCCTTTCCCAAGTACTCAGCGTCTTCCTTTTTCTCTTGGACTCAATTTAATATCTCATGCAACTTTACACTTTGCCAACTTCAACAGCATTTTATCTACTTGAAGGTGTTGAAACAATTCAAAATGTCTTCCAGGCCCTTGATTCAGTTGTAACATTAGGAAAATATCCATATGGAGAACATTTCCTGAAAATGAATCAAAACAAGATAGTGAGATACTGCCTTATTATTGTTTTTAAAATCACTATATATTCGCATCCATTGCACTTGGGCATAGACTGCTGAAGCTGAAATTCTGAAATTGTCCTTGTTGGAGTAAACATTGTGGAAAAAATTTACATTTTATTTCTCTTCCTCCTCCCAAAAAAAAAAAAAAAAAAAAAAAAAGTGACTAAACTTTGATGATCTGAACTCTTCCAGTGAAAGTTTTGCAGATTCTGTGAGCAGTGTCAAATGACTTCTATTGTTGAAAAAATGTTCTAGTTTTCACCACACCTAAATATATACCTATTCTATTTCAGAGAACTTCTTTAAAAATAGCTCCTCTTGGCCACATGTCAATGATTAAAATTGCTTCAGTCTCACTGAGGAGACTTTGTGAGCTCAGAGTGAGATCAGAGCCCTTAGTCTGGTAGATAACCACACCTGTAAGAGTACTGCAAAGCCTAAGATGCATCTGAGGTCAGCTTCCCTCTCTGTCTGTCATTGGATTCAACACCAACAAATGCAGAGGGCTTTCCAGGTGGCAATGAGTTCAGAAATTTGGCCTTAAGATGGGCCTCTGCTGCACAGTACTGTGAATATTGTGTTGGGGCAGTGTCTCTAAAGCTAGACAAAACTGGGGCCAGGTAGTGTAGCTTAGCTCATTTTCACATGGCTAAAAACTGCTACACTGTGGTTGGAAAGGACCTCAAGGGTCATCTTGTTACAACCCCTTGCCATCAGCAGGGACATTGCCCACTAGACCATTTTGCTCAATGTCCCATCCATCCTGGCCTTGAACATTTCCAGGGATGGGGCATCCACAGCTTCTCTGGGAAAGGTGTCCAGAGCCAGGCCAGCTTCAAAAGTAAAGAATTTCTTCTGTCTATATATTACAGTATTTAGTTATTATGACTGAACTTCTTGAGTGTTTTATGTTCCACTGCAACACATTGTAATGATGATCACTGTGATGGTAGTGCCATAATGAGGCCAATTAGCAACAGGGCTTACCAACAAGAAAAAGATCCTTCGCTATCAAAGCCTAACAATTTCCAGCAATAGTAAGGAAACTTTGTGAAAGTGTGAATCCTTAGTCCACTCACAATGTCCGTTGTTTTTGAAATGGTTACCTATTCTGTGACTATGCAAGTGTAAGTGGAGTAAGATTGGAAAACATTTGTTCCTTCAAGGGAGAAAAAACTATGGTCCTTCTGCCTTAGAAGTGTTGCCCCACTTTGAATTCCAAGCAGCTTCTTTTCGGGCCAAAATAGTTTATTCCCATGGAAACTCTGCATTTGCACATTGCTGCTCTGCGCCAAGTCCTTTCAGGCTTTTGTCTCGAGGTTCTCTGTCCTGTACAATCCTGATCATGTGGTCATAATCTTGGGCTTCACTACATGCTTTCCCTTTCATCCCTAAAATTGCATGGGTTTCGTCTCAGTTATAAGGTGACCCAACAAATACATCCCCTGTCACCTCATTTATTTGTTTAATGGTCAGAACAGCCCAGCAACAAATGTCAGACCTTTCACTTTTTGATTTTCAATTGCAGAGGGAAGAAGCCGAAGTTCAACATATGGCATGTCACAGATGGACAGAGAAGCATAGGTCTAACTAGAATTCTGTAGGTGATTTTCATCCAGATCATTTTTTTAAATCTTGACAGGACAGTACTGTTTTCATTGGTCTCTGATCTGCAAGTCATAAGTGTCAAAATGTATCAGTGTTTTCTTCCTCCGTGTTGTGACTGTTAATTTATTTTTCTGCTTTTAGTAGAATAATGGTCATCCACTCAGTTGGGTTAAAATATAAAGTCATCTGGGAATCCCAGGTCATATTTTTTTCCTGGAAAACTCCTGTTAAAGAGCTTTCTGATAAAGAATGAAATTGATAATATATATGAAATAAATAGCTTTTTTGATTGTTTTATTTAAAAAATTAAAAGAATATTTTATCATTTGGAGGTTAAGTTTTATTTCTCCAGGAAGAGATATGAGAAAAGAGCTTTTTATGGCATTGTGTAGTATGCGATTGTCTCTGGCCCCTGCAACTTGATCTCAGCAGAGAGATTTATCTGAGTACTGTACAGAGGCACTTGAGGTCATGGGGGATGTTTGTGTATTAAGAAATGAAACACAACACTCAGACCTCTGGGGTATCACTGTTCTGCTCTCACACATGCAGATGATGCAGAGATGCTCTCCCAGTGTTCTGCAGAGCCCTTCACCAAGCCACTATGCCGAAGAGCTCCTGGCTAGGGCTGGTGGACAAAGGATTCACTGGAGTGAGGCTTGGACTAAAAAGGTTGGTAGTCTGTAGTCTGCGATGTGTCACACTGAAGACTTTTGTAACACAATTATTCCCAACTGAGTTGCTCGCAAGAATGGCTGGTGTTGTCACCATAGGGTGACTGGGATGCATAGGGATAGTCCTGCACAGAGGTTTGGCAGGACTTATTTAGTAATAAGTAGCAATAATCCCTTCTGACAATAGGGAGGCTCCTGACAGGCTTGTTCAGATACTGATGAATTGGTTCACTCAGCCTGTCCCCAGGAGAGAAGAGGACAGGAAGGTGTCCCACTGGGAAATCACAGAGCACAGTCCTGGTGGTGAGCCTGAGCTGGATGCAGCCTTTTTTCACAGATACCTCTACTCAGACCATGGCCAAGCAAGGAGATGTGACAGGGAATAACAGTTTATCACTCATTTGGTGAGGACTATAGAACTGTGTGTTTGCAGTTAAGGCTAAGTGAGCTGCTAAGAAACATCTGCAGAGGTTTAAGATCTTATAGTTCCCTTGCTGATTGCTACTCTGCCAGCAGTTACTACTGCAGTGGGAAACCTGGCAAAAAGAAATGTGTACCCATGACTCTGCCATTTACACCCACAGTCTATCATCTTAGTGGAAACAAGTCTCCTGTGGTACTGCCAGCTATCAGGTGTGTTGGTACATCATGGGATTTTGTTTTAAACTTTTTGAGCAGCGTTGAAACTAATACACCTCATGCTGAAATTAATTTAAAATTAGCTGAAAAACATGTAAAATAGTGCTCTTTCATTATCAAATTAAATCCTCAGATTCATATCTAAATACTCGGAAATGTGAGTTGTCGAGATTTTTTTTCTTAATCATAGAATTATGAATTTGTTGCAGACTGAAATAATGGACTTTGGTGCTTCACCATCATAAATGCATGCTACTTGAATCTTTATTGCAGCAGATCAAATTCTTCTATGCAAATGGCAAAAATGAAATCCAAGAAAACTGCCTTCATTAAGGTTTAAATGAAACCATTTGCTGTACTTACAAGGACATTCCCAACCTGCTTTTGGCATAAGATGTGTCTTTTACAGCTTATCTTGGCACACACATCTTCTGCTCCTAATTATGAATGCCTTGGGGTGACACCAAATAAGCAATAATTCCAGCTGCTCCTGACAAAAGAAGACACTGCTGCACTGCATTATTTCTCTGATGAATGTGTCTTCCCAATAAGCTGAAGCAGGCTTTGCATCAGCAACATCTGCAACAACAGGGAGTTAGAAAGTGGGTCAGGTATATTGATGGTTTGGAGAAGGAGAATGGATGAAGGAGGGTGTGTATGAATGTGGATCCACTTTTGCCTTTGTATTTTCCTACAAATACCTTGCTAATTTATTCAGGTCCTCTGGTGGCAGCCACAGCGGAAGCTTTCAGTATAAAGTGCTTTACTTGGAGCTTCAGTAACCAAGGCTGAAAAATCTGACTGTTAGAGTTAGTAGTAATTTATTTTCTTGACTCATATGGGGACAGCATTTCTCCTTGTAATTCCTGAATGTGTTGAGGGCAGGATCTAGGTAGTACATTGATTATGCTGTTTGCCCTCAGGACTGGCTCTGGAATTGTGCATGTGACAATGGCAGCTTGAGGTGAAAAAATGTCTAAAATAAGATTGAAAATTTCAGGAGGGAAGGGATTAAAATCTTCAGCCAAAGGGTTACAATCACCCAATGAAAAAGGTAGATGGAGACCATGTGTTGTTTTGAGCCTGGTGTTAACATACCAGGCAGCTGGGCAGGAGGACATTTTGTGGAAATATCTGCAGTGCGATGTTTAATTCCCTGGGGTAATAAAGGAGATGGTGGAAGCAGCAGCAGCTGCAGTCAGACTGAGAAATCTCTGCTTTTGCTGTTTATTTTAACAGCAATATTGAGTTTATGTTGTGTTGATGGCTCTGGAGACTGTCTAACTTTCTTTTTGCTGGCTGGGCAGGGTGGGTTTGGAGTATGCTCCCTCTGAGCTGCACAGTAAGTTGCCTAATGCATAATCTGTAAGGACCACCTTGAAGGAAGAAGAATCTTGAAGGAATCACCTCAGCCATCAAATATAGTCCTTTGCAGTAGCAGGCAGCCCTGTGATAAATATTTAATACAAGTAAGTCAACAGAAATGCTACTCTATATACATCCTTGGAGCCACAGAACATCCCCCAACCTTGTTATAACAAAAGGCCATAATATAAAATGCAGAAACACAAAAGCACACCACATGACAGCAAAAAAGCAGAAGAGATTGGGACAATACCAGTGCGTTCAGACTCTAAAATACCAGGAGAATTTGTTCTTTAAAGAAGTCTAGAAGGTCCTACAAAGTAAACAATCCATCATGCTATTGATAGAGACCAAAACCTTCCAAGCCTTTCTTTCCAATCTAATTTGGAAGGATTTTTTGTCTTCATTCCTGGGGACTAGCTTAACCCTTGGTGCCTGAGCAAGCTGCATCTTGATTTGGACAATTGTTCATCCTCCTTGTCCATTCTGGTTTTTAGTGGCCTCTGTCTTCTGAGACAGCTAATGAGATTCTGTGTTAGTATTGATGATCCTGGATACAGTGATAGTGAGACACACAAGAAACTGGACACAGACTTTCAGATGCATCTTATGTTGACCGTTAACCCACTCTTAGAGAAGTTGTGTCAAACCTTGTAAAAACAATATTCTGAAAATAAGCTAACTTTTTTTTTTTTAATGCTTACTTGTTTTTCTGTTAGATCTTTCTGCAGGGTGAGGGAGAAGGAGCTCATTAGAGACAAGCACAGGGATCTTGTAGGCTTGTTTCGGTGTGTTGTCACTCTATGCGTCTCTTATTTTTCTCTGTTGCTGTAGCACGGATCAGATGGAAAATCTGTCCTTTCCTATACATTTTTTATAAATTAAACTCCTTCAGGTAGGGCTGCTGTCAAACTAGGTTAACTTTTAGAGTCTCTATCATACACAATGTCTGTTAAAATTACCCTTTGGGGTTTCAGGCCATATGCTTCTAGCCTTTAAACAAAAGAGAAGAAAGCAGAAGTGTTGACATTGTAAACAAGAAATCTAGTGAAAGCTTCAGCACATTCTTTACACCAAGAGGTTGTGTACTGCATTCTGGAGCAGGACTCAGAGAAGAGGAGACTGAAAGAGGCATTAGTAGTCATGCTGTCCTTAGACAGAAAATGGCACTGCAGCACACAAATCACCAGGTAGTTCCCAAACAGACAAACTCAGCTCTGAGTTGCAAACCTATGAAAAGTCTCATGCATAGTTCCCAACAGGTGGGAAGGATTTGGTTTATAATGCCTCAATATACCAAAAGTTCCCTATTCCTTTTAGTGCTGACTAGAATCTGGAAACTCCCTGAATGGAGTTCTGTTATTTATCATTTTGCTGCAACCTTTTTATTGAGTATAACTTTTTCTTGCACTGGTAAGGGAGAAATACTAATTAACTCTCTCAATTTTTGATAGCTTGCCGAATTATGAAACAAATTAGTGTCTAATTTTTATTGTTGTGAGAATTAGAATACTGAAAAAAAGCCTTAGAGTAACAAAATTATAAACATGGGTTTTTCCAAATGATTCTGGACTGGGTCAGACATTTAGGTATTTCTTCTAACAAACTTATACATGCTTTGGAAAGGAAAAGAGAGTACTCTTTGGGATACTTCTTTCATTAAACCAGTGCTTAAATTAGCCTCTGAAAAAATGAGAACAATAAAGTGTGCAAGATACTCAGGGCTGGGATTGTCATGCAAAAAGTCCTGTTTGCTGTCAACAGAGATTTTTCTTGAAAACTCTAATGGCACAGTTACTACATCCATTCTAGTACTAAGAATACTCAGGAATTTGTTTGACATCCATAAAGAAACCAAGGCATCCAGAATGAAACAAAAGCTCTTATTGTCACTCTGTCCCTATAAATGAACTGAGTTACCAGAGGCTAGGATTAAAGAGTATATTCATGCATTTACAGAGAAGGGTCAAAAATAGTAGCAGTGTTGTCTTATGATGGCCAAACACTATAATAAAAATCTAATGGCCTTAAAGAGTCATCTTGTAAAAGTGGGAGTAATCTGAGATATCTAATTTTGCTACAGTAAGTCAATTTATATTAGGGAGCTATACTATTTATTGAGAAGTTTTAAACTATAGAGATTGACCTTTGAAGTGAAATCAAATACCTACATGATTAAGAAGAATTATCTGTGTCAATATATGTAGCTCTATTTTAAAAGACATTAATTTAAAATGGGCTGGCCTAATCTAGTGATTTCACACTTTTAAATACCAGTGGTAAGAGAATCTGTTTCAGGGGTTGTGCTGGTTTTTTCTGTTTCTGAACTGCTACACTGATACCAGAAGTGTATGCAGACAAACCTTTTAAAATGGGTTGCTTCTGTGCAGGATGCAACACAGAGGATGTAAAATCACAAAATTTTGTATTAAGTTGCTCTTGGCATTAAATGTTTGAGGATGGTTATGATGCAGAAGGGAATGCAATGGGTTTAATGTGCTATAGTTGGTTGTGAAGTATAGAATTTAATGGTGTCTTTCTCTCTAAATGTGTTATATATTTCTCTGTACTGCTTTATGTAAGTAGATACTGAAAGAATACGTTAAAATGATGCATTTTCTTTTTATTTAATTCTTAATAGTGTGTTCATACATCTTGGTTTATATATTTGTCAGATATTCCCTATAGTTCAGTTTATTTGTAAAATATTATCGGGCTCTTTTCTAAAACAAGGTGGAAGTTCATTTTATTTTCTTTCCATTTTACTGCTGACAAGCCTTGTATTTTGTGACTAATTTGTCTCCATTCCTTCTGATGTGCTTGTTGAGTAAGTCTTTGTATCCTTCCATTTTGTCAAGTACAGAAGACTGCAGTGTTGTTGTCTCTACTATTTTTAGTACAGCTGGTTGAGTGAGCAGTCACTGCTGGCATTTCTTTACCTGTGCAATCCAGAGAGGTCCCAAGAGAAAAGATGTCTTGGCAAAGAATGCAACTGAAGTTTGAATGGATTATGCCGCAGGAAAAAAAATCAATTCTAAAAGATTAAATTTAAAAAAATAGTATTGGGAAAAATGATTCCACTTTCCTGTTTGAGCAGCCCAATACCAGCACATCCTATGAAGGAGTGTACACAACTGAAAGATCCAGGATTTTAAAACACTTCCCTCAAGCTGCAGTTGTTGGTTTTCAGCTAAGATTTTTTTTTATTTTTCTCCCTAAAATTTCTCAAAACCACTGTATGAATTTCTGTTTTCAGGAGACCAATTCACACAATCCTAATAGTGCTTCAAATGCATTTGATGGTGCAAGAAATGACAGTGCACAGGCTCCAGCTCAGCCCTTCAGCTGTGTCTTTGCCAAATTGAAAATGTAGCTGAAAACAGTGAAAACAACCTTTTATTCAATATTTTTATATTTTCTCATGTTTACACTGCCATTTCTACCTAGAAAATCCAGTTTTGTTTTTATTTATGTAATGGTCATGTTACAAAAGGTCTCCAAAGGTATCCATGTCAGAAAGATTCAGTCCAGGAACAAAGTTGTGCTATACCTATTAAGTGCCACATCTTGTATTAGCACTTTCCTCAGGTAGACCTGTCTCAGGTTTGTCTCAGCTGCATCAGCAGAATCATCTGGCACTTTCCATGCTGTTTTCTTTGGAAGAAATGGTCTTCTGAGTCCTTGAGAAGCAGAAAGAGGGATTATAGTGTTCCAGCAACAAGAATTTGGCTTTTCTCCTAGTTAGGGGCTGGAACTTCCATTTCTTTTTGCCCTGTCATAGTGTAAATTCACTGGCTCATTCCCATGCTCAAAGTGTGAAATGTGCTCCCTGTGCAAGGATGCAGGAGATGGGAATTCAGATCCTTGACCGCTCAGGAGTATGGGAGTTAACTTTCAGCAACGCATTGGTGTTGCTTTGATTCTCCTGTCCCCTATATTGGCTGCATGAAAACCTGTTTTCTTTAATCTAACAAAGGGGACTTTTAAAGTTATATAAGAGCTTAGAATGCTAAGAGGAGTGAGCTGCTTAGCATAATTCTTGGCCTGAGAGGTGCTTTTATTTCTTGTTTATCTCCTTTGATCTCAGAAAAGATGCTTTGTCACCAACTAAACTTTTCCTTTGCTAATAAAAAGCTGCCGTAGAAATAACAGCCAAAAAAAAATTTGCAAATATTACTGATATGCACTGTACAGTGTCCAGCTTCCAGTCATCTCTTTCCTGGTCTTAAGCTTGATTTTTCAAGGTCAGCTTGTTGCATATGCTACCTATTTGCACCAGGGATACAGCTCAGCGTTGTGAGAGCTGTGTGAAAACCAGATGCAAGAGGACAGACTCGAATCGCAGTCGAACGCGTGCCCACTGGAAATAAGTGGTCGCTTCTCTTTCTGTGTGGGGGACTTAGACATCAGAACCACTTTTAGTTGTCACAATCACGGTGTTTGGTGTAGCTGTGCTTTTGAACAAAGGGTATACTTAGACAAAAAGGAGCCATTGAAATACTTAACTTCTGCCTGTGCTAGCATGGGGGAGAAGACATAGGCCAAAAGTTCCTTCTGGTTTCACATAGCTAATACTGTGCTGAAGTTATGCCTTTTCCTATTGCTGCTCCATTTCTCCTGGAAGACTGAAAAGCAGTAAGCCACTTAACTGAAACCATCTCTCTATTCTTCACGCAGTATTTACATTACCTAAATCATTCCACCATTATAAAACCCCTTTGTTCTGGGTGTGGGATGGTGGCAGCTGCTTGCTTCTTTTCTGTTCCTAGTCTTTGTATCCCAGCCATGACATCAGCTGTTATAATCCCTGCATGCAGCAATTTCATTTTACCTCAGACTTCTTTATCCATAACAGGTGTTCACAGGAAGAGAAGAAATTGTGCTCATTGCAGTGAAATTGTCAAAGGTCAAATCAGGTTTGAAGATGGCTCAAAGAAGCTCATTTTTTGTCCTCAGATGCAGTTTCATGCTGCTTGGTGTACATTGTTTGTGCACAGAATTCTACATTTTCCATGGAAGTGAGAATTGGGAGTAATTTCATTTGCAGAACCCACAGGCTAGTTTTTTGCTAAATAACATTGCTCAGTGTGGTTCTGAAATCGCCTGCTGCTTTGCATCCTTTTAAAATGTTATGTGGTCTGTGACTCTTGTTTTGCAACAGGAGAGAATTCATGTAAAATCTGTCTTGAATTGATACAGATTTCATTCTTTCCTGGAGATTACAGAGATGGGAAGCTGAAGCATTAACCCTCCTTAGCATGGTTACATGCTCTGGAAGACAATGGATGTGTCTTTCACTTAGAGTCTGGTGTCTCTATCTGCTTCCAAAAGGTTCCACACCATGAGCTGCACTGGATGGAGTGCTGGACCTGTTTAAATGCATTTCTTGGACTCGTGTTACCTTCTGGGGGCTGTGTGCTACAAAGGACATAAATCCTGATTCCAGAAACAATACTCATGCCTTTTATTTTATGGCTTGCTAATGTGAAAATTACAGCCTTTGCTGTAAAGGTATTTCAGGGTGGCATGCACTTAGCCTTCTCAAAATTTTCCAGTTTCATTTTTTTGGAAAACCACAAAGGATTAATTTTTTTTTTAGATGTGGAATAAACATGTAAGTTACTTTATGTGAAAAAAACCTAGGTATATAGGGGTTTTTTAAGATTCTTGACACTTCAAAATGTCAACATGGAAAATTGCCCATTCTCTGCTTCATCATCTCTACTTCTGTGCCCTTCAGATTTTATTTTCTCAGTAATATCTAGTGAGACTAGATTCAACAGTATCTGTGAAAAATTCAGGAAAGGAGACATGGTGGGAGAATCTAACTAGGATGTAGCTGACTGAGGAGAGAAAGCCTGTCCGTTTACTAATTTCATCTTCAACTTTCGTAATATTTGTAAAGCCATATATGGCTTTTGTCTCCTAACTTCCAAGATAACCTAAGGGCTGACCTTAGATCTGTTCAGCCAGCTCATGTGATCCTTTGCCACCCTCCTGTGCAAGGCAGCAGTCCAGCTGCAGCAGTGTGGGGCTCCAAGTGGGCCACTAGCCAAATACCCAGCTTTGGGCAAGAGTCTGCAGCTTGCCCTGAGCATTGTGTTACCTTTAGTATTTCTTTAGAAATACCTAACCTTGCTAATTTAGAAATAGCTCATACATGCCCACACTAGCTGCAGTGACCACAATAGAGTGAGATCTACTGTTTCTCTAATTTTTTCTACCCCTCTCTGTGATCCCCTTGGCTTAAAATAGGTTAAGATTCTTGCATTAAAAATAGAAAGACAAAAGCTATGTGCATGACTGTATATTTTTCTTTATTAAAATAAATCAAATACCGGCACATAATGAGGGTGAAACTACCTTTTTTAAGCTATTTTCCCCTATGCTTTGCTGTCTGGTGAAACACAGTGAAATAGGCAAAAATGGGTAATATATCTATGAAAAGATTTTGGTAATATCATAAACCATAGGAGTGGAGTTTGTCTAGACATTTTCTTTGTAATCAATGAGCTCTTCAGATAAAATTAGGGCCTTGTTTCTATATCCTCTTTTTTTTTTTTTTTTTTTTCAATTTTCAACTGTGATTTCCTTATTGGCCTGTTCCCTCTTTGTCTGATTCAAATGGCAAACAGAATCCTTGCTCTAATCGGTTGCTCACCCTGTTTTTAATTTGCAGGAGCGATTTAATCCTTCTGAATTACAGAAGGGGCAAGCAACTCCATAAACCTGAGTAATGAGATTTGTTAAGCATTATTTCACCATGAAGATGTGAAACTTTATGCTGATTCCCAAATCTTGAGAGGTTCCTCTGCTAAGATATTTTAAATTCTTTTACCTCCCACCAAAATCAACATTAGAGAAGGGATATGACATGACCTGGTTTGCCAAGATTGATTAAAGGACAATGTACAAGACATACCAGTTATTCAAAAATAGTATTTCAATTTTGAGATTGGGCACTGTAGGCAGTCTACTGTTTAATAATATATGTTGCATGGCTGCTTTTATTAAACATGGGAATAATAACAGATCTGTAATTCTCATTATTGACTTGAATGAACAACAGTCAGCCTTGAAAGGTTATAAACAGACCTATTTGGATTACCCTACTTTTTTTTTTTTTGAGAAAATACAGATGCGATTTAACAGATTTAAATGCACAACATGGGCATCTAAGCTGGGTCTGTGAAACCACGAAAGACTTTCCAAGAGGTGGAGTAAGTTTCCATTTCAGCAGCAAGTTGGGATAAAGCTAGCAGCATGATGTTGCCACAGGCCCGAGATGGATGTCTAGCCCAGGCCTGCAGTGGAATGCTGAGAAGTCCTTCCAGTGCTTTTGACTCTTTTAGGCTGCTGTTCCCTGCTCATCCTGCCCCTGGCATCACCAGCAGGGACAGCGCTGAGTCCTGGAATTTGTCATGTCCTTGCCCCGCCTTGTGATGATCCAGGAGGTTTTGCTGTTTGTGAACTGCTCCCCGTGTTTCCTCATCCAGTCTTTATTATATATGTGACCTCTGGGCAGCTGCAGATGTGCTGTCCAAAAGAATATGTGGCCTATTTTTGTGTCAAGGGAATGACATTTGTTAATCTCCAATTAGCAAAAATCATCTCCAGAAAGAGTCCTGTACTGCAGCTTAAATGCAGTACTCTCAAATTCCTGCTGGCTTTGTTGTCTTTGCTGATGCCTTGAGGGTCCAAACCTTGGCAGCTGATGTTTTGTTGCTTTGGTGTTCTGAACTATGTGTTTTGCCAGCCATCTAATGCCATATTGTTCCTTTGAAGGCATCAGATGCTGCAACTCGAGAACCTACTACTTCTTCACTTTACTGTATAGAATGATCAGTCTTCACCTTTGGTTGGCCTCCACTAGCACACCAAAACTATTCCTCTAGGCATCAAAAAGGTAATGAATGCCCTTCAGCTCCTTAATGCTTTTTCTTCCCTGTCTCAGTTACCTGCACCAGGCTACTGCTGTTCGAGTTCCATAAGTGATGTTGACACCAACAGAGGTAACCATGACACTTCAATTATTAATGACCTTGGATCTGGATCTGATTTTCACAAGCTCAGGGATCCTGCAGCTTTTTCTTCCCCCTCCATTTGTAGTTGTGAATTCTTTTTCATTCTAAAAATGAAGTCCACACCTTCTTGGGAAAAGGCAGAGGAAGAGCTGAGACCCTAATTTATGCACCTTTCAGATTAGATTTGTGGAGTATATGGTAATTTTAAAAGCTTCAATCTCTTAAGACCATCTAAGGGCCCTGGCATTTTTCTAAGTAATTTCTAAAAGTCAGGACCAATCACATGGTATTAGAATTTGCATACCAATATTAGATATTACAAAATCTTTGAGCCTCTTTTGCATAAAATTAAGTTTTTTGTTTGGAAAGCACCCTTGTTCTGAATTTTGGAGTAGTGGATTTGAAAAAAAAATTAACGTCTGATCTCCAAAATGAACTTTCCCTCTTCAACACAATTCTCTCTTCCTTCAGTAAAGAATGAATTGTTATTCTAATCTTCTGGTTAACCATTTGTTTGCAGCATTTGGGTTCTGCATAGTTTAGAGGAGGTTCCTGACTTGTTGAAAGGGTTTTGTGCTCAGAGAATAAACTTCAGGCAGGGGGACAGGTAATGAGATCAGAAAGGCCACTGAGAGCTTTTGGCTTTGTAACAGCAGCAAGTGTATGTTGTAACTTTGCCATATCAGCTTGGTA
Source organism: Euphonia xanthogaster (assembly GCA_034509185.1). Classification (NCBI taxonomy): domain Eukaryota; kingdom Metazoa; phylum Chordata; class Aves; order Passeriformes; family Fringillidae; genus Euphonia; species Euphonia xanthogaster. The sequence continues at coordinate 41,292,695 of JAYDZK010000113.1, read as the reverse complement.
AGCAGCAGAGAGAAGATGCAAGTTCACATCCTGGCAAATACAACAATTTAAGAAGAACATTCGTTCATTAATATTTTAATGCAGTTCTCAATAGTTTATGTGCAACACAATTCAGTTGTGTGGTTCTGGCTGTTTTCAGATAGGTAGACATTACTTGTCGTGTCAAACCTTTTAGTTTTCACTGCATACCACAGCTCATTATGGGGGATCATAGTTTCAGGTGAGGTAACTTGACTCATTTATGCACAAACTGGGCAAGAAATCCATAAATATTTAAAACTGAAAATGTATATTTACCAGTGCAATATTGCATATTGAATTAGTTGTCTGGTTTGTCTGCCAGCATTTCAAAGTTTGTGTTTAATTACCACGTTACCTAAGTCTGATGGCCAGTCTGTTTAATGGATTCATACTGCTGCCCTTTCCTTCAGCTTCTCCTTAAGCTCTTCTGAGCTCCTTTTTGACACAAATGAATTGAAATCTTGTCAGCTTAGTGCACTGACAAATGAAAATAGGTGACTAATGTTGATCATCTTTTGGTATTTCATATGCTGCTTGCCAAGAATGTCTTATGTACTACACATTCAGGGTAGTCATTTTTTTCAGACTGATTGCAGTCAGTTGACAAAGAATATCATCTTGAGCAGATGCTCACCAGTAGTCAACCCTTCTTATAATGACTTAGCATAAGAAGAAAAAATTAAATAAGACACAGAGGACCATTTAGTCGTATGGTCTGATGTCCTCTGTATCCTGTGTCATTAAATTTCACACATGTATAAGCAGTGAGAGCAGTGGCAGTAGCCTGCATTTGGCTAAAACCTGTCTTCCAGAAAGGCATCTTGTCCTGGATGAGGGACATAAAACCATCAAAAATTTCTTGGTGCCTTTATTAGCTGCTCCAGTGATGTGTTGTCACCTTAAAAAGAAAAATTTTGTGCTACATTTGAATTTGCTTGACTTCAGTTCCTACCACAGCTTCTTGTTATGCCATTCTCCACTAGACTAAAGAGCCCTTCAGAATCCAGCATTTTTTTTCTGCATGGAGGTACTTATATGCTGTAATCAAGTCAATCTTTTTGATACGATAAACAGATTGTGCTCTTTACGTCTCACTTAGCAGCATTTTTCTTCAACTCTCAAATCACATTTTCAGCTCTTAATCTGCCCCCTCTACTATTTTCAACTTTTTTTTTTTCAAAACATGGGCAGGAACACAGTATGCAAGATTGGTATAATCAGCAACGTATCCAGAGAGAAAGCTGTGTTCCCATCAAGGGAGTTTTTTAACTCCCTTGATGCAGGTCAATCCTTCCTTTTAGCAACATCACAGTGAATGTTTAGGGGCTGTTTAATGATTACAGCCCCTAAATTGCTCCCAGGGAGTGCCATCACCTGCTCAGAGCACAACACCTACAATCCTTCAGGCTTGTTACAGGGATTTAGCTACAGAAGATGTATTTTGTTTGACAAGATCCAGTTTGCCACTCAATTCAGACTACTTCACTTGGTTGCTCAGTACCTTTGCCATTTTTTTCCTTTTGGGGTAATTTTCACAGAAAAATACCCATTCAAAGAAAGTTCCTTTACTTTTTGTTGCTTTTTGTCATCAGTCATTTAGGCAAGGCCTAGTCAATTTAACATCTGCTTTAATGGTATCATGGGGTACCATGTTTTCTTTCAGACTTAAAATCTGAACCATTAGTATGCACGTAACCAAACAACCAATCTCATTGAAGAATGAGTTTAGAGAAGTTTGATTAGACCTGGTCTTCATTAAAAAAAGACTGGAATTATTTCCATTAATAACTTTGAAATATTTTTAAATTAAATTATTCTCCCTTTATTATTTAGGGTGCCAGTGTTGGCCTGCACTTTCTTCTCATTGCACTTGCTCATTTTTTGATTACTGGTATAAGATTAACACCCCTTTGGAATTTCACAAATCATTATTCTTATATTTCTTAATTACTAGTGGGTGGGAGCAGTTCTTCATAACCCCCTTGAGATACATCTACTTGTTTCTTTTGTAGCACAGAAGTACTTATAGAACATGTTTACGTTTTACACATCACAGCACAAAAGCCCTTGTGAACTACATTTACTACGTGGGCCAGTATCATCACTAGGTTTTCTTTTGTTCCTAACACACTTTAAATTTCCAATTTGTCTTAAGTTGTCACAACATTGGATATTTTTTCTTCCCTATTAAATTATTAATTTCTGATATTGTAACTTGCAATTTATAGCAACTGTAATTTATATAATTTCTCTGTGTTTTCCATTTGCTTTCTGATTGCCACCTTGGAGGTTTTATGGTAAAGTTACTGCTCTCTGTGATTGCAAAGTGAATTAAACAGGGCAGGAGATCTTTCTCCTTTCAATGCCTTTATTAAAAGTGATCAGCTCAAGGTTGGGAGGCCCGACGGG
>JAYDZK010000113.1:41272052-41288502 GCA_034509185.1 Euphonia xanthogaster | reverse complement strand
CGGCCCGGCGCGGCGCTCCGAGGGTATTTATAGCGGCCCCGGCAGCCCGGGCACAGCGGAGGCTGCGGCAGCGGCCAGGGCACAGCGGGGCGGCCCCCGCTCTCTCCGGTGCCAGCGCGACGCCGGGATGGAGGGTAAAGGCTGGGGACACAGCCCTTGTCCCTCCTGTGGCCCCGCTTCGGCCGCGCTGCGGGCGGAGGGGCTCGGGGCGGGCTGGGGGGAGGGAAGCGGAGCGCTCTCTGCCCCGCTCCGGGCGTTTCACACTTTCCTCGTCCTGCGGGGGCTCCTGCAGCCTCCCCATCAGGGGTAACCCCGGGCTTGGCCAGGAGAGGGGCCTCGGGGCAGGAGGAAAGGGCAGGGTCGGTTCGCAGCGCAGGTGCAGGGCTGCCTGCTGGGCATCCACCTGTAAGCTCCTTTTGGTACAGCGCAGCAGCAGCGGGGCCAGGATGGCCTAGTAGGGTACAGACTTTGCAACAGTTGTCATGAAAACATTGCAGAGCAGTGTTTTTTGTTGAAATGAGTGGTCTTTGAAGAGCGGTGCCTTTAATTTAAATTTTTAATTTTTTTTTTTTTTTTCATCAGGCACCAGAATAACATAGTGATATATAGCAATATAGGGATTTGCTTTGGAACTAAAGGTCTCAGCAAGGGAGAAGTTAATCCTGTTTTATAAAGGTGTTATCAAGTTCTATGCCCACATGAAGAGGAAGGCCTTGCATCATTAATGAAAAGTGAACGTTGACCATATGTTTATAAAAGCTGGGACTGTGGATGAACTATGGCTAATACAATAATGACACTGCTGGAGGAGCTTAGAAAATGCAGAGATTAAATTTGCAAGGTTAAGAAAGGAGGAAGTTCTTGGTGTTGTGAATGGAAGCTGATTGCTAAGTCAGAAAATAGAAAAAGTGTTTGCAGATGGCTCTCTCCCTTCCCCACAAGATCAATATTCTTGATGAGAATTTCTTAACTTATCTCAAGTTGTGACTCTCTTATGAAAACCACCAAAACTGAGACCTAATAAGTTTCTTTTGTATTTTATCCTAAACATGGATGCAACAGTGAAAAAGCTTTTATTCCCAGGTTGAGAGACTTCTCAACCAGGGAATAAAAAGCCACTTGCATTTGTGGTCATCCAAATTATTAGCACTATATTATTTTAAAAAATCTCTGAACGAAATCATATTTTTGAAAGAAAACTGCATAAACTTAATATTTTAAAAACAGTGGATCCCTTTTTTCTTTATTTGATGTCAATTGAAGGAGCATTTTAAAGTTTCATGACAGTTCTGGTGTGTAGTAAATATGTTCTGGTGTCCATAGTAGTTTCAGGCTGTACTGTAAGGACAGCTGTACTATGTGAGTAGCAGGGGCAGTACTGTATGAGTGACAGCAGCTCCCAAAGTCATTTGCTTCAGATGCAGCTTATATTTATATCCTCTGCCAAAGCAACCCCAAAGATATGCTGCCAGGAGTCACAAAGACTGGGATCCTGGTGGTTTAGCTGGGTAGTAGTGTTCTTGTTCAAATTTTGCCTGTTGTGTGCTACCAAAAGTACTAATTTCCTTCCTAATTTCCTTCCAAAACTATTGGCTTTGGCTGGTAAGACAGAATGTGTCTAATGGTAATGTGATCTCCACCCTTGTTGCTGCAGGTTTTCCAGTCTCTCTACCTGATTCGTGAGTAGCACCTGTTATTTCTTTGCACTTTCCCTCTCATGAGGAATCCTTTACTCTCACAGACCTCTCTTTCCTTTGTCTTTGGTGATTTGCTGTGTTTTCTGCCAGGTTCTATCTGGTGAATGAGCTTTTCCTAAGTGGGATAGTGAATGAGGTTAGGCTACTTTGTAGCCTCCTCTAGAAGCTCAAGTTATTGTAGAAATTTGGCTCTGTGGTCCTTGAGGATGTACAACTTTGCTGCCTGCTGAAATATTATTTTTTTTTCATAAGCACATGTGAGTCCATTGTTAAAACTAGACCTTCTGGGCTGATCAGTGCAGTTCTCCTTTCAGTACCTATATTATGGGCTCTTATCTTTTAAAGTCCTGTTGGAAAGCATCTGGGAGAGAGGCTGAAGGCACCTGCCTGTTGCAGCACTAGCATTGTGCTTGCTTTGCACATCTGGACCAGCTGGAAAAGTGGAGTGGAGGCTTGAATGTGCAGAGAGTTAACACTTGCAGAAGCTGCTGGGGTGAGCACAGTGGAAGCACTCTGAGGGGTGACACTCTGGGTTCTTTGTTTTGTTTTGTTTTTTTTTTCCCCTTTTTAAAACCACCTCAGTGTATCTGAAAGTGACCATTTGAATTTCATCTTACTGATTGCTAGTTGAGCCTAATTTCTTTCAGATATCACCACTGTCCAAAAGGGAAACCTTAATGACTGGGCAAGGATGGGGAAGGGGGTTTTTTTTTTTTTTTTTTTTTTTTTGGTTATGCTTTCATTCATGCAAAAGACAGCAAAATCCCAGTAATGAGAGGGGGTCAAGTTGTCATCCTACTCCTAGCTGCAGAAAGGGACCTTCACTGCATATAGAGTTCAGTCATTTGGCATCAGGGTCGTTTTCCAAGGCTGATTTGGCATGGAGAAAGCTTGGCAAATTCTGTATTTGGAAAAAAAAAATAGGTGAGCTGTTTTCTCTGGGGCATAAGTCTGAGTGTGCTAAGCGGAGTTTCAAGCAGGTTGGTAGCTCATCCACAGAGTCAGAGCTGGAAATCACAAGAGGAAGGGAGCAGCCAGCATTTGTGCCATATGCTGCTTTTAAACTTCTGAATTGCTGGTGGCTCAGCGTGTGTTTGGTATGAATGGGGAGTTACGTGGTTTTATGCCACCAGCAGACTGGGGAGGTGAGCTGGCAAACATTTTGTGTAAGGTGTTGCCATGTTGCCATCTCAAGCAGCTGTAATGTGAAGCGTGGTGAAACACCCTGGGAGTTAGGGAGACTTTAAGGCGCTGGAAATGTGACACTCAGGTTAGTATTTTGGTCAGAGCAGGGGATAGGATCTCTCCTGTGTCTTAAAACCTGACCTGATAAAAGAGGTACTTGGATCTTTCCTAATATCATTTCATCAAAGGAAAGGAGACATCATTTTGCAAGAAATGAAGCTTGCATCAAATAAAGCCATTCTGAGTGAGTGCATTCATGGTGCTTTAAAATTAATAAGAATTTTCTTGGCAGTTAATGAACATTTAGTGAAGAAGCTTAATTTGACATTTGAGAAGTTCAATAAATAACTTTTCTTTCTTGATTAAGGCATCTTTTAAACTGTCACTTATACAACCAGGAATTGTCACTTTTTAATGCGTTATGAGATCTTGTTGCATACTGATTCAGCTATTATTGCCTATTAAACAGTTTAAATTTCATTTGCCTTAATTTCCCTGCTCTTGACTATTTTAAGCTGCCTGCTTCTTTAAAGAACATTTCTAGTTGCATAAGCATTTATTATGTATTCAAGGCAGAAAAAATGGACACACTGAAGTACATGTCTGTATTTCTGACTTCCTCTTACTCTGTAGTCCAATTTGAGATAGTTTTTTATGCTCATCCCAGATGTTTACCTCTTCAAGCTTTGCAGAAATCAGATGTTAGATTTCTTATGGCCTTTTTTGCTTTGTCTTGTGTCAAAAACGGCGAAGGTTGTGGCAGACAATTGTTGAAAGCATTGATGAGTCCAGGATACTCATCAGGACATGGCTAATTTTGGGCCGCTTCCCCCCTTTTGTTCTCCCATCTGTGCACACAAGTAATCTTATTTTGGTATTTCTGGGCTTTATACATATGCAATGAGGGAATAATAAATTGAAAAGGCAAACTGTTGTTGCCTTGTAGTGCATCAGTAGTGGTTATTTCTGTTAATAATTATTGTCAGGCCTCATCTAAGGGTAAAAAAAGGTGTCTTTGAGCTGTTTCAAATGTATGAATGTCCATCTCTGTTACCATTTCTGGAGTATATGTGATCTTTATTTTTTAATGACAAACTTGTCAAGTGTCAGCAAATAGAACTGTTTTTCAAAGTAAAAGCCACTGGACCAGAAGCTTTTCAGTCTCATGAATGTCACGAGAAAGGTGGTTCTTAGTGACCATGGTCTTTTGTCAGCAAAGTAGCAATGACTCTACAAAGTAGTTGATTAAATCTAGGTAATTTGGAAATGCATGTGTCTGTAAAGCTTAGCTATCTCTGCCCTTTATCACATCTCATCTTATGTATGCTGAAAAGCCTTATAAATATGATTTTGCCCATTGGCAAATGCCAGGGTTTCAACAAGAAAGCTTTTCATAAAGTGGCTTGGCATCCCTCTGCTGGTTACACTGCAAGACAACTTTCAGGGTCTGCTTGAGCTGCTTAAACTAATTTTTTGCAAGCAGCTCTACTCCATTGTTCATGGATTACTGAGCCCTCTTTGGGGCCAATATATCATATTAAAAAGCTCTGACACCAGCCTGAAGGGGAAAGAGCAAGTGACAAATGCTATATGTACCTGGGATTTGGTTGCAGTGGCTGAGGTCAAATGACTGGTTTTAAGTTTTGGCAAGGTCCAAACAAACAAACCCCAAACAAAATAAGGTATCAAATTTCTGGGTGCAGTCGGACTACAGGCAGTGTGCTGGCTCTGTCTGGGTCTCTTTCAGCTTGCCATTGCTGAGCCCTAGTGTGCACAGCAGGATCAGATCTGGGCTTCCACCAAGCACCATGCAGACTGATGCTCTAGAAGAGGACTGGTAGGGTCTTCTGATAGCTCCTGCCAGTGCCATGCAGCAGCCTGGCCTCTTGCAGCTCAGGAGTGTTTTCCCAAAATCAGGTAGTAAACTCGCAGCAGGCACAACCTGAAATGGTGTGTCCAGAGCCCTGCTGGGTCCCTCATCTGTGTGACCAATCTCTGCTGATGTGACCATCAGCATTATAACAGCCTGGGCAAGGCAACTTGCTCCATTTTGAAAGTGCATTGAGCTACTTTAAACTACTTTTACTTTGAAGTGATAGGCTAATAAATTATAAAAATCTATGTAGGCTAATAAATGATGAAAATCTATGTAGGTTCAGAGAACCTCGTGGTCTGGAAAGTTACATCCTGATTCGCTATGCACTAGCTTCCCTGTGTTGGTAAATAAGGGCATATCTCAGAGTTATGTTGTGGGCATGAGTTATTGAACAGCAATTGGAAATCCTTTGTAGGAAGCAGAAATATGGAAGTGTTTATGATATGAAAAAGTGAGAGGAAAAGACTTGTTTTGACTGTAACTTGAATGTGCAGGTAAAACTTCCTAAAATGAAATTTTGACTTTCCATCTGTTTCTACATTTTAACTTGCACTGAATCCCATAAAACTCAGTTTTAGTAAATTACTGCCTTCTTAGTTGATTTTTGAAAGACTGGAGCTAAAAGTTGATTTTATATTATGATTAAAAATATAGTTCTTGCATGAAATTGCAGGCTGTCAGGAACCCTTTTAAAACAAGTTGTAGAACTTCCATTTGGATAAAAAAACTATTTGTGTTTTCATTTAATCTTTTTTTTTCCCACTGGACAATGAAAGTCTCAGTCAGGGATTCTGTATGTTCTATGTGGATCACACTTGTATTTATCATTTCTGTTTGAACTCAGCCTCCTGAAGTTAACTCTTCTATACCATACACAGTGGTTTGATTGAATGTTGCAGATTCAGTCACTTTTCCACTGAAAAAGGAGCATTCATTAGATGTTCATCATCAATACACAACTTTTAATTAAAATGAAAAGAGTTCTGTTTCTCAGATACTTCCTATGCTGTTAGCAGGTGTTAAGTGTTAGAACATGTGAGAAAGAATCTCACTGGGGTCAGGGAGTTGGGATTTCCATTTCATAGTTAGCATTTGCTGTTTCTCAGTTTTGCAGCAAGGTGAATTCTGATTCTCCACAGCCTTTCTTCCTAATTGGAAATATTACAGCACGAATCATTCCCACACTTATTGGTTAGGGCATTGCAGAGTTGTTATGAAAAATTAACATCAGTTCCCAAGGACTGGCTGCATAAACATGTCGGAATCTTATATTTTAACTTTTACTTGCCCTTTTCTTTTTCTTTTTTTTTAAAGCAGAATCTGCCTAGGACTGTACAACATGACATGTTGTGAGCATTCAACTAGAAACAGTCCCTCCTCAGAACTCAGGAAATACCTCTGAAAGCAGGACCTCTGTCCTAGCATGGTTTTCACATTCCCTGTCAGATATTCATTGCTGTGTCTCCTCTCCTCATTTCATTCTCCCAACCCTTTCTTTAGGAAAGGGAAATTCAGGTGTGGGATGGAGAATAAGATCCATTTGTAGTCCTGTTACTGTTCAGTGCTAGCAGTGAGCTCAATGAGTCTATTCAGGGGTTTTGGAGCCCAGACACAAGCACTTTTGTTTTCCTTGGGTCCTTCTCTATAAAGGTCACATTTGCCTTTTCACAGTCAGAGGATTCCTGTGTGGGGGTGGCTGTTGCCGACATTCTGAGGGGAAGTACCCAACTTGTTTTCTATCCACAAGCCCGGTCCATAAATCTGCAAAACAAGAATATGTAATATAGGGGGAATTGCATAAGCCCTACCATACACATGCATACTCCTTTTTTTCCTATGGATAGCTTTTCCAGGACAACAAGTAATTTTATGTATGGTTTTTAAGAAAACTGCATCTTCTTTACTTGGTGACAGGCCTGGGAAATCAGTTTACGAAGAAACAATATAGTTTTGTCCTAAGACTGGAGTGGCTTTACTTTATTCATATGTACAGAAAGCAGTGATTAAAGAAACAGAAGTGGCTTTAAAGATTGTTTATACCAAGAGACTCAGATAGCTGCATAGTGTGGGACAAGTATGTTTTAATGCTTTGATACATGATCTGGCACCACAGTAATTCATTAAACATGGTGGAGTCTCGATACTGAAGTCACTTATTTTGTTTTGCTGGGCACGCTGAAAGAAGACCCATGACTAGATCATACAGAATGAGAATTTTACTTTTTTTTTTTTTTTCTGATTAATGCTGGCAATTACTACTGCATTTGTTGCAAAGTAGAAATAGGCCCTTGGTCAAAGCCAGATTTTTGCATTCCCTCAAATAGTCAGTGGGGCTAATACAGTATAAACTGAACAGGATTTGGCTCTGGCATTCAAGCACAAGCTACTCTTTCACGAGAACTCCCTTCTGTTTCCTCATTCACCATGTGAGCAGTAAATCATTTTGATAATTCCATGCTGCTCTCCCAAATATTGTTAGAATGGGCCAAGTACAGTGCTTCAGTTTCTTTTTATAGTGCAAGGATTTAGCAGTCAAATGTAGAAACAGATGAAGCTTTTAAAATATATGTAGTACTTACATAAAGATATGGAAACATCTGAAAAAATGTTTATTTTTTTCTGTACATTATTCCAACTCCAATTAATTTATGTTTGCTGCTGGGAAAATAATATTGATCATAAAAATGAAATGCTGGTTGGAAAGACTTAGGCTTCTGTAATAGAATATTTCTCTCAGGATGAAATATGAGAATTATGTGCTTGATTTTGCTGCTGTTGAAGCCAGTGGCTGTATGCCCAATTGCCTTCAACTGGAGCAGAATTGAGTCTTCTCTTTTGCAGAAAAATATCTTAAACAGTCAGTAATTCTTAATCTCTCTGTTAAAGAGCTTCCATTTGCTAAATTTTTAGTTCTGTTTCAAGCCTGGAGCCATTTGGCTGAAATTGTATTTGATGTATTTTCTGGAAGTCTGTTTTCTGAGTCTGCTGCAGAGTATGTTTCTGTATTCTCAAACAGGAGAGAACATATTTATTACAGTCACCTCTCTAGATGGCTTCCTTATCATATCTGAAAACAAAAGAGGTGCATGTGACAAAATGCTGTTTCTATGAAGTGGGCTTTCCCACTTCAAGGAAAGTGAAGTTCCTTTAGTGCAATCTGATGCGTCTGTCACAGATATATAAAAGGCCCAAAATTTTTGGAAAATAATGGGAGTATTTGATGAATGATTTTTTTGTATAAGACACAATATGTATCATCAGCATAGTGTGTGTTTCTTAGTTTGGATTCTGAGCTCTGAGAATGTGTTAAAGGCATCTATTTAATTGTGGCATAGAAAGTGAACTGGAATCTTTCTGGAGGTTTATCTATCTAAAGCATAATAAATTGATCATTGGCCTCTTTTAAAAATGCGATAAAAAGAAAAAAAATATGGAATTTCAGATGCTTATAATCCACTTAGTTTTCCTCTTCAGGGTTTTACTGCAACCAAGAGGACACACATTAATTTTTTGATAGGGAAAAGTTTGATCATCTCATAAGGACTCCAGAAGTCAGATAACTACAAGTAGAAGATTAGGTATCATCAGTTGCAGAAAGATCATGAGGGATGAGAAGAGTGTATGTATCCAGTAGTGGTTTATGAAACCTGAAGACTATCTCAGAAAAATGTGAGTGCTTGGGCCTTGATTTAACACCTGATTGTGAAGTAATTGTTTCTGCTAATTTCAGGTAATGGTTTTATGGTATATTCTAGGGCAGAATTTGCAACAAATTCAGATTGAAATTAGAAGTGATAACCAAAAATATTATTGAGGAAGGGTTAAATAATTGCAAGGAGTATTATTCTATGAATTAAAATATGGGCAGAGCCTATTTCATAGGCTGTGCCCAAGTTCTGAAACAGATGTGGGGATTAAGGGTAGACCATCACCCATTTTCCAGATCATATCTTCCTCAGGATCCACAAAGCATCCTAGGGAGACTGTAAAACTGTGTGTAGAGGTGCACAGACCTGCTTCAAACGGGAAGCTGTTAGACCTATGACTCAGTTCCCTAAAGACCTGATAGAAAAAGTAATGTGAAGTTCTGCTGTTGCAGAATTCCTGTAAAAAAGATCATTTTAAAGTCGTGGAAATACTAGTATCTTTGTGCAAAAGTGACAGGAATAGGGCTAAGGGAGTTACCAATATAAATCTTTTCACAACTCTGCTTCTAGCAGGGAGTTTAAGGAGAACAAAAAACCCCCAAACCAATCCACGAAACAACAACAAAAATACCCCAAACCCCCAAAAAAAGGAGTTAAAGAGTTAGTGAGTTCTCTTGCTCTGCCATCTATTCTGCTTGTAACCAAAGGAAGTATCAATATCTGTGCTCTGCAATAGATATTAATCTCCCACGTAGTTTTTTTAGACCCTGTCCTATTTTTCATAGAAACAAAACACCGTTGGCATACATAGAGATCATAGACTCTCCAGGTGATGTTAAGGTTGAAATGCTTTTTTGTATTTATGTTAAACTCTGAATAGTACTTATGGCAACTATTTATGCATCAAATAGCTAAGTCTCAACACAGAATTAGTCTCTGTTCTCTCGGCCCAAAGCCCTGATGCCTTCCATTTCCTGGTAATACCCAGGGTTTAAAATCTTATAAAGTTGGCCTACTAGCTTATGTTTCCAGAAATAAACATCTGACTTTTTCAAAGCTGCAGTTCCTTTACAGTGCCTCTGCTGTGGTGTGCTGGAAAGCGTGATGAGAACTGATGTTTTTGATGTCTGTGATTTTCCCTCTTTGCCCGCTGAAGATTTAATACTGTTTGCCTGCTTGTTCTCCATCTGTCCAGTAGGAACATCTATGCCTTTCCTATAACAATGGAAAGTCTACTCTGTTCAGAAAAATTTAGTATGCTGCCCATTTGGATTAAAAATAGAAGTAATTTCAGAAAGGTGGGGGGAGGGAGTGTGTGTGTGTGTTATTTTTGTTGGCAGCATTATGAGAAGTGTGAGGTCCCATCTCATGTTAGAATTTTGTCTTGTTTGTCGTATTTCTCCTGATAAGTCAAAGTGAACTGAATAGCTTCTCTGAGTCACCAGGAAATAAAAGCTCATGGGATTAGCAGGGTTTCTTTCAATCAATGGACCTTGAAGTGATGCACATTTCTAAGCATCATTGTTGTTCTTCTAAGTCCTCCTGTGCATGAGGAGCTGTAATTATGATAAGCATGATGAATGTGTCAGACTGCAGTGCCTGGCAGTCCTCTGGAAATTCAGTTGTTTAGACCTGTGAAAGAGCCACCTGTCTTCTCTACTTTGCAAGTGGAGCAAAAAGTAAAGCAATAAGATAAAGCTGTTTTGGGCACAGAACATACACCCATTTCTCCATACACCCCAGCCTCGCCCCATCCTCACTGTAAATGAAGACAAACCATGGTGGCAGTGCTGCCTGGCTCTATAGACCTCAGCTATTCTAAAGCAGGATCAGTGAACAGATACTGCCTGTAACCCAGATAATTTGATTACAGTAGTTACCGCTTCTCCTTTCAGCGTGATACTGTTTCAAATATCTATTCCCTCCATATCTCCAAATGTTTCAATTTCATCTTCATCCTCATGCTGGTGAAAACCAGAGTCCTGATCTTGCCATATGAAATCAATACTTGAAAGAGATACGTAGTTGCCATTGCTGGCCAGTGTCTTACAAGCATCTTGGATGAGCTCTCAGGGGTAATGCAAATGTGGAAGTAAAAATGTGTTCACGGAACACACCAGGAGAGTAGGTCTCCTGGGTGAGGGAGAGGAAAGAGATCATCACTGGAGAAAGGAATAAACAAGATAATCTGCCCAGCAGATTATTGTAATTAGTGGCTGAGGGCACTTAACGGGATAAGGGCAGAAAGAAGTACAGGTATGTGACATTGAAAGGTTTTTTTTTTCAGGGAGTGTGGGTCAGTGAAGCACTCTGCAAAGAATGCAGAAGGCTCTGAGCAAGAGGACTGGCTGGTGGGAAGGAGCAGCATAAAGATACAGGAAACAAAGCTAAAAGTTATTTCATGAAAAAGTGGGAGCAGAGGGATGGCTTGTGGAGGGAAACATTTTCAGTTAAGAAAAATGCCCATTATCTTTCTCTGTATTTCTAGTTGTAAGCTGTAACATATTCGAAGCCAGAACTGTATTTTCCTCTGTGTTTGGAAGGTCCCTTGCATGCTTTTGTATGTTAGAGAAAGCAGTAGATACAATACAAGTAGGCTATTATTGCCTGCAGAATAACAGTATATGTTTGAAGTAATGTGGTTTTTTTTGTCTGTAAAGATCCTTCCACCAAAATCTAGGATTTTTGTATGGGCACAAAGTCCATGTGAGGTTTTTCTTAAGTTGACTAAATCTCCAGCAGTGAAAGAATATATTTTTTTAGTTTATTATTTATTTATCCTTGCTTTAATGATGAGTTATTTCTCTTACAGTTGCTGTTTGCAAGCAGGAGATGCTCCAGAAGAAGAATGCTGTTTTGGTGGATGGGGTCATCCTAAATGGTCCAATAATGGACTCAAAAGCAGGAGAGAAGTTTGTGGAAGAGGCCTGTAAGATTATAATGGAAGAAGTTGTCCAGAAAGCGGATGATGTAACAGAAAAGGTAAAGCCATGGAGTGTTGTTGAGACTTTGTCTTGAAGGTAATGAACAATAAATCAATTTTTTATAAGCCCTATTTTATTGCACTCTAAGTAGCCTCAAAATTGTTTCTAGTCTGTGCTTGGATCCAAAATAAAATACAGCCTTACAAATTAATAAAGAATGCATTATAAAACCTTCCAATAACATAATTAGCATACATATCTGCCAGAAAATTATTAATTTTTTTAAATCTCAGAATACAAAGGTAATTTTCTTTGAGATCACAAATGGCTGTAGTGTTTTTCATGTTTGGAGTGGGGTTATTTGCTTTCTCCTCAGAGGCACTGGTGTTGGAGAAGGAGGAAAGTGGGTGTGGTACCACCGTGAAAGGACAACATTATAAGATTGCTGTGGGTTCTGCAGAACCTGCTTAAGAGGCTGTATGGGAAGAGGTCCTGCAGATAAACCGTGCTTGCCTTTGGGCATGCACTGCTTGCTCCCACCCCTTGGCAGAACAGCATCTGAAATGCTGTGATTACAAATCCTTAGCTAAGGACAGAATTTGAGCTGCAGGCTTCTTTCTTTTCTGCCTTTCAGCATTTCCCACTCTAATGTTTATGCTTGAGTGTTGCCTGAGACATGATAAAACCAACATCCCATGAGGCCAGCTTAGTGGATATATTTTCTGGTGGCACGCTGCCCTGCCACGGGAAGTTGTGTGAAAGCAGAGCTGAATGGGGTGATTCCTTTGTACTCTATAACCTCTTGCTCCTGGCTAAGCTGTTCACTGATGGTGTCTGCCCTGCTCCCCATCACTAGGTCTGTGAATGGCAAGCCCCCGAAAAGCTTAAGCAGATTCTTGACCTGGAAATGAGGGACACTGGAGAATGTCATCAGAAGATCCTGCAGCTGTGCCGTGATGTTATAAAATACAGCGTCAAAACCAGTAGGAATGGGGTCTTAAGCATTGATGCTCTGCATGCTACTTGGATGGGATAATGTTTACAAACCTCTGTCACCTTTCAGGGAACTGGGAGTGTGAATGTTTGTTTCCCTTCTGCCTATACAAGGGTGCAAACTATTGTTTGACTGAATTCTGTTCACCATAGGTGTGATTAATATATGTAATAATGGCAAACTAATTGAAAAGTAATTAACGTAATGCCATTTGAATTAATAGTAGATTCTGTCATTTTGAAGTCTTGGGAAAGTCTTGTAGACAAATGATATATAACAATCTAGCAAAACAGGCAGGAGAGGACCTTTTTGTGTGATTTCCTGCTGTCTGAGTGATGAGATTTGGAGTCACCATCATTGCCCTCATATGTTCTTAGTGATGATTACCCTCCATTTATTATTGTTCTACTTGAGCAATAGTCTTGCAGATTGTTAATTTGCTGATGGGCAGTAATTCCTGTTCCAGACACCATGAGAAGAGAGCCTGCAGTGTCTCAGAGACAGTACACCACAGCTCTGCAGGATTAGTTCTCTATAGCTAACCTTTCTGCAGCATGTGCAGGGTAATTCAATCTTGGTGAAAAGAGATGAACAACATCTGTTCAGGAAATGGCACTGTGAATGAGTAGCTCAGGATTTTAGATGTTGTAGGGCTTAGGCTGTATTTTGTTAAGTAAGAAAGACATTTGATATAGTTTGTTGTGCACTTCTGGGCTGCATTAACTGCTGCAATCACTGTTGCTGCAGAGTAAAACTGTAAAATAATTTTGAGAGGGAACTTTTGAAAACCACTTACACTTTTGAAGAGTAGTGATACAGGTCTGCAGGGGTAGTGTACTAATAATATGCAGATATAATTACTGAGTTAGTGGAAGATGTTCTGTTTATCTTACTTTTGCAAATTGCCTTCAGATTATAATATGTCACCTTAGAAAGGACATGGTATATAAAAATATGCTGTGCAAATAGTCTTTAATTTGAGCATGGACATTTATTGAAGCCCTAGTTATAATTGAAGCCATACTGTTTACCTGGTTTTGCATGTATATATGCTGTGTGCTATGGATTACAATTTAGGTGGTGATGCAACTGTTGAAAGGAGTTGTTTTTGCAGTCAGCAATAGTATAGAATTTTGTCAAAATTAGTTGTATCTCAGTGTTTAAAGGAGGGAAAATAAATTCTCTTCTCATTCATTTTAAGTGCACAGCAAAATTTTCCAAGCTGTTAGACTGCCTTTCTGTGTTGAAACTCTGGTGGGAGAAAAGGCACAGCTGCTTGGGATCCTGTATTCTATGGCTCAGCAAAATTTGGCTGAGCATCAACTGTGGCCTCTCAAAACCACTGTTTAAAAGCACTATGTATACTCAATTGTCAATCCCTTTTATTTTTGCTTTATAAAACTTGTGAACAACTCACAGTTATTCTGTGCACCACTTGCATTTCTCAAGACACATTTTGAAGTTTGAAAGTGCCCATTAAATTTTATTTCAAAGGAATAGACAGCAAATCCTTTAGGAAAGGACAGCAAATCCAGAGAATATTGAGAGAATGGAGTCAATTGTGGTTTGCAATGATCAGCATTCAACTGAGAGGGAGTGCGATGTATTCCCTTTTCTGGTATATCCTGTCACTTGCTTTTCATCTTTATTTCCAGATCATCCGAGATTTTTCAATCAGCTGTATGCTGGGATAGATTATTACTCGTTAGTGGCTCGTTTCATTACAGAAGCACTGAACCCCAGTGTGTAAGTGTGGTTCTTTGTCCTCTTGATATTGAATTAGTATGCTCTTTGGATTAACAGCTTTTTTGCTTCCTTGCTTCTGATTTCTGTTTTCTTCTGTAAGAGGCAGGAATTGTGCAAGACTTTGGGAGAGGGAAACCCTCAAATTTAGATTGGCTGAAATGGGGGTTTATGAGGAGAGAGTTTTTTTCAATGTTAATAAACCTAGAGTTTTATCTCACTTAGTACATAAAAATAAATTAATCAGACTTAATTTAGTTGTTCATTCCTTTGAAGCATTCTGCACAGAGTTGAATGCAAATGGTTACCTGTCTGCTGTTTGCTTGCAAATGTAAAGCTGAAATTTAAGCATGTGACCTACATTAATAGAAAACTCTGGTGTATTACTTTGAGAGTGGAAGTGTCAATGAGATGCTGCCAGAAACTAAGCAACTGCTCTACTGTATCAGATCCATAATGTTTTTAGTTTAGAGTCCTACTTCTGGTGGTGATCAGCTGGTGATAGATTAGAGAAAGGTGCAAGAAGCCTTTATCTAGTTTTAGCAATGCTCTCTGCCACGAGTTCTGTAGTTTTAATACCAATTATCATGCTGTTATTTCTCTTTAGATACACGTATGAAGTATCCCCTGTGTTTCTGTTGGTGGAGGAAGCAGTCATCAAGAAAATGATTGAATTCATAGGCTGGGAAGAAGGGGATGGTATATTTAATCCAGGTAGGACCAGTTCAGACCTTAAGCTGAATCATTATAAACTGCCTAGTGCCGTTAATTTTATAAACATTGGGGTCATACAAATTGCATATTTGAAAATGCATGCAAAAGTGTAGTGATAGACAAAATTATTTTATTTTTATTTCCAGGCTTATCTTATGTGTTTCTAGTAATAATTTGGTGATTCTGACCAGTGAATGAATGAAAACACTTCTACATTAAATATAATTATATGGAATTATTTGAAATTAATTGTTTGTAGCTGATGTCCTTCCTGACCTTATTAACAATACCAACAGCCTCATTGGAAGGAGTCAGCTGAGCTGACAGACAGGGAGCTGGTTTATGTGCTAGATGCCAATCCGTGGTGCCCGAGGGCATAGATCTGTGTGTCCTGCCTATGAACTGTGGGAGCAAGAATTTACACGTTCTTAACTCCTTTGAATTTTCATAATTTTATTAAATGTTATGATAAGGCAGGCCAAACAGATATTTCTTTAGCTGCTTGATAAACCATATTTTTCAAATGTTCTGTAAGGCAGTGTTTTAGCCCATGACACTGAAATAATGAAGCATAATGGTGATATTTCACAGATTATTCAGGTAACAATAATTTGGATTGTTGTGAAGCTTTTTATATCTATTTTGGGGGTGAGAAGAGAAATTAAATGAGTACATGAGTTTAAAATCCCCTTCCCAAACTGAAACTAAGTCAGTAATTCTAGCCTACACATGAGTAGTAGAAAAATAAATAAGCTAAAAATCCCTATTTTTAATATATTACTGGTATGGATTTTTTTTTCACATCAGATTTGATGTGTATTTTTGGTAGAAGCCTTGCTTGTACAGAAGAATTTCTGGCTTAATACTTAGTGATCTACTGAGAGAAGATAAATTAATTGCCCTTGTTTTGGTTCTAGCTTTATGTAAGGGTTTTTCTTACTGCTTTGGTTATGTTCTTCTAGGCGAATAAAACCTGTCCCAGGTGAATAAAACTTGTCCAGATCTTACCTTGCAGATCTTTCAGTTCCCACTCACTGTGTTTATTTTTTGTGGCTTTGTTTGTTTGTTTTGTTTTGTTTTTTCCCAAAGACCTTTTTTCTCCCTTGGTCCTCTGAGGCCTGGTTGCCCAAGAGATCTCCAAGGCTCTGAGCTTGGTGCAGGCAGCTGACCTTGCTCTGCTGCAGTGTAGAGGGGAAGGTGCTGTGCCAGGGTTTTCTCTGTCAGGAAAGACTGCTTGGGCACAGCTCTTATTCGTCAAAGAGGAAACTATCCCCAAAGAGCATCCCAACAGGCTCTGCTTCCATGCCTGCTGCAGAGCCCAAGGTTCATTTTAAGGATGTAGCCTTCAGGGGGGGAAATAAACTGTGATGGATGCATCACTAGGATGCCTGTGGGGTTTATTTTCCCCTTACTAGGTCAAGCACTCAGATGCAGGAAAGGTACTCATGCTGTGGCTAATACAATATTTGTTCGTCTCTTTTTGCAGGTGGCTCTATTTCTAATATGTATGCTATGAACTTAGCAAGGTACAAGTTTTGTCCTGAGATAAAGGAGAAAGGGCTCTCAGGTCTGCCAAGACTAGTTCTGTTCGCTTCAGAAGAGGTAAATCAAAAACAAAAAAAAGCTTTTTGAACTGTATTTTTTCAATACAAAAATTATATGGCTGCAAA
>JAYDZK010000113.1:41247315-41271952 GCA_034509185.1 Euphonia xanthogaster | reverse complement strand
TATGGCTGCAAAATTATATCATTTGCATATCTGACGGGGCACTGGTAGAATAATTCTGACATCAGTGTATGATGTGGAATATTGGAGTGAAGAGGAGAAGCCTGATGGTAAATTTCCCTGCAGAAGCTATCTTGCTTTCAGAAAACAAACACAGATGTTGCTGCTTTGAAAACTGCTGATACAAGAATAGGTTGTACATGGGGCAAACGTGAAGCAGAATGTGCTGTATTGTGGAGGTCTGCAGCATTTGATTTCCCACAGCATAAAGTCTAGCAGGAACTGTAGGTGGGTTTTGGATGTCAAAGGGTTTTTTCTGCATGTTTAATTTGTACTAAACTCAGTGCTTGTGGGCCTGTGAGATGGCTCTCTGCAGCTCCCATTTTGCCCTATGTCTGAATATACAGATTGGTTGTGGTACAGAGTCAAACCCACCATATGCCTCGCAAAAAAAAATAATTCTGGACCTTTAGACATTTTTTCTTTAAATAATTGAAAATACCTGGCCAGTTTTTAAAGTTTTTGAATAATATCAATCCAAAATGCCTGTGGGAAATTGAGTTACATTCATACATTTATTCTGAAGGTAGATTTTGGAGGTTTTTTACTCTTCCCTGTCCCTTCAGTTTTGAGAGTTTATCATTTGATTAGTGTAGAGTTGTTATTAATTCTGACTCTACTATATAAAAGCCCCAGTGGAAGCCTGCATAGAACCTTGTTTTGTTAGAAAATGTGGAGTTACTGGGACAATTTTAGCTCAGATGTTTATGCTCCAAACAGTTTGCAGTGTAAATAGATGAGAGGCTTATTTTGAAGAAGCCTGAGGGATGAAGGCATTGTGTAAGTTTTCCAAGATAACCTGTCTTTTGGAACTGAGCCCACATGTTCTAAATAAAGGTGGTTTGTTTGTTTTCCCCCCTAAAAATATATATTTTCTTGTTTGCTTTCTTTTCTTTTTCTGAAAAGTGTGTGTGTGAATATACATGCTAGTTCATACTTAATACCTCATGTTACATCTTCAAAATAGTTAAGGAGGAAAAAATGGGTTTGGAGCAAGTTCCATAAATGCTTTTGAAGTGAAGCCCATGAAACTTTCATCACGAAATTGCGTTTTATTTGATTGCATGGTTTAACTACAACGTGTTTTCTTACTCTGAAATAAGCAAACATTTGAATTCATGTCAAAAGAAATTTTAATTGTCTACCAGAATAAATTTATTTTATGTCTTTACTTCATCAGGAAGACCAAAACCATAAAACATAAAACTGACCAGGAAAAATAAATTGGTAAAATATTTGTAAAGCCATGCTTTTGATTTCTAATACTTTGTTTGCTTCAAACAACGACGTGGTCTTTAGTACTCAATAATCATTTACTGTAAAACTGATGCTTTTAATAGCCAGATAGTGGGACTATTTTCTAAGATCACTAGTGTTTATTCAGTGTTACGAGGGAGGAAATGGGCATATTCATTTATAATTATTTTAGATCCACCGGTACTGAGTCCAAGCTAGATGACTTTTTGGAAACTTTTGTTCAGATAAGCCATGTTGAGCATATATGTAATCAGTGTATTGACACAGTTGAGACAAGTACGGAAGCACTGGTGTCATACAGTCCTAGTTCTTTTATTATTGTTCTTATTTTGAGTCTTATTTAACATCTTGCACCTTTGAATCACAGAACCAAGGAATCATTTAGGTTGGGCAAGACCTCTAAGACCATCAGGTTCAACCTTTGACTGACCATCACCTTGTCAACAAGACCATGGCACTAAATGCCGTGTCCAGTTGTTTCTTGAACACCTCCAGGGTTGGTGACTCCAGCACCTCCCTGGGCACACTTCCAATGCTTAACCTTTCCTGTGATGAAATTTTTATTGTCCAACTTGAACCTCCCCTGGCACAGCTTGTTGCTGTGTCCTCTCATCCTGTTAGTGGTTGCCTTGGAGAAGAGCCTGACTCCTCCCAGGCTACACTCTGCTTTCTGGCAGTTGTAGAGAGCAATAAGGTCAGTTGCCTCTGTTCAGCCTTTTCCCAGGCTAAACACCCCCAGCTCCTTCACCCACTCCTCATAGGACTCGCTGTCTAGATCCTCCACCAGCTCGATTGCCCTTCTCTGGACATGCTCCAGCCCCTCAGTGTCTTTCTTGTAGTGAAGGGCCCAAAACTGAACACAGGATTTGAGGTGCAGCCTCACCAGTGCTGAGCACAGGGGGACAGTCACTGCCCTGCTCCTGCTGGCCACACTACTGCTGATCCAGGCCAGGATGTCATTGGCCTTCTTGGCCACTTGAGCGCACACTGGCTTGTGTTCAGCTGGCTGTCAACCAGCACCCCCAGGTCCTTGTCCACTGGGCTCCTTTCCAGCAATTCTTCCCCATGCCTGTAGTGCTGCCTGGGGCTGTTGCGACCCAAGTGCGGGACTGGGCACTTTGACTTGTTGAATGTCACACCCTTGGCCTTGCCCATCAATCCAACATGTTCGGATTCCTCTGCAAATCCTTCCTACCCTCCAACAGATCAATTTCCCATCCAACTTGGTGTCATTTGCGAGCTTCCTGAGGGTACACTCAGTCCCCTCGTCCAAACATCCTTCGTTTTTGTTGGATATTTTTTGTTGGTTTTGTTTTAACTGAAGAGGTACCTAGAGAAGCAAATTTTCACCCCCCCCCCCCCCATAAAACAAATAAACAAAGAGTAAAACAAAACTTGGAGAAATTAACAACCTGGGTTTATCTTCATCATGGATCAGGCATGAGCATTGGCGTGGAGAAGCCATGAGGCTACAATGAACTGTGTATTGATAAGGAGTCAAAAGACATGATTATTCAAGGCCATTGTGCCATTTTAGGGCTTGGCTGAAATAAAATGATTTTTGCCTTGATTTGCTAGGTCTCTAAGTTTCAGTTTGGCACTTGTCAAGTTGAAAGAGTTGCCCTGCTGCAAAGCAGGGGAATGCACAGACTCTCAATGACTTATGTGATCTGGGGCTATGTATTTTTTGTATGTTCTTGGTTAATATAAAGATGTATATTTAATGCATGGCCCACCCAAGGTCCTCACATATTCTGCTTGGCCTTCAGGAATAAAAGGCTCCTTGTTCCTGTAAGCAAATGCTTAGATATTCAAAGCTGTGGTGATAAGCAGTGAATACTGTTTGTGCTGCTACTCTGTAATACTTTTGCTGGACCATAGCAATGTGATTCCCCTTGAGACAGGAGCAGCAGAAGAGTAATTGTTATATCCCACTTTCTGGAGGCATGATTTGTGGCTCTGTAGGAGATAAATGCTGTTCTAGTTATAGATACCAGCCCACCTTTTTATTCCTTTTTCCTATCTGAGTCCCATCTAACTTTATTCTGGCACAAGTATGTGCTATATTGATCTGAAAGGTAGAAGTCTGATAAGCTGGAGGTAAGTAAGGGTACAAGAGGATGTGTAAAGTTGAAATGTACATTCTGATGTGAGCAGATTTTTTAGGTGAAATGAAACTAAATTCCTCCCCAGTGCAACTTGATCATGAAAGTAATAAAGTGAGAGAACACAACATTAACTTATCATGTTGTCCCCTGTTGAAATTACAACAGACAAAAATGGGTAATAAAACAATCTCATAATAAGGTAATTGCTTTATGCAATAAGGTTTCTAGGAAACTTTAAAATCAAGAAAATACAAATTTGTCTTCTGTTTTAATGAGCACAGGTAGAAAGTACCTTGTCTTTGCAAACATCATTAGGAAATGAAAACTATGTCTAGATATAGGTAAAATAGTACAGCAGCACATCTTAAATGCACCAATGTTCCAATTTGATCTCGTGCTCTAAGATGGTAATTTCTTACTACAAATGGCTACAGATTCAATAATTTGTCCAAACAAACTGTGAAAGACATGGCAAGACTAACCTGAACTCACAGTATTTAAAATAATACTTTTAATCTGGATATTTCTTTCTCCTTTTTTTTTGGAAAGGGAACTATGAAAAGTGAATTAGTTGATGCTCTTGTGACTGTAGCTGCTAAATGCTCTTTTGTATATTTTTTCATAAAATGATGCAATGCATTTTAGCATAATGGCTTCTAGTAATGAAGAGGGGGGAAGAAATTCTTACATGTTTTCAATCAATACAACTGAAAGACATCTTTTTTCATCAAAGAAAGCATATCCCAAGTCTATGTAGTATTATGGGTCTTGTTCTTTTTCTGTCCTAGTGAAAGACAGGATTTTCCAAGAAGTACAGAGGTTCTTCTGGAGGAAAAATAATTTCTCTTGCAGTCTGTTTGTTTTTGTATTCCCACTGTTCTTCCTTCTCTTTTCATCTGCTTTTTGGTATAATCTCTCAGGTACTCAAGCCTCTTTTATCTTTCTTCCAGTCTCTCATATCATTGTTTATAACAAAATATATATTTTACTGATTGTCTGCTTACTAGTATACTGAATTTGCAGGTCTTATTCAGTTTGGAAGGATCTGATTATTCTTGGTGATTCATACCTTTCATTTGAAAGTAGTGGCTAGAAATCAGTGATGGAGGCAACTTGTATTTTAAGTGATTCACAAATCAGTCGAAAACATCTCCAAACTTCTGCTGAACAGCACACAGCCACTTATATTCCCTTTATTGATGTAATATAAGACTAATTATCCACCTATGTATGTTATTATTCTTGTAACGGTCTACATGACTGAGCCCTAAAGGCCTTGAGGATGTGTCATTTTACAAATTAAGCTTTCTTAAAACTACTCAGTAGGATCATGTCATTCTATGCCTTTGTTTAAAAAGTGGGTGATGGTGGGGGAAACCTCTTTGTCATAAAGAACAAGAGCCCTCTGAGATCATCCATCTCATCAAAATAAGCGTGACAGGCTTTAATACCCTTAATATATTCATGCCCACACATTAAAATGTTGTACATTTTTCTTAATTATGTTCTGCAGTAGCTGCATTTGTGTGAACTCTCAGGAAGAAAATGGAATTAATTAACCACCTGGCTTCACCTCCTGTATGAAAAGTAGCAATTCCAGACATCTTTGTGTTTGCTGGAGTGTGCTTTATTTTAACCCTTCAGTAATGATGTGTAAAAGAGACAATTTTATTTTTGTGAGGAGGGCAGTGATAATCCAAGGATTGGATGGTCTTGGTTCTGAGAAGAACTGTCTAGTCCTATGGGATGTGGTGTACTTTCAAAAGTGACTCCGCTGCTATAAATGGGTAGTTTTGATGTCTAAATACCTTTGGGTTCAGAAGATCCTGTATCTTGAATTCCCAGGCTAATCTTGAAGACAAATTAAGGAGAGATCAGTGTGATCTTGTTCTGGAATGAGCCAGAGTGTTCTTGTGCTGGAGTAACAGTATCTGCAGTAAAGCAGGTCCTTATAAAGGTGAATGTTGGAAACAGGCCTAGACAAACCATTAATATTTGTTGAAAAGAAAAAAGTTTGTAAAAATTATACAGTGGTCTGTGGGCTTGAATAGCATTCTCACCTTAGTCATTTTACCACATTCTGATTAAATAAACACCCATTTCTAAAATCCTCTTTTGTACTCCACAGGCTTCATAGACTGATGCCCTTTATTCAGTGCAAAGTGAGAAGTGGGCTGCATGTGTCTGTGTACTCATTCAGATATGTCTCTGTGATGAGACCTAGCTAAAATTCTTTGCTAAAATAGTAACTTAATTTTCTGAAAAATGCAAGCTGATCCACACTGGAACCTTCTGCAAAATCCACAGTAAAGTTTGAAGATGTGCTGAGTCCTGTCTAAAGTCTGCTTGCTTTCACAGTAGTTTCTAAGGTTCACAATCATATGAACTACACACCACCATGATTTCCAGATCCTTTTGCAGAGATAGGACATTGAAAGCCTTGCAAATCCCCATTTTACCACATCAGAAGCTTTGGTAGGTTTTTGGAGTTGAGCTCCTTGATCCTGTGAACGTGGGTTGCTGTATTAGGCCATGGATCAGTTTAGCAGAGTATCTTGTCTCTGGCAGTGGCCATCAGCTGGGGATTAGAGAATGCATACAGAATTGTTACAAACATAAAGTAGTAGAAGCTTCAAATATACATCCTAACTAAGGGTCCAATTTCCGAGGAGTGGTGCTTTTGGACTTTCAGAGCTAATTAGTTGTTTCCAGGCTGTTGAGCTAGACAGCCTTTAGACCCTTTCCTCATGCATTTCCTAACTCTTACATTCATTGATACTTTTGACTTAGTTCTATTAAAACATTTTGAAACAATTAATAATTCTTCTCTGATGACACTTCAGAATTTCTACGTTTCATTCTAATGCAGAACGAGCTCTAAGAAAAATTGTATGAAACAGAGCTTCTAATTTTTTTCTTAAGCCTTCATTTTAAACATGGTGCACAACTTTTTTTGTCTTATTTTCTCCAGTTTTCTGTGTGTGTTAAGTACATGATGGGCTTTGTAGTATGTACCTTATCATTTTGCTTTTTGTGTTAGAATAGGCTGTTGTCATGGCTGTTAGGTGCTGTTGTACTTGCCACTGTTCCCTATGTTAAGGAATTTATTTCTCTTGTTTAATTGTGTGTGTACTTTTTTTTTGTGCCTCTCTCACTTAAAGTGCCATTACTCTATGAAGAAGGCAGCTTCCTTCCTGGGAATTGGTACAGAGAATGTGTACTTCATCAAAACAGATGCAAGGTAAGAAAGCAAAAGCCATGACTGATCTCTGAGCCTTTTTAAAATGCAGTAGTGCTGTTCATAACTAACCTGTTTGAATGTAACTGAAAAAGTTTTAAATCTGTGTCCCTTAGAGGTAAGATGATACCTGAGGAACTGGAGAAACAAGTCCAGCGGGCCAGGAAAGAGGTGAGAGGGGGAGAGAGAGTGTGAAGGAGAGAGGAGTGTATGCAGACTGTGTGCTTGTGTCTGAGTGAAAGGAAGGAAAACTAAGAGTGACCAAAATCTTAAAAGTAGGGCAGTTAATGTAACAATGTCTTTCTTACAGGTACAATCTGTTTGCCACAAACTTGTGGAACAAGCCGAGGCTTATGGGTTCCACACTCTTAGAAGGGAGAAAAATTCCACAGGGTTTTTACTGCTAATGAAAGTCCCGTGTACAATGCTGCTCTGAAGTATTTAGCACATTTTTATAGGATTTCTTTTGCCCTTGATCCTTTTTTAAATGGATGCAGTATGTTTTCCTAAAATGGTTTTTCAGTTAATTACAGCAGCTATTGCTCTATTGCCTCTGCAGTGAGCAGCAACTGTAACATGTGGCTTAGTCTCTAAAACTGTCTTACAAGCTTCAAACGCTAAATTCTGTCCTTTCTATTAATCTAGCAAGAATGCAGAGAAGTGCCTCTTTTCCCCTAGGGACTTTGCCAAGTAAAAAGTCAAAGGCAAGAATTTGGAAAGGTACTGATGTGTATTTGGACAACATTAACACACATTCCCAAAATCTGTAAGACAGTCCTTACCTATAGTCAACATGATTTATTTTAGAGAGCTTGAAGGACTGAATGTGACTTCCAAAGGGATCTTCTTTTGGCTTGGTTAGCTCACCCTATTTCTCACTTCCAGTTTGTGCATCAGAGCAGTAGAATTCAAAGCTCAGCCCTTAGTCTGTGATGACAAAGCAGCTAGTACAATGTTCATGGCATGGATGATACCTTCCATGGAATTCTATCTTGGGAAATCTGCCTTTGTGGCTAATAGAAAAGCCAAGGCAGTCTTTGTCCTGTCCCACACTGGCATGGCCACAACAGCTTACAGTAAGTTCTGATTTGGATACATGTTCTGCCAAACAACCATCTCTTGAGTTTCATGCTAGATAGCATATCTATTAATACATGGGAGCCCAAATGACCTAGCAAACTCTCTTTTTTGCCTCTTTCTCTACTTTGCATTTTCTAAGAGAGACAACTCTACTTTACTCATTTGAGCAAGCTGGGGGGGAAAAAGGGACTGAAATAAAATAAAGCAATGGGAAGCAGGCTTGCAGGAGAATCATCTCTTTGCTTTTGCAAAAACAGTATTCTTCTTTGTTCTTATAACAATATATGTAATGGTCATTTGAAAGAAATTTGCGATTTTTAAAAAAATATCTACCTCAGTATGGTACCCTGCAATTTAAAGCCAAAATGCTCTGCTTGCAGGAAAGCACAATTTCACTTGCATTTTAAAGAAAGTTACAGGTGTATTGGAAGGTTTTAATTTAATCAGAGCTTCAGTGTGTCTGTCCAGCTGTGTCTGTTACAACTTTTACAGAAGGACACTTCAGTAGATTACAGTAAATATCCTAATGACTCTATACAACAGAGGATGTATTTGCTAGTGATTGAAGCACAAAATGATCACTGAATATGAAAGGCAAGAGTCTTCTCGTTTTAGAGAACTTAGGCAGGAAGATTAGTTTAACTATATTGTTGTTGAGAGTAATAAAAATGTAATTCTCTTTGTGGGAAAAGTATAATGGTAGCAATTACTGGAATTTGTAGACATCTGAGACTTGTTCCTGTATTCAGTTGGGCTACCAGTTGGCTGCTTGAGAACCTTTGACTTTGATGTAGCTGTGGGGCAGAATTGCTGGGAACACTAATAGAAAATAGATGCATTGGATACATCTTTGCCTCACTTGCAAGAGTTCTGTACTCAAGACTCGGGCTGATTTGTAAGTTTGATTAATTACCGTGGTAGCTTGTACTCAGAATAAATGACCAAGAAGTGAATTAAAGGCTGGTAAGTCTGTGAATGTATGGGATTAATTTAAGTTCCTTCCAGTGTTGCTTTTCACTGCTTTAGCCATTTGTAAAGAAAATCTAAAATACAAATAAATCATAATTATGTAACATTTTAACAGTCCTCTACACTGTAAAGAAGGATAAAACTGTCAGAGTGTAAATGTGATATAAGCCTGTCTGTCTCTGTAGATGCTTAAAGTGGCAACATTAAAAAAAAAAGAAAAAAAAAAGATATTGTATTTCAGCTGGGTGAAGATACAGGGAAGACTTGTGTGGAATTTGATTTTTCAGCTGAGGTCTAATTTCACTAAAGCTCCATTGAGTTACACACTTACATCATCTGAGAGATCTAATTCACTGCAGATGAACTTCAGTGATCCCAGCTTGCACAATTCAATAACTCCTTGAGTGCCTCTGCAGTAGGTGTGTTGTCGTTCTGCAGGCCAGATGCTGAACTGTGCAGAGCAGCTCTTTCAGAAGGCACTTCCCAGCACTGGGACTGCACAGTGACTGCTTGGGCAGAAACCCTCAATTTCATGGAGGTGCTACAGACTCCACCCGTTCTTTTCTTTGCTGCAGTTTCTGCTCCTGAGCAGACCCGACACGGATCTGCAAGGGTCTGTGAGCTGGAATGCTGCTAGCTGAAGGGATGCAAAGATGGATGGCTGTCAGTGGCTGTCCAAGACCCCAGCCTGACAAAAGCTTTCCTTATCCCACCTGAGTGACCTTAACACCATCTGAGATTTCCAGCAGTCTCTCTCCTAACATTTAGTTACTGTCTACAGCCCTTCTTCTTTCCCAGACAGGAGTGGGAGCAAGGAAATAGTGCTGAGCTGCAGGTCAGGTGTGGGATCAGACAGCAGTGACTGTCCCTGTCATGGTGTGCACCAGTGTGGCTGAAGGCAAATCACATTCCCTCGCTGATGTTTCCTCTTCACCAGGCAGAGAACAGGGGTCTTGTAGAGACAGTGCAGGTGGAAACCCTAAAGGGATGAGCCCTTTCCTTGCATGGGTAGTCTGCTGGCTGAGCTAATTGCTTCATTTTATCAGTCAGAATGACAGCATATATGGTAGTGAGATGTGAAAGACTGAGAATTGAAAATCAGTGCGTAAAGAGAGATGTCATATAGCTGGTATGTTTTGATTTTGACAAAACTAGCATCTGTCAAAACAGTCTGAAGCTGCAGAAGTCTGCCCTGGGATGGTGTTAAGTAGAAATGGAAAATGCCTTTTTTTTTTTTTTTTTAATTAAAAAAAAAAAAAGAGAAAGAGATCCAGCACTATGAAAAAGTACCTTCTGCCGGGAAACTAAAATGTGGGTTGTCACATCTTTGTCCTACATTCCTAGACCGTTTTATACTTTATCTCTGCAAGTATACAAACAAGAGATGAGCAGTGCAAATGATAACTTTTTCTGTTTTCAATCCTATTGCAGGGGTCAGCACCATTTCTTGTGTGTGCTACAGCAGGCACAACTGTGCTGGGAGCATTTGATCCTCTGGATAAAATTGCTGATATCTGTGAAAGGCATGGCCTCTGGCTTCATGTTGATGTGAGTTTGTATACTGCATGGTTTTGTTTAGCACTGCTTTTTTTATAATTGCTATTTGACTGTTGATATTTCTTTTTTAGAAGCTGGGCTCTAATAACATTTCTTTTTCCTTACATAGGGACCAGAAATACAATCTGATTTGACTCTGTTACATATGCTGCAAAACAGCAAATAACTTGGTTCTGACAAGCAGCCAAAGCCATTTTGTTACTGTCAGGTTATATTTCAAAATTATTTTATAACCAATTTCTTCTTCTTGCTACCTCCTAAAAATGCTTCAAGAGGGATACACAAACATAATTTTTGATTCTCCCCACATTCTGTTGGAGAATAGACACATTAGAATTGTGGTGTGAGTTTCATACAGGTTAAAATAAAGGTATGCTTTCTGACTCAAGCAGTCATAAATTATTCTGTTTCATATTTACAGATTTGAATTTCCTGTATATGTCCTTATATTTTCCTAAACTGTTCAGAAATCTTTCTCTTTAAAAAAAAAAAATCTTTGTAAATTAATCTTTGGATATTAAAATCCTGTAATGAGTCTGTTTTGAATAATCACTGTGCCTTTTTATGACTTGAAATAGTTTGCTGCAAATGTATTTTTCTAAAGATAGGCCACTTCATATTTTCTAAAATTACATTCTCTTTATAATTGCAATGCCAAAAATCCAGAATGGCTAGATTAAAAATCATGGAGCAAGAAGAGAATCTGGAGCAATATTTGTGGAGATTTCCAGACCTGCTCTAAATTTCTGAAATGTTTGTGTCGTGTTGAGTATCTAAAGAAAGATCACGTAGGCAGTGATGCATGTTTCAAATAAATGTCTCACAGACATTAATAAATAAACTCACTGTATGTGTGAGTCAAAAGAGTTTTCTTATGTTCTTGGAGACAAAAATGCAGAACTTAGGCCTAATATTTCAAATGTCTGCCAAGCCTCCTCACGGCTGCGTGCCGCTGAGAAGAACTCATCATATTTTCAGCAGGAGTGCAACACTCCTGTTACACAACTCTCTTGTGTGTCTGTGTATAGCTGGTGGAAAGAGGGATGTGGTTGGAATCTGTGTTGGACCTTAGGTGAGTCAAACAGATGTGTCTGGAGCCATTTCCAGTGGCTGTGGGAGAACAGTGAGCAGTCTCTCTGTAGCTGAATTAAAATATGGTGGGATAAGCCTGGGTCCTGTTCTGAACCTTAGTGAGTTAGTGTTTTGAGAAGAACTAATTTTATTCTTCTGATTTTGCCTCATGTTAAACTAAGGTAAAAATGTCCAGGAATATCTTTAAGTTATTTTCTGTTATGAAATGACTGTAGTTGTCAGATGTTAATTGTTTCCCAGTAGAAGGACAAATATCCCATAATAAATTGGCTTTGCAGTCTGGAACATCAGTTGTTCTCTTAAGATGTGATTCATTTTGTGAGCCTCTCAAGGGTTCTCAGAAGTTCCATCAGTATTTTCTCCATTTTTCACACTATATAAAGGGTTGGGTGGATGGCTGCTTTATTTTTTTGTTAAAAATCTCTGGCTGAATTTATAAGAGGACAGGAATATAGGGAAAGACTGAAAGCTTTCCACTGAAGTGGCATCAGGCACACATGTACATACAAGTGTGCTATGGTAAAATGAGCAGACTGTGATTCATAGTGTGATATTTTTTCCCTCACAGCACCACTAGAAAGAGATTTACTGAAATTGTATTTGAGCAGGTACAGTGAGACTGAGTCTCTACCATTCAGAAAGACTATAACAAACACAGAGAAGAATTGGATTTTTCCTTTTACATTTTTTAAATTTTTTTTTAGCAAGCATGTCTCTTACCACTATAGGTTGGAATGTAATATTTTTGAAATCTTTGAGAATCTACAGTCTGCTGAAAGGCCTGGCTTCTTGTTCTTCTTGTTGAATGATTTACACATTATGCAGTCTAACAAGTGTGTACTGCTGTTTAGGCCTGCTGTAACTTTGAAGGAAAAAAAAGTACAGTACAATTAAAACAAAGAGTAAAACCCAGGTGAAGTGCTGTCTAATGCAGGACTTTTCATGTATCATGAATAGGCATCAGGATTATCTACTCTAAGTGCTCTCACAAGCTGTTACTAAGGATATCTTATATGAATGTCAGTGGTGTTTTTTCCAGATTTACACTGATTTATCTCATTTCAGAATATTTTCTGATCCCAAAAATTGATGTGTTTGCCTTAGGGAGACTCTTTTCATTAAATATGAAATGATAAAACCTGTGATTCTTAGGAAGGGCAAAAGGAAGAATGTCAACAGAAATTCACTAAGCTTCAGGAAGATAAATTTCAATAAAGCCAGAAATAGTAGATAAGCTCTGACATGAAGACAAACCAGAGAGGAAAAGCAAGTTAAGGAAAATGTTTTAAGAAGATAATACCAGTAGGTCCAAACAGCCCTAGCAGTCAAGCTGTTCAGTCAAGCCTAAAAGCAAAGGCTATACCAAGCTTATTTTGTTCACATTGCAGCATTCCAGTTGCTTATTGTATTTTAACCTCCATCTCTGATGCCTTTCTTAATAACTTCTTTTATATCATCAATATGCCTCCAGCATTTGTGTATGCTATGTATTGTCTTCACATAGCTTTAAATGCTATGTGTGAGTATTTTTGCCCTGGTGGTCCTGACTTTGACGAATTTTTTTTCTCCTATTATTAGGCCTGTAGAGAAAATCAGGCTTGACCTATTAGCCCATGCTTAGGTAATTAGCTTAATCAGGCAGTGCACACTGTGATTCCCATCATTCAGCTGTAAATGATTTGTTGCATATGAAACAGAAATTTTCTCATACCTTGTTACCAATTACATTGTGGGGGACACAGGTTGATAAGAGTCATGTTTTGACCTACCCTGTGTGGGTCTCAGCTGCATTTGTCTTAAACAAAATGTGTCATTCTAGTTTGATCAATCTGCCCTCCTTCTGTAGTCCCTTGGATGGAGGAGAAGCACTCAACTTCACTGTGTCTTTGCAATATCTCATCAAAAAGCCAGAGAAACCTGCCAAGCTGCAGTTCTGGTAGTGAGTGAAAACCTGGCTAGAAAATCATTCCCACAGAGCAGTTACCAGTGGTTCTTTGAAGGGGGAAAAACATTTGAGCAGGATTCCTCAAAGGTCTGTCTTAGGGTAGAAATTATCTGGTATTTTTGTTAAACCACTTGGATGAAAAAGAACGTGCTGACAAATTTGAAAATGACATAGGACTTCTGACAAAGGCAGTGGGAGGACAGGATTAGAAATCAAAGGGATTTGACAATTTGGAGAAAAAAGTGGAAAACCTAGGCTACAGTTCAATAGAGATAGAATTCTAAGCTGCAGTAATCAAGTACACAAAGACAGGCTGGGGAGTGTTGACTAGATAGAAGATCTTTACTGTAAAGCCCAGATATTTTCCTAGTTCACAAATCAGTGATATTTTCAAATAGAGTTAAATACCTTTCAGAATTGAATAAAGGAGGAACAGAAAATGATTATTTCTTTCTGCTTCACACGCCATCTGCTTTATCTAAATTTTGTCCAAATAAAACGATGCGGTTCAAGAAGGCCCTACAGGAGAAAGATTAGAAAATGGGAAACAATGTAGATAAACAGAATCACGTTTAGAAATTATAACCAATGAGGAAAGATGGAAAGCAGTGATGTTATTTAAACTAGGAAAGACAAATAAACAGAACATAATAGTATACAGAAGTTTCAGAAGGTGCTGCTAAAAGAAAATGACTAATCTGTTCCCTGACTACTGGAGGCGTGACAAATGGTAACATTGTTTAGGACTGACACTTTAAATTAAAAAAGTGTTATTCCTGTTACACACAAATTAAGTGGTTGAATTGTGCAGCCTCCACCATTAGAGACGCCTTTAAAACCAGACAAAGCCAGTGATTCTCAGTCCCCTTAAATGCCTTCTTGTTCATGGTGTTTTGTGGGGTTTTTTGTGTTTTTTTTTGGCTGATTTTGTGGTTTTTGGGTATATTTGTTGGTTGTTATTGTTGCTGTTGGGTCTTTTTAGTTGTTTTTTTGTTTGTTTGTTTCCAGCCTTAAGCACTTCCTCTTTGAGTTGCGTAAAGAATCGTGGATCACAAATTCATCTTGTACTACTGTGGCTCAAGTAGAGTAAATAATTTCTCTCATCTAGATCTACAGTGGTTTTTTTTAAAAAAAGGCAGAAAATAGGGCCAACAATGCTGTGGAGGCAGGAATTGCTGGTCTCTCTCTGCATTTTATTTTTCACTTCAATGCTAACTACAGGTGTAATTGATTCGTTGATTAATAATCTCTAAAAAAGATGTGGTTGAGAGAAATGAGAGGAGAAGGGCTGATCTTGCCTTTGGGGGCAAGACTGTTGAGATGACCTCTCAACTGCCTTTCTAATCCTGTATTTCACAAACAGTGTGAGAATGTCAACTTTTTCAAACACGGAAATTTTGGATGCAAATTTTGTAAACATTTATTATATTTTAACGGGTTGTTTATAATTTCTGAAAATCAGGGAATAACTTAGTGACTGTTTTGACTTTATGGAATCATAGAATGAGAGGAGTAGTATTTGTCTCTGAATAGGAAGTTTAGTTTGATTGTCATCCCAAAGCATGTCAAATTTGGACTAACTGGAAAAAAAAAGTTGCAAGTCATAGTGCTGCAGGATTACCATGAAGTTTGAGGCAAAATAATTTCCTACCTTAGTTCCCACCTGGAATTTGTGCAGCAGGAAGGACGTTGTGAGCATGACAATGTAAAATATGATGTGATCTGTTAATGTGTGGCATTAATGAGGATGACTTTTTTAGACAATTAATAACTTTCATCTCTCCTGTGAGTCTTTGCCATCCTGTCTCTGAGAGACAGCTGATCTCATTCCTGATGTATGGTCTGTGAAGCAAAAACCAATGATAAACCCATGTATCAGCTATCACATATTTTTTTTCAAAGCAAAAAAAAAAACCAAAAACCAAACACACTTGACTAAAGCGTCTTTCTCTATGCTTAGGTCAAGAATAATTACATCAGTAATTTTCTTTTTCTTTACATTTTTTTTTTAATAAACTGAGTCCAAATATTTTGTGGACCGATGACTTTTGTGTGTCTCTGAAGAGCTTTGCTTCCTTCACAGGTAGTTTTTTAAGTGCATTCTGCCTTCATGAATATTGAAAATCATTTTATATATTTATTTGTCTAGCAGTTACTTCTCAAATTCACTGTGTTACATGTTTAATGTTTGCATGATCTCCTCACCTATTAATAAATGCTATTGTTTGGGTGCTGAAGCTTCACAGTACCTGATCCTTGCAGAAATCGTGAAAAAGTATCACATTCCCAAATTCAAATTGTCCAGAAATGAAACATATGTAATAAAAAACTTGTTGTCTGGGTTCCTTTTATAGTCCCTGGAGACACATCTGCCAAAGGTATCACCCAAAGATGGGTGTCTAGATTAGATGGAAGTAAAAAAGGACTTTCAGTGGAGAGCTCCTCACTACAGAGGAGGTCTAAGTGACTCTTAGAGCACACACTTAGGTGAGCTGAGGGAGTCTTCAGTAATTTTAAGCTCATTTGGGTTGCTGGTGACAGAAATGTTGCTATTGCCCACTGACAGACTTTGCTTTTCATATCTCTGCAAAATCTGAGCCTGGCCTTTGCGATTGGCAGAGATTATCTCTACCCACTGTTTCCCCTGTGAAATTCTCAGAAAGGAATTGGCTGGCAGGAGGAAGATGTGCAAAGTGGGGCTTTCTGCTGTCACTCATAGTTTAAGGCTGGGGGAAAGGAAGCAACACTTTTTGATTTTAGGAGTGAGTCTGGCTATGCAAGGACATTTCAGTTCATTGCCTTTGCTTACACAGAAGGGCCACTCTGGTTTGTGGCTCATGTTCCGGCACAGACCCCAACCTACTTTATTTCAGGAGATGGAACTAAAGGCAAAATTTAGCCCACTGACCGTGCAGTAAACAAAGTTTTATATGAGATTAGACACCTTTAGAAATTATTAGTTGAAGTACTATGAAAACAACTTTATACAAATAATATTTTCTTGGTTCTATAAATGTTCCAACAGGCTTCTTGGGGTGGCTCAGCTTTGATATCAAGGAAGCATCGCAGACTTCTTCATGGTATCCACAGGTAAGTCAATTTAATCCACTTACTAGGGATTGAGGTGGAAGTTATGTGCCCTGTTGTCTTCCATAAGTGCTGCATTTTTAAAAATAGTTGGAGAGATTTCTGAACCTGTGGTGGGTGTATGGGAAATCTGATTTGTCTGCTTGGATTGTGTTTGGTCCTTTTTGATTCTTAAGTACCCACAATTATAGATGCAATTTTCACCTCCCCTTCTCCATTTATGATTTTTGCAGAGCTGATTCTGTTGCCTGGAATCCCCATAAAATGCTGTTGGCAGGAATCCAGTGCTGTGCTCTTCTGGTGAAAGACAATTCTGTAAGCTCTCCTGACCTTTTTTTATTTTCTTTTTCTTTTTTCCTTTTTTTTTTTTTTTTTGGTATTCTAATAAGCTGTCATTGCTGTAATATGAAAGCAGAAATAATTAGGAAACAGCTGAAAGTCAGTTTTACTATACTGCAGTACAAAGGCTGAATTATATTATTTTGAATTTCACCACTTAATTAATAAAGGGTGAATAAAAGAGAAGGATAAAAACAATCCAAATGACTGTACTCACAAGTGGTCAAATTTTGCAGCTGGTGCCCTTGCTAGTTAACTTCTGCACATAATTTGCATTCAGAATGGAGTATTTTGTCACCTGGGCCTGGCACACTTAGACACTGAGCTCATCAAAGCCCTCAGAATAGCTGCCATCCATGGGGATTGCAGCATTGCTGTGTCTGTTTAAGGCAGACAGAGCTCATCTGCACGTCCCCTTGTACTGGAGGGAGCACCAGACTGGGAGAGGGGTGAGAGTCAGGGCACATCCAGGTAAAGGTGCTGAGCCTTCTGTCCACACTCTGCCAGTTCTTTCTCATCAGCAGGGTGATTTAGACTTCCCAAAAGCCAGGATTAATTTAAAGATCTAGCAAGAAAACGGCAGAGCTCTGATCTCAAGATGACTCTGGAATGGTAGCAAAAGCCCCTTCTTGCATCTTTGTGGCATTCTTTTATCTCAAAAAAAAAAACCCAAAAACCACAAACAAACAGTAAGAAGTTCATTATTTCAACCTTCATTTAAAAATCAGACCTGCTAAAATTTATGCCAACTGCCCACCATTATGGCTGAATTTTACCTTATACTCCATAGGTTATAACAGACTGAACCTCACAATGATATTGAGCCCCTAAGGTTTACATCACTATTTTTTGGCCGTGGTTTGTAAATTGCTTTTATAAATCTCTGTCAAAACAACTGATATTTTCTATTCAGCTGCTGGGGTTACCTATCCGTGTAATTTTTTACGAACTTCTTTTGGTAAGAACTGATGAGGATCAAAGTGCATAGTTGCTAATCAGCACTCTCTTGGAGCTGATTGCTCTAGGTCAGGGGTGAGACCTGGCAGGACAGCAAGGAGAAGTGTGCCACCTCATTTCCTTATGCCACAGAGCCTGTGCCATTGAAGAGGATTAGATTTCAGGGTTACCATCCATCACTTTATTCTGAGCTGAAAAACAACCAGAATAAAGTTATTGACTAAGATTAATGCAGTCTTAATTGTAGGCTTGGGAAGATTTCAATGCTGTATTTTTAAC
Source organism: Euphonia xanthogaster (assembly GCA_034509185.1). NCBI lineage: Eukaryota > Metazoa > Chordata > Aves > Passeriformes > Fringillidae > Euphonia > Euphonia xanthogaster. The sequence continues at coordinate 41,253,987 of JAYDZK010000113.1, read as the reverse complement.
TAATTAGGCCCAGTACATAGATACTGCCCCAGGTAATGATTAGGCTACTTGGACTGAATAGTGGAAATTTCTCAGGAAGAAAAATGAAAGAAATGTAGAGGATTGAACTGTTCTAGCTGCTCTAGCCTTTCAAGTCACTTTATGAACACTGTTCCAACTTCAGGGCTCTGGCAGCCTTTTTGTGGTTTCCTTCTGTGCAGTGTAAGGTCTGGTAGAGCGATCCCATTCCCCTTTTAAACCACAGCTAGGCAATATTGTGTTAGAAATACTTGTAAAGTTGAATCTTAGGTCTTTGAGAGGTGAAAACAGAAGTATTATGGATCGCAGCGACAGATCTTGTTATACAGTGAGACATGCTCTGGAATGCAGAAGATTTGTCTGCATTGGGAAGAAAGATTGTTTTACTCTAATTCTGGGTGTCTAATTCCTGGAAAATTGCCTCTACTCATTCTGTGTATGTGCCAGTGGAGTCCTTATATGCAAACAGACACACATACAGATTTGAGTACTTTCTTATTAACTAGCTGGAATATAAATCCTTAAGAAAAAAAGATCAAATGCATATTTGAGACACGTTGACAGAGAAGTGTTGCTTCACTTTGATCCTCTCCATACCAGAAGAAGTAGCTGAATCCAGTTTCCCATTAAAAATGCTATTTTTGCACCAATGAGAGAAGGGAAAAGTACAGGTATCATTTTCTCACTTGGGAGCTTGTTCCACTTCTAAATGGCATAAATACCTATGGCTAAGATGAAGCACTTGTTTATGTGTGAACATAATTCCTTCACACTGTGGTGTAGGATGCATGGGTGGGAACTGGATGCTGAGATGTGAGCTGGAAGAGTCTGGCCCACACTGCTCTGTGAGTGAATGTTGTAGGAACCTCAGGTAGATTCTGAAGATCTGAATTCTCCAAGAAATCAAAGCAGCAAAATGTTAATTAAGAATGTTGAGTCCATTTATGGATTACCCTATCTCCCTTTGAAAGACTGATTAAGGAAGTTTTGTTAGCCCATCTTCCCATTTTCTTTGAGGTCCATTTGGAAATTTTGAATACTTCAGAATTAGGCTTAGTTGATTATAAGTGAGCAAATTAATCCCCTTCAGTTTTTCTTGTTCTCTTTCATACTTTCTGTATGAAAAATAATTTTTAGAAGATGTCATCACATTTCAGTTGTTCTGGTAACACTAATTTCCCATTAACATAGGTAATAGTGGCTTTTTTTTGATTTGGGCTTTTCTTTTGCCATATTTCTTCAATGGGGTTTAGCAGTGTTTGTATATTTAAGACACTGCAACTGGCTTGTTAGAATGAAAGATTGTAATTAAATATTTTCCTGTATAGATTTTTTTTTAAAAACCTGAAAAAAAATATTAACTGCAGTGAAATGCTGATAAAAGAGTATCTTCCAGCCTTAGTGAAACAAAATTGGAATATTTCCAAGGAAGGTAGACATAGGAAAGAGATATAAGTGTTTGACTTGATTAGAAGAGAGAAGCAATTTCACCAAAGGGAAAGAAAGATTGGCTAATCCTTTGTAAAAGCTCAGATCAATGGCTGTAGCTCTTCAGTGCTTAAAGTACTCAAGAAGTGCTCAGCAATTCCTTTTTCACTGCCATGCCCTGAGTGACTTTCATCACTTCTCCAGGATAGTCTTAGTCAGAAAACACTGGTATTGCTGAATCATGAATTGCAGTGACTGTTTAAATGCAAAGCTAGATGGACCAATAATCTCAAAACATTGGTGAAGCCAGTTTTGGTCTTATATGTTCTCAAAATGCTAGAAATTGGTGTTGAGTTGTACATACTCCCTTAAAAACCACAGAGCTACTCCAATTTGTCCTTGCTGTCATCCATATCTGTGTGAAAATTATCTACATATTAACAGAGAGCTACTGTTTATCACCAGTGCCAAAGTTCTGTGACTCGTGAGAGTGAAGCACTAGTTTAGGTAATTAAGAATCAGTTCTCAGTAATAAGCAGAATTTTTGCTTATTAGTTAAGAATGAAGTCTCAATGTAGCTAATGAAATCTCATTTTAGTGCAGAATATAATTGATTAAGGTGATGATGGCAGCCATCCACATGTAATCTCTTCCTCATCATTAGCAATATAGAGATATCTACCTCCCTGATTCCCCTCCAGAGCAGCTGCAGGAAATGCTCTGTTCTCATTGCTTTTGCTTGGGTTTAATACACCTGAGAACTACTTCTCACCTCTTGAAACACCATTGCTATGGTGTCCTTTAACACTACACTGCTTTGGACAATTTTCTAGTATGCTATTCAAAAGATTGCCTCAGAAAAGGCAAATCAGGGAGAGGCTTGTCCTGGGGAAAAAGGTATTTTATTAATGAAGTTGAAATTCACTTTTAACTAGCAATGGAAATTGAAAGAGATCAGAAGACTTGCTGTAGGTAAGTCTCTTCAATGAGAAAAATATATTGAATTATGAAACTAGAGCTCTTGCTTTCAGTATCAATATTTTTTCATCAATTTTATATTAATTAGAACACACAAAAACTCTACATAGACTTCATCAAAATCAAAAGCTCTTTGAAACTTCATAGTGGACTGGGGCCTCTATGAAAATAGTATTTCCATTTCCTAAACTTTAACAGACTGACAATAAGGCTGAGAACTTGCATTAAAAGGGTAGAAAGATAAAAGATGCTGAAGAAAGAAACTCAAAGTTGTCCAATGGGGCAGTTCTAATGAAACTTTTGCAATTCTTCTGAGCAGATGTAGCAGCTCAGTTACTGTGTGGAAAACTGTTGGGATCTTGTTGGGACTGAGAACACTGAGGTAGAAAGCATATTTCAAGAGTATTTCTTTCCTTTCTTTTTCCTTCTACTATTCCATTGTTTGACTAGGAAAATTGAGATGACTTTTTTGTCTTCTGTTCCCTTTCTTTTCCCTTCCCTTTCTCCTCCACCTTTCTTCTTGAATATTTCTGTCTTTCTCACAAAGGATGATTTTTGTTTGTTTTCCTCTCTGTTCTAGTGACATGCAGGAGGATGTCACTGTACTTGCCTCTGGAGATTGATAGTATCAGTATCTTCAGCAGGATTTCTTGAGCTTGTTGCATTCTTAGGAAGATAAGCAGGTGGAAAAGGATCATAAAGCCACATGTATTGTCAGCTTCAGAGCTTCAGATGCACCAGGAGATGAAGACAGTACCTGCCTTTTTTTTTTTTTTTTTTGTATTTTACAATGAGCTGCATTACCAACAACGCAAGCTGACTCAGGGCCATCCAAATATTTGTCGCATTTTCACTCTAGAGTATATTTTTAAAACTATGTAACTCTGCCAATGCCTTGTGATCTTAACTGAACTTCTCACTCTTTTGTAATATTGCCAACAGTGTTGAGGTTTCTTGTGATAAACAATGGTTACTACTTATCAGACGACAGGCATGAGGGGAACTACTATTCTGTGACATCCTCTATTGTGCAGCTGCATTGCATTCTGATAAGGCAGAAGATAGTGCCACATTGATCAACCCTGCTGTACACACACTGCAGATACATCATTCAACACTTTAAGTCAGTAAAACAAAAAGCAATTAGTTTAAATTTGTGGATGTTGCTGCTTTTTTGCTTGTTTTTTTCTTTTTTTAAACACTATGTCTAGTAAACTTGTTATTCTCCTGGAAGTAAAGGAATGAAGGTCTAAATGAATGGAGCACAATGTCTTGACAGAATGACCCCTTTTCTTGTTGTTTCTTGTTGTGCAGCTGCTAGACAGAGAAAAAAAAGCTTTAAAAAACCTGCAAAAGTATGAATACTTCAGTGCTTGACTATTCTGTCATTTCTAATGTCATCTTCTTGCCTTTCTTTATTTGAGAAGATTGGTAAGTAGGTGTTGGAGTCTTATATGCTGCAAAACACTGCATCCATCATTGGCTTTCCAGCTGTGGCTACCCTGTGCTGCAGCTGCACGTTATCACTCTGCAAAGGGAGAGCAGACACCCAACCCTTTTTTCCCCCAAGCTGTCATAAAAACTGTCTTTTCACCAGGCTGAACGTGCTGCTCCTGTGACTAAAGTGTTTAGAACAAATTTGCTATACTTTTATCAAATATTACAATGGGATTGTCAAACCCCTACAGAAGCTGTGGAGAAACCTTGGTGGCGTTCTCCTTTAGTGCTCTACTAATAGGTGTGTAGCTGGAGTTTTTATTTGCTTTGCTTTTTTGGAGGGAATTGAAAAGTCTAGGAGAGAGTGATTCTGTGTATGCCAGTTCATTAATTTTTTTTGTCTTGACCTTTTTACTCCATTTTATTGCCAGTCCCAAAGTCATAATAGGATATTGGAATGTAGAACGAGAATTGTACCTCTGTTGTGGGAATATGAAACTTTGATTAAGAGTGATATCAGACACTGTGCCATTTAAAAATCAGAACTGCAGCAGATGCAGAGAAAAGGGCAAAATGAGAAGTGCTTTTTTGTTTGCTCAAATAGAAGAGTGAGATTGAGTTGGAAAATGAGTTGTGCTCTTCTTAGCACTGACAGATCCACGTTTTCTGTCTTCTGGGCTCCTCATAGGGCCACCCTCATCTCTGTTCGTGATATTTCATTCTTTTTTGATATTTCATTCTTCAACCAACAGCCAGTCCTATGTCTCCTCTTCCTCTGCACCTTTAAATCTGTAACAGCCTCTGTGCTTTCTGTTTCCTAGCCTTGTTCTCTGCTGGAACCTGCCACATCACTCATTAATCTTTGTCTGTTTTGTGTTGCTCATCTCTGCCCAGGTTGTCCCTCAGAAGCTGTAGGCTGGAGATTGCTGAATAAAAATAATTTTATTTTGAAATCATGATTAGCATATATGAAAGTATATTTTCCTAGCTTTTTTTTTCAAATGTTACATTTGTCTGAAATTTCTGTGAAAGAGAAAAAAATTGGATTGTACTAATCTCCTTGTGGTTTTTCTGCTCACACAACCAGCCTATGCTAAATCCACAGTGACTATTTGGCGGTAAGGGCTAAACATTTATTTCTTTGGGCTAAAATCTTCCCTACCTGCGACTAACCAAAGCAGGAATGGATTGAGCCATTTGTGGACATGTAGGAAGTTCCATTTGTGAAGATGCAGGAAGTTCCTCAGGGGTTGTTCTTGATCGTGGTGCTTATAATGCCAAGACTGTGGGTACAGTCCCTGTATGAGCCATTCACTTGGATTGGACTCAATGGTCCTTGTGGGTCCCTTCCAACTTAAAATACTCTGTGATTCTGTGATCTAAAGACTGGAGCAGTGGACATAGGTGTCTCCTTCTTCTCTCTTTTTTACATCCATATATGTTTTAGGGCAACTTTCTGTGGTACCCACTCACATGATTTCTTGAGATATGAGTCAAAATTCCGCTTCCACCTGCCGCTCTTCCATGACATTATGCAGAAAAAAAAATCATAAATAAATGTTGGTTGTCAGTGCAAATTCACTGCCTTTAGGCTCATCCAGGGTTCTTAAACCGCACCATAAGCTTTGGATGTTATTCTGCATATCCAGGTCTGTTTGATAAGCATTTGATACAGACAAGAAAAGAAAGGCTTTGGCTTGTGCGGAGGTTTGAAAATGCTTATCACCAATGGAAATCGCTATTTTGTTTCCTCACAGGGCCTCCTGAAGAAGTGCTACTCTGCCGAGGCTGCCTACCTGTTCCAGCAGGACAAGTTCTACGACATCAGCTACGACACTGGGGACAAGTCCATTCAGTGCAGCAGGCGTCCAGATGCATTCAAATTCTGGCTGATGTGGAAAGCATTGGGAACTACAGGCCTTGAGGAGAGAGTAAACAGGGCACTGGCTTTGGCAAGGTACCCCCTTATGGTTTTGAGTATGTCTAGTCTGTTTGATTGGCTGAAACATTGGCACTGCTGACACTCCATATCCTGGAACCGACCCCGTTGTTACATTTGGCCTCTATCCTTTTGTTTGTGTATAATAGGTGGAAGTAATAACAATAATAATTAGTGTTATTACATTTTCCACAATATTTAATAGTGGTTATTGCTTCTAGCAATAAGCATAAATGTTGGTAAACATGGAAGTCAAAATTAGGCTATCAGTCTGTGTTGTGAAACATTTATGTTACCTGAACTACACACATAGGACAGAGTTACTAAAACACTTTCTTTCAACACTTTCTGTTCAACTGTGTCATCTGGTGTTGGCGTAAAAGAAGTTCTGTGTGCCGGAATCCAAGCTGTGTCTGGCAAGAACCAAAGTTTCCTGTTCATGTCGTTCCTTGTGAAAGAGGAAATGCAAAAAACTGATCATAGAAAACTCATATGAGGACATTGTGTTAATATTAGAATGTATGTAAGCAATATTGTTCTGACATACTGAGCGGTTTTTCTCAGGTTTGCTGAAGTTCTTAATGCTTACACTATGTTCTATTAGGGACTGAAACAGTGTCCTGGTTCAGGGCAAATTTGGGAGAAAACCCCCCAAAGGGGGTCCTCTAGGAAAGCAGATTCAATCGGCCCCTCCACCCAACCAGTCCGTGAGAAAATACCTCCTTGGAGAAAAAGTGGGAAAAAACTGTTTATTAAACAATCAAACCTAAACAATATTAAACAACAAAACCCCTCGCTGCTCCGAACGAGATGACAAACCCAGAAAGTTCCCTCCCCGGGTTGCAGTTCAGCTCACTCAGTCTCTTATCAGT
>JAYDZK010000113.1:41223248-41247215 GCA_034509185.1 Euphonia xanthogaster | reverse complement strand
AACTGCGCGCTTCTTCTCTCCCCCTTCACTCTCAGGACAAGTCTTAAAGGCGCAAAACTTATTATTCAGCATGAACAAGATGATTGGGGATGAAAGCATCATACACTCAACCTAGGACACGAGTGAATTCAGCAAAATTCTTGGTAGAAGGTGTTTATAAAGTGATGGTGATGTCTTCATTTCTGGGAAGAGACTCCCATACACAGGTGGTTTTCTCTTCTCTTAGAAGAAATAATTTTGAAATAAGATAATGGCCCATTAAATAAAGTTCACTTTAAGTAAAATATTTGTTCAGAATTTATACAAAACAAAGCACAATGAAAACTAAACCAAGCTAGCTCCACACTGCTTTAAGTCAAATAATTGGTATTGACATTTTACTTTTTATATGAAATAACAAGTAGAAAAGTATTGAATGTTTACTTCAATCAAAATTCAAGGAATAGTCTGACTCTAATGAAATTACTTAAAGAGAAAATAAAAATACAAAATGCCCCTGACCTAAACCCAGAGTGGATTTGAAAGGAGTAAAAAGAAAGAACCAAAACCAGTGGAACCAAAAAAAGTTGTGACTTTTTCTCTGCTTTGTTTCCTTAAAGCCACTCAGTTTTTTGGCTGGTTATGTCTTTTTTAATATGTTCTGGTTAAATTGCACCTTGTTTTTGTTACGAAGCATTGTACTGTTCTTTGTCTGTTCAGAGTAAGTAATTCTTTCCCCTATCAGTAGGAGAATTCAGCCTTATCAAGGTCACTGGCCAGGGTCATTTGACTGACTGTGTAGTGATTAATGACCTTTCTGGGATCAATATTTCTGTTCAGCATTAGGATTCAGATGGTAACACTTCTAAGGAGTGACTGGCTTGTCTCTTCTGGTTTTTGGTTTGTTTTTCCATTTGGAAGAAACTTAATTTTTAGACATTATCTAATGAAATAGATTCTTCATAGTGGTAGCATTGCCATCTTGAGTTTGCATGGGCATGGGCACTGTACCAGGTTCACCAACTACTCAGTCGTGCAGCTTTTCTCCTCATTTGTTACATTAGATGTTACTTCAATTGCAAGGGTAGTATTTCAGTGTTCCTGAACAAAGACCTGGATTAATTCTGGAATTAGTCCATTGACTATAGAATTTAAGGGCAAGATTGGTGTTTTTTTTTTCTTTTTTTTTTTTTTTTCTTTTTTTTTTTTCTTTTTTTGCTTGTAGCCAAGCAGAGCTGCAAAAGTTTTAGGGTAATTGCAGGCATGTATTTCTGATGCAGCAAACTTTGCCTGTTGGCTATTCCAGTGGTATCTTTTTGTTCTGGAGATGAATCATGCTTTCAGGGTGTTAAATATCCCAGGAACATTGTGAGGCTGTCTCTTTGGAAAGGCTTGCTTTTAAAATATGTAGAGTAGAGCATCCTGCTGATTGCTTCAGATTTTTTTTGTGTATTTTCTTCCCCTCAGTTACCTTTGATGTAGGGATGTTGCTTTATAAAGCAACACTAAAAAGAAAAGAGACATAAACTGCTTTTACAATACAGCTATAGTTACTACATAAGCATCTCTGCATTTTATGCTTCATCTTCTTTGGAATTTTCCTGCCTGTTTCCTCTTCTGACACCCACTGTTAGCAGACATATGTCTACTTCCATGGCAGATCTCCACCCCTCATTTTCTGCAAGGCTTAATCATAGCAAATGACATTTCTCTGTGTACTTTGGTCTTCACTAAGACTCAAGCCCCTCTAACATACTACAATTGTGACATGATAATAAAACTTCACTGTCAACTGTGGAGAGATGCACAGAGTAAATTGCTTCACTGCCATCAAATGATCCTGGCAAGATAAATCATGGGCAATGGATTTTCTAACAGCTGCCTTCTTAGGTTATTGGCAGTGTAGTTAAGAACATGATTAACAGTGTTGTGAACCTGACTGACCCCAGGTAGACTATGTCAGGTTTTATACCTAGGTGATATAAAATAAAGGCACTTGAGGTAAGAGGGAAAGATATTAAGCATTGCAAAATTGCTCTAACAATTCAAGACCTTAAAAAAAAGAAAAAGGAAAGTGATTATGCACAGGTTTCACTTTCATAATTTATTAAAAGAAAAAATTAATTGAAGGCCACTACCATATGAATAGCCTGCTGATGTTGCTGAATATTGGTTTTATGGCACAGACAAACATCTTGTAATAAACAGGACAGAAGCAGCAAGCTTGTTTGACATAAGATAATTACCTTACAGATAATCATGTCTCTCAACCTAAGCAGCAGTGTGGACATCAACAGCCAGATAACAAACAAGTGCACACAGGAGGATCTGAATGGTGATGGCAGAAACAACCAGAACCGTGACTTGTTCCAGGGAGAGGAAACCCCTCCCCAGTGCACAGCACAACTCCTGAGCTGTGTGATGCAGGGACTGGCCCTCCACTGCAGCAGTGCCTGTGCTGGGATGTGTGCAGGGAGGCAATGAGTCACAGGCACAGCACTTGGTAATGATAAACAGCGTGACAAGTCCCCAGGCGCTGTTTGGAAAAGTGTGTGCCATCTAGGGTATTGCTTATTGCTCGCCCAGCCAGCCTGTTTCTGCAGCATGTCTGCTGAGGAGAAGGCAGTGCAGAGACAACTGTGCTGGGGTGTCCCTGCTGGGAGCAAGTTTCAGGTGTGTGGGTAGGACCAAGGGAAGTTATTCTCACAATATTTCTCACCGAAAAGAATTACTGGAGTGATGACCAGTAATGCAGCTTCAGACAGGAAAATGCCAAATAGCAAATGCAAGAGAAGAACAGATTTGTGTACAATCAGTTGTTTAACTGTGTTAGGTTTATTAATGTTAGACAGCAATATCTTCAGGTAGAAGACTTTAATTTTGTTGGAATGGAAAAGCAGTGTGAATTTGCAGTGAATTTGTTGAAATTTTTCTTTGTGAGGCTTCGAGGGGGGGAGAAGAGAAAAGAGAATTCTCGTCTGTGTCCTCTTTGCTTCAGAATTCCTGTGGGATATGTGCCATGGCAAAGTTGTGGTCATGTTTTAAAAAATTTCTGTAAATTGGAGCTGTTTGTACCCAAAATTTTGATTCAAACCCACCTCTCCGTTGAAGGCTTCTGTGTTTTTCACATGTGGCAGGTGAGAAAGAAAAGAAATTCCCATTTTAATACCCTGTTAGCAAAGAGGGTCCAGGGATTGTTGTAGATAAGCAGTGGCCCACTGAATGGAAAGTTGTGCTGTTGTACTGTGTGGAATGTGGGCAGCACTGGGAAAATTGCTAAGCTTGAAGTATGTTCAAATTTTTAAATTCTGGGCTGAGCTAAGAGATCCTGGTGATAGTAGAATGCTAGAGGTGTCAGAGTGGCCATGAAATAACATGGCAGCCCAGCACTGGCACTTGAGAACAAGGGATGGAGGTATTAATTTGCAGTGGGAAAGTTCACAACCTGATGCAAATAGGATCAATTTGTGCCATGTGGCTCTTCTGAAAAATCTGTGCCTGAGGACAGAATTTGGCTTCTCCTTAGTGCTCCTTGGCTGGCTGTAGCCTTCTTTTGTTTCCAGGAACTGATAGCTGTTGCATTTTCACAGCAGGTAGAAATGAGGTTTAACTCTGTTGTTTTCTAAGTGTGGGAAAAAAAACCCAAAAACAACCCAAAAAAGGAATACATGTTTAAGACCCTGGTTTTTGCTGTTGTCTGTGTGTATTGTTCTGTGCTTTAAACCCCTAATTTTTTAATTACAGATATCTAGTGGAGGAAATTAAAAAACGAGAGGGATTCCAGCTTCTTTTAGAGGTAAGTGAAATGAGAACTGAACTATTGCTATTGTTAGGAAGCATCAATTGTTTAATTTTGTTCTTTTTTAGTCAATTACCAACTTGTATATAAAGTATCTAATCTAGTAAGTTTATGTATTGGAGGTCCACAGGTATGACTGAACACACATAACATGGGCTGTGTTCCCTACCATCAGTCCACCTGATTTCTTAGCTTCTGGTGCTGTATTGCCTCAGGGGGTGTAGATGGAGCTCCCACTTTCCTGTGAGAGAGAAGAGGCTGGCTGTAAAAAAAGCAGTGCTTGCCAGACCTACAAATAAGACTGTGTGTTGGATGGAAAAGTATTTTGATCCTAAAAATGGACTTTTCAGTGTTAAAGTCCGTATTTTTTCCCCTAGTTCTACTTCGACTCCCATCTTCCTAAAAGCTACCCAAAAGTTGTGTGTTTCACTTGTTTTACTAAACCAGTCAGCTTATTTCCTGTTTGGAGAGCTTGCTTGGGGGAGGGTGGGTGTAGAGAATAGAGCTTGAGTACTGTTTTTCCACCTGTCCTCAGCTCTTTGGTTAGTGAAGCTGATATTGGAGGATGTTGCAAAGACCAGTCATGTTTATAAAAAACCTTTTGCATTGTTGGAAGTGTGCTTGTATGAAAGACAGGCAGCTGTGTGGGGTCAGGGGGAAGAGAGTACATGGAGGATGATGGGAAATGGAGTAAGTGCCACCCTGAGCATTCCAGGTTAGGCTAGACAAAATACAAAATGTGAAAAATATTTTATACTATTTATACAATATAAACTTTTCTCTTTAACTTTGAAAACTGCTGATCAGTTGAAGAATTTTAGGGCAGCAGTACAGGATGGGGTCAGTAAAGTGGCAAGTGTGTTAAAAGGTGTCCACTTCTTGTTATTGTAGACCTTAGCAGAGAGCCCAGGTCTGCTGTAGATGTGAAAACTCTTGCTAAGAGCAGAGGCTGCTGTGTAGTTCCTGCAGGAATGGGACACCTGGATTTAAAGTGGGTTTGAAAGGAGTGCTGTAGTATGGACTATAAGAAAGAAGTTGAGCTTCTTGAGTCCTATGAGTTTTTCTCTGAGTTGGGAAGTTGAAAGGGTTAAGGAAGTTTTCAGGAGTGCAGGGGGATAAGCAATGAGAATTCAAAGAAAAGATTCTATGAGGCAGCAAGGCCCAGCTGTGCAAGGGCTCTCTGAAGGGAAGATAGGCTTCACACAAGGATCTTAGGAAGATGATCCTCTGATACATGCAGTGAGGAAAAACCTGTAATGAGAATTCCTCTATGGCCTGGAAATGCCACTTGTGCTTGAGTCATCTTGAACTCTTCTGCGGTAAAATTGCTTACCTGCTTGAGTAAGACCTGTGACAAGATACCCAGAAATAGAGTGTGAAGAATGGCTGGGGGTTGTTTTCTAGGATGAATGGTGTTTTCAGAGGGTAATGATGTATTTGATGTATGAAAGGAAACTGAGATAATCAAGGAGGCAGTATAGACAATGGCAATATGGTAATGTATACCATCTGTCTGCTCCTGCCATCTGATTTTAAATAGTTTTGGAGTAAACCCTGTAACACTGAGCTGGTCCTTGTTCTTATGGGGAAGGCACTGCCTTTTCAGAGTCTGTGTTTACATGTGTACTCAAAGCAAGCTCTGTGGGGGAAGAAATGGAACTTTAAGAGCTGATCTTTATTCCATTCAGCAGCAGCACACGGCAGGTTTGTAGCTCAGTTCCCGCTGACAATGATATTCTTCTTGATGATTTCACTGTCTTTAATGCATTCTTTGAATGAAGCAGAAAATGATATGAGCGGCTCTCAGTGGCATTTCATGGAAGAACATGTCTCAGCTGGTGGGATCTCCTTGTTCAGGAGAATGCCTGAGATTATAATAGCAGCCACATCCACAGTGGGGCAAAGAGATGGTGTGGCTCAGCTACCAAGCTCCCTTTTAACAGTGTGTTTTTCTTTCCTCTGGTACTGATGAGGATGGCATGTGGGAGAGGAGGGGGGTGTGTGAGTTCTCAATGCAAACGGTCAGAATCCATATTATAATCTAGTTGCCATCTGAATGCTGTGCTGCAAATAGTGGAGGTCAAGATTGACTTAGTGATTTATGGGTTGTTTGGGATGGCATCACAAAGTGTATCTGTTCCTCATATTATTGTTCTCTATACAGGTAAACAAAAAAAAAGTTCCAAATTAGCAGGAGATGTATAGACATTGGACTGGCCTGCTGGGAACATTTTCTCAATCATATATGATACAGAAACCTCATAAGCACAAAATGCCTTATTTTATAATGCATGGTGAACAGCCACTTTTGCTGGGAGCCTTGCACCAAACTCTGCTGAGTTTAAAGGCAGAATTTCCCTGGAGAGAAGCAGACATGTGAAACCTCAAAAGGCCTGCTTAGATATTAGACAGGATACATTCAGGATATGGTGCACACCAAGGGGTCTTGAGATTCTTATAAAATGTGGAAATTGAGACATTTAGCATTAACTCCAGCACTGTATAGTGTGCTCTATGGTATGAGAGGAGATTGGCATTGTTCAGTAGAAAAATTATGAGGTGTGGAAAGTGTTAAATGGTCACAAAATTGAGTTTTTGTGTTTTGTATAAAAGGCATAATTGGAAATTTCCTTTTAAAACCCCAAAACGCTAAAAAGAAAATGTATTCTTTAAAGTTGCTTCAAATATGAATTCTGTAACTTACCTTCTGCACCTCTTATACTTTTTCTAGCCAAAATCTTTTACTGAGTAAAACAGAGTTAAAGATGGATATAGGAAGAAGAAATAAAAAAGGAGCCGCTGGCAGCAGGAGGAGGAATGGATGATATGAAAAATTATTTCTAGTTTCAAAAAAAAGGAAACAAAAGGTGACTTGGAGAAGGAAGATTTAAAGGAAAGGATATAAACTCAAAGGCTTCACCCTCACAAAAAATATAAAGCAGAACTCTTTGAAAAGCTGTGACATGTATCCCTATTGCACCTAATAAACAATCACTTGTTCTCTCGTTTAGCCGGAGTATGCAAACGTCTGCTTTTGGTACATTCCACCAAGCTTAAGAAAAATGGAGGATGGACCTGAATTTTGGCAAAAGCTGCACCAGGTGAGTGTCGTGTGTTACCTGAAGTTTACTGATTAATCTGTGTGCCAGATAAGAATGGGAAATAGCCCTTGGCTTTGCTCACCATTAGAACCAGTCAGTAGACTGGGGATTTAATCCTTAAATAGGTGTTGGTAAGATTTAAGTATTTTATTTGTTTAGACAAATCTATTTCATTTTTTTTCTTACTATAAGAGATGTAAGCATTAACAAGTATTCTTCATGCTATCCAAGCTGTTAGCAGCTGGCAGAGCTGAGAGAAGAGGAGCAGTGTTGGCGCACCTCTTGTCTAGACAGATTATTCATTACCTCTTTCATATACTTAGTGCTGTCCTTGGAACTTGGCTTGCATTATCTGTGATAATCTATGATAATGCAAGCAAGGAAGTGCTTAAGAATATATTTCTGATGTTAAACATAAATGGCAACAGGAATACAATGGGAAAATGCTGTGGGAAAAGCTTCACAGATTAGTGTTTTGGTAACTCTTTGCCATGCTGATAGAAAATCATGAATATCTTGGAAAAAAAAAAGCAGCAGTAAAATTTTGAATTTACTAGTGGAGAATCATTAGTTAAGACTTAATTAAGAAACCACTAGACATTATGGTATTATGTTTTTACTGAGTAAGTTATTCTGTGAGGAATTGAATTTAATTCATTGTTTGCTCATCTCTGGAAGAGCTGTGGTGTTTTGTCCTTATTTTTACATAGAATTTGCTACTAGAAGTTTAAACTAGAAGATAGATGTGTATATCATCTTCATACTGTGTAAACAGGCATACACACTTTATATACATGGTTCCTGTAACATCTGCTCTCATTTCAGCAGCTTTCACAGGAATTGCTTTCAATTTTTGCTGGGGTGTCTTTAGGAGAGAGATCTTCCTTCTTAACCCCATCTGTATTGTTTTGGAAAGTATACTTTTGTAGTCCAGATCCATGCATAGCCACGGTATGGATGCAAGGGCTTGGCATTTACCATCGTTTCACAAAGTTGTGTTCCTTTTGTTTGGGGCTTCCTGTCTCTCCTTAGAGTAGAAGGCTTATTTGTGAAAATGTGTGTATATATATGTGTGCATGTATGTATGTATACAGAGCTTTATAACAGCTCATCTACTCATGGAAGAGTGAGGATTTGGGAATGAGCAACTGGAAGGCATCGAAGAAAAAATGCTGCAAGTGTCACTGTTTGATTTATGTGGTTACAGATGGGACCAAGGAGGGAAAGGAGGAAGCACAACAAATGGCTTTGAGCACGTATATTTGAGTGGCTTATGGAGTGTAACTTACTGGTTCTTTGCTCTGTTACTCTATGGAGCTTCTAGTCAGGGTAGGGAATAGATACCTACCTTTATTTTATGTACCAATATAGATAGATTGATTCTAGAAACACAGATTTCTTAGCCAGCATTTTTGGAAAAGGACTTGGAGGAAAATAAGCTTCTGTGTAATTTCTTCCATGAACTGACCACTGCTGCAGATCTTAACCCCTTTTTTCATGGGCAGGGTGACATTTTCTTGATTCTTATATCTCCTCTGATGGAAAGCTAAGAAATCCTAAATTCTAAGACATGAACTATTTCATTCTTCCCCATAAAAGCCTGAAAAAAAAAATCTAGTGCAAAACAGACAAAAGCTCCCTAGGAAATGGCACAAATTTCTCTCCTAGAGGAAACAGCAGATGATTATTGTTAGTTGTGTTATCTTAGACACTGCTGGGAAGTAGTTTGACACTACAGAAGTGAGCCTGTTTCACAGTGAAAACATGTTATTTCACCTTCCTGACTCTCTACAGGGGTAGGTCTGGGGTTACACTGCTTTTTGGATTCTGAGGGCCAGTTTGGGGCACAACATGTATCAGTGAGCAGATGAGATGACAGTACTGGGTCAGAAAAAATAAGACTGACTTGACTTTTTCAGCTAAGATCAATTTGTTTTAACATTGCTGATGCAACCATCATGGTCATTATATTACATTAATCAATACAAATATATTGCTGGACAAGAAGGAATCCATCCTGATCAGCAAGGTATAAATGATAAGAGCATTAAGGTTGGAGAGATTGTCACATGGTGCTGTTGATTGACAGATGGGGCTGTGACAGTTTCTTCATTGCAAGCAGTTACTGAATATTCCCATAATATCGCTAAAATGAGCATTAAAATGCTTCATTCACAATTTCTCTTTCCACACCACATTTTAACATCACAGTTATTCTGTTTATCTAGAAATCAATCTTCCTTTTTGTTGACCTGCATAACTGACAATAATTAAGGAAACATATGTCTTAAAAATCCCTAGGGCAAGAAATTGATTTTATTAAACGACTTGTTCAGCAATGTTGTTCAGAATAACCCGCTGTCTTCTAAAGCTAGTTATATGAGTTTTAGTGCTGGTGAAAATTGATAAGCAAATTGTTCAGATCTAAAGTCCCCAGCTTTGTGAAGAATTTGCATAGTCCTATGCAAAATAACCTTGGAGGTTTTCTGCTGTACTGGCTCTTCTCCAGTTTGCATGGCCCATTTTATATGGAAATGTGTCAGGACTGACTGGATGGTAGCGTGATACCTGATTCTGATGTCAGCCTTCTTGTTGTCCTACATAGAATGTGTCTCTCAGAGGCTTAATTTTTTTTTGGGGGGAGGGCAGGCTGTTTGTTTTAAATTCTGGAGCCTTCAGCTGTGAAATTTGGGCTCTTCAGAATCTCCTACATTCAAAACAGAAAGGTGATAGAAGCCTGAAGGATTTGGAACAGCCGCTAACTGGTCATTTGATCATCACCTGAACGGTTTAGGGAGTGAGAAAACAACACGATGGTGGGGGAAGTAAAGAGCAGCATGAATGGTACATTCCACTGTTATGTGTGAAATTGGGAATTCTGTGCACATCCACAGTCTGACACTGCTTTGATCTTTTGGGATTACAGCAGCAGTTGGCTGTGTAGTGAAACTAGTTCTATAAACAGTGCAGCAAGGCTTTGGGTGCAGTCAGATGGTCCAAGGCAGTCCATGCCCTGAACACTGAGCAGCACGCTGAGGCAATGCACACGGCTTAGCCCATAAACGACCCGGGGTAAAGCGTTTTCCAGTGCCGTTCTTCACAAGCGAGGAGAGATTTCTTCTTGTGGAAACCCTGCAAACAGGCCCTCTGTGGTAATTGAGGAGTTGCTGGTCGATCCAACTGGAATTATCTGTCAGTGGTGTTATTTTGTCATTGCAGACTGGGGGCAGCTGTCTCTGACCTGGAGCTGACATAATTGTCGGGATGAAGGAGCGATGGCTTTGCCAGTGCTGTATGCGCCCCCCAGTGGGAATTTCGCTCCTTTTCCTTGGGTGACACACCGTAGGATTTATTTTGTTTACTGCTGAGAATGGTCGGTGTATCACGGGGTCACGGTGAGAAAAGCTGAACTGAAAATTGCAAGGCAGAAATGGGAGTGAGGGAAGAAGTAAAAGAACATAAACAGATATAATTTCAATTTTCGTATTTACTTCGTACCTACAAATATCTGTGCATATTCTTGTAACTATCATCTCTATAGAAAAGTCATCTGTCTCAGCTTATACTGAAATGCATGCAGATGATGTAGAATTAGCTGATTGTTAGTGATAGCATCTCTGGAAAGCCTCCTGGCAGCACAGAGGATGCTAGGGCACAAGGAAGAGTTCGGAGGGATACATTTGGAACTGTCCTGTTGCCGTCCTGCTGCTAACCCAGTCAGCTAGCCATGTCTTACTCATTCTGGATCAGTCTGTAGTCTGGTGAAGCTCAGACTTCGGTCTTGCAGTCTAAAAGACAACACAGAAGTAAATGTTTTAACAGACCCCTCCTCTTGCAGGACCCTGGTCTTGCCAAACTATCCTGGAGCATGATTGTAGGTAGAGTACTATGTAATGAATACTGCTCAGTAAAGAAGGCTTGTGGTTTATTGCTAAGTACCACTTTCGACCTCAAAATCTAGGTTCAAAAAGCAGCAGTAGGTTCCTAGTAAGCCTTTTGTGATTTACTAAACTTTGCCTGCTCTGTAGTTCTAAAAAAGCATATGCTGGAGTATTAGCTTTCCAGTGGTTCAGTAAAGCTTTTATAGACAGCTGTTAGATTCAGTAACTCAAAATTCTAGAATCTTAATCTCAGACTCCACTTCTGTGATGCAGTAGGTGTTTTTTTGGTTTTGTTTCCTTCCTTTCCTTTGGAGGATTTTTGGCCAAGTAATACAAAATTTATTGGCTGTAATTGAAGGCTCAGAATGCAAAGTCATGATAAAGTAGTAATGTCCTACTAAAGCCTGTATAGCTTGGAATGCCATTTTGCCCCTCCTCTCTTCACCTTAGTGAAAAGTGACCTATTCCTGCCTGTCTCTCCTATTTAGGAGAAGAAGATATCTGTTATCTGAAGGCACATTTGTAAAATAGCCTGTCATCCTGAATGGTGTTGTGATACATTTGTGTAATGAGAGATTTCATATCAAAGCATAAATGTAAGGAGGTTGAAGAGGTGTTGCCTTGGCAACCCCTGAATCTTGTGATCTTTGTAGTATTAAAAAAAAAAAAAAAAACCTAATCAAGGACCAGATTCAGCAGTATTTATGTATTTAAAATACCTATTGATTATGGTACAAGATTTGAATGGGAAGGGAAAACAAGACCTCCAGTTGGTTATATTGACAAAGTTTGTCCTCCGCATTTTGGAAGAACAAGAGAAAAACTACATGAGTTATAAACACAGTATTAAATGCAGTGAAATCAGGTTTGTGCATAAGAAAGGTCCTAAATATGTCACTGCAAGTGTATTTCAACTTGAAATAGATTTGTGTGCAAAATGTTATTTGATTTGCTGTCATCCCTGTGTTTTTCTTACTCTTGAAGAAGGAAAGAATTAAATGATAGTTTAATGTGTGTGTTTGAAGAGTAATCGCAGAGACACGGTTCTGTGAACTTTCCTTATGTAAGTAATTTTATGGTAGCAAGTAGCCTTCTGCCTCTAGCACCTAGCTCAGTTTGGCACCAGTTTTGGGGAAAGGCCACAACAAATGACAAGGAAAAAAATGGTAAGATTTGCACAGAAATATACTGGAGTTAGATTGGCCAAATTATTGGCTTCCATGACAACGTGACCAGCTTAGTGAGGAAGGAAAGATTGTGGATGTTGTCCATCTACACTTCACTAGTGCCATCCCTCAAGGTCTTTGCTTTCTCTTAAGGCACCCTTCAAATCGATTGTGGACTTCAAGAAACAAAAAACCACAGGTGGAAGAGATTGCTTTGGCAATCTTTCTTTTAGATAGGGGATTGGTGGATTGTCATTCTAGCATATCAGATGGGACCTCTGAAAGGGCTCTTTGAAGAAATTTGATTTTTCAGGGAAATCAAGGTCAACAAAAGCTTCAGATTCACCGTGTAAAAGTTAAGGCACTTAACCAGGGAAGCTACTTGAGGAACTGGCTGGTTTCCCATCATCTTTAACATGGAGAACAAGAAAGGGAGCTCCCAGATCATGGCATAGACAAGCTGCAGTCAGAAGCACCCTTGGGAAAGACTTCATTATTCAGAAGGGGAACCTAAGAGGTGCCATGATCCTTGATTGGCTGCATTCTTTCTAAAAACAGGTAAAAAGAACCTAGCACTAAATCCCTGGCATGCTGTGTGCTGTTTTAGGTTTCTATTTCACAGGCTTCTGGACAGAAGGGCTGCAAAATCTCCTCCTGATTGAATGGACCTAGCTGCATTCTCAGTATTGTGTTCAAGAGGGGCAGAGATGCAGCACTCCAGGAGAGGTGAGATCAGGGGGCCCCGTGGAGGCAGGGCTGCAGGCAGGGACCTTAGGGGAGAGAGGCTCAAAAAGCACTGGAGCCACAGAATAAGCAGCAAGATAATAATCAGGATTTAGGTTGTAGTGTGACCATTCCTCAGTAGAAGGTGATGCCTAGAAGTCTAATAATGAATTAAGCATTAATTTTTTAAAGTAGCAACATCTCTTATTTTGCAGCTAATATTGCATAATATACCGTAGCAGATGAGTAAAATTTTTGTAGTTTGGCTGCATATAAATGACTGTTATTGTTAAGAAGAAAGATCTAAGCTTTGATAAATGAGACGAAACAGTACACTATAATATAATAGCAGAGAAAAATTATGGCAGTGTTTCAGTACCTCATTAATGAGGGATTTGCACACTTTCCCTTTTAATATGTGTCTTCTTCTGCAGTTTTATATAACTAGTCAGTACAGAAGTGACTGGAGCTGTTAATTAAACAGGGTATTTAACATTACTTTGTTTTAAATGTATTCTCCATAGAATTGGGTATAAGAATACAAAAATAACATGCTTTTAAAAAAAATTGTTAATTCACAGTAAAATATTTTGGTTTCTGAGTGTGTATCTCCTTATAACTGAAATCTATGAGGTTTTTTTTCTCTTTTGTATTTATTCTTGCATGATTACTGAAGTAGTAGTGTTAGTCTAAGGGTCTGAATTGGCTGGTGAAGTCTTCATCAGGAGAAGTAGGAGTCAATGCACTTGACAGTGCCCATTTCACCTTCGGACTCCACCCAGGTGTTAGGGGCACTTCAGTTTATATTTTACATTGGTGAGGTTGTACACCTGCCTCACTTTCAGCCGCATATAATGGTGTGTGAGAGTGACCTGATCTCACACTTGCTCCTTCATGGGTTATCTGGCATATCAAATGTGTGTATGGGGATAGAATAGAGGTATATTTCTATGACTGTGTTGTAACTACAGTAGATAAGACAAGGCTGTGAACTGCTTCCAGCCCATGCTTTCTATAACAGTCCTAAGTGATACTGTAGTAATTCATGACATGACAGTCATATTTCTGACATATATTTCAGACATATTTCTGTTCTAGCTTTCTACTTCATCCCTTATTGCAGACTGACTTTTCAGGGATGTGTAGTATCAGTTGGGCTCTAGTGAAAGACAGTCCCATTCATGCAGAAATCTTTACATATGTTAGGCCAGTGGTGCTTGTCTCAGTTGATGCAAATAAGCAACAATCAATGTCACTAAATAATACATCTGGCAGCAAAACAACTGTATTTTAAAAGCATTGCTGCACAGCTGCTAAAACTACACCTCAGTTCTTGGGAGGAAAAAAAAAACAACAAACAAACGAGAAGAAACCCCAATGATTTTGATGCTGAATGGTTTACTAGATGAGACTGCAGGGCAACTTTTGTCAGGGACTTAACATTGAGCTGTGCGTGTTCAAGGCACACTGGGGACTGCGGTCTATTGATCCCTGGTGCTCAGCCTACTGAAGCAATCAAAGCTGGTGGGAGGGGGTCTGCTGCAGCTCCATATGTTGCATTCAAGCTGAACAAGGATTTCATCTTCCCCAAGCCACCTGCAGAGCAAGATTGCTCAGATCTCCAGAGATGAAGTAGGTTTCACACTAGTCATTTCTTGCTTGAAATCCTTTTAGGGATAACGGAGGGTCCAATAATTTCTGCATGCGGTAATACACATAATGGCATGAAATGAAGCTGGGGGCAGTAGACAAAGTGGAGAGAAATCTTTTTAGGAAATAAAATCACAAGAGACCCACAGATTCAAAGTAAAAGACCAAACCTTCCAAGGAGATGACTGCAAGGTGTGTTTCCATCACAGTATGAAATGCTCTGTGATGATACCTTAGCTGGCTCCAGTACTAGGAGCCATATGGCCACAGGCTAAACATGGTACTTAATTCAGGTTAAAGAAGGAACAGTTGACATGACTGTTCTTTCAGGACCAAAGCAAATCACCTGTGGTGGTGGTATATGTTTTTTGTAGGTGTACTCCTTTCTTACAGGGAAAGCATGGGTTCCACTTGTCCAATATCTTACAATTTTTGCAGGCTGCCTCCTTAGACCTGAGCATCACTCTAGCTTTCAGTTCAGATATTGAAGAGAACCTGTTTTCAAATCTTTGCATTGTTAAAAGCTTCACATATAATGAATCTTTCTGTCTGTATACAGGAAGCTCCTAAAAAGTCTTATTTTGTGACTGATAGGTTGACAGAGGTGGTGGGGATACAGTGGAACTGCATTCTCTGCTTTATTGCACAGACTCAATTTACTAAAGGGCACTTAAGCACTGTGTAAGGGCTCCTTGATATTTCTGTGTGAACAAAGACAGTACTTTTTAATTTGTATGGCTTTCAAATAGATAGAACCTGTTACCCAGAGCAGCAGATGCTTTGCACCCATTGTTAAGCATCTCTTAAACTGTGGAAAGACCAAATGGGTAAAACAACCCCATTTCTTTGCCAGAAAGGTGAATGTTTGGGGGGACTATGTGAAAAAGGTGCAATTCATAGAAATTAAGCGGCTAGTTGGCAAGAGAAAATTGTTTTCTCTGTGTTTGGGCACAATTGAAAAAGCTAATCTGAAAAGTATGTCAGCTGTGACATTTTTTGAAAGCAAATATTAAACTATTTTCTGAGTATAGAAAACAGTAGGGAATTTGTAATGAATCTAAGGGTTTATCATATCTCTTTGTTTGTTTGTTTGCATTAAGAGCACTTCAATGTTATCCTTGTTTGTACCTTTCATCATTTCCCAATAGCTTAACAAAAATAAGTACTTGTGGAGTCATGTTGCTCCACAGAACAGTATTGCATTTTTGTTCATTACTGCTACAGAAATGAAAAAAAAATATTCATATTTTGTAATGCAACACTGTGAAACTCTTTAGAACTGTCCATATGCAGTATTTTAATGTAAATGCATGTGTGTTCCTATGCATACACATGTATATGGGTGTGTATGTACCCCCTGGGATCATATAAAGGAAAATTATTATTGAAAGGGAGAGGATAGAATAACATATAGTGTTACTCAAGAAACTTCAGTGTAAAAAAAAAAACTTGTAAAAGGAGGCACAAAACAGTTGATGTTTGAAGGGAGCATTGCAGGTCTTTGAGCTCCTGACACCTAGAGTCAGATGTCCAGGTGACTTTTTAATATCTCCAAGGATGAGACACTCCATAACCTCCCTGGGCAGGTGTTTCATCACCCTGACAATGAGAAAGTACATTCAGATTCCTGACTACATAGCACTTGTATGCCCAATCAGCATGTATTTTCCTCTGCTTAAATGGGACTAATTACACTTCCTTTGCTTCATTTTGGAATTAAAACATATTGGCTAATGTTTTAAATGGCCTTTTGTGCCACTCTGTGAAGAGAACTGCTTTTAGCAAGAAAGCAGAATTTGAAGACACTCAGCACATTTTGTTCTGTCTGACCTTATGCACTTTGTTCTCCTAAAGCAGCACTGTGCTCCTGAATATCTGTGCACCCCTTCATTCTGCTCTCTTGGTGCCATATGCACATTAATAACCAGTGATAGAAGAAAAAAAAGTTCGAGTTACAGGTTGAACTCCAAACTACTGCTTTTCTGAAAGTATCATAGATCATGTTTAATAGCCTGTGGATCAAAATGAAACCCAGTATATATCACAGGGGAACTCAATAATTGAAGTATTCTGGGAATGTCTAAGTACTGGAGTGCTGAGGTCCCTAGAAGCTTCATCCTGTGCTCTTTTTACCTGAATAAAAGCCCTATCATCTATATTTTATAACAAATTTTAATAATATTTTAATGCACTGTCTTTAATTATTTTATCTGACATTCAGGAGAACAATAAACTACTTTTTCAGCTCCTTACAAGTCCTAATTTTCTGCAAATGAGAAAAACAGTCCTTGAGAGACATTAGCATTTCAGAGTATCTCCAGTACACTTGACTCATGGCTATCTCATCTCTGTCCTGGGTGCCTGCAGAACGGTCCCTCAGGAGCACTGAACATGTTCTCTGGGTCTGTGAAGCTGATCTGTCTGTCTGCCAGCTCTGAATTTACTCCTTTCATATGAGAAGCCTCAGGGGCTCTCTGAAGAATTCTAACTGGTCTCCTGGTGATGGGAAAGCAATAATTTGCAAGCCTGAAGCTGCACAGGTGGTACTGTGTGGGTGTGCTGAGGATGTATAGTTTTGTCTCAGAAAAACAGCAGTAACAGAAGGGTTTTGTGGACTTGCTGCTCTGCGGTTTGCACAGGGGATAAATTCTTTTCCTTTTTAAATGTGGGAGAAGGAATATTGACTTTTGCAGCACCCTGGTAGAGGAAAAAAAAACAAAAAACCTGGGATGAAACGGTAGGAATCCTGGCAAGATTGAGAGCCTTGAACCTTTCTTGAGTGAGTGTTACAGGACTGGTGTGCTGGGGCTGCACTGTGTGACTGTGCCAGAACTGGGCTGGTGCAGGCTGTGCTGCCTGATCTGGAGCTCTCAGGGCTGGGGCAGTGAGGCAGCCGTGCAGCCCAGGTCAGTCCCCTCTCACGGGGTTTAATGGTGCTCCTCGAGGACCATCAGGTTTTCACTGCTTTGTTTCACCTTGTGCCTGTAAGCTGCTCCTAGAGCTGCCTTCCTGCAGCTGCTCAAGCTGTGGCTCCCTGGCCCTGGGAGGATTTTGGTTTGCAGTTCAGAGGATCTGTTTTACAGTGGGCGTTTGAACTGAATGGGGTTGATGACTGAAGTGATTTTTAGGTGAGCATTTTAGGGTGCACTAGGGACTGGTAAGGGGGCTGCCCACCAGAGCCACTGGCTTGATACATGATGGCTATATATATTCCTTTATGATGGTTATATGTACTCATTAACCTCACTAATAATTGGTATTTCAGTGCTGAAGGGTACGTGTAGGATAACAGCAATATCTACCCCTCCCCTTGCTCCTGTGAATAGGAGGAATCTCACTGAGTGAAAGTAAAGAGTGTGGCCAAGCAAAAATCATCCTTAGCAGTTGTTTAATTGTTATTTTGTCTTGCTTTTGCACTAGTTGAACTGCAGTGAGGAATGGAAGGCACCATTTCTCGGTTCCTTCTTAAGTGCTGCCTTTTACTCTTCAAGGGTGTGGGAACAGGACCTTCTCTGAGTGCTTTAGATATAAAGGTACTTGAATATCAGAAGTTGCAGGTGGATGAATGAACAGTGAGTATTAGCATGGCCTGTTGGTGGTGACTTTTTAAATTAACCATTTCTACACTGCTCATTAAAGTTTCTTCTGGTTACAAATCTTTCTGGTAGTATTGGTGGGGGTGCCATCCCTGCCAGCTGGTACCTGCTGTGGTTTCTGAATGAAACAAGTGTCTTCTGGCATTCTGTTGGGTTTGACATGTTTAATAAATAACAGCAGTGAATTGACCATACTGCAATAATAGTGATCATAAGATAAATAGCATAGTGATTTTTTTGGGGTCATTTTCTAGTGAGTTGGACAGAAGGAAAATAAAATCTTTGAGTTTCACCCTTAATTAATGGACTGCTACAACATGAGTTACTATGTGTTTGATGGAAAATAAGATATTTTTTTCTGCTTTATCAGCCAGAAAAGAGCAGCTGCTGGACAGAATAAGTCTTTATTTTGCCTCACAGTAAAGGTAAACTTCTGCTGTAATCTGAAACATGGGTGACAGTTTCACTACTGGCTTAGCCTATCTGGGAAAATATTTCACTCTATTTGTTATATGAGGCATAAGTGGGGAATCCTATGTCAGTGGAGTTTCAAAGGATGTGGGCAATTGGGCAAATGCAGCATCTCTAAAAAAGAATTGCAATCATAATTTATAGTTCACAAATATTCAATTAAAGAATGGTTTAGAGGTTGTTTTAGGGTACTGTCATTGCCTACTTGGCCAGCTCTGTATTTTGGAGACTCTTCTCTAGGTAGACCAGTGACTTTTGTAGAAGTACATCTTCTAGAAAGGCATCTATTCTTGACTTGAAAACATCAAGGAAAGGTAAAACTAACACATCTTTGGTACCTCCTTTCATTAGCTAATTAGCCTTCCTGTGCAAAATGGTGGTGAAAAATGCTTATCCACACTAAAATAGCCTTCTCTAATGTGTTTTTTCCCTTTTGCTCATTAGTTGTCATCAAGTCACCTCTCATTCTTCTATTTATAAACTAAATAGATTCATATCTTTAGGTCTTCATTAGCCATTGAGTTATTTCTGTGGCTGTCATCATCATCCTTCCCATTTTTCATTATTGTAAAAAACCCCAACAAATATCCGAACTATGTATTGCTTGCTAGCACCTGTGTTTGCCAGCACCTCTGTTTCCACCACTGTATGTGGAGGTAAAATTGTCTCCCCAATGCCTTTGCACTTGTTTATAAAATTGTGGATCATATTACATTTTTTCTTCTACTGTATTCCTTTGGGAGGCTCTGTAAAAGAAAAAAATAAATATAGGTGATGAATGCTGAAATGAGAATTTTCTTGTGTGTATAAATTACTAATTTGAGAACAAAATAAATTGTCAAGACATCTTGGATGGCTTGGGTTACTTTTCCCATTGGCCTGTGGAAAACAAACTGACATCCCAGATAAACCAGTGGTCTTATGATCTGTGAATCTTTGTTTAAGAGCAGTCTTGACTGTTTTAAAGCACTCACATAAATGACCTAATTACAAAACTTTGTAGTCTGCCTCTTGACAGAAATTTTAAAAGCTGATTTTGGCTTGGGTGTAGAGTGAAAACAATTGCAGAGAAGTCAGTTTCTTACCAGGAAGGATTTTTGCCTTCTGATGTGTGACCTGGAAGCTCATATGAATTTTGTTTTGTTGTTGACTCCAACGATCTTTTCAGAGTCACTGTTTTTGGGGTAGTCATCCATTTTGAGATGTCTCTTCTTTTTTCTTTGCATGCATAACTTAACTTTTGAGTGAGTTTGAGCAGTCCAGGTCTGTTCAGTGGCTTGTCTTCCTCTTTTTTCTCCCTTTGTGAGTCTCTCACTTGCAAATGGTATCAGCTGTCATTTACTGACTTTCAGAAAACCAACAGTGAGGATCAGCATCAAGGTTAATCCTGATCTCTGTGGAGCCTCTCTAGCAGTAATGTTTGATTGACATTTTGCTTTCCTGTGTGAGGAGATATGCTAGTTATTCAAATCTTGCTTGGTTCTACTTCATTCCTATTGTATGGTCCTAATTTTTTTGTGCTGTTCCTGTGTGAATTGTTCCTGCTATTTTTCATTTAAATGGCTTGTGTAAGGCTTTTCTATTAACGCTCTAAGTGCAAATAAATCATCAAGAAAACTTGGAATATCAGCAAAATGATGAAGGTGGGCTGACCCAAAAAAATGGTGCTTGGCAAAGATATAAATATAACTGAACACAAAAGACTACCTTTTGAATCTGTTTCTATAAATTTTAGAATTTCTATGTATTCTTACCTTTAACTAATTATAAATTAAATCCAGCATGAGCTTTTTTTTTTTAACTTCAGGTTCACCTTGACTTAAGCAACCTTATTTCGCTAGGTGTGTCTCCTTACCACTGCTAATACTAGTGCTTGTTTCCTGAAATTGCCACACTATCCTCAAAAATTATCCACAGTTTCAGTGAGCTGTTTTTAATCTTTGCCATCCAGGCCTATAGACCTAAAAATTTCTCTTCAGTAGATCTTTAACATCCTGATGGGTGCTGATGGCTTGGAAAGCTCATTAGATTTGTGGTAGGAATCCCTCCCAGCAGAAAAAGAAAGCTTATTGAATATTTCTGCCTTGCCTGCATTTTTAATGATTTAACCATGCATAGGGCTTCAGCCATCCCTAATGTACATACTAAACTGCTTCTTCTTTCCTTGGTCCTGTCAATCAAGGTTTTCTTTTCCTTCTGATACATTTTCTTCATGTCACATTTGTATCGATTGCTATCTGATCTGCTTCCCTCTTTCAGCTTGTTAAATATTGCTTTGCTATCTTCCCTTTGCCAATAAATCGGGATGGGCTTTTAGATAAAGCTGTCTTCTTTCTTGATTGAAGGATTGCAGCTTTTGGCCATCTAATCTCTTCTTAAAGAGCTGTAAGCCTTCATCTATCTTTTCCACCTGAAGTTTTTTGGAAATAAGGTCTTTTAAAGCGGTCTTTGTGATTATGACCATCTTTTTCCTTAGGCTTCACTGAGTATAGTTAAGTTGTGATGAGTTCACAGGGGGAAGAGCTGATTTATAGACCGGTGAGTAATTTCTTTGGGCCACAATATGGTTGGAAATGAAGATGTATCATACTGGGTCTGCTGGTGAGTTGGGACAGGGTGTGCAAAACTGTTTGTTGTATGAATTAGAGTGTGGATGTGATGGGTCAATGTGTGGTAACAGGATGGGGTGACTGCTGGGGAAAGAAGGTGAGACAAGGCCAGTGCTGGGTATCCACGTGTCTTGGCTGCTTGAATGATGCCTCAGTTTGATTAATATAATGTAGATTTCCATAGAAATCTAATGTAGATTTCTACAGAAATCTAATGTAGATTTCCCTGGAAAGATTCTGGGTCAGGCTGGATGGGGCTTTGAACAGCCTTGATGTAGTTGAAGGTTTCCCTGCTTGCTGCAGGGTTGTTGGACCAGATGACCTTGAAAGGTCAACTCAGACTATTCTGTGTAGCATTTGTGCTTGTGAATCAGGCTGTTTTTCACAATCAACAATAGCTATGACGTGCTTGTGTTGACTCCACTCCCCGTGCTCCCAAGGTCCTCTTCTGGAAGTGATTAGGGATGGCGGTTAGGACCTGGCTGAAGGATCTGCCCTGGATGTCCCGCTCTGGATCCCAAGGATGGGAATTCTGCTGTGTCCGTAGCTGTGCTAGGGCTCAGGGCTCGGGTCCGGTCGGCTGAAGAGCTACACGAGCAGTCGGGGGTCCCCTCTGGAGCGCGGCTTTTCCGGGAGGATTTCCATGGGCGGGCAGCGGTAGAGCGCGGTGACCATCGGGGGGCACCAGAACGACAGCAATGCGCTCAGGCTGCTCGTTAATGTCTCTTTGGTGCAGTCAGGGAAAAAAACCCCCGTGTTTGAGGGGGGCAAGAAGTTCCTTCCACTTCTTAAATCAACTTAATTGCCTCAGTAATACTGCAAGCTCTGTTTTGAAGGCATCAGCTGTTAAAGAATAAGCTAGCAAGCATGAGTTATCTCCCACTTTCCCGGCAGCACTAACTTTTCCTTTTTTTTCCTTTTTCTTTTTTTTTTTTTTTTTCTTTCTCCCTTTCAATCCTTTGTTTAAAGTTATATCTTGATTTGCAAGGTTTAGACTAAAAAGTTACCTTGAATAAGATGAATTAAATAATTACCATTGAGAGATCAGTGTCTAATAAAATGTGAAACTTGTAAGGATTTTACAGTTCTTCCTAGGCATTTGAGTGCCTTATATAGAGTCTGAACACAGTAATATTTGAGGAGTTAGTATACATTTTTAACAGTAGTTGAGTGCTATTTTTTTTGTGGGTTTTTTTGTTTTGTTTTTGCTTTTTCCCGGAGAGCTCAGCTGACGGTGTGAATTTCAGGTTTAAAGGGATACCTATAGACATTATTTCTAGCTTGTTGCTGTATGAGGTTATTAGCATGGGGAGATATTGTATAACAGTGTCTATAGGCTACTGGTAAGTCATAGTGTTGAAACATCTTTGACTGCTCCTTCACCTGGCCACATAAGAAAATGGGGGAAGAAAGCATTTTTTCCCTTAAAAAAAAGGCTATTCTGCTCCCTACAGGCAAAGTCCTCTTTCCAGTGTCTCCTGAAACTCCTGCTAATCTTTGATGGAAATTCACAATATTAACATTTAATATTGATGGTATAAGCCTGTTTTATTAAAGACATATTTTCTGTTTTGTTTTGGTCTTTTAAGTAAGTTCCTGAGGGTGAGGATATTGAGTTTCTGTGGGTGGAGCCACAGTATGACTTCTGAAAAGCGAGTCTGTTATCCAAGAATTGGCCTTGGTTGGCCAGTACTGTTGAAAAGCATAGTCCAAGCTGTCCCGAGTCATCTACAATGGTCAACACCTAAAGCTCCCAGGGGCTTTTATCCCCAGTGGTACTGATGGTCTTCTTCTGTCCAGTCATCCTCCTGGTTTACCAGGCTTGAAATCCTCCCCATTGCATGGATAAATGTTGAAGTACAATCATAATGTGGGCTTTAGTTGTAACAATGCACACAGTTAATTTTTATAAGTGAAGAATTTTGCAAACAATGTTTCTGACTTGACAAAAAATCAGAAAACAATGAAATGAATGAAGTGTTTAAACACGTGGAAGAGGCCTGGTGAAAGCATTCCTTGCTTGAAACCATGTTGCTCCTTCTCGCTGAGTAAGCTGGACTGAAAAAGACACTATTTCACCATGCAGGTCTTGCTTTCTTTATATCCCTAGACCATCATAGTCAAGACTACTAGAAAACAGTATTTTTATGAAACAACTGACTTTCATCAGGCAGCTAGGGGCATCTGGAAATTCCTGCTTTTTCAAGTTCACTAAGCCTATTTGAGGTCTTCTAGAAATGATGAAAAGAATTGTTAATCCTGCTGCTGCTTAACTTTAGATTAGTAAGTTAGTCCTTAAACCTGTGTAGTTCTTTAATTCATGCACTAGATGGTGATCAAAAGCAGCCCAAGTTGTGTTCTCTCTTCCAAAAATCGCAGCTGACATTGGAAAATGAAAGCACAAAACTGACAGTTTTTCCTGCCAAGCTTTTAAGCTTTTCTTGCTGTCCAGTAATGATAAATTTATTTAGTAGAATCATCTTAGAGATAAAGGTAGAGTTGCTGCTAAATTCATATATCCTGTTCTAACTGTGATTTTTTAAATCAGTTGTTGGATAAAAGTGTAGGAAGTGCTTCTCTCTGTCAGATCGTAAAACATTCATCAAATATTCCATAACTTAAAGCTGAGGTTAGTGTTGTTTCCATAATAAAAGAATTCAAATATACTAGTTCTTGAAATAATTGCTATGGATTGAAAAGCGAGTCTGTTATCCAAGAATTGGATAATCTCTTAAATCTCTGAATTTGGAGATTGATTACCATTGGCTAAGACAATGTAGTAATGAAAAAGCAGGGGGGCATTACTCTGAAAACATGATTACAGTTTTTTATAAGATTAAAAACAAACCAAGGAAAAACCATTTCTGTACTGCCCACCCTGAAATTATAAAACCTGCTCTTGTCCTGTACTTTCAGATTACTACTGGCTTCAAGGGAAGATTGCAAGATGTGTTTTGGGTTCTGTAGCTGGAAAAAAGGCTACAGAACCCAA
>JAYDZK010000113.1:41202062-41214279 GCA_034509185.1 Euphonia xanthogaster | reverse complement strand
CAAAAAATAATAATTCGTGAATTGGGGTTTTATTGACTCTTTTTTGGGTTTTTTTTGTTTTTTTTTTTGGTAGCAATTGCTGTACAAGGGTTGTTTTGTTATGAAAATGCTTGAATTCAAACTGGTCATTTCTAGCAGGAAGAATAACTTGTCAGACTTTGAACAGCCAATAGTTGCCTTTTAAGTAAAAATCATGAACTTCCAAGTGAAAATTTGCCCCTTCTGGGGGAGACAGAATAGACTTTTGTGGTCAGATGAGAGGGTCTGTTCTGTATAAACTTGTCTTCCATTGCAAGGAGCAATTTAGACAAGGACACAAAATGTGTTTACCATATCTGTGAAATCATGAGAATGTGATCTTTCCATTTTGTCAAAAGGGCAGTTTTTTGTCTTTTAGCTACGAATCTTCAGCCAGTTCCTCATGTGGTATTCTGTACCTTGGAAAATTTAATCAAGGCTGTATTTGAGGAAGAGAAATAGTTTGAGCTGCTAATATGCTCCTGTTCTTCCAAAGCTGTCTAGCCTACTTTTATGGATCCCTAGAAAGGTTATTGATTTACTGTGAATGTGTCTTTCTGTAGAAAAAAGCTGAAGGCTGTTTGCAAACTGCCACCTGAAGCAGAGACTTAAGCAGGAAATTTAGATAATTGGATTCTGTTTCCATTGAAGTCTGTGGCATTTTGGAAATTAATATCAGGGGAAGCAGAATGGGGTCCCGTGACTAGGAGTTACTGCTGCCAGCAACTGGAGTAACTCTTCAGCTTTGTGTTGCAGAGATGCTCAACCACCTGGGAACTGTTCAAAAGATTTGGAAAAACGTTTCTGATAGCAGTTGTCAATATTAACAGTAGTTTTTGTAGGCGTTCTGTGTTTGTAGTTCTTGCTGGATCAGCACATTTAGACTCATCCACACTACTCGAAGGTGTTCACTTGGGAAGTCCAGATAGGTTTGGCCAACAGAGTGGGCAGTCCCATGAGTTTTCTCATAATTTCTTCTCTTTTCCGAAGGACAGCAATTCTACAGATGTTTAATTTAAGCAGTGTCAGCACTTCTGATCCCACATGCTTATGGTTGTACAAATAATGAATTTCTTTTTTGCTTGGCCATTGAACTGAGAAACTGGAAGAATTTCTTGGTTTTAATTGATCAGAAAGTTGTTTTCAAGCAAGCTAAAATGGAGCAATTTGCATAGTTTAAATTTTCTCAGTCCTTTTCTACGGGTTTAATAAAAATGGGTCAATTTTCAATTGAATTTAAGTTTTAATTGAAAACAGTATTTTGAAACAAATACTCAAAATATGTTTGTTTCCAAAGTTTAGAAAAAGTTTAGTCTTTTCTGGTTTCTTCATTTTTCTGGCTGATTATATCTTAGGCTATTTTTCAAATTCACATTTTTTTTCCTCCCCTGAAGCAATATATTTTCATAAAATCATTGCTTAGCAGAATACTTTTACCCAGCATTGTTAGAAATCTTGCAACTCACTCCTTTTGCCTTAGTGTTTAAATAAAAACCAAAACATGATGTTGTTTTTAAAGCTTCTAGCCTCTAGCCTACCGTTTGGAAAAAACTGTTGTGATATGTGGCATCAGGCATGACTAGAGAAATCCAGCTGGGGTCTGTGAGAATGAGGGCAGTACCCGGTGGCATCCAGGTAACAGGTGTGTCAGGGGCAGGGAATATAATTTGTGATGGGACAGTTTGAAAATACTCAGGTCTAAAATGAGGTCACAGATTAAAGGAGGGTACTAGAGAAAGAAATTTATAATCAATGTTGACATGGTCTTCCATTATCAGCAGGCCCGTCTGCAGTTGTCCAGCCTGAGCTTTCTTGCACTTTCAGCATATCTGTTAATTGCAATTGCCAGGGACAACATTAGTGTAGAAAAGCAGGGGGTTAATTAAAACCAGTAGGTGCTGATTTCTCTGCTTCAGGAAAAAAAAAAAAAAAAGACAAAAAAAAAAAACCCACAAAAAAACCGCAACCCCCCAAAAAAGAAGATAGCCTTCTTCTCTTTAGGATAACTTATTTAGCTATCCATATCCAGCAGCCCCAGTGCAGTTGAGGCTGGGTGCACAGTGCATTTACCTGGATGAGCAAAGGAGCCAGATTACTCTGTTCTGTTCTTTCACATCAGAAGGTATCTGCTATTTTGGACCAAGTGTACTATCACAACTACAAACTGGTGATAGTGGGGTATGTGTTTTAGAAGTCAATGAGATTATGTGATTTGAACAAATTAAGCACTTTGTTATCTTATTATGATTTTTCTTTTTTGTTTTGTTATTAGAATGAAATCTACAAATCAGTTCTTCTTACAAATGTCCATAATGTTCACCAAAAGGCAGCTAATGGTGAATGAATTCCAAAGCATAATACTGTACCATGACTAATGGACTGAGAATATTACCTATTTAACAGAGCTGCTCTGCCTGTTTTCCCCTGCACAACAAACCCATGTGCTAGAAGGCTGTTCTTGGCATAAGAACAAGGCTTGCATAGCTTGACCAAGGTGAGAATGGTTCTGGAGGCTTTGCTATTTGGAAGAAAAAAATTTCTCAAATAGGACTTCCATCAAGTCCTCTGAATAGATTTTTATGGTCCAAATTTGGGAACTAACTCTTGGAGATTCTTGGGTTGGGATTCTCCTGGTGAGAATGTGCTCAATCCTTTTGTTGAGCCAGACTGTAATGGTGGTTGTTGGAGTTTGCTATGCTGTTATTCTTGAAGTGTTGGAGAAATTTGGATTAAATGTCATTGATTAGTAGGACATAGTGGTTTAAAGGTAAAAAAATGTTGTGACTGTGCAGAATCACTTTTCTCAAGGATACCTGAGATATGGAGAAGAACATCTGTTGCTCTTCTGGTCCCTGTGGTGCACTAGATACTTCAGCTGTAGTGTGTAAGCTGATCCCACCTACTTATCATACTGCTCTGTGTGTATATATGCTGGGGAGAAGCATTGGCATCTTCCATGTAAATATGTATGAGGATCAGCTGTGGTCTGGGCTCTTGATAGAAACAGCTTAAAATTTAGAGTTAAAACTTTTTATTGTTGGTAGTGTGGCTGAGTGCTGGCTGAGAGTGAGAAAACAGATTACCCTGTCACTCAAGTAGGTAGAGAAGGAGCTAAACTACTCTGCAATCTTTGTTCTGTTTTAAAAAGCTCTGCTATCAGGAGTAAGGGAAGTATGAGCTGTTACAGCTGCTGTGTAGCTTTGCACAGACAGACTGTGATGCACTCATCTATCCTTAGGAAAAGCTCCCGGGGCTCTGGCTACACAGTGCAGTGGGGGAAACTCTGGTGTAGAAAGGCCTTGCATCCATGGCACCCCATCCCCACATTACAAGGTGGAAGAAGAACTTGTCTGAACATTTGTCTGATAGCTTTTATTCTGCTGTAGTGAGTGTTTGAAACAATAATCCCCAGGGTAGATTGGGAGGGGAGGCTAGCAGTGGGAAGGAAGAGGTGAGGGGAGCAAAGGAGAGAAGAGACCTTCAGATTTAGGATATATTACACTTAAAATTCTGAGACTGCTCCACAGATGGGCCACATAAAGAATTAGATTTGCAATTTGAACAAAGTTCTGTAGGAAAATAATTGTACTGGTGAAGCAATCTCACTCTCACTAAATTGCTTTCCAAGGACCCTATCCTGAATGGGGCTGTGCAGCTCTTTCTGATATTTGAGCATCTTCATTTCTCATTGACTTCAGTGAGAATTAAACTCATTGAACTCCTCACTAGGCAATTAGTTTCTTACAGGTCTATTTTTTCTGCTGCAAAGTGGTAGGTGCCTTTCCCTTCTGTTAGCAGTCATACCCTGTGCCACTCAAGTCCAAGCCTCAGCATGCAGGTCTCACAAAAGAACCATTAAATGATGCATGTGCTTAAATATTTGAACATAGATTCTGTTCCTTATTGTTTTCTGTGGATAGGATCCTTGACAGTTTTGTTACACTGACTGCACCATTTTAGCAAAAAGAACATGCAAAATATGTGATGGAAAATCTTTCCAAAACCAATCCCACCAAAAGCTTATAAATAATTTTTTTGTTTTATTTATGCAGGAAGAGTTTGTTTTGCTTTCAAAATGGGATGAATACATTTCAAATTAAGTGGACAGATTCATTAGCATGAAGGATGAATGAGATAATAAATGAGATAGTGAAAGTGAGGTTTTCCTACCTTTCCTTTCCATGAGAGAAGCCGTACAGAAATGTAGTATATTTACAGTCCTCAAATTACTGAAGCTGTAAATGTTTTTGCTTTCATGGCCTCTGTTTGCACTACTGCACATTTTGGGATGATGGATTATGGAGCACCAGGTGTTGGGATGAAAACAATCAATAGTGTGATACAAAAGATGAAATAACTGTGATGGAACATCAATAAAGGCTAAAAGCTGCCATAGGGATTTGAATCTTAAAGAAGACCCTGAGAAAGTGTATTAAGAAGAATTCACTTCTCCCCTTGCACTTGCAGTGTCTTTATTCCATGAGCAGAAGTCACCTGGGGGCTCTGTCAAGGACAGAGGTGGAGGAATTTTTTCTTTTCTGTGTGTACATGGTGCCCAGCACACTACCTCTGGGGCACGATGTCATAGTGTCAAGATAATGTCAGGACACAGCTGGTGTAGGTGTAGTTTGGAATATGTTTGGTCTGAAGTGGAGAGGATTTAATTTTATCTTTTAAGAAATAAATTAAATTGAATTATTACTAATTTGCATACTGCTCCCCCAAGCAAACTAGATGAATACATTTAGAAGTAACTAGTTGCGGTTCACGTCTGTGATGTTGGGACGTTGCTCTGAGGAAATGGCAGCTTCTCCTCTGCTGCTGTGACCCATTCTCAGGGGACTTGGCCACTAGTAAAGCTAGGCTGTTAGTGTTGAGAACTTTATCTGTTTCTATCTGAGCAAAAAAGACTACTGAAATATGTAGTGTAAAAATGAAGCTATTAGATAAGTTCGGCATCATCATTTCACTTTTGCAAATCAGGCATAAAGTTTTAGAGCTGAAATAAATTCATGCAGAAAGCAAGGTTAGGTCACAAACCTATTTTCTTAGTTCAAAGTCAAACCATCACAAAGAGGAGAGGAACTCACTCTTCTGAAATACCATGGTGTTATTACTAACCTATTAAAATGCTAGATCTTTTAAAAAATACTCCTGTCAAAATACTTAGTTCTGCCTTCCAAGGAATAGTCCAGGAATGTGTTTAAGCTTATGACCTATTTCAAGCATGACAATGCAAAACTGCTCACATGCTTTAAGCTATGCACAAGATTGTAAATTGTAAATTGTGATTGGCCCAAGTTAAGAGCCCTGCTGGGAGGCAAATGCTCTGCTATAAGGACCTGACTCTGCCAGTCTCACTCATGGGTTTTTTACTGCAGTAAGATTTCATCCCATGCAACACAAGACTGGTGTAGCCAAAAGCTGCTCAGATCATAAATCTATGAGATGAAATATTACACACCAGGATCAGGCCTTGTCTTTAATATTGCATCACACTGAGATCTTTGGCAACTTCAGTTTCACAGGGGTTCAATGCAGAATGTCCTCTAGGGACAGCTGCTTTGCAGATGGGGTGGAGAAAGGTCATCAAGGGCAAGAAGTCATGCTTAGCCTGGTTAGCCCAAGGAGACAAATCCTGCCTTTAACCAGCTGCAGCTGATGTTCTCCCTGAGTTCAGACCTTTGATCTAAAGCAGAAAGACTAGAAACCTTAACCCAGCCTTTCCCAGGTCACTATGAATGCCTCAAGCACCAGGGTTTAGATCTTGCTCCAATTCTTTCAGGAACTACAGAACACAAGGGTCTCAATGCTTTAAACCTGAGGTCTGAGCTTGGCTTTCCTTGGGGCAAGCAGTGGGGAAGTCAGGCAAGGACTGCAAAACTCAGTTCAGAAAATCTCTGTAAGTCACCAAATACACTTCCTGCCCAAACAGGCGGTATTTCTGAGTGTGACATCAAACCATTTTTTTTTTTCCTGTCTCTACTTTCAGGTTGCTCCTGTAATTAAGGAGAGGATGATGAAGAAGGGCAGCATGATGCTTGGGTACCAGCCTCACTGGGGCAAAGTCAACTTCTTCCGCCAGGTGGTTATCAGCCCACAAGTTAGCCGAGAGGACATGGACTTCCTGCTGGATGAAATCGAGCTTCTCGCTAAGGACTTGTAGCTGTAGCTCCATAGCATCAGGTGCTGCTCATGTGTGATATTTATGGAGAGAGTGGCAGCAGCATTCTGGTGCTATTTTGTGGAAAGTAGTAAAAAGCTTGACAAATAGTTTAGAAACTCATTTTACAGATTGGTGTTGAGAACTCTGCAGGTAGAACACCCCTTCACAGGAAAGCATTTGCTGACAGGGGCTGGGGGGCAGGCTGGTGCTTCCAGCACCATTGCTGCCATTCTGGGAAGCGTTTCCTCAAGATAGGAGTGCTTCTGAGAATGGTGTCTGTGCTCCAGAAAAGGCAGCTATTTACTGGGTGCCTGTGCACAGTGTAGCTCAAGCTGGTCACTTATGCATGCAGGCAAAATTCCTCTGAAGTTGCTATTATGAGTAGATTTGTCAGTGAGCCTTAATATGCTAGTTAATTCTCTTATCTACTCTGTCAATATTTTAGTTTGGTAATTAACATGATAAGACTGGAAGTTGTGAAGTTCTGTGAAATGAGTTCCTCAAGGCCACCTGACTAGGTGCATTGCCCAGGTTTTCCACTGTGAGCACAGGCAGACAGTGCAGTGAGGCTCAGTGCAGACATCACACCAGGAGGAACCTCCTGCACAAAGCCCTGAGTAACCAATATTGACCCTGCTAGGAGCAGGTTGAACCAGATGACCTTTTAAGGTTCCTCGCAACCCATAGGATTTTGTGATTCTATGAAACAGTCATTTGGTCCAGTCAGCGTTTGCCAGTGTTGCCCATCCAAAATATCCCCACTTTAGGAAAGCTGAAGATATTGGAATAACATTTAGAGCTTCTTACTTCTTTGTCAACAGGAGTTACCAATGCTTTTTGAATTGCTGTTTGCCTTCATCTATTTTTAAAGTGCAAAGATTTATTTAGAAGCTTTTAGATGCACTTTAAACTTTTAACAGAGAAAAAGATATATATTTACCTGGAAAATACCTATTTTTATGCATGATTACTTTATATTAATGATATAGCAAAATTGCTTATTTGTCATTGTTTGTTTGTATTTTCCTACAGATTTGAGATGACTTGATCTTATGTTGTCAGTGTATAATTTGTAATTTTACTCTGCTATTACAGTAGTGGTGCTCAGAGAAAGTCTTCCTGTGATTTTAGGATACAAACAGTTTGAACATTTTTGGTCAATCTTAAATTACAAAATTAAGTTCTGTGCTTTGTCTTTGTGGTGAGAATTAGACTATATTTTTCATCTGTTTTTTATTCCATAAAAATAATCCATTTTATAAAGATAGAAATGTATTTCTTGTGATGAAGTTGTTGCAGCGAACTGATGGAAATAGCCTTTTCTTTCACTTTGTAATCAACATCTGCTCATCTGTTAATGTCTTGCTGTTTGCTCCTTGTTCTGTGTTTGAGGTAGCACTGACCGCTATGAACCTTCCTGCTAGAATGTTTTCTGTCCTCCTGAAAGCTGTTTTTAAACACAAAGCTTCCCTGTTTTCATTTCCTACATTGTACCAGGATCCAACATTGCATGAAATTCCTGCTTCCAGTCTCCAGGATGATGGTGAGCAAAGCTGAACAAGGTCATGATAACTAGGGGGGTCACGCAGTCAGAGCAGTGGTTAAAAGCAAGGGTCACCTGCAGCCCTTGACAGGTGGCCTGAGCAGTGTCCTGGAATGGATATACTTGTGCTATCATAGTGATACACCAGACTTTAAGCAAAACCCATGTTGACAATAAAATGAATATCACAATGTGGCCCCTGGGTTTTGCTCTTCAATACCCACAAATCACTCTATCATTTGTTGATGGAGAGTGCTTCTGGCTATACCAGTTATCCTGATCTTGGAAAGCCTAAGTTCAGGGCCCATAAGGCTTTTTTGCCTCCCAGTCACTCAGGGTGGAGTGCAGAGTGCACAAGGAATGCTCCATGACGGGGACGACTTTGCTCTTTCATCTTGAGTTAGACAGGACCATTACCCCTTCTCCTTCTTTTTTTTTGACCTTGAAGGGAAAGACAGAATACAGTGTCAGGATGTTTTGTTTATGGTCCAGATTCTTGGTGAGTACCTGATTTTTGATTCATGGAGGAGTTATAACACCTTTTCTCAGCTAAGAATTTGGTCCGTGGTGTTTTGTGGCACCACCACAATCAAAAAGGTGTTACTGTCTTGTTTCTCTTTGTGTTCTCCAGACACTGTGACACTTATGGCACGTGTCAGGCAGAAGTAACACAGTTCCTTTCTGTAGCAGTAGTGGCTATAGTATTTTTAAATGAGAGTAAACTGGAACCTTTTTCGTAGTTGCAGAAAATAAGTCTGATCATCATGGGCACTGATTTTTTTGAAGCTATAGGTTGACCTTCCAGTGTGATGTGAGTACCTTATCCGATCTCCATATATTTTCCATTGTTTCTCACCCTTTACTATGTACCAGGTGCACAATATGATGGTTTCATTTCAGGACTAATGTAACTTTCTCATAATTACTTATGTTGGAGTAGTATGTAAAAAATGTCTATTTTGTAGCTGGTGATTTTAATAAAAAGTGAAGTAAATTATGCCCTTATAAATACAGGCTGTCTTTGTCATTTGTCAATCTAAAACTGCATATACAAACATAGAAGGTACCTCTAAGCACTCCAGATAAATAGCACTTCAGCTTTAAAGTGTAAAACCTAGTTTAACCCTGCCTCAGGATGTGGTTTATCTGTGTGCTGTGCTCACATCATCTTTAATAAACATTCTGGGTGAAAACATGTCACGATTTATCTTACTCCTGCTTTTAAATGGAGAAGCTAAATTGTCTGTGCAAAAAGATGTTTAATTTTTATTATTTTTTTGCTATTCTAGCTAGTTGGGACTGACCCATGAGCTCCCTCTCCTAGTTACTGGCAGGCTCCATCAGTCAGGATGCTAAACAAAGTTCTGGAAGTAGTGAGGTACATGCATAAATTAGTATAGAGCCAATCCGTTTGTTGTCTGTAATTTCTTGTGTCTACCTCTAATAATCTTTTCAATAGAAAAATAAAGAAATATTTAGAAGGGATACAGAGGTAGATTTTACTCTTAGTTGGGTGGCTGCATCTTGTGAGAACTTTGAGCATTTTGTGATGGGTCCATGTGCAAAATCACCCACATAAGTCTGTGCCTAGAGCCAGCAGTCCCCGTCTCAGGATTTCTCAGGATTTCTATTATGATTTTCTGTGATAAATAAGCACTAATCATCACAGTCTGTTTACATATGATTTTAGTTCTTCTAACTCCCACTGATTTAACTGGAAACTCTTGCTGGATTGGACCCTGTGTCTTATCACTGGGATCTCTCATTTCAACACCAGTTTGGTGCTCTGAACACCTCAGTTTATCTCTTCTATGTTTGTGCCTAGAGATTCAGATTTATCTTTATTTTTGTGAGACTGAATTGAAGCGTACTTTTTCATAAAGGACAATAAATTTTCTTTAAGAAAAGCCTAATAGAACTGGTAGAGTTACATTCCCAGAATGCCAAGAGTATGTAAATACCTGTTATGTGCTTGTGGCCTCCTCATACATGCAGCCCACAGCACTGATTCATGCTCAAGTGATTTTTATTTTTAAGTCTCCAAGTGTTGTGATAGGGCTTACAAAACTCATATGAAATGTTGAAGGCAGAGGAGAATAATTCAGAATTACTAAATGTTGAGTTTGATCTCCTGTTAGGTCACAGAGGAGTTCTGTGACCAGCCAAAAGTGAGCTAAAAGTGACATTTGAATTCCACATTTTCTACTGTGCCAAATCTGCCCAGCCTCTCTTCCCCATTGGCTACTTTCATGGTTTTTCAGTGGCTGAGTAACGTGGAAAATCAATTGTTGGAAATAAGATGTTGCAGGTATGGCCCACTCGTTCCTGTCCTCATTTTTGTGGTGTAACTGGTAAGTGCTGGTAATTATTTGAGCTTATGAGCACTGTATCTAGTGCAGTTACTGCTAAATATTGCTACTGTTAAATCCTGAAATAATACAATTGCACAGGTTAATTTTGTCTTAATTGCTCACGCTAATTGCAGGTTAGATGCAATCAAAGCTGCACTGCCTGGCAAATGCACTGTGCACACCACAATAAACCCTGGTGGAGGGGTTTTTTTCTTTAAATTGAATCTAGTCTCCCATAATTACATGTTTTTTCTTCAGATGTACAATTAGATGTTATTACTCTAATTCTGTAACTGCATAATAATCAACAAAAAATTTCTTTGAGAAATAAAACAAAACAAAGAAATTCGCTCTGCAAGGGTAACAAAAAAGAGAATGTCAAAGGTTTCAAGGCAAGCCCACAGAATGGCTGTGTGAATGATTAACCTCTGCTAAGTGAATTACTGTGTGCCTGTGCTGCAGGAGTGGAGCAGGGAAGCCCCTTCCAGTCGTGGAGTCATCAAAGAACTTGTACATGCCTTGGCACAGCAGCAATCCACCCCAGCATGCCATGCCCATCCAATATCCTAAAGAAGCCCTTCCAGAAGTCTGGACACTTTGTTGTACATTGATGATTTTTGTATATATCAAGGTAATGTTTGTTTTAAAGCAGTGACACTGAAAGGGTACTCTATAAGAAGTCCAAGAGAGAGGGCCACTTTCAACTTTGGTAGCTCACGTGCAACTAAAGAACAAAAGATCACATTTCTAAAATTCATGAAAGAAAACTTGTCAAACACAGATGTTCTGTTTTGATGAAGTAATTTCTTTCTTATAACTTGTATAAAGCTATTTAAAAATGAAAAGTGTGATGAAAACACTTGCCATGAAACAGCACAGACCCATGGAAAGTAACATTTTTCTGTAGGACTGTGCACAACACTGTTCTTCCAAGAAACTCTCACCCAGCTTGTCATTCTGGGAAGTGACTCCTTAAATCTGTCAGGCACTGACACTGGCAGCTTGATCCATCCTTTATTTTCATGCTTATTTATATGGATTTTTATTCTTTCTCTGTTTTTGTACCCTCTCTCATTTGTACCCCGTAAAGTTATTTTTAGAGGGGTATTTCCAGTATTTGGAGCTATAGAAAAAATGTCAGAGTAGCATAAGGTCTAAGATTGAAAGTTGAAGCAAATGTAGTGCTCAGGTTATCCTTTTTCCAGTAATGAATTTGTCCAGATGCTCAGATGATGAGCAGCCACAGCTTCTGCTGGAACTATGGTAACACCAAAATCAAGATTTCACATGGGAGACCAGACCTTGAGAAACTGAGTAAGACAAAGAGTGGCAGAGAGAAATGTTACTTGCCCTCTTTTCCAGATGAATGATGATACACAAGGAACTTAAAACTTCTATTTTTGTGAAAACTTGTGCCATAGCTTTAGAAAAATTGTGGAAGAAGTCACTAACAGGAGACAGCAGTGAGTGAAAAATGGGGCATACTCTGATATGGGCTTGGCAGAGGGAGTGCGGCTAGACTAGCCAGAGAGTTTTATGGGAATAAAACTGGATTTTCTAGACTAGACTCTTCAAGTATTTGCTGTTTCATCATTTGGGACAACTTACATAAGATGGGAAGCAGGACTGAAAATGTAAAGTGAATAGGACTGCTAGTGAAAGATGAGTAATGGGGACTGGGTGATACTTTGGTATTGATTCTGAGCTAATCTAACTTCATACTGTCATCACTAACCTTTCCAGAAAGATCAGACAGATGTTCACAAAATTTGCTGATGAAGTTTTTTGGAAATTTTAGAGTTCGATGTGCATGAAGAACTGGGTGATTTCTAAGTATGTGTGGCAGAGGAGACAGTAAAAAAGTGCGTAAAATCTTTGGGGACTTGCAAAAAGCAGCAAGCACTTTTTTATTTAAGGTAGGACAAACTAAACACCTGCAAAACAGAAAATTATGAAGATAAGTATAATGATGGCATAAAAAGCAGTGTTAAAGCAGTCATGAATTAAGCCTAAATGACATGTAAATAAAGCCACCCAGCTAAGAAATTCAGTGGTCATCAAAGCAGACCTAGCCTCTCATCTGGAGAACAGCAGCAAGGAAACTCGGGCTGGGCAGTGGGCTCAGTGCCTGGTCCAGCT
>JAYDZK010000113.1:41140742-41196006 GCA_034509185.1 Euphonia xanthogaster | reverse complement strand
AAAGGAAATTGTGGTGGTTTTCTCCCCCCCCCCCCCCCCTTATTTAATAAGGCTTGCATGTCCTTTCCAGATGTACACAAGCTAAACAACCTGCTGCCTAATGGGAGATGTCCTCATGCTCAAAACACATGAGCATTCCACTATGGAATTCTAAGCATTACATGAAATACTTGGAATCATAGAATCACAGAATAAGCTGAGTTGGAAGGGACCCATCAGGACCATCAAGTCCAACTCCTGGCTCTGCACAGGACAGCCCCAAGAGTCACACCATGTGCCTGAGAGCACTGTCCAAGCACTTGAGCTCTGACAGGCTTGGTGCTGTGACCACTTTCTTGGGGAGCCTGTTCCAGTGCCCAACCACCCTATGGGTGAAGAACTTTTTCCTGTTATCTAATCCCCAGCAAGTTGCTTTTGCAAACTCTTCCTCAGTGTTGGGGCTGAAGTGTCAGTGATGTCATGTCACAGAAACACTGCTCCTGCTGCTCACATGGAGATTAGATGAACAAAAGGGGTGGTAGCCAAAGTACATGAGTGAGTCTGTGTAGAATTGTACAAGACTTACCAAGTGGAAAAGTCTTGGTATGAGATTTATGTCCTGTCTTAATTTTTTAGCTAATTAAAGGTATAGCCTATTTTCTTCTGCCTCCAGAAGCACCAGATGGCTTATGGAAGCAAGTATTTTTGTTGAAGAGAATCAGTAGCTTGACTTTATTTGATGAAAGGAGGAAACCCCATCTTTCCAGAAATGTCTGGATTCAAGTATCAGCAGTTATTATTTTTAACTTGCTTAGTGCCTGTCTTATTGATGGCCTGCTCCTGAATATGCTGTCTGCTAACCCATGTGCTGCAAATTCTCCTTGGTGGCAGCAGTTTTGAGCAGATGGGCTTTGTGTTTTCTTTCACTGGATCCTTTCCCTGACAGCCTTTATTTCAGCTTTGTTGGATCAAAGATGAAACACTGGTTTTTGTCATTCTAGGCATACAAAAAGCCTTGCTCTTTCAAAAAAAAGTACTTTAAATGATTCTGAAAAAGTCACATGAGAATGCCCTGAGAAAGCCCAGAACAGGCCTTGTGTTTCCATCTCAATCACTGAAGCAACAACCCTCGGCACTTCTGGTTCTGAGGAAGCATTTATTATATGTTGCCAAACAATCTATTCCAATTTAATATGGATATATTTCAATTCCTTTCTTACTGAGTAGTCGTAGCACAGACAGCCTTGATCAGTGAGTGCAGAGCACTCACAGACATGTATAAGGAAGTCAGATAAAGCCCAGCCTTAAGAGCTGAACATTTGCAGCCACAGACAGACAGATGTTTAACCAAGGAGAAGTTTATACTGGCTTCAGTTTGAGAACTAGAAAGACAGTTTTCACCTCCAAGCAAAATCAGGAATTAGATGCGATCAATAGATTCTGTAAAAAAATTTATAACCTTAAATGGTCTCCTGAAAGGTTGAATCATGAAGACCCTGGCATATTTTTAACAGAAAGGAATGTATTTCTGGAGCTCTTTGTGTGACACGGGCTTTATTGAGGCGGGGAGGGGGGGAAGCTCCATTTCTCTAGCGCAACATACAGCTCTGATAGCAGGTCCTGCATCTCAAGCTGGTTCAGTTCATCCAAAATAAAGCACTTGCCTATGCCCCACACACTGCCAGCTGGTGGCTGAAGCACTCTGTAAAAACTGGGACATTTCAGAGAGCCTTATGTTACGCTGGCAGGTGGCTGAGCTATAAAATACAGAAATCCCTGCTCCAGCAGGGCTGGAAGCATTGTAGGACTGTTTTCATTCTGGCTCAACACCTGGGACTGGTGTGGAGGGGGTTGAGAGTCGAGGGTGAGGTTGGGGGGCCTAAGGCAAGTTGCTCATGTGTATTACAAACTGATGGAAGCTTCACCCCAG
The DNA here is from genome assembly GCA_034509185.1 of Euphonia xanthogaster. Taxonomy (NCBI): domain Eukaryota; kingdom Metazoa; phylum Chordata; class Aves; order Passeriformes; family Fringillidae; genus Euphonia; species Euphonia xanthogaster. The sequence continues at coordinate 41,194,097 of JAYDZK010000113.1, read as the reverse complement.
CGGTACCAGGAGCAGATTATGTGGTTGTCTGCTCCTTCAGAAAGAGAAGACAACTGTGGTCCAGGGAGCCTCATGCAACCACTCATGGGAGCAGAAAGACAGCAAACCTGGCTAGAAACCTGATCACCATGTCCATGCAAGCCCGTTAGATACACATCTGATGTGTGGTTCTCTTGGGCTTTGCTTCCTCTGTATAATTTCTGCCCTGAGAGAGCTAAAGGGCAGCGTGTTAAACAGGTGTATGCAGTGGGCTTGCTTGCTCAGGTGCTGTTTCTAGAGGATAGACCCTGGTGGTCAGGGCAGTCTCTTCTGGGGTAAAGATGAGGCTGGGGGGCATAGAGGGCTGCAGGAGGAAGGGCGCAGGTCCAGACTGATCAGAAAAAATGGTGAGGTGCCCTTTGGGAGGTCATGCAATATCTGCTGCAGGTTTTCTTTCTGAAACACAAACACAGAGGGGAGTTTTCGTGAGAGGAAGACCAGAACCATGATCCAAAACCTGGAGGAGAAGGAGGTCACTGTGCAGCCCTTGCTGGGCATCTGAAGGTGCTGGGGAAGAAGAGGGGTTGGGAGGGGCTGCTGGCAGCCTGGGCTTGACACCATGGATGAAAGAACAAAGAGCAAGGTGAATTGCTTTTTGCTTCTTCTTCCATAGAAAATCCTTGCTGCAGCAGAGGAGAAAGAGAACAAGCGTTTTCAAGCTGTGAGTGCTCCCCCCTGTGACAAAGGACAGGGTCAGCCTGGGAAGAAATGCCAGGGATCTTTGCTCTCCCTGGTTTCACATGGCAATGTCTTTGCGAGAGAGACATTTTAGCTGTGAGGGTTTAATCATGCCAAACTTGATCAGGTGACTGTCTAATCTTTTTAAGAGTTTAGCTACCTAAATGAAACAATCTGAAGAGATTGTTTTATCACCATTACAGCTGAGCAAATAATTCACAACAGATAATTCATGAGCTGCCTTTTGCCTTTGCCTCTTCATGAAGTGATTAGATGGTGCTCAAAGCATTCATTAGTCAAGAATTTTAAATCTATTTCCTGGGCATGGTCCTCTCAGGAGACTCACAATTTGGCTGTATTTCAACAAACCACTGACTGTCTCCAGCTTTCTGCCCATGAGCAACACCATTCATCATCCAGAGGTCAAAAATAGGTGAGAGCAGCCAGTAGGTCAAGGCATGGAGAAGAAATGGGATCCTGACGACCAGGCTGGGGCACCATGGACTCAGGCCAACTGATTCTTGTGGGTCGTGCTGGGAAATGTAACCCAGTAGGACACAGGTGTCTGAAAGAAAAAAAATAGCCAAGCACCAAAATCCTGTAATGAGGATCATCGCTTACATTGACCCAGGCTGAGACGAATTTTTGCCATCCACAGCAAGAGCCTTCTCAACGCACACGTGGTGTGCACCGACTCGCAGGAGTGTTTGCCAAGTAATAAGCAGCATGAAGGCAGCCAAACTGCATTCAGGAACAGGCAGACAGTCTGGAACTGAACTCACTCCATCTTCTTTGTGGCCAGAGGGGAAAACTGCCACGGGCAGAATTTTATTAAAAACATAATGCCAAAAAAAAAAAAAAAAAAGCTAGCAGTAGAGAAAGAAATAAGGATTGGGAAATAAATTAATCAGTGTTCCTCTGGGAGCAAAGGAAGCCCTTGGGCCCCAGTACAGCTGGCTTGACAAGAGGACAATATTGCAGGTGCTCTACGTGTGGCCCAGTTTGTTTCCAGGTGCATTTGGAATAACGATGTCTTAATGCTTTTCTATTTATTTTTTCTTTTTCTTCTCCTCAGAAGCTGGGTCATTAGTTTTTCCTTCTTTTATCATTCACGTCTATTCCAGTAGCAATTTGGAATATCCTAGGAGGGGGTGAAATCCCCACTGTGCTGGAAATTATATGAACTGGTGACACTGGCAGGCTGCACTGGGAAACTTCCTTATCCAGGAGAGACCACTGCAAGGTTCAGCAGTAAAGCCAAGGACTGCTTTCTGCACTGCACAGCTGGAGCCTCCTTGCTGTGCACGCTGGTGATAAAATGCTGACCGACACACTAATTAAGAGCTGCTCACAGTAGGATGTACAATACAATATTTAGGATAAGAAAGGTGGGCAAAACCTTAACTGAAAAAAAAAAATTAGAAGTATATAAAGTACTTTATTTCAAGGATATCATGTACTTCAAGACTAAAAGATCTGTGGAGTTTGCCTGCTACATTTTTAAAAGGCATTTGCAACACTTGCTTGCTGTGTTACGCCAAAAGGACTCAGACTTTGAGCCAGCATAAACAGGATGCTGGGGCCTGAAGGTCTTTGCCAGTATGTGGCAGTGGTGGGGACTGCTGAGGGCTGGCCACTGCCTCCAGTGCACTGGCACATGCTAGGGCCAGCCACAGGGATGCTTGGCTTGCCAAGGCTCAGCAGGGCACTGCTGGAAACCACAGAGGTGTGGGCAGTGAGCCTTTGCATCCTGTCAGGAAGCTGAGGGCTGTTCTTGTACTTGGCAGAGGGCAGCTGGCTTGAAGGCAGAGCTCCTCACCTGTGGCTGTCTGCTTGAGGGGCACCTAGGCAAGGCCTCCTTCACAAAGCCCTCGTTTTGCCAGTTTTAGAACAGATTCTAAACAGATCCACTCTCCTTTGTGCACCTGACACTGCCTGTGCGTGTTGCTCGGTTCAGAGCACTGGGTGCCCAGAGAGACTGTGAAATCACTGACATGCTGTGAAACCACTGACATGCTCAAAATTCAACAAGGCCGTGAGCGACCTGGTTTAAGGTGCCTGTTTGGAACATGAGCCTGGACCAGCTGACAAACAAGCACACAACAGACTCGGATGCCCCTGCTAGCCTCAGTTATTCTGTGATTTTGCTTACTCATGAATGAAGACAATGTGGATTCCTTTTTGAGGTACCCGCCCTTGAAGGTTCAAAAGGAGATAGTCAGTGCAGCCAAGTATGAGGGCCAGTGGAGGTTTTGGCATGAAAATACAATCCATGAAAAAAATGGTGAAGTCTGGAGCATCTCAGATGCCAGTATCAGATGCTGATGGATGGCACCCTGTGCAAAGGCTTAGATTCAACCCAAGTAACATTCAAGACAATTTGAAGAGGGCAGAGGGAGGTATCTTGCTCTTTTTTTAAAAAATCTGTGTTCTGAATGCCTGCCATGGGAGGGGTATCACCTTAAAAAGGTGAAAGCTCTTTGTGGAGAGCAGTAGGTGTAAGGCACAAGCACATTAATCACACACTTCTCAGTGACACAGATTTAGTGGGCTGTCTTCTGGCTCACCTGAATATCAGCACCAAAATGACTGAGGTGTAACTATGGCCTTATCATAGAACCATAGAATCCATTAGGTTGGAAAGACCTTTAAGATCACGGAGTCCAACTGCTAACCCAAAACTGCCCAGTCCATGACTAAACCATGTCTGTAAGAGTCACATCCACGCTGAGACCTGAGCAATCCAGAAGTAGGAAAGCACCAGCTGTAAGCCCTTTCTCCCTCCCTTCCTTTGAGACTAGTGAAGGTATAACAGTGCAGGGGCTAAGGGGCCAGCAAGTTTGGCCATCTGCTAGTGCTGTTCTGCTGAAGGGCAGGGTGAAGACTAGGGGAAGGAGTCATTAGCAAAGCACACTGCACAGACTGAGAGCGACATTCAGGCCCCTGGTGGGAAGAAATGGACTTGAATCATTTTAGGATAGGGTTCATTTTAGGAAGAACCCTCTCCCTCTCCTGGATGCTCCAGAGATGAACTTGTGTTGGTGTTATTTTATTTGCTCCAATAAACATTTGATTTGTACAAAACAAAACAAGACAAAACCCCCTCAAAACAGTTTACAAAGTAAGTTAAGTGTTTGAAACTTTTGATATACAAGAGTATATATTGCTCACATTCCTATTTCATACATGATGTACAGGTGAAGTATTCCTTAAAAGAATAAAAATTTTCCTTTACATGTAGTGTTAAAAAACCCCATAAAAACGTCAGTACTGTCAGGAACTACTGGTTGCCATTCATTGACCTTCTGTGTGGATGGAGGAAGAGAAATGGGCCGAGACTCTTCTACCTGCCTGGATGCATTCCCCACCCACATCTCCTACCTCTGCCTATGGCCCTGTGAATTTACAACATTCCATCCCTAAAAAAAATGCCATAGTATCCTCTAAGTTTCACTGTAGGTGTGGAGGTTTTGCCCCACTCTGTTTTAACATCTCTGAGCAGTTTGGTTAAAATGAAAAAAAAAAAAAAAAAAGCAGTTACAAAACCATGTAACCATTTCAAATAAAGTATTTGCCATCATAAATCTTAACTCCTATTTGAATAAGCATGATTCCTATTGACTTGCATGGCAACATTTTTGAGAGGAATATGGATGTTTATCTGTCAAAGGTGTTTAATAAACCACACCAGATACATGTGTCCAGGATTGGTTTGTGCTGGTTAAATTTTTAAATTGCAAGGCCTGCTGACATGAGGAAGAGAACAGTGGATAAATCACTGTAAAACACTTAAAGAGAAAATTTTTAGCACTTCTTAAACACATTGCTGTCATGTATACAGGCCCAATGTGATGTCAACTGTCTCAAGCATTTTGGGGAACTGAAAGAATGCAAGCAAAGTCTGAAAGATCCTGTTGAAAAAGTCTTTCTTTTTTTTGGTTTTGTTTTTTTTTTTTAATTCTGTGAATTGCTGACCTGGTGAGGCAGCCCTAAATGCAAGCGATGCTGAGGGCAGGATATGCCATTAATCTATTGCTATGCAGCTTTCCCTCACTTCCAAGGTCTTTTTGCAAAAATAAAGGCAACAGCTGCTGCCTCTCACTTTAGAAAGTGTGGAACAGTCACACTGTGGTTTGCCTAGCAATTAGACACACTGTACAGGGAAAAGAAAAAAAAAAGTTCTTATAGCAACACAATCAAGGTAAAAGACAGGGGGAAAATAATAGGACTGCCCACACTCAGCATGCACAGCAAATATAAAACATCTGCTTGGATTGTTGCTGGCCCTGTCCTGTTCTGTATGGTTTGGGGGTGGGGATGGGAGGAGAGGAAAACTGATCCTGCTGATATTTTGCAACCTGTTTGCAAGCAGCACGAATTCAAAGCAATTAACATACAACATTAATGAACTCAATAACAAAACACACATGTGGGAAGGACCAAACCTCCTCACATGCCTGCTCTGGAACATTTTGAGGACTTTGGGGTCAAGATGAGAGGGAAAAGGCATTCCTGAATTATCCACAATGTGCTGCAGAGAAGACCATGCAAGTACAACTGCAAATCCAACTTGGCCTGTCTGCTGTGAGATTGCTCCTGCTACTGTGAACAGCAGGATGACAGCCAGGTGGTCACAGCACATGCTTTGAAAGTCATCTTCTTATTGCATATTATTCCTATTTTTTGGCAGAATGCTTAGTGCACAGTTGCTGGTGCGGTGCTATACCAGTCCCCCCAGGCTCCTTCCCTAAGGGGTGGGATTTCTAATGTACTGGTAATTTCCTGAAAGCACTTTCTTTTAATAACTTTTCTTTTCCCAGGACATGGCTGTTCATAGATATATAGATACATACATATATATATATACATACACACACATTTTAGATATATGTATATATATATATGTATATATATATATATATAAAAATAGCATTTTCATAGTTATATACAGGCATTAATAAAGTGCATAATGTTATTGGCTATTTTCAAATCCTTTTCCTGAGGAAGTGCTACCATGTATAGCTCCTCCTATGACATGATGCTGGCCGCCAGTGCTAGGGTACGACTGCTACTCCCCCAGCTTGTAATTCCCAGAATACATCTCCCTGTCCAGAGCTGGAGCCTAAAGGGAGTAGTGACAGCCTCAGTCCTCCAGGAAGCAAGTCAAGGCACTGATCAAGACTTCTTCCTTTGCCAAGGTGAACACGTCTAGGAGCGACTTCCCTCCATCCCAGAGCTCTTGGGCATGCGCTACTTCGCGGTGGTCACGGAGCCGTCCTCGGGAATCTTCTCCTCCGAGCAGCTCCTTCCCGAGAGCCTGTCATGGTGCCTGAGCTCGCTGAAGCGCTCGGCCACGCACTGCGCCGTCAGCCGGGCCTCGGGGTCGTGGTCCCAGCACTCGATGAGCGTCTCACACACCATCTGGATGCCCTGCAGGAAGCACAGAGACAGCGGCCGGGAGGGGGCCCTCAGAATTTTGGGGCACTGTGTCCTGGGGGTTCTTTATGGGATCTGCTGCTTCTGTCATGGGGGCATTGTTTTCTTTTTGTTTTTTTTGTTGTTTTTTTTAAGAAACCCTACTACAATATTTTCAGCGCTTTAGCTGGAACTGTCATTTCTGGCCATGTGGTCTGATATAACAAGAACAACGATGCTTCAGACTAGTGATATAGAATCAAGCAGGGTTGTTTGTTTAATAAATATGATCAAAATTCTTGGATAGTATGACCTCCTGCTAAACCCATGCCTCTGCATGCCTGAATTCTGCTTGGGTTTTTCAAACAAAATTCTGATTGCCAGCAATATTGGGCTGTTTATGAATTCCTTGTAGACTACCTAAATCTATGTGCAAATATGGGCCACAGTCCCATGAACACTTAAGCACGTCACTCACAGTTGTAACTGTTTAACCTTTATTTCAATTGCAATGCAAATGTTTTCAGGAGCAAAAAAACAGTTGCATCTCTGTAATGAATTTTATAAACATGAAGTATTTGCCAGGAAACTGTGTTTTGCTTTATGATACTAAAAGCCCATTAAGTAGGATTTATCTTAAACTTATTTAAAAAAATAACATTTCACAACACTGCATTAATTGTATAATTTACCTAATTGGTGATGTTGACTGATGTCAATGCTAATAGCAGAATGTTACTGTCTGTATACAAATAACATTAGTTTTCTGCTGGCATTGAAATTACAAGCAGTAAATTAAATATTAAACATTAACTTGAAATCAATAGTGCAAAAATCTCATTAAGGGGGGTGTGGGGGTAATTGTAATATGTCAATCCATTCCAGAATTTTTATCATGATGAATAATGAGTTCATTACAAAAACACAACTGCAGAGGAAGGAAATGAATATGGAAGAGCCATTACAGTAAGAACAACTTCTATGGAGTTCAAAGCAGATCCTCAGCTGCTGCAAACTGTCACAGCACTGTGGAAACTGATGCCTCACTGCATCTTAGCACTGAAGGGATTCAGGCAAAGGGAATTAAGTCCACCTTCATTAAATGTCCTCAAAGCATGTTATCAGGCTTCTCCTTCATTAGACTCTTAGGTGAACCCTGTTGGGGCCAGCTGTGTCCATTCTGGTGACACTTATGCACAAGTGCATGGCCCTCCCAGTTGGTGGGGTGCTCTGTGCTGGGGGCAGTTCGAGGTGTGGGTTTTATATAGGGAAGAAACCTCTGAAGTCAAATGCAGGATACCTACGTCCAAATCCATGATCATTTTACTTGCTTTATAAACCCAGAGGTGATTAAATCCACAGTGTATCCTACAGCTCAGGAGTAGTACCTCAAGCTGCAACTCTCTGCACACTCAGCCTTGCTGTCAAGGGCTTTTAGTGCTGGTAGTATCAGATATCCAGGTAGTATCAGATATCCAAGTGTCCCTCAAAATTCAACTTTCTTCCCTCCTTAGAAGCCCCTCCTCAATAGCCCTACTCCTCACAGCTGAGTACATAAGGAGTAAGGTCCTGCTGTCCAGGAAGTGGCTGCATTCTGCCATAGTCATCAGGTGGCAGGTGTTCCTGGTTGGAAAGATGATTGATTTTAGCCACTCATTTGGTCTTTCTTGAGTAGCTGTCAGACTGATTTTAACTTCCCAAATGAAATTAAAAAGGGAGTGTTACATCGCTCCTGAAGGAAATAGTAGATGATATTCTTGGTTTTCTAAGCTTTTATAAAAGTTTGTGATACTTTCCTTTTGTCACTAAAGACCACTCAGCATATTTCATTGAGAAGTGGAATGACCAAGCCTCACTTCTCTAGTATGATTCACATTTTATCTCTACTGATAAAACTACTGAGGGCAAAGGTGAAGAAATGCATGTGTTTGGCTTGTTTCCGTTCAGTTTCCTCTACTGAAAAATCTACTATTGCCTAGGAAGTGCAACCCTGGTGCTCGTGAATGGAGGAAGCTGACAAAGTGCTTTGTGATATGCAAGGGAAATGGACTGCTAATGCACAACCTGAATAAAACCAGACTGGCTTGCTGAAGACTAATTTCCTATTTCATAAAACCAGTTAACAGCTGGGATACAACTACGACTGGTTTCCATGGTAAAGTACTCAGATTTGCTTTCTCTGCTGAAGACCCTCTGTAGTAGGATGGTCTCCCTGGAAATGGGGTAAAACAAATTGAACAGTGCCCTGTTTGCAAAGCTACCAGTGGTGAATGGAGAAGGGCATCATGCTGCTTTTGGTGTTGAATAATGCTGAAACCAGCCTGACTCAAAGTTAAACATCTTGATAGTGAGGTGATGAAGATGTGGTAGACCTGGTGAACTGCCCAACCGAGGAATAAACAAGTGATACAATTAATAACTTATCTAAAGTTATCAGCTGCTGAGCTGACTGAGCTGGCCAGGAGACACCTGGCTGACAGTCAATTGCTTTATATTATGTAAGCCCAGTCCCACTTTTCAACAACAGCATCTTCTAACATAACTCCCTTGAGGAGTCCAATGCCTCAAGTTACTCCCATGCCCTCAAGGTTTCTCCTCGAGGCTGAGCAGAAGAGATTTGCCTAAGGTTGTTGGCATGGGTGGCTGACATCAATCTTAAGTTAATAATTGGTTTTGCTGCCTTTAGTACAGTTGCTTTAATATGATTGCTTCAATATTGCTTCATAGTGCACACTATAGGAGTAGTTACAGCTCCTACACTGTGTAGCACATAACTCTAAGACCTTTTGTCTAGTCATCATCATAATAAATAATTTATATTTTTATATCTGGTTTGGCAACCTTAATCATGTGGGACAAAGTTGTATAATGGTTCAATTACACCTATATAATCCTTAAAATGTAAACTGTCGACAAAATCTGGGGCTAAGACTGAACCCAGCCACACCTAGACACCTCTCTGAGAAGGAATTTAGAAAGCAAGGGGATCCTTTCTGTACCTCATGACTTAACAGGAGGGCTTCTCTAATAAATTTTGTCTGAAGCTCCCATTCTGCCTGCAACAGAGGCCCATGTGTGAAGTTGTTTTCTTTGCCCTTTCAAAGCCTCCCCACAGTGTGCTTTAAGAGCCTGACTGTTCTGTGGCTCTCTGGATGATTTTTGGATCTCAGGCTTCCAATGCTTCTGTTTTGATTGCTTTTAGATTACACTGGTGTGTAGCGGGAATACCAGGGCATTGGGGCAGGCAGGGTGCAGAGAACGGTTGTGCCTGAACCACATCAGCACCAGTGCCACCCTCTGATGGAGTTTCTCCATGTGTGACAGACCTCTCCACGCAGAGAGAGGCGCAGCCTGTTGGGCAGGACACTGAGGTAAGGCTCAGGCTTCAGGCAGCAGCTAAATGTACAGTGCAGCTCCCACTGCCCACGTGTGGTGCTCTTACCTGATGGTTAAGCCAGGAGCTGGGGATCTCGGGTCGCCCTCTGTCTCTCAGGACATTGTCCTTCATGCTTTCCACACAAGGGTGTTCTCGCACTTTGGAGCCGAATGGGGGCTCATACTCTTTCACTTCTGGGAAAGAAGCAAACACAGGGTATTTAGCTGGGCTGTGCTGGTGCCAGGAGTGAAGGGAGCTGGTTGTTCTCTGAGGAGTAGGAGCTACTGATTAGCTGCTCGCTGCCACTGTTCTGCTTGACCAGCTCCAAACAAAGCAAAGCCTGTTGGCATTTTCAAAAATGTTTCAAATGTGTTTCACACACACACTCCCTCCCTCCCCTTTTGTTTCCTAGCCAACAAAACAATTCTCATTTAAACCCTTTAGTACATAATAATATTAGCAGCAGTCCAAGAAGCAGAGTAATCTATAATGGTTTGTGAGTCTTTCAATCTCTGCTGAGGTAAAACGCACAGGAGGTTTAAGGTGAGTTTTGCATGAGCCAAGTTTTTGAACAGTTGGTCACCCTTAGCTCTCCTGGAGTCCACACACACTTTTATCAGGTGAAATATTAACTGAAAGCTATCTAGGTCATGGTAGATGTGAATGTGTGGATTGCTAGGACAAAACAGTTGCTTGGAAAGGGCAAAGATACAGTTAAGGAGCAATGCTGGAAGCTGCCATACTGCCCTTGTTTACCCCTAAGCTGCATTCTTTTGTAGAAAGTAGTAGTCTGTTCTTATTTTAGATTTCCTTCCCAAAATGGATCAGTTTTGGCCTGTGATACAGGGGCACAGCTTTCTGAAGGGGCTGCTGCCACTCTAGTTTTTGTTTGCATGTTGCATATTTTCTTTGCTTTTCTTTGGAGAGAGAAAGGAAGAGGCTGACATATGGGACCTTTGGAGAAAACTCAAGAAATCTCTGAGAGCGGAAATATTATAGTAGATGCTGACACAGTGTAGAAAATGCTGTGGTTTCTTTGGGAACAGATGGAGACTTTACTCACAGGCCTAATGACTTGCTGCTATCAGATAAAGATTTATGAAGTTGGCCTGTTCTGCTGCCTCTTTTCTCTTTCTAGGAATTAATTGAGGGCAAGAAAAACTGAAGTATAATCTACAAAGCAGTCTGGAGAATGCATATGAATGCCCAGATGACATGTGAACAGAGACAAATGAGCAGAGAGACAAATCACTGCTGCATGATGCTACAACCAAGTTCATCTGCAGTGCCCAGTGCTGCTCACCCCGCTAAAGGACTAAAAAGTGCTGAGAAATGTGAATAAGGATTAAAGGCCCAGAAGAAATGGGAAGAACATCTAACACTTGGGTTTGTTTACTTTGAGAGAGAAAGGTAAGGATGGGGTCATATGATACGCTACTGTAAATCACTAAGGATCAAGACAATACAGGTCAGATCGTTCTGTCATGTCTCGTGATAAAAACAAGGTAGTATTGAAGACAACTATCTTTGGATTTTTCTCCAAAGCCTTGAAGTCAGGCTGTAGATGTCACTTGCATGTGATGGCCATGAGATGAAGACTTTATCAGGCTAATGCTTAAAAAGAATAGCCAAATTACAATAACAAACATTTTGGAAGGGATATTAAACCTTGTGCTTCAAATGCTCAGCATTTAGAGATTCGGCTGCAAACAACTGTATGCAGTGCAGCAGATCACCCCATAGATGCCTCCTGCAGAGCTCTTCTTCCTTCTCCCTAGCCACCTGCTGCTGGCCACTTTCCACAAGATGCTCTGGAGAATGGCTATAGTCCAGAAACAAAAGTCCCATCTTCTAAGACCCAAGGGCCAAAGTCTGCTTCACTCTCTTTCCTGTGCAAGAATGCAAACCAGTTTCACCCACATTAATCTGAGTCTGAGATGACTCAGCCAAAGTAAATTTATAAGACTTTAGCCCTAGAAATGAATTGGGAAGTTGCCGTGTTGCTAGTCAGACCTGGGTTAGCAGGCAGCAGATGCACAATGATTATACTGCACATACCTATATGTTCAAAGCTAACAAAGTATTAAAGTTCACTGGGAGAATTTAAATCACATGACCTAGATGGCCATTTCCTGCACCATCTCCATCAGTCATGGTTCAGTTGTGGCAGTGGTCATGGACACCAGTCAAGGCTCTGCGATCTTGCAGGGTGAGGAGTCAGAAGGGTCTCAATATCCAACACAGGGAAGCTGGTACTCTTGTTATTCCCTCTCAGTAATTTAATCTCAAGGTTGCTCAAGTTAATGAGATGGTTCAAGCAGAAGAGAAAACCCTTCCTGGCAATTGATAGGTTCATAATACATTTTTTCTGTTTGAGAAATTGTTTGTAAGTTATGAGCATTTCTCTTCAAAATAAAAAAATATTGAATAAGCTTTTCAGGTTTGAATTTTTTATTGTTGCTTTGTTTTTGTTTATGGTAAAGAAAGAGAAATTTAAGCCAGATGCCAATTCACTGTAATGACTTTCTACCAATATAGTCATGCCTTCCCTCAGTTTGAAAAGCATGCGGCATCTCCTTGCTATTTATTATCATGCTTCTCTCTCCCTTGGAAAGTAAAAGAAAAGCCCACTAAATCCTCATGCAGTAAGTCATCCTAATGCTGTGGAATCTCAAGTGTCAGACACATTTTGCAGTAATAGCTGGTGTTATTCATGGATCATGTTTACGTGCTGCAGTAGATGTAACAGATGTCAATTTGACGTAGGTGAAGGTGTTTGTGGCTAGATGCCTGTGTGTGGCTGTATACAGATGCTGATTCTATTTCTTATACCTTATATGTTTCTTTTAATTGGTTTTAGTCCAGTTGGACACCAAGATGACAACTGGATGAAGCACCATAAATACATCAGGAACCACGAACTACAGAACGTTTAGCACTCAAACATGGCAGACCTCCTTCAACTTTAACCTCCAGCATTTAATCTTGTTGGTTGAGAGCTGACTTGCACTACTAACTTCTGTACCTCTAGTTTCTTTTGACATTGGCCTAGCTATAGTTTTCAGAAAGGTTGGGATAAGATTTTTAGCCCCAAACAGAGACATTACTGAAAGTCTATTTGTTCTGTGTGATGAAAGCTTGGAAAATTTGGCTACTTGTAGTCTTTTTCTACTCTAAGCTTTCTGCAGTGAAATTTTCTTTGGGTCAGAAGAGCATACCACAAACCCTGTTGACACTCCCTTATGTGATCTGTCTTACTGATTTCTGTGGGACAACTTCTCATGTTGGATGATGTTTTATTTGCAGGATCAAAGCAGGAGTGAGGTGAAAGTCCAGCAGAAGTCAACTGTGAGGGACAGTTACCAGCAGTGAGCTTGTGTTTGGGAACTTCTAGGCTCCTTTGAAATGCCCCTTTATTTAGAGCTTATGAGAGGGAAGAAGGGATAAATCAATTGATGGTGAAGCTACTGTGACAGCTCATGCAAACACAGGTAAGAGTCCTTCAGATAATGTCTTTTTCATGCTAGAGGAATTTGGGTAGTGAATCTGCTAACTTGCACTAGTTGCATAAAGGGAAAATAATGCCCAAAGCAGAGGCCCAAAATCTGTTTCATGGCCAAGTTTAAGATGCTGTTGAATGCTTACTTCATAAATTTCCCTAGGTTTCCCTGTTGAGGGAAGGATGCATTGGGATGAGTGAACTCATTGGGCACACATACCTCCTCCTTCATGTCTGATGATCAAAGACACAGTCACCCTTCTAAAGATTTGGGAGTGCACGAGCCCTGCCATCAGTGTAGGCTTAGGGGCTGCTCAGTCAATGCACAGTGAATCCTGAGGTGGGAAAGTGGCAAACACAGAGCACATCAGTGTTCAACATGGGGTGTGGTGCAGTGACCTTATCCACTGCCACATGGGCTTGTTGAAGGACAGCACTTGCTACCTTACATGTAGCACTGTGGTGACACTGGGAGAATTTCCAGGACAGGGGTGCCTGTCGTGGGGTGACACTGCACTGTGTGGATCTACCAAGCAGGATTGTTTGCCACTACAAGCCAGTGCCGTGCAGACATGCCCTGCTGAGCTCTGCTTCACAGAAGGAGCAATTTAAATCAGCCCCCAGCCACCTCAGGGCCCACTGTGCAAGCACAGCCCTGCTGCACGGGCCATCTGATTGCTCCCTGCTGCCAGGAACGTCACTGCTCCACGTCAGTACAAGGGAAGCTGAGCATTTCATGAGGTACAGGATGCACAAATGTTTAGTTGCCAAACTGTGGCTCTTGGCTGACTCTTTCCAAGTAAGCATAAGATTACTCCTGATTTTATTCACATGAAACACGGCTCTGGTAAAGCAAGGCCACCATTTTAAACAAAGCTCTGCTACTACACTGAAGTCAGCCACCGCTCCAGGCAGTACAGTACTGCTCGAGCGACATCGCCATTTTCTGAGGGCTTTCTCTTCTCCCTCTTCACCAAACCTGTGTATCCAAAAGTTCCCCTTCTCCCCTGCCACCCCCAATACTCCCTCACCCATAGCAGTTGCGATTCAAACCAGATGGTTTTCTTTTCTTTCTAGGAGGCTGTCAGAGAAATTACACTTGTCTCAGTCACCAAAGCTGTGTCACTCTGAAAGCAAATGGTTGAGATGAAAATTATATTTCTTGCAATGTGCAGCATCTGGTGCACAGCTGTTGTGCTGAATGAAATACCAAGTTAACAGCAGCGTGGAACAGTTGAAGTTCTCCCCAAAGTAGTATTGCTGAGTTTCTAAATATGCCTCTTAAATTATACTCTGGTGAAAAATCAGTCAACCTCGATCTTTGCCTCTGTCTCCCTTTCCCTTGTGCCCCATTTCTGCTTCTCCATATTTAGCACAACAAAGTAACAACGAACAGCGTGGCCTTTCACAAAAGCCAATCTCCACCTGCTTATTTACTACAGCAGCCTCACAGTATGGGTTGTGCTGCTGGGTATTTTTGTTTAAATGGCTGCTGACTGAAGAGGCCTGGCATAGCGTGGAGGCTGTGTTTGACAAAGCGTCTGTAGTGAAAGGACCTGCCTGCATCACCTCCCACACTCACTGAACACCTGCACGCTGACAAATGAATCCCCAGAGCTCCCTTTGAAAAAGAAATAAGTCCCTGTACCTCTGTGTGGCTGAATGGCAATTAGCCCTCCTTCCTTGCACGCTTCCCTCCCTAAATGAAGTTGTTAATGCTGTTGTCTTGGCTAAAACTCCCCAGTCTGGCCCTCAAAACTGCCCTGAGCTGACACCACAGCCAAGCCTGCCCTGCAGAGCCCAGCAGAGCCTAAGAACTTTTAGGGTCCTTTGAAAAGGCTGTCTGCAATCAGGTCAGCCTACTCTGCCTCACATGCAAAGACAATTTTCTCATTGCCAAACAGTCTAGGAGTTAAAGAAGGGTTTGCGTGAGCAGAGGCAGCTCCTCAGGAAGGCTGTGAGGAGAGGAGGGAGTCTCACAAGTGACAGATGGAGAAGGAAAGCAGAGTGGGACCTGTAGTCATGAATGTAAGGGTATTTCACCAGCTGGCTGCAAAGATAACCAGACTGCTTGAACCAGGGGAAAATCTGAGAAGGAAATGAGAGTAATGGTGCACTGCTGTTGCAGTTCAGTACCAGTGACAAGTTAAGGAATCTACATCCTGGGAGTTGCATTTAACTGCTTTAGCCAGAGGTGCTAAGAGCAAGTTCCAACCCCGACAGATCTGCCCTAGTGCTCCTGGGGTTTTGCTGGGGACCTCACCTCAGGAAAGATGACTGAAATAGGGAAATTAAATTCAAGAAATATGTTTCTGGAGATGAGAATGACTGAGAGATGAAATGAATAGGGAAAAGCAGGATGTGGGTGGGGGTTAAGCATCACTTGAAAGGGGATGCCGGGTCAGAGAAATATTTCCCTATACTGAAATGACTTCAGCTCTTCTTCTCAAGGTTATAATGGGTCAATCTCTTCTAGATAAACATGCTGGTGATTTTCCTTCCTTATGAAACTCCCTTTATATCCTCTTTTAGCAGTTGCCTTCTGAGAACAGCAGCAATAAGGTTTGCTTTTGCTGCAATCTTTGTTTTGCCCTACTCAGCAAATCTGAACAGGAAGGGACTCAGGCATCCTCAAAGATGAAAGACTCCACAGTGAACAGCTCATATTTATACTAATCAGGTGAGTTCCTAAATGCAAGAAACAGACAGATCATGAGACAGGGCACAGTTCCTTTTTTTCAGGATTTAAATCTCCTCTGCCACATTTACAAAAGTGCTAATGAAAGGCTGAGGTTGTGCCAATGCACTTAGAAACAGGCATGACCATGATCCATTAAACATGGACGGGTTTGCCTTGTAATATGTCAGACTGAAGTTCAGTTCCTGAAGCACTAAATATTTTACCCTTAAATGTTTGACTAGAAAAGAATTTGGTGTTCTTTTCGTGCTTTTATGCTAGCACATTCAGCACACATACTCACTTTGTAGCTTTCCTGGCAGGGTGAAAACGGGCAAATCTGTTGCCCGCAATACAGCCCACCCAGCAAGACCAAATGCTGGTCAGACAGAGCAGGAGACTGAGATGGAGGCAATTTCTCCCTCCTGCACATGGACATCGTGGTGCAGCCACACAGTCACTGTGCAGAGTGGCTTCAGAGACCTCCCTTGTGGTATCCCACAGATGCTGGTAGAGAAACAAGGAGCACCTATGCACATCTTCCCCTGGGACATTGGTTTCCCTCCTGTACACTATGTTCCTCATAGCACAGTGCTCTAGCCTGCAAGACCGTCCTGTCTCTGCGTCTATGGCAGCCCTTCAAGGTGGAACCGTGCCAAGTCCAATGAAAAGGGAGCCTCTGTGGTTTTGGAAGGAGGATAACAAATCAAATCACAGTTGCATATCTACTATAATATCCACATTAGTGTTACCTTTTACAGCCCCACTCCTTAGACTGCCTGTGTGAGCCCTGATCTGTGCAGCAATATTTTTTAGAATGACTCTTAGAAAACTGCAGAAGGCTGAAGAATTTGACATGCAACTTTGTCTTGTTTTAGTTCCTGAAGAAAGGTGAAAAACTTCAAACATGGCAATATGAATTGTAGGTATCCCAACAGCAACTCTTCTGATTTCTAGCACATACCAGTGTTGCACACCGGGAATTTTGGGTCAACTTTAGGTAAAGCAGAAATTGAGGGCTTTGTTTCAGAAGAAATTCTGAATATGAACAAGCATAGCAGCTTTTCATGGAGCTGTTCTGATAGTCAGTTCAAATAATTTTTATTTTTTTACTACACTTTATACTGCAAACATCCCTTGATTTCTCATATGGATGATCTCTTGCAAAATCCCAAAGCATGATGTGCAGCAGCTGGTGACTTTGGGAAAACAGGAAACTTTCCATCCCACTATGATACCTCTTACGGAAATTACCAATTAGTAAATGTGACACTTAACTGGCCCTTACTAGGTTTGAGAATTAACATTCCATGAAAGTAAACGGGAAGCAGTTATCACTTCTTCAGTTTAATATTTCAAATTGACTTATGTTTCCAATTATTATGAATGAGATCAACCAGATTGCATCAATCCACAGCTACCCAAGATGTCATAGGGAAACCAGACTTCTTTAATAATCTTTAGAAGTGACCTACCTAACAGCAAACTTATCCTTACACCAACTGAGGATCAATTTACTCGTGCGCTCAGTGCTTGGTGTTCAAGCCTGCTCATGCACATATGCATCTCACACTACTGAAGGACTGTTAATTTACAGCATCCAGATACACTAGAAAACCTTATGATAGGTAAAAAGAATCGCCCACTCCCCAGACAACCATGAGAGCGTGTCTGTCTCAACATACTTTTAGAGAGAAGAAAACAGATGGCACTTACCTCCGACAGCGTTACAGCGAGATGTCATTTCCCAGAGGACCAAAGCCATGGAGTACACATCTGTTTGTTTGAAGGACTCCATGTTCTCCAGGTTCATCCTGGACTCCAAAACCTCAGGGGCCATATATCTTGCTGTGCCAACCTACAGGAGAAGAGATTGGGGAGAGCTCACAAGCTGAAATTGCAATTCATGTTTTGGATTCCACTGTGATTTAACTTCAGCTTTCACAGAAACAGTGCCATTTGACATGTATCCAAAAATTAAGGCTATACTTGGCGCAGGCCATATTTTCTGCTGCCAGGGGAATCTGGCATTGTCCTGACTACCAACTTACTTGCACCTCTCCTGGTGAGGAAAAAAAAATAGCCCTTTTTAGTTCCTTAAGCAAATAATTTTGACACTGATAAATTTTCTCATTCTTTGGCCATTCACAGATACACTCCGACCCTTGGGCCTGAAGCAATTGCTGCTGATCAAGTGTCTTTCAGATGAGCAAGAAACACACTGTATTATATTGCACAGCATATTACGGTGTTAGCTGTTTCTTTTCAGGGCAGGCTTAAAAGAGGAGTAAATGCAGGCCTGGGAGAAGAAAGCAAACACACAAATACTGAATGCAGAACCACGCATTTGAATCAAAACCAAAAATCTGCCCCTTTGAAAAAACATTCTCATAAACTTTATCCATACTGAGCAATTTTCAGCAATGACTTTAGCAGCTTTGCTGAGATCTAGATTATGATTTTACATTACAGAAAAAGAAGTTTAAAAGTCTGTTTTCATCACAAAAAAGGGTTTAAGCAAGAATTCTTGGATCACTCAACAGTTGCTTTCACATGGCAAAATCTTCACAGGGTATAAATAACGTATTCCCCTTGAAAAACTGCAAACAGAAGTCTTTCATCAGGCAAAGACAGCTCCAAGTTGAGGACTGGTTAATGGCAGAGATGAACAAACACAAGTGGGTGATGCAGTAGAACATATGATTTAAACGAGCTGTTTACACTACAGCAATCACTCCAGAGCCCAGAGGCAAGCAGGGCCAGGAAAGATCATTTCAGTTACTGGGTCTGTGACTGCAGACAGCCACATAGTAAATGTGCAGTCTTGAGAGAGCCCTATGACACCCTTTTTATAAGCTTCTGTAAACATGTCTTATCACCTCAGGCTCAGGGCAAATGGGCAGATGTTCCACAAAAAGTGGAAAGTATCATAAGAAGGAAAGATCAAGAACATAGCTTTGTCATAGGACCTTGCAACAGCAGAAAATCTCTGCGCCAAAAATATTCAAATGGTTGTAGGATCAAAGCCTTTATAAACAGAGGACAGGAAAAAAATTCAGTGTGAGCAGTCTCAAAGTTAAGCTCCCTGCTACACTGACACTGATGAATTTAAGGCCTAGCATGTGAATAGCAGCTCTACACTGAAGAGGTACTTGGGACAGTCACGTCTCAGCATCAACGAGGTGAGCACCAACTCCCTTCCCTACATAAAATGCACATATGGAAACACTGGAGCAGAGGTTGTAGCTACCCACCATTAACTCTCTAGCACATGATTTCTTCTCAAGCACATCCCATCCAAAGCTTAAGAAGGTTACCTCTGCACACGGGCAAACCTCACAGATTATAACAAGAGTTAATGATGCCTAAACATAGGTCCCTCACATTGCCACAAAGTTCTGCTCTGGTCTGGCATTTAACACGCTCTTTACAGCAATAAAAAGGATTCTGCACTTTTGCGGGGCAGTGGAGGATGAAGGCCTACAACTAAAATGCACAGAAGAAAGCACAGACAAAAATTGACTTGGAGAATGCTATCAAGCCAATCTTATACCCATCCTGCTTAGAACTTATCATGTGTTCCATTCTGCTTATGTCCTTTTATCTGCATTTAGATTATTAGGTCTTTTGGTCATAGACACTTTTTTTGTATCTTGAAAACAAGTGACTCCTGAGTCTTAAAGGCATTTTTAGGTACTCAAACTCTGGCAATTCCAAGATGATTGCCCCTCTAGAGTCTGGGTATGCTTCTTCTTTGCAAATACCACTCTGCTTTCAGTTCTTGATTTTCCAAAACTTCTAGTGAGGGACCATCTCTCTTTATTTTTGTGATGTTTGAATCTTTTTTTACTGGACACCTTACATTTCTTTCAAGCTGTTGAGAGATGTTTCAAGCCCTGAGGTGTGAGAGAGGCAGTATACATTTCTCTTGATCTGATATGGGAAACCATCTGTTACAAAGGTGCTGATGCTGCTAAGGTGCAGAACTGCTGGCCTTGCAGGCACCTACCAGTTCTCTGAACACAGTGGGAAGAAGGTCCAGATTTATATAACGTCTGCAAATATTAACCATCATGGATGACCAAAATCAAAATACTGCAAATGTTCTATAGGGGGAAAAGGTGGTTTCCAGCCTGGTATTGTAGTCAATAATTGGCTATATCTGCATGATATGGAAGGTAGTTGGGTAGATTGGAAAGAAGATGGCTTTGTAATTCCAACAACTTGCCTTCAATATTAGTGTCTAAGGATGACCAGAAAAACAGCTCAATACTTACACTCTTATTTATTTCATTGAAAGCTCAAGTTTTTCTTGAATTAAAAATTGGGTCAGCTCCATTATACAAGTTATAAAATTGAGTCTTCTGGCGGCAAGCACTTGAGTCAAAGGGTAACTTTTAGAAATTATGCATAAAGCAAATCTTGGTGCAAGACTTCTTTAATAAAAGCTACAGCACTGAAGCTGGCATGTTGGGGAATTAAAGTAGATTGCTTTTATGTGCCCAAAAAGAACAAGGCAGAGTTTGGAGTCAAATCAATTGACCCATACTCCTTGTCACAGAGAAGAATGACATCAGCTGGGTCACCCCCAAACAGATTCACTGAAGCTAAACAAAATAAAATAGTCAGCCTCAACATCAGTGCCCAAGGACATCAACTCCAAAGCCATAGTGTGATCTGGGCAGCCCTGTACTTTTTCATCAGTGTTGGTGTGGACTGTGGAAGTGGCAGTATCCTCCTACTTCCAAGTGACAGAGCAATGCCAGAGAAATCAGCTTGCAATAAGGGTCTGCTTTAAGCAAAGTGTCTCTGGGTGATGAATTTCAGGGTCCTTGTCTTGCTTCAAATGGGACCAGTCTTATAACTGACAATCTGGTATGACTTCATTGAACTCTAAAATGATCCGGCATGCTGGAGAGAAATTATATGCAACAGAGTGCTGTTTGTAGCATTTTAAATGTGGCTCCACTAATTAACATTCACTCCTGGCTCTGGTTAATAGATCTTCTAAAACTGAGATCAGGACAGTTGCTTTTCTGTAAGAAGACTTCCAAAGGTATATCTACGTTTGATAAACAACAGTAAAAATCCCGTGAACTCAACAGAACACCACAGACTGAAGATCTGTCCCTGAAAATGTTCTTAGCTAAAATATTAGTTCCATGTGAGGTAAAAGTCAGGTTAAATGGACAAGATTTGAGTGACCTGTGTATAAATATATAAATATAAAAATACACAAATATATGTATAATTAAACTCTTATGAATTAAGTTAACAAATGATCTGAATTTATACTATAGGAGTTTTCATTAAAAGAGACAATATTTAGAGATGTAGGTAACTTTCAACACATTCATAAACATCCCTGTCAAGTACATGAGTATTATCCATGCCCCTTAGTTGAAAAATCACAACAGGACAATTATTCTTTTTTGACATCCTTGTATTTGCTTACATGTGGAGAATGTACCATTCATTAAAGAGGTCTCTTTTTTGAATTTTAAAATTATATCGACCAGTAGTTACGTGCTTACAGCTTTTGAGGACACAAGACTGACTTCACATATGCTGGGGTAGACCAGGATTGGGTCAAGTCACACAGAAGTGTAATGCCATCAGGCCTGAAAACTCTGTCAAAACCTCACAACATGAAGCAGATCCTTATTGTATTTGTGTGTGTGCTTTGCAGCAGCACCATGAATAGTTGCTAACAAGCTCATACATGCTTGGTATAAGTGAGAGGATGGTTGCATCACACACACATGCAGGTCTCCAAATATAACAAAACCTACATTGCACTTCTCTCATTGTTGCTTTAATGTTTAGAGCCTCTTTGTTTATAAACACATTCACAATAATTTTAAATTATTTTAAGTCAAAGTTGCCATAGAAGCTTTTTTCATCTTTTCAGCCCAGGATCTGACAGACGAACTGGTACATTACCCGGTCCCCCTTTCAACCTTCTAACTTACCTGCCCACTGTTAGCCAAGTCATCAACAGACAGGGAAGGGTCCAGCCTCAGGGATAACCCAAAGTCACAGAGACAGCAGGTTAAATCATTTTTCACCAGGATGTTGGAACTCTTTAGGTCTCTGTGTACGATAGGTGTTTTGGGACGACCACAGGGTGTGTGATCACTGTGCAGATGGGCAATCCCTCGGGCCAAGGACCCGCCAAGTTTCCAGAGGTCCTCCCAGCTGATAATGTGCCGTGTGAGATATTCCTGCAAGTTTCCTTTAGCATGGAAGGCAGTGATCAACCAATACTGTTTGCCAAGGTCTGTCTTACGCTCCTCTGCTGTCAAGAACTGGAGTATGTTCTCGTGCTTGAGGTTTACATCTGAAAATATGTCTTTCTCTGTTTTCCAGGAAGCATATTCTTCATAGGAGAAAATCTTGACTGCCACAGTTTCATACTGTTCTGATGTGTTTTGCTTCAATTTGGCTTTATACACTTCAGCAAACCTTCCTTTGCCAACAACAACGTCCAACTCAATGGGGAGCAGCTCTGTGTTGTGGTTGATGTTGTTGGCACACGTGGAGCTGATGTCTGAGCGGTCGTCGTCTAACATAATGGCACAGCCATCACTGCAGTCCTTATGCTTCTTGGGCTTAACATTCTTCTCCCATGCCTTGCTGAGTTTCCTCTTCTTGTGAGTGCGGTAGGCATAAAAGATAACAATCACAGCAACAGAAATCACCAGTAACGGGACAAGACTTATGATTGTGACTTTGGAAATTTCATCTTTCTCCTCTGGCTTATGGGGATCATCTGTAAAGAACAGAAGGAGGGCATGCATGAAGTTATATCATAGTTTGATATATACAGAAGGCTGTCAATAATTATAATTTTTATCCAGAATGCAATACATTATCTTCTCCACTAACAGCAAATAATAAAAATTGTCACTGCTTTCTTGCTTCAAAATGTTGTTTTGTATGTAGGCCTCTGCTTACCAGGACTTCCCTGTCTGCTTACTTTATAAAATGACAGAACTGAACAAGTAAGAACCTAACGTAATTTAGTAGCTTTATTCTTCTCTCAGGCTTTTAATACATAATGGCCGAAATCTTCACTTTCCTGAATACAATAGCCAAATCTCCTGTAGTTACTCTGTCAATGTATTCTTGACAGGACTGCTCCTTTAACCACTAATTACTAGAACACATTAATTTTTCTATAAATAAACAGACAATGAAGCCTGCGAACTCCTACTTGCCCAGTTATAACTCCAGATCCAGTATATTTTAGTAGGATCCCTGCAAAGCCATCTTCAGGAAGACTGTTCACACACTATACATAAATATTTAGGCACAAATATGTATGCTTGCATACAGACCCAAAACCCAGAACCCATTCTCATGCTTTGATGTATGTGAATGTTGCTAGAACTAATTCAAACACCTGCTCAGAACGGTCACCACCACCACCCTCCAGGTACTTCTGTATGGATTTATGTATTGGAAAACTTCCTCTGTGAGTTCCTTGCTGGCTGTACACTGGTTTTCTGCTGTAAAGAAGATGTTCACTCCAAACTCCATACCTGGTGCACTGCACACACCAACATATTCTTAGGTGGAACATATAAGGAATAGAAGAACAACAGGGACTATTCTAGAATAGGGATGTGTTCTAGGAAGAGTACAGATTATTATCCTACAGGTAAGAGCTGCTCTGTCACCTCTAAAAACTACCTTCTAGTTCAGTATTTCTTAGGGAAGACAACCAGTTTAAAAGGGAATACTTTTGTTCCAAGAAGAGATTAAAGGAGGGCCAGAGTTTATATCTGAAACTGATTTGATGGAACAAATGGAAATTTACTCTCTTAGTCTCTTTCTTCCTTTGAGTCAGATAAGATGTACTGTATCGTCTTTGCATGAGGGAGGGAATTGTTAGGAAGAAGTCCTGGGAGCCTAACCTGAATGGACTGAAACAAATGAAGCTGCAGCTACAGTGAAGCAAGTGGCTTGTGGTGGCGGCATGATGCTCTGGCAGACGCTTACAGCCACGTCATTGACTCAGGCTCTGTGCACCAGGCCAAATAAGTCAATACGAAAAGGAAAAGTTTAATAAGCTCTGAAGGGAAGCTGTCACTAACCAATGAGCCACAAGTCTCTGTTTCCCCTACTCTCTGCCTTTCAAAACAAAGGTGAGCAATGCTAAAACGGATAAGGGTAAAAAGTCTGCAATTAGAACAAGCAGTACCTCTGACCCTCCAATTTCACTTGTAATCACTATTCCATTGTAAACCCAGCTGGCAATTAGCAGGAGCCATCAGCTGTTCAAAGGCAGGTGATAGGATATCTGAAAAGTATATTCTTTTGATTTGGAAAAAGGCTTGCATCCTGAAACAGGATGTGCTTCCTCTGTTTAAAAGGTTCATCAACCAGATGCAAGTGAGTAATTAAATCCTAGCCTCTCACAGGGTTTCAAGGAAGAAGTGCCTTTCGAGCACTGTCATTCCCAGCCTAGCACAGGTCAATGACATGCACTAGCAGTACTTACAAAAATATATGTCCTTTATTTATGCAAAAGAACCCCCCTTCCAGACCTATGCATACCACAAATCCTTGTTCTCCAGTAGTTTCTCTTGACAACAAAATGCTACTTAATTTTAAAATTATTAAATTTTAAATCAAAACAATACCTAAAAGCTCATCACAGATTAAAGCCAACTCTTCTGCTTTTAAACATATTGAAGAGGGGAAAAAACCTACTATGTTTGTTTGGCTCTTATGGGAGGAATAAATTTAGAAAGTCAAACGTCAGTTAATAGATTTGCATTGCTTATTCCCTTGTGCATTCTTTGCTTCTAGAAAATCTGCTTTATTAAGAACTTGGGAAACACCCTGGTGGAGGAGAACTGACTGCATTGTGGGATGGCTCTTTTGGAGTTTTGACTGCAAGCAGGTCACGACTACATGACACAACTATGACCTGTAACAATCAGAGAAAGTAATTTTATTGAATATTTGGGGTTCTGTTTTGCTGGTTTTGTTTTTTTGGTGTTTTTTTCTTGACCACAGAAAGCATGCTTAAGTCTGGACTCTGCCCTTGGAAACAAGTAACATGTTGTCTATATCATAGGGTGTACCCTTCCACAAAGATGAAAATGTTTCTTTAGGGCCTTTTGAGTCCTTTTTCTTTGCCACAGAGCTGCAACATGTAGACCAGATATCTGAAACACAAATATCTTTCAAAATGAGTGACAAAAGCCTTGAGATGTATTAGCTGTCTTTCAAATTGCTCCCCCTGAGTCCAAGCAGTTGGAGGTAGCTGGGTGCATGTTCAGCTCTAACTGAGGAGAAACACACCCTGCTCCTTTACTGTTATGGACTCTGTGAGGGTCTCCAATCATTCCTACAATGTCCTAGAGCAGGGTGTATTATTTTGCTCTACAGCTGAGAACCCTCCAGCAGAGTTCTCAGCTCCTTCAGCTCTTCCTCTTTTTGCACCAGAGAAAGCTCTGCTTGCGGTGCAGGGGAATTTCTGGGTAGAAGGGAAAAAATTGTCAATGTTGCAAATGTTACTTGAAAAAGAATGTAAAAAAAAGTTAATCAAAGCAGAAGCTGAGCAGTTTGGCCACTTCCCCCTGAGCACTGTATCATCCCGCAGCCCTGCTGCAAAGTGACACATCCGCTTTGGCAGGGTTGCTTGGAGGAAGCAGAGAAGCAGGGGGTGAAAAGCATACAGCTGCACAACCCCATCTAAAGCAGCAGGGACAAAGGCTTGCTAATTCTCAGTATTTAAGACACTAGGCAAATCTCACTCAATGTTTGGGAAGTGCAGGAATGGGCACACAGGGAGAACTGAGAGCCAGGACTGACAAGGCTGAACTCTAAGCTTAGGAGGGGACCAAGCTGCTTGACAGAAGAATTAAAGGGGATAGCAAGAGCAAAGAGCTGGTGGCACTGAGGTGTGTCCCAAGCAAGTAATTTCTGGAACTGCCTTTGATTTTGCCTAATGATATGAGCAGAATCAAATCAGCCCATTCCAGCACAAACTAAGGATGGGGTATTTCTCTGCAAAATCTGTGTACAAAATCAGGACAGAATCAAAATTCAGAGCACAGCTATATGTTTGCATAGTGGCTAGCCAACATTTTATGGCTTGACTACAGGAATCTAAGAATAAATATGCTCACTTATAAATAAATACCTATGACTGAAACCTTGTAATTTAAAAAATGGGAGTCCAGCTTCCTCTTTCTGAGCACTGGAAATGAGCAAAACCTGGCTGTACAGGCAGGCAAGGAAATGGTTAAATGAAACAGCCTTTCACATTTTGCAAACGTGCTCCTAAATAACTTTCCCCACCCACAACTATTATTTGGGTGGATCAGTCCTTTCTTAAGCTTCAAAAGAGCCTATTAATATAGCATAACAATGGAGAAGTTGAGCTAAAAGAAAGCTTCCTGTATGTGGTTTAAACTAAGCACAAACCATCTGCATAACCCTTAACACTACCTAAGCCTTGAGGGAATAGGGCTCAGGTGCCAAGAAAATGGAAACACTGTACAGCCCCTGTTCAGTCAGGGAGCTTCAAAGCCCTAGAGCTTGCAAATTCTTTAGGTTGGTTTTCATGCCTTTGATACAACTGTAGTGTCACTGAACTTAGGAAGGAATAAGTAAAACAATGGCAGTGAAATGAGGACACACAGTTGAATGGCAGGGCAGCAGAATGCCCAGCCAGTACTGACAGAACTACTTCCCTGCTGTCTGCTGCTCCTGTGAGCCCTAAAGCTGCTACCTATTCAACTGCTAGTCAAAGCCACAGAGCAGAGAAAGAATATATTTGATATTAGCAGAACTCAAGTTAAATATATCAACACCGATGTATTGCAAGCTTGTGCAGTGTCTTAAAAATTCCCAGAAACACAAAGTCCCAGACACAGAACTGTGATCTAGTTATTTTGCAAGATCCCAAGACACAAAGCAGCCCTTTGAGCTGACTGGAGGAAAACTCCATTTTGTAGAAATTCTGAGGTTTCAAAGTGTGATTTGAATTCCACACTGGAATGAAAACCAACACTTTTCGAATGCTTTTGCCTGAACAGAATTTCTGTTCAAATGTTGCAGTTTGGCAAGAGATGTATGTGAGTGCTGAATCCCCAGCAGTGAGTGGGCTGGTAGGGGTGGGGTAAAGTGGCTTCAACTTCAAGACTGGCTCTGAATCAAGGGAGAGCTTTCTACAAAATGGGAGTTTGAATCTTGCATGTGCAGTGATTTCTGAGCAAGGCACTAGGCAACAAAATATGGAAAACCCTGCCCATGTCTTTAGTACTGTCTGGATGAAAACCAGCTCCACAAAATGCTTCACTTTCAGTGAAATGAAATTTATTCTGAACAGCTGATTGGAGTAAGTTAGTTTATCTCTATTGAAGAATCCCAAAGTGGAAATGAAATTCTGTAACTCAGTGTTTCATGTACATTCCTGATTTTGTCCTCTTTAGAATTAAAATGGCTTGGAAATCTTCAGCAAAACATTTTTTTTGTGGAAAATATTGATTTTCAAAACAAAAAGTCTGCTTCTGACACTCCTATACTTTTCCCTGAAACCCCTGTCTTGAGGAAAAAAGTGGTCTGAAAGTTGATCCAACTTTTAAAAATTTCTGCAGTTTTACAGGCATTGCTTTGTGGGGTTTGAAGCTGGGGGGGTGGGGAGCTTTTTTACTCAGGGTGGAGGGTGTTTCCTTAGGAAAATGGTTAATCCTGAACAAAATACTTTGTAATAATCAAATTCAAATGCCACACCTCAAATTAACCTGCTTTTTTCAAATCATGATAGCTTCTTGGAAACATTTTAATTTTTCTTACTTGCTGGAGATATTTGCTGTGCAGGAAATCAGTTCCATCCCTCCCTCAGCTCTATGCTGAACCAACTAATGGCAGGAGAGAGAGATGACTAGATTTTAAAAACAGAGTGGGCTCTATCTTACCATCCAGTAAAAAATAAACCCTGGCATTTCTTGCAGACTTTCCTGAAGGTTGAATTCATTCAACAAGTTCCTGTATTTGACAGGATCTTTTTTTGGACTAGGTAAACCAACTCTGTCAAAGGCCAGTGAGCTGTGCTTGAGCTGTGCTTGAGCATCTTTTAGTCTGAAAAGGATATTACCAGGGTATCCAAAAGAGGATTTCTCTCCTGGAGAGGCACTACCTCCAGTAGTTGGCAGGTCTGCCTGGCCTGCTAAAGAATCATGGAATTGTTTAGGTTGGAAAAGACCTCTAAGATCATCAAGTCCAACTGTAAACCCAGCACTGCCAAGTCTATCGCTAAACCATGTCTCTAAGTGCCACATCTACAGATCTTTTAAATACCTCCAGGGATGCTCATTCAACCACTTCCTTGGGGAACCTGTTCCAGTGCTTAATGCTTTCGGTGAAGAAATTTCCCCAGCTATCCAATCTAAACATCCTTTGTACAACTTGAGGCCATTTCCTCTTGTTCCATTGCTTCTTACTTGGGGGAAGAGGTTGACTCCCACCTTCCTACAACCTCCTTTCAGATAGTAGTAGAAAGCCAAAAAAGGTTCCCCCTTAAACCTCCTGTTCTCTTGGCTAGACAATCCCAACTCCCTCAGACACTTCACAGGACTTGTGTTCCAGATCCTTCCCCAGCTTTGCTGCTCTTCTCTGGACATGCTCCAGGCACCTCAATGTCCTTCTTGTAGTGAGGGACCCATAGGATTTGACATGCCCTCAGCAGTGCTGAGTTCAGTGGGATAATTGCTGCACTGGTTGTGCTGGCTCCACTCTTTCTGAAACAGGCCAGGATGCCATGGGCCCTCTTGGCCACCTGCTCTCACTGTTGGCTTGTGTTCAGCCACTGCTGACCAGCACCCCCAGGTCCTTTTCCTCCAGGCAGCTTTGCTGCTGCTCTTCCTTCAGCCTGCAGCATTGCATGGGGTTGCTGTGACCCAAGCACAGGTTCCAGCACTTTGTGCCCTTAGGGTTTACTTAAAGCTATGGGAACTCATTCATCTGGTTTTTTGGGTATTTGACTGCCTAAATGTTGATCTGCAGTCAACAAATGGCTGGCAAACCAGATCCAGCTCTCAGAGCACTTAATGCATGTCACTGCCCAGTGCCACTACTTATCTTTCCCTGAAAGGTAGTAAGTATGAGCTATTTTGAAGACCAGTGGCACACCCACTGCTGCTCTCCCCTGCAGACCTGCAGTTTTAGCCTTGGCACAAGACTACCTAGGGGATCAGGACTCAAGATTTCTCTGTAATGCCCAGGGAAAATCCCCAGTTACATGACCCAATTACATGTGTTACATGTTGGAGAAGTCATGCATATGCATCTGTCACCTGATGGGAATGGCTGCATCTTAGTCACAGGGGTGGGATGCAGGCAACTTGATTGTCTCTGGGTGGCTTATTTCAGCAAAAAGGCTGGGCAGCAATGACCTAATGGATATTTCATCTATTGTAAAGCAGGATTTCATTTTTCAACTGATAGCCAAGTATGCTATTCAGCACCCAGGAGGTCTAAGAAACTCTTAAGCTCTAAGACAGAACAAATAGTTTGCTGCTGCTTTTATTCCCCCACTGCTGGCTAGAAAGTATAATTCCTTGGTTTGCTGGCACAGCACCCATTTACTTAAAATCTTCCACCCCACTAATGCATTCCCTTCTTATCTCTCCCATTCTAATAGGTCCCTTCACTGTGTGTACATGGCATCTCTCACACACTTTGACTTTTTTAGCTGAGCTTTCCTACTCAGCAATATGAAAGCCAACATATTTTAACTTTACATGATGTGACTGAGTTTCTGTGATACATGGCTCAGTTATAGAGCTCGGGTGTCTGCTGCTGTTTGCCGGTGGATTTGTGGAACAAATCAATCTCTCCAGTTTCAATATGTTTCAACAGATGCCACACATTAACCACTATTTTTATTCTCAGCCTGAGTTTCACCCCTCCAACCTTTCCCAAAATATTATGTTGCCAGTGTTAGTTACAGTTTGTTTCTGTCTGTAATTATTAAAGTCTCTTCCATGACAACCTGATAAAAGGTTGGCCACATTCCCATACTTATTAAGCTCTCAAGTGATGCAAATTGTAACAAATATGCCAACCAGACTGGAAGAGCGCTGCCTAGTTTGTTTTTACACAAATCTGTAACTGAGCATGGTTATTTTCCTAAGAAGCAAACAATATAAATAATACAGAGCAAAACAATTTTTTGGCTCCTTTAGCCTCTTTTCATTCTATTTCCTTTCTATCCCATTAAGTGAATCAGATGTTCAGCATTACACAGCCTCTCCTTTGGTTACACACAGCTGCAGGCACTGGGTGGGACTCTAGTGCCTGCAAATACCTAAGAGGAAACATAGAGAACAAAGCCAATATACAAGCAGTGAGAGGCTCTGAGCAGTGTTATGTAATGTTACTGACCTCTTTTATGGGGCAGCTGGAAGACAGTTACCTTCTGAATATGTTAGTTGGATAACAGAAAGAGAGATTAATGAAAGCCTTTGTTAAAATTCACTTGGAAGGAGTCCAGCTGTAATCATCTCCCTTCTGATGTTCCTTGAGCACCGGACAACTCATCACATAAGTATTTATGGACTGGTGACTGCTTGCACACAGATCTTAAGTCTGAGATTCTCCTATGTAGTCAAGTAAAATCACTAACACTTTGACTCTAGTAAGGAGAGGAAGAGGAGAGAGAGAAAGGAAAAGACAGGATCAACATGTTAGAGACAAATGAGAGGTACAAAGTTAAGGACATTTCGAAACATTATCCATATTTCCTGCAGTCTGGGCACAGGACAAGGCATCACACAGGCATGCTTGTGGTGATTCAGGCAGCAGAGCAGCACCAGCTCTCCCAGGTAACAACTGTACACAGTGAGCAATCACAGCACTTGGAGCACTGCAAATCCACAGCCTGTAATCTGTTCAGGCAAATCACTCAGCCACAAATGATTAATCAAATAGGCATGTCTCTTACACTCTCAATTAGCCAACTCTGTAAAACCATGATCAATGTGAAGTTAAAAAAAAAAACCTGCTAAAAAGCAGCACAACACCCTCCCTCCCTTGACACACTTCCCCAATTAGCTTCATTATTCTCACAAACTCTTGTTGACCTGTCAGTCATCTCTATCTATCACTGAGGTTTTGGTATTTCAAGGCAACTGTGTCTGGATGGTTCAGAGTTGCTGCTAAAAGTTTCTCCCATATCTGGGCGTGGTGGGAATGCTCAAAATAATGACTTCATCTTGCAGTAGGTGAGCACTAAACACAGTCTACCTAAACAATCCCATAGACACCTTGGTTGCAAGCTGCATGGAGATCTGCATAGCACAGCAAGAGACAGATGAGGATAAAAAATTACCACCATGTCAGTTATTAGGATGAAACAACTATAAACAAAACAGAACTGTGTTGAAATCCTGGTTCCAACTTTTGAGTTCTCTGCACTGCTGCTTGGATTCGAATTTGATGCCCAGGGTAACAACTGCATATATATTGTCAACAGTATTTAAAGGATTTGTTTTCTTGTTTGCAGTCTCCACTGCTGGTTTGCATATTGATAAATGACTCTGCCTAAATGAGCTGAACAAGAGGAAGGAGTTCCATTGCACAGCAGGTAGGTAGGTCATGCACCAAGTAACATGCAGGAATCCCATCTTCTTGTCTACAATGAGTACCTTGTCATTTCTGTCCATGGAGAACAGGTTAGATGTGGGGCTGGAAAGGGCACTTGGTACTGCTTGGTCCCTTTGGTTAAACCAGGCTTAACTTTAGTCAAAGAACTTGGGATTGTTAATAAAGCCCAGCTTTGTCAGGCAGCTGTCATGCTCACAGTGGCTAATGGCTGGGAGGTGTGGTGAAGGGAAAGCTGAGGAACAAAGCTGCCCAAACGTCACAGGAGGACTGGGACTGTGCAAACAACTACAGACAGACCTGATTCATCCCAGCAGATCAAAGCAGAAGAAGATAAGGCAAGATTCAGAAGATTCACCAGACACAACCAGACATCAGGGTGCAAAAAGCCCTCATAGTCTAGTCCTGCTCTCATTTTTTCCACAACAGAAGGACCAGGCCTCTGTCTGCTACCTATCCAAATTCTAGCCACCCAAGGCCTTTTACCCCAATTCTGGCTAATCTTTTCCAGTGGTTTTGCTCCCTGGCTTTGCCTTCTGGTAACACTAACATTAGACTTTTGAATAAATAATAATTACAAAACACTGGCATTGAGATTTGCTGTGAGAAGCATTTTTCCACCACAGGGGTGAAAGCTGCTTGCCAGTCACCCACAATTTTGTTTGGCAAAAAAAGAGAGCTATTAAAAAACAAACACAGAGTAGTCAGATCTACAATGGTTACCTGTCTCTTGCATGTTATTTCTCCAAGAACTACAGAACATTATTTGGAGTGATTTGCACTCAGTATTTTCCACCAGCTGCCTGTGGCCTGGAATGCCAGGGATCTGAATCAGGGTCAGCCCCCTGACACAGCAGAACTACAGGCATATGTAGGCACATGTTTGACCGTGTCTTGCTTATCCTGCAGATTGGAAATTTGAATGAAAATCCATACAATAAACAGGCATTTGATTTTGATGTATCCATTTCAAACATTTCTAAAGTCACTCTTCAGTGAGTCACACCGCCTCCAATACCCAAAACCTTTAGATGCTTGTGTCTAAAAGTGGAGTCAGGAGGTTTGCCCTTCACAGTCAAGACTCATGCAAGCCAATGGTGCTATAAACCAATTCTTCCATAAGCAATAACTGCTCAGCTGTGAATCACTGGAATTCAGTGACTAACCTTTGGTGGAAATTAGAACTTGCTGCCTTAACCAGCGTTTTCATTCTTACCCCAGAAACACCAGAAACAAACTAAACCTGGTCTGTCTTAAGTGTGCATACAGGAAGAAGAGGCAAAATACTAGTCATTTATAACAGTAGCTTGAAAGGAAATGCTGTGATCAACAGGTGAAAAATTGCAATCTTTTTTATCTCCGTTTCTGCTAATAACTTATTAAAATCACTGTTTGATCAGGCTTTTTTTAGAGTATCTCTCATCTTGCTCTCTAAAACTAGAATGTGCAAAACCACTGCAAAAAAATTCTTGTTCTGGTGCACAAGAAATGTAGAGAAAAAAAAACCTGCAAGAACAATGTACAGAATAGATCTGGATGACAGTCATTCCAAAGGCAAAATTATTACAGGCTATTATCTAGTTGTCTGGAGGAGCCATGGACCAGCTGGCTGTGATGTTCTGCTCAAAGTTAAACACAGACAGGAAACCGCATGTCTGATACTGTAAAAATCGTTTGTCTTCCTGCCATGGCTAACCAGGCAAGCAACCCAAAGGGGCTGTTTTCATTTAAAAGAAACACTAATCCACAACAATAAAAAAAGAATGACAAAGCCTCAATTCTCCCCCCTCCCGACTGGAGTTAATGCCTGTGTTTGTGAATGAACTGGAAATGTTACAAAGTGAAGTTTTACATTACTTTAATTTTTATCTGTAGTTATTCACTTAATACATATGAATGCAGCACATGGTTTTCATGAGTCACCTGAAGTGCTCACAGCACATGACCTAGAAGGAAAGGCTCCACTTGGAAGAGTGAAAGGAATTTGGGTAAAAAGGCTGGATTTAAACTTCTACTACTCCTTGTAGGTTGATCTGGAAGTGTGAGTGAGCTGCAGAGTTCATAGGAATCAAGGCACTTGGTGCTGAATTTCAGAATGGCTTTCATAACCATACACACCAAAGACACACATTTATCAGTGATTTCATTCAGCTACATAGCTCCAGGAAAAACAGCTATAACGTGGCTAACACACAATTTAGCCAAAATCCACAAGGGTGTGGTTCATATCGTATAAAAACACTAGACAGCTGACACAGAGTAAGATCTCTTCTCTGGGGACACATTTTCTTCAGTAAAACCAAGCAAATACCTGGGTCTACTACTTGTGCTCATATCAATACCAGTATATACTCCAAATCCTTTAAAGATCACCCAAGTAAGGGTTGGTCACATAACCATGGATGAGCAGTCAGGTTCTCTGGTTTCAAATCAAGCTTAATGAGGGGATGAGGAAGACAGGGATGAGGGCTGGCACCAGAAAGGGATAGCCTGGGCCAAGGGAAGCAAAGACATGCTAGCTTGCTCTTGGCTAATTTGGTGTGGTTTTGTGACCTAAACTAGTTGACCTCCTTGGAGGCTAGGAGGTGAGAGCTACAATTGCTCACATAGTCATTCACCTAAGTGCAGTCCTACACCATTTTTCCCAGGAGTGGAAACAGCATCCCAACCCTTTGTTATGTGAGGTAACAAGGACCTAATCATATCCTTTTCTGAGGAACTTATGGGTGAAGGGGATGGATGTGGTGTGCCACACCCCTTTAGAAGTGTGAATACACAAATTTCTCCATAGGAGACATCACCCTTCCCTGTGAGAAACCTGAGTGTCTCAGTAAAATAATCACAACAGGTAGGACAAAATAAATCAGAAGGGGTGTGTGCACCCATGCACAACTGGGCGTGCACCAGGAGGTCCACCAGCACTGCACACACCTGCAATGCCTTCACTGTGTCTGCAGTGGCCTCTATCAGAGCTCATGAAATAGAATGGGGATGGGTTATGCACCTGTGGTTTGGTTTGCACTCACATTTCCCTGGTTTTACTGAACTCACATATACTTCCTTCTGCCATATAGGTGTGGGGGAACAAATTCCCCAGAGAAGAAACCTAGCTTCTTCACACCCACCACAGGAGAGGTGCACATGGTCAGTTACACCAGAGAAGCTGACTTAAAATTCACATCCTATCAGGTT
This sequence comes from Euphonia xanthogaster, assembly GCA_034509185.1. Classification (NCBI taxonomy): domain Eukaryota; kingdom Metazoa; phylum Chordata; class Aves; order Passeriformes; family Fringillidae; genus Euphonia; species Euphonia xanthogaster. The sequence goes on along the minus strand of JAYDZK010000113.1, from coordinate 41,159,597 downwards.
ACCAGCAACATCTCTATATGCAGATAACACACTATGGCAATACAGCCTTGTAGAAGAGGTAGGACCTTAAAAACGACATTTGCTTTTAGTTTAGATTTTATAATGTAATTAGCATGTGTAGCATTTTGGTGTGCCAACAGAACAACTGTAAACATCTTGCTTTCATCTTGCATCAGCTTTTAAGTGCAATATCTTGAGATGAATATCAGACTTACTTTAAAATGAGGACAGCCTGGCAGGAAGAAGTACCCTCAGAACACAGAAAAGAAAGATTGAGATTCAAGGAAGATTCAAGAGAGACTAAAATAGCACCTGCCATTACAAGTTCTCCCCCACAAAATGCAATTCCAAAGGACACCAGTATAACACAGTTAATATTAACACAGTCAATATTACTTGCAAGGAATGCAAGGTAAATTATTAAACCTACCTGATGTAAAAATGAGCATATCATTGCATTCTTCACCTGTGCAGGAACACATGAACATCAATCCCCCATCGTCCTTCTTTTCCCTCATTAAACACTGTTCTGATTTATAGTCATCCAAAAAGTGACCATACAGTGTTTCCTGGGGATCATGGCATATTGTTTCTAATGTCACATTTTCATCATTTTGTCTCCTAAAAAAGAAAAGGAGAAAATTGAAATCAAAAAAGGAATATTCTATAAAGGGAGCAGACAGCACCAAACCTGGCCAAAATTTGCCTCTTTTGAGAATGTAAATGGCATTTAAAGGGCATCGTATGTTTTTCTCTGTCTTTTCTGAATGGGGCAAATTTGGCACCATCTGGGCTCCTCACATTTGTACAATGGCACAGCTATTCCTGAATCATATTCCTGCTAAGCTCACAAGAGTGCCTCTGAAAATCTCACTTAGATTTATTCAAGCTAATGCTCAATAAACTGCTGTGAACTTCAGAACATACTTTTGGTTTTTGTGGTCACTGAGCAGACAGTAAAAATCTGTGGGAAATTATGATAAAAACGGAATTATTTCCTCAAAATCAGAGAATTTCTAGTGAGTTGGTCTTTTCATTTTGCTTTTGAAGCCCACAATCAGCACAGTTTGTGCACTGAAGGAGTTATGTACAAAAAAAAACCCCTCAACCAACCAAAAACACCCCAGCAAAACACCAATCATAAAAACTGATGCAAGTTAGAGTTGCCTCATAGTCAGGGAAATATTTACAGCTGACAATCTGGACAATATTCCTGTTTTTTCCTGGTCCACAGATTTAATTTCATTGACAAAGGACTTGTAGGCAAAAAGCACTTCACATTTCTCAACTTACTTGCCTTTTGGATAAATGGTCATGAAAAATCCAACATGTATCTTAAATTGTACAGCAGCTCCTTTTTATGGCAATAATAGACACCGATGACTTACTAAAGAATCACAGGAGAAATATGGAAAAGCATCCTGGACTGATCCTGAACTGAAATGCCTACTTCCAATTATGCTGAACATCTCAAGTCAATGGACACAACTAATCCCTCGGTACATTAATTAGTTATGTCCCTCTGTAAGCGGTTCTAATTATTTTACTAAATCAACAGCAATGCTGCAAACACTCAGTTGTGTTCCTTTAGTCCAGTTATTAGCTCATTAAGAGTGTTTCTGGCTTTCTTTGGTAGGACTGGATTCCCATTTAGGAAAGGGCAAGGGAAGTCCTAGTTTTTAGACTGGAACACAAGCTTAAAGCAAATAAACCCTAAAAAAGTATAACAAATAATTTTCATAAACTCTTGATTTCTTTGAACCTAGGCAGAGGCTATATAAAAAGCATCATGCCCACATCAGTCTATACCTACACAGAAGGTTTTTCCCATTAAGAGGAAGTATTTCTACCTATCCATGGCAATAAGCCTCCTGTGGTAAATCTACATAATCTAGCTCCCTTGAAACCTGAGAGAGAATTGTCTTTGTTCAGCAACTGTCACTACAATCCTCTCTTGAGCCTCAAATCTGTTTCCACTCTTGAGTGCTGTGGGTGGATGCAGCTTAATGGCTTGCACAAAACCATGCCTCTTTTCCAATAACAGCATAAGCTGGAACAGAACTGTTGTAGGAAAAAAAAGTCCCCAGAACATTTCATATCAGAATTGTTAACCTCAAGCAACTCTCAGTATGCTGTGCAGAGATATGAGCTGGAAGAAGGAGAGCAAAGCCTGGTGAGGGAGCAGGGACATTCTGAATATCAGAGCAATCAAGAAAAGTACTAAGCAGTGATGAATGAGGGTGTGCTCCTGTCCCCACCTGTATGAAGAAATAACTTACCATATAGCAACACAGACTTCACTACTCTTCTCACAGATAGAAGTGATGTTGCAGTTACTCTTGCACCGATGTTGGTTTGAGCAGGTTGTTACTTTAATATCACAAAATTTGCATAGGTTTGACATTTTCAGTCCGCTTTCCTTATTTCTTTCTACAGGTGATGTAAATTCAGCTTAAGAAAAAAAAAAAAAGGAACTCAATAATGGTAGATGATCAGATTGCATTATTGCTTATTATGAAGATAAGGTTTTCATCAGCAGCAAACATTTCCTCTTACCTTAAATTAGAAAATCTTTGATCTTTCACAGCTACCAATTTTCTCTACAACAAGGTAAGTGCCATGATGTCAAGACCAGGTTAATCAAAGTGAATATGGAAAGCAAAATGAACTTCTATTGACTTCAGAGGGAGCAAAAGTTGCTCTGTAATTTGCAGAATTATGCATTTTCCAAAACCAGTTCGCACTGAAATAGCTCCTCTGCAGTCATCCCTTTGCACTACTCACCAGCAGTGTTATCTGTCCCCCATGTGTAACACTGCATCATGGTCTGTGCCACAGTAACTGTGGGTTCCACACTGAGAATGCACATTAGCTGTGTGGCATCATCATAACATGGATCAGCATGAATTTTGCAATTTTGTCTTTACTAACCTGAGGCATAACTTAGGTGTCATCCCTAATCTGATTACTGTTCACACATAAAAACCACAGAGCTGGAGCAGACTTTGAGCTCAAGGTAGATGGTCTGCCAGAGGAGGTGGGTGAAACTCGAGCTAGAAATGCAATAGGGCATCTGTGCAGCTCATGTGATCTACTGCAGGAGTCTAACTGGGCTAACTGCAAAGGACTTCAACTCAAACTAACCTGCAATGACAGCCTGTCTTGTAGATGCCTGCTTTGACCCAATAGCTACTTTTCTGCACCCAGAAATTGAATAATTACATGCTTACTGGTTCTGAGTCTCATCACTTACCATCTGCTTCAGTGTGGCAGCAGTAAGAAAAGAGATATTTTTTGTGCCAGTGTTTGAACTTCAGGAAACATACTTTTAGCTCCAAAACTATTTTGAAAAGACAGTGTAACTACAAGGAACAGAAAATGCTGACACAAAATTCTTCCTAAAGCTAAAACGAACATGCAACTATCTGAAGGGGAGCAGACAATCAACAACGGTTTCAGTCTGACTCACTTTGCAATGTAATTGGAAAAGTAGGGTGAACCACTTTGAGGAGATACTGGGCTTACATGCAGCACAGCTCTTCTCTTGTAGCCACCTGCATGTTAAAACTGTTCATATTGCTTTCTGTAGCCAAATGTTGCTAGTCAACCTGTAAAAGGCAACCAGGGATTTATAATTTCCCCCTCTCTACTCAATTAGCTGAGAAATCAATTTTTTCCCTTCTAGAACTTCACTTTTTATTACCATTTGACTGTTTTACTACAGGAAATAAATACACATGATTTTTCCAGGAGGAAATAAAAGAGCCTCTTGCTAACATTTTCAATTGAGTTCTGAGCCATTGTGAGTGACTGAGAGAAAGGTCTTCTCTCTTCATCCAAACCACACATCTTTCTCATCACTAGCATGCTCTGGTACTGACCTAAGGTTTCTGATCTAACAGCCACTATACTAGGTGGAAAAACTTCCAATGGTTTTATGGTATAGAAGAAGATGCTACACAGATGGGTGGTTAGGATGACCTCACTGGGTGTGGCAGCGTGCTCCTCCCTGCTTTTGGCTCAAGGAAGAGCTAGCAGTGGTGGCTCATGCGAGGGCTGCACCTGGTTTAAAGCTGGACTCTGGGAAGGCAGATAACAACACAATAGCTGAGAGCCATAAAACTTACTCAGCAGCTGAGGTCTAGTTGAGCATGCGCCAACCAAAATACAGCTGGCATGCAAATACTAGTATAAGTCAATCATCTTACTCCATAAATAGGGAACAGCCCAGGGTCTGCTGAGCTCTCCTGCACAGCTGTGGGCTGCATGCCAGGATCTCCCCTTGAACAGGGATGCCTCTTGATGTTGCAAGAATACTTATTGCACTAAATATTCAGTAAGTGAAAGGGGAATAAGCATGCTGAAACTTTGAAATCTTAGCTAAGCGAGATAAAGGACTACTTGCACACATATACCCTTTAGACCTATGTTCCTAGCCTGGAACTAGGTCTGGATCCAGCCACGCCTGGAAACCACCTGAGAAAGGGGTTTAGAATGCGAGGGGGTCCTCATGGTCCTTTCTGAACCCCATGACTCAAGATGAGGGTGTCTCTGACAGTGTTGTCCCACCTTGTCCTCTATGCAGTAAATAACCAAGTGTATGTCACCATCAAAGCTTGTTATAGCACTGTCATGTTTACTATCAAACTTTGTCAAAATAAACATTGCTACTTTTCCAAGGGAAGTGTGCCACCCCATTTGCAACACTGGGAGCTCTCACATGGGTGGAGAACGCTGGCAGTATATTATGGGCTGGCAGAATTTTAAGCCCCAGGTAAACATTTCTTGTTCTGTTGTGTTGCAACAACTCCCGTTAGCCATGTAGAGGAACAAAGCCTCATTGATGTAGGTGTGGTAGGAACTCAGAAGGTCTTGAATGCAGTATTCTATGAAATACATGTCAACACAATCCTCACTATAGCAAATCTCTTCTGGATGGTTGTACATCTCTTCTTACTTACCACATGCTGAAGAGAAACTAATAGCTGTCACAACTTATCTAGGTTGCAGTAATGATTGAAACAACCTTATAGTGAGGGACTGTCCCTCTACCCAGAAAAAAAAAACCAAAAAACAACAATCCATGGTCCTAAAAGCCTGGAAGAAAAATAGAGACAAATACTGAGGGAGGGTGAAGTGACTCACCCAAATGTACGCAGGAAACCTGTGGCAGGGGTGCCAAGCATCTCACAGCTGAGCATGGGGGAAAGGCATCAGCTGCATCTATGCTGCTTTCAGCTCTGAGCTCACACGGCAGCTGTGGCACAATGATTACCTGTGCCATAAACGTGACTGAGTCCCCTCCAGTGGCCACAGCACTGGAGCCAAGAGCTACATGAAGGTGGGTCCTTAGGTAAACTGTTTCAAGCAGATTATATTTGTTGAGAGAAAGGGTTTGGTTCCTATGCCATCCCTGGCTGTGCCAGGTTCTACCAAGGCTCACCCACTGGAACAAATGGATAAAAATAATTATGTTTGGACCTCTTTCAAGGAGGGATATCCGACCCAAACTACTTGATTTTAAAAAAAAGAAAAAAAAAGACTAAATAAAGGAAAAAAAAGGCCATCTGGAAAGTAGCAATCCACTGTAAGATTGTAAGGTCACAAAGCTTAAGTTTCTAAGGTAGGCATTAGTTTAATCACTAGCAACAGTAGCAAAAGGTTGGCCAGTTAGGACCAGGTAATTTCTGATCAGGTTTAATTACTGTCAAAAGCTAATGGGACTTCCAGAACTGACTACACTTGTATTTTCTCCCCAAAATTCTTCTAACAGAGGCTGACAGATCAGTGACTATTCATGCCTCTGGCAGTTCAAAAAACTGTCTAAAATGCCCAGGTGGACAAATTTTATTCCACACTTCAACATTTGGTTTAAACTGGGACTGCAGTTTACTTTCCCTAAGACTTTCATAATGCTCTAGCAGATGTTGGTCTGTTGTTTGTTATTATTCCTTGGCCTTGTCCACTGTGATAATCCATTTCGTTCCAAACTAAAGCCATGTTTGATTTTTTCTATCTGATGCTGAAACCACACCCTGCAGATGGCCTGAGAGGAAATCTGGAGTTAGATAGGAACTTTGATGTCACTCTTCGATTACAGACTGCTACTAGACTCTGAGAACTTAGAAATCCTGAAAAGATGGGTCTTCTTCCAAGTCACATGAACTCACACCTATCTTTAATCAACAAAGTCCTGCCAGGAGAATGACAAATTGGTAGGATTCTTCCCTAGGAGAGTGTATTGACTCATTCCCTGAGGGACTCATAAGCAAGGAGTGGTTCAGGACCAGCAGACTGCTCCTCTTGTAGTCACTTAAATGTTCACCTCTAAAAATATTTGACTATCCTGCTGCACACCTCGTACCACATGAGCTATCTCAAGATTTTCTCCTGTTAAGAAAACCCAAGTCACTTGAATACTGTGGACAGAAGCAACCTCTGATTTTGCAAGGAAAAAAAGTGGATATAATTAAAAAGTTAATAGAGAAATCACAGATTTGCAAAGGTGAATGAAGCCATCCTAAAGTGTGTGCTTGTCTCCTAAAATTTGAATTTGCCACCCACTGCCTAATGTTAGTTTTCTTATTTTGACTTCTACAGGAAGCCTAATTCTAGCTTTCCTTACTTCTTTGTCCATGGAGAGGGCTCCAAATAAAAGACTGTAGTTTCTTGGCTATGAAACTTTCAGCCAACGAGTTCAGCAGAGTTCAGCCACTGTGGTTAAAATGTATGGAACATGCAAGCCAACATGCGGGCTGGACATTATGGAAGAGACACTAGAGCAGTCACATTAGAAATGTCCACTCCATGGATTCTGGTGGAGCCAGGCTTGCAAAATATTACTTCTCTTCTGTGGTTCACATCTTTATTTATGATTTCTTATGACATCATAAACAGGACACCTCACCCAAAGTCTATTGACTTTGCTTGAAGTGGTTTGCTTTGCATCTGTTGTCTGTAGATATGTTACTTCTATTGAGGCCTAATGTTGTAGTTTACTTTTCTCCTATTTTTAGTATCATTACAGAATTCTCTCAAGCTAACAACATTAAATAAAGTCCAAACTAACATGCTGTCTTTTTGGAAATATCTACACTGGAAAACTTTTTATGTCTTCGGATGCATTTCAGAAACAGCAGCCAATTTCTCTTACTCTTTTCTTATAAAATCCTGTCACAGCACTTCTATTCTCTCATCCAGTGTTTCTCGCACATGTATACTTATAAAACAGCAGGCAGATCCCACATCCCCCCAAAAAAAAATTGCTGAGAGAGACGTTGGGATGGGAACTCAACTACTCAGCTGCTGTGAGATAATTCCATCTGATGGGAGAGATTTGAAGATTTCACTCCACTACATATGGAAATCTGCCAGGAAGACAGTGCCTATATCAGAGAGCCTTGAAGCAGATTGTCCTTGTTCTCCCAAAGAGCATAGCTCCATGGCATCATATATCTGTGTTTGAAAAGCACAGTAGCAGCTATGAAGAGCATCCAAACTGTATTGCCTTCTCATCCCACAGAAAGACACCAGGTTTTGCCAGGAACTAAACACAGCATGACTTCTGTTTTGACTATTATCCCCAGCACATGATCTACAGCCCTAGTGGAACTTTCACAGTTATGGAGACACTGCCTGCTTCATTAAATTTGCCTTACACATATTGATGAATTCATTGCAGAAGTGAGAGAGTCAACGAAAACGCATGACCTGAGTTTTGCTTTCAAAACCTGGATGAATATCCTGATGGCTACTCTTGAGTATACCAATTGTGTCCAGTGTGGTAATACAAGGAAGTGAAGATGGAAACATAATCAATCCTAAAGATAAAAAAAACCCTCATGAGTTACAAAATCACAAGACTTGTCAGACAGATCATGGAAATAAAGGAAGGGAAAAAACACAACCAAAAAAAAAAACCCAGAAAACAAGCCCCAAGCAACCAAAAAAACAACTGCTGGGTTCTCCCTTACTTGCCAACACTCTTAAGAGTGCTTTTTGAGAGATGTTTTGAAACTTTGGCCATGAGTGGGAGAGTTGGAATTACCATCTAACTAGAAAAAAAAGACACGATAAAATGAAAATAAATCATTTGGATCCAGGAGGTGGATCGTCAAGAAAAATAGCTGTATTTCTATTACTCATCATAAAATCACAGGAGCTGGCAACACTGCAGATCACCTAGTAACTCCCATCATTACTTTGGGGTAATCCTATGAAATATGTATTTTCAGTTTTTCAGTTGCAGCTGCCATTTCCAAGCTTAATGTCATCTGAACTGAAATGTAGTGTCACTGGTACATACTCTTATTTTCACCATGTGAGTATGAGCTCACAATGTTCACACTATCTTGGACACTGCTTCGAGTGCAGTCCTTTATCTCAGCCATGAGCTAGGATTACCATGGGTACAGGACTTTTATGCTTTTGTGACTGTTTCTATTAAGATAAACAACAATGATTATCAAGAGAGCTGAGACAGCCTCTGTAAGGCCAAACATGCGCTATCTCTTACGTACAACTAATATAAGTCAGAGGAAAACAGGTTCCATGAATGTTTAACTACCCCTGTGGCAGGACTCCAGGAAACCACATTCCTATGGATTGTTCTGCAGAATCTCTCAGCCTCGATCTTTATCATACACAGTCACAGATCACTGACTACCACAGAGCACAACGGCTGCCTCAGTACTTAAAGTTGTGCCTTTAAGTGTACTTATTGCACTTTTGCAAGTTTCAGGGGCTCAGCAATGGATAAAGGCCAAAATAACTTCCAGTTTGAACACAGTACCTTGTGAACTACTTGGAGGAGATGCATCTCATGGCTTCCCCCTGTCATGTAAAGGCTTTTGCCCATTGTATGAAGAAAATGCAAGTCACTCCTATCACACCAAAGAATGATTTGGTGGGGCCCACAGGCTTTTCTGAGGTTTGTCTGACCAGGTCTTCAGCCATGACTGAGAAGTCTGCTAGGAAAGAAGAGAGCAGACTAGGTAAGCCTTGTTCACCTGCTAGACCTAGGCAAGAGTAGTTTGGCCACCCTCAGCTGAAGGAAGGCCAAGGCAGAAGAAAGGAAAGCCAGAAAAGCACTGATGAACTGCACTGAATTTGGGAAACCACAATTTCTCACCTACCAGCAGGCAAGGTATAGGGGAAGGTACATGGAGAGGGAGAAGACAAAAGGAGAAGGAGCAGGAGTTGGAAAACTTCATTTAACTTGCCTCTGCAGTAGAAGTGCCTGGCTTTTAACAGCAAGTGGAACTGGCAAAACTTTGCTGTAGGCATTGCTGCAGGCATTGACACAGACACAGAATCAAATCTGACAGGAGCTGGAGGAAGGTACAGAACTAGAGAAAATAAGAGAGGAACAGCACACTGGAGATCCTAAAGATGAAGATAATTTTTGTATTTAAAGCATTAAAATGCCACTATTTTTATCCACTATTTCCAAAATGAGTGATCATTAGCAGTTTTAATCATGGGCTCGGCTCTTCTCTCTGGTACAGGGCTCAGCAGTGCCTCAAACGTGCCTAAGAACAGAGCTTGCTGTCGTGACTCTGACTGACAGCAGTGCAGGTGAAAGGAGACTCCAGCTCAGTGCTTAAACTAGAAGTGTGAAAGCATTCTGAAAACATTATTGTGATGCCTCAAATAATGAGATAGATTTTCACCTGCAGATCTTTAACTTGCAGTGCATTTTCTAGCCACTTTTCAGCACTCCATGGCTGGCGGAACAAAAGAATACTGTCTCCAAGCAGAGAGGCTGAAAAAAATCTAAATGATGGCTTCCCAATGGGCACTTAAATGGACATTTCATCTTCTCCTGACTTTAACCCACAGCCTCCCTAACAAAGCACACAGGAATGGGGAACCATATGTGATATAACAGCAAGTTCAATTTATTCAATTATGACTACAGGGTCTAGGTTTTTTTCTGCATAATGCATTGAGTTTGGAATTTACTGGAAGTTGTCTTCGGTGGTTAACCCCTCCTGGGACTTCAACTATACAATGGACATTGAACACAGCAATGCTCATCTGGTTCTCAAGATTAGCAAAAACAGCTTTCCTGCTTTGTTGGAATAAGCATGATTCATGATTCAGAACTGACATTTGCATAACTAACTCTGACCTGTGCACTAAGAAGCATATTCTGCATCTAAACCTCCTTTTGTATTCTCCTATGCTCAGTGAAAGCTGTCATTACTTCACTTGAAACAGAGCTGAAAGAGTATAAACACTTCAGCTTTGTACAAATATTATTTTTCCAACTTATATGTTCTGAAAATAGACAGCAGTCATTCAAGCATAATACAGTTATTCCTGTGATATTTTTTCATGACAGATGAGTCTCTGTGGAAGACCCCCTAACATTTAGAACGTACATAATTAGGAACAATTCTGACTCAGAAAAACACAAACATGCCTCTACTCTCTGCTACAGAAGAACCTTGCCCATGCAAGGTTCCTGCCCATGCAAGGTTCCAAAAACCCATGCAATTGTACCGTCCATGTAGGTTGAAGGGATTTTCTGAACCCATTGCATCTCTTCCTTCAGCCAGTCAAGAAAGTCTGTTTATAGTACTCCTGTTCCCTCAGTAGTCACACCACTGCCTGCCTGCTTCAAACTATGACAGAGCTCTTAATTCTTCATAATAGCAATGGGGAGGGTGAATCATTTGTCCTGATGGAGGCACATATTGCCTCCAAAAGCTTAATATATATTTTTTCCCTTAAGTCTCTTATGACAAAAGTAATGAGGAACATCCATCCTAAAGAGCCATTTACCCTGTTTTCAAGGGTCTATTTATTAAACTCCCAGTTTCCAACAGGGAAGTTCAGAAACCCACCCAATAGAGGTGGAACGGAATTTATTTGCTAAAAATGTTATGGCTAAGCTATTTCTATTAGCCATGAAGTATTCCAAAGAGACACACCCTGGCACTTCAGTTTATCTGCAAGGCTACTGAATGTGCTCAATGTCACATGTGAACTGAAAGGCCCATGAGATCATAGAAGAAATTGATCACATTCTTAAGGTAACAGTGCTGCTTATTGGGAGGCATCACTTCCTTACTTACAAGCAGTTCTAAATGCCTGTCTTGAGATATCTGCTTAATGCAAAGGCAATCTTGTCTGCCTTCTCAGGTGCATCCTCACTGGACAGGCTACAGGTGGGAGGAAAACAGAGAAGATTTGAAGTCGATATCTTAGATCAAGGGACTGCATCTTCTGCTAAACTTCCGGGCACTAGAACACATTAGGATCCATGGTACAGGCAAAGAGGCAAATTTCAAAAGTGTTAGTGGCTTCTGCTGTCTGTTTGTATTGCCAAACACTGCCATCCTTCCCATGGGGAATTGCAGCTGTGGTTCTTCTGATGGACAGAGTTGGTGGGCACATTGGTACAGTTCCTCTTTTTCCCTTACAATGACTACTGTTGTGCAGGCTCTGCGCTGTGACTGCGAGCATGCTGTGCAGAGGGAGCCCTACCCTCAACTCCCACAGACCACTGCACCACCAAAGACACCATGAAATTAAAAATAGTAACATACTTGCCTGGCCAAACACAAATGACACTCCTACAAGACCCTTGTTTAGTATAAGGCCTCATCCTGCCTAACTTTCTGAATAGCTACAAATGCTGGCCTGGCACACACACGCCATCACATGAGTCCATTGCAATTAATTAAAGGGATGGAGGTTTTAAGGTTTTCAACAAACCCTGCTAAAGCTGGACCCTGTTAAGTTTCCTCAATACAGGTTGTATTAGGAACAAGCCTAGTCAGACTCAAAATTGAGACTTACCACACATAAAGTTGTTGTGGTTTATTCAATTACTTTAAAATCAGCTATAAGCTCAAGAGGTCTGAATTCCGTGTGTGAAAAAAGCTTTTGTGTTACTTGGTTATCTACCTGCAGCATTTTCAGCAGTAATAAGGAAGGCTGGATAGATAGCAGAAAATAATCTCTTTCAAATGCAAAATGGAAATTATTTGAAGACTGTTCTCTACACTGGCAGTATACAGAAACTCAGGTGGCAAAAAGCCAAATCTTTCTGCTGAAACTACAGTTAACTCTCTCTAGTTAACCCTTGCTACACCTAAACTCCTGCCAAAGTATATCCTCTACTGTATTCAAAAGAGCACACTAAGATAACTAAAACATAGAGGAAACTGTGAAAATAATAACTAGAAGCTGCCATGGCTTGCCAAGAGTTAATACAGGTGGGCAGATGTTTATCAATACTATTTGTTCATTCAGAAGACTGGCAGGCACTTCCAAACCCTCTCTGGTCTCAGAGACCTTCCTCCAGGAAAGGTTATGAGAATGTTACTTTGGGGGAAGACTTTTGCTTGCTTTTTAAAGTAGTGAAAATGAAGCACAGACATAAAGACTGTGACAAATCACACAAAGCAGGAAATTCAAAGTTATGTCTGACTCCCACAGGTTCCCTTTTATACAGCCAGGTTGCGCGGTGAATCAGAAAAAGTATCACTCCTGTATTTGCCATTTTATACTTTTAATTCTCATTTTTAATAGCTTTACTAGTATGCCCTAAAAACTAGTGACACACACTTTCCTGACAGGTTTAGAAGTCAGAAAGCCATACCCATCTTCCCTTTTGAAAGTCTCCTGCCACATGCAGCTTTACAGAGCCCTTATCAGATCCCTCCTTTGGGGATGCCACTGCAAAGGCCTGCTCACACACGTCTGACATCTTCATTTTAATGTTCCTTTCTGATGCAAAGAAACAACATATTTTGAGATCAACAATTGTCTGCCTCATGGAGAAATACTCAGACAATTTTCAGAAAAATGACAAATTTGTTTCTAAAGCATTGTGAACACAACAGATATTCCCTTTCCCCCCTTTTTTCCTGTCTCTCTAGTGAGGCTATAGAGGAATATCTGCACAAAGAATTTTGAAAAAAACATCAGTCATGCTCCCCTGCTCGTTATTTGTTCACAACCCCCAGTGCACTTTCTCCTGCCTCCCAGAGGAATCAGACCGCACCCTAGCACACCTCCCTCCCCCTCCAAAGGCCAGCCTGACCCAGAAGAGTTCTCCAGTCTAGACATCTATCTGACAACACAAACACAATGAAGAATGTGGTATGAGGAGTGGCAACCCACAGCTGGGGTAAGGCAAAACTGCATATTTCAGCTGCAGCAGCAAGGGCTGAAAAGTCTCTGTGGATCTATGGCAGGAGCTACTTCGGGGGAAAGGTCAGGCTGCCTAACATGCCAGGGACATGGGGAACCTGCCTTCTGCTGCTGTCTCCATCCCACAGTCTACTTTCAAATGTTACACACCCTGAGACAGATGTCACGGCCCTTCCAGGAGAGGAAACAGGGGCTCTGCACTTAGTCTTTTCTGCCAGGCATCATCACTGCAAGGGCAGATGGGATTTGCTTAGGACTCATCAGCATGGCTTATGATGCTTTGGGGAGCATTCCAAGGACTGATGTTTCTTCCCAGACATATATGCAGAAGCACCTCAGGCCTCATAGTTGTTTAAATCCACTGTAAAAATGGATTCAAGGTTATTTTGATTTTGAAGTATATAAAAAGCACTTTTGGTGTCTCAAGTTAACATTTTACAGGAGACATTTGGGAAGACAGGTACTACTCTCTGTGACTGTTTCTTCAGCAGTACAGAGACCTACCAGATGCCACCTCTTCAGAAGACGCTGGAAGAGTCAGAACAGTCCTGTTTTTAGAATACCATTTTTTCAAGAGGAAGGATATTAAAGGGACAGAGAGTATGTGAAGTGCATATACCCTCTGTCTGACATGAAACATTTGATTTTCCTGCAGTTCTGTAATGTGAACACAAAAAACAAAATTCAACCAGTCACCCCAATTCTGCTTTGGTTCAGGGGAAAAGTGTGATGAATATTTACCTGAAACTGCCACAAGTCTGGGAAAACACTCTATAAACCCAGACAAAAGTTTTACCTTCTGTTTTGAAACTTCTGCTGAGCTGCAACTTGTATCTCTGATTTCAAATATCCTACTAACTACAATTCCTTTCTCTAAACTGGAATCAAGAGCCTGTGGACCAATGAAAAAACTTTAGTCAAACAAAGCCAAACCCAAATAATGGATTAGGGATTAAAAAAGAAAAAAAAGTAAATCAAAAGCAATCCTAAAATACAACACTGAAATTGGAATAGGCTGCATCTGTTCAAATACCAGCTTAGGCATCACATTTACAAGTAGGAAATACTGCAGAATTATGAAACACAAGGGGCAGAAATAGCATGAGTAAGACATAAAAGGACTTTATGTCCAATGGCATGGTTTAGAGCACATAAATAGCAGGCCTGCCATTCAGTGTTCTAATCTCACCTAGGCAGAGATATTTGAACAGAAGTTTCTCACTCTTTAACCATGCACAGCTCCGTAGTGAGCCTCTGCACTGGCCCTTCACAAGTGCACCTTCTCTGCCAGCCATGAGTTAGGGGGTGCTTTGTGCCTCCAACCAGAACCCACATTCTTCAGGCATGATCTCAGCAACCTCTACAGCCAGGATTGGAGCTGACAGAGCAAACTGGCTTCAGCCACCTCTCCTGAGGCCACCTTAAACAAGGATGAGGTCTGCACGGCAAGAGTCTCTATCTGCACAACAGAAAACTCTATGTGTGTGCACTGGTTGCTGCTGAACCAAACCAGAATTTCCGTGGTATTTTGTAACACTCCAGTAAGTGTGGGGAGAAGCTGCATGCACACAAAGGCTCACAGCTGCCCAATCAAAATAAGCATTTAAATGGATTAACCAGACAACTGTTCTTTCAAACTTGCAATCGTTACACAGCTACATAAATCAGAGGGATTTATAAATATTTGTTTTTGCAGATAAAAGGAAGATATTAGCGGGATTTTTTTAAAGTGAATTCACTGCCACTATCTGTCCCTCCCAGCCATTAATGAATAAACAAAAAAAACCAAAACAAAAACAAGGATGTTATGCATGCAAAAATTGTAGTAACAATTCTAAAATCAATACTTGGGGATTTTGGCTTAAGCTTAATATAAAAAGACAACTTACTAATGTAAGCAGCATGAAAGACCTGATTTTATTTAGGTTTTTGAAGACTTCTGATCTTGCGGAATATTTGAGAGATCTGGAATTTAAGTTAAGGCACAGTCCATGACTAGAGGGTGCTATTATGGTACTAGTTTACAAGATAATCTACCGATTATGATAAGACAGAATTCTATGCAATTTCTTTCTGTAGAACTGAATATAATCCATCATTCCTAGTCTATTTGAAAAACTGTTTCCAAATAAGAAGACTCATTTAACAAGTCCACATCCTTAACACACACACAGAGGCTCCTCTGTCAGCTACTGATGGGCAAACGTGTTTATGCGGAAGCTCTGTTCAGAGCTCCTTTTTACTGTGAGAAGCCATTTTCCTTCAGGAAAATGGTGTTTATGAACCATTCTATTCCCACACAGCGAGTTTTGAATGACAGATTCAGGAAAACAGTATTAAAAAGAAATTACTCTCTTTCATAATCCATCAGCTCAGCTAAAATAGTAAATCAGAGAAAAGTTAGACACAAATGTAATCCCCTAGGAGTAGAGTCACTTTGAATAGATTTGAAGAAAAATACACATCCTTCTCAAATTCAGTAGCTTGGATGGTTATATTTGTCTCTGTCAAGTTTCATGCAAAGAAGCAGAATAATAGAATTCAATACCCTGGAGACATGCTATCTTGATAGATGCATCTAACTGCCACAACTATTAATGGGAATTATATACTGAGTATTGAGAAAAGGGCATATGCATAAAACTATACACTTCTAATGACATTCAACCTTAGGAAAACTTTCTTTTTCAGACTTTTGTTGCAAAGACCCTACTGCTGTGGCACACTGTTAGTGAGTTATCAGATTTCTTGGTAAAGAACTATCTCTCTCAAAAAAGCAGCATCTCCTTTGTCTGCCAGAGGTAAATTTGCTAACATATCCCCCAGGCATTAGCTGCTCCGTTTCATGCATTTGCAAATTACTCCTCCCAGTTACCTCTGAGACTGTCAATCACTAGCTGGTAATACCACCCTGCTGAAATAAGGGCACAAAATAAGGGCTCCTTCATTTCTATCTGAGGTTGAAATTTTACTGGGCTTAAATGAAAATAAAAGCCATGAGTGAAACCTGCCCATTCTGAAATAAATAGGTGTTTCACCCTTAAATACCTCTCTTGAAGCTTCACTGAAAGGTCCTTATCTTTGCCATTATTTCTAAATCACATGCAAAAAGAATTCATTCACTACATCATTAAACTGAGTATTTTAAGGACACTTGCATCTATATGAGTGCATGGTCCACCCACATTAAAAAAAAATTAAATGTGGACGCTAAAAGACCTGCATGTAGTAATACAAGACTTCTCATTCCATACAACAACACATTACTCACTGCTTACAGCACCCAGCCCCTACCAGGGCTTGCATTACAATGTAAGGGGAGGACATTCCCACATTAGGTACTGCTCAGCAGGAAGGGACTTGTCAATCTAAAATGTTTAGTCTACCTGCCTGAAGATATGTGAGGGACTGCAGGCTCTTACATTTCATTTATTATGAGGCAGAATATAATTGTAAATTTGAAATGTACACATCAAGTTGGATTTCCAGGGTTTTCCCCTCCCGGTTGCTTTATGCAATAGTTGTTTATTCTAAATCCACTATTTCAGTCCTCCAGCTATCTCTTCAGTAATTCTTCAGACCATCATCTTTCACCAGGACTCCAAGACAGCATATGCACTTGCAAGCTTGTTTAAAACAAACATTGCAAAGAAAAGACTAATTTAAGTCTCGAAGAAACAATTCCTTCAATTGAAGAGAAAGCTGGGAAGAGATAAGACAGAATCACAAGAGCAAGTGTGCCAAGCAGCACCTCAGAACCTACCACTACCTCTCAATTTTCATCGGAATACTTCAAACTTCATCCAATTACTTCAACCATTTTTTTTCACCATTGTGAAAAGCAATATATAATGACACTTGATAAATTTTTAAATGGTGCAGTTCATTTCTGGCACAGCATTATGTTCCTCTGCTACTACATAATGTTCCTGCTACTGCAGGACAGAAGATGTTTATTGTCACATATATGAGTTAAATTTAATAGGATAAGATCTTCACCAGATGCTGTGATTTCTGAGTGTTGCTATGTCAACTTATACTCATTGATGTTTAATATTTTAGAGTCATCAAATGTTTCTGGATATTGGTCATCATCATCCTTAATCTGGAGGGCACTTATTCAACTGTACAAATCAGTAGGAGTCTGCAGGATGTCTAAGGGCTTCTATGAAATGCCTTGATCTTTTTAATCAAATGCCAAGTGGATCAATAATTACATCATGAAAATACTATTTCAACAACTGTCATTGAGGAAGCTGTGCATAACATGGTCATGGCAGCTGAGCCACTCAGCATCCCTTTAAACACCACGAGCCAGTTACATGCTTTGTTATGGTTTCTGGCAAAACTGCTCAGTGACATGGGCAGCTCATTCTCTAAACCAGTCACTTTGACATTTCTCACAAATACTGCACTCATGTAGAACACAGTTTGTTTTTAAAAGTGCTCTCATAAGGCAAAACAATTCCAAGCTTTCCCAACACAGTAATAGCTTTGACTATACCAGAGGAAAGTGCTCCATAGCAATAGAGACATTGTTTAAATTCCTTGGATGTAAAATTTTATAACTCATGCATATTTGAAATATCCCTGTACAACATTAGTTAGCAGAACAGTTTAACTGTTTTATTACTTCTGGAGATTCTAGTCTTAACTCTGAGAGGGATGTGAGTGATACCAGCTTGGTGGTGGAAACCTGCTGCATCAAAGATTCAAAGGTTTCAAGAGCTCTGTGACTCTATGGATGGGATTCCCAGTGTGACCTTCTGAAAGTGAAGCCATTCCACCCAGCTGGTTTTGCAAAGCCCTAACTTACCTGGGTATTTGTTTAGCAAGCCAAACCCTGTCTTAATTTAGAGATTCACATTGGAAAGTCCATCACACGCCTTGGCCGCACTCTAATAATGAAAGTATCCTGTTGGCTAAAAATGCATACCTTGTGTCTGGGGTGGTTTCACTCACCTACAACTTCCATTTTTCAGAACAGATGCTTTTTCACCTTTCATAATATCCTCCCCCACAGAGTCTAAAATATAAAGTTAGCACACTTAAAACCCTATTTTCCACCAACTAACTGTAGCAAACTTCCATGTGAGCTCTGACACCTACAGCTAAGCATTCTGGCAGAGCAGATTCAGCTAGGTTGCACTACCTTAACTGTGCCTTAAGGGAAATTATCCCATTTAGTAGTGTTTATGTTATTTATGGTAACTTAACAAGGCATGGCCAAGTGCCTGCATATCTGACCAATCTGACCGACCATATCTCATCCAGCCAGAGAACAGCAGCTGTGGGTACTATTCCTAATTCTTCAGCTCTTCCTATGCCCAAAACCACAACAATCCATCATATAGAAAAAGCAAGAAATTATTAACATTAAACTCTCACCTGAAAATGTGAAAAAGACAGCATGGTTCCAAACAAACAGTACCTCCTCCTTCCTTACCCACTGCAGGCTAAGGACAGTAGAGTAGAAATTGATGCCCTGGTAAAAGCAAACTATATCTCATTTTCAAAAGCACAGTGGAAACTTAAATCAAAATCCACCTTTTAAAGGGAAAAGTGATGATTGTACGGTTAGTCTAAGTACTCATGCTAAGCAACAGCTTGGAAAAGCAGGTGTCAGTGCTTTCTATTTCTAGGTATGTGGTTATGATAGTGGTAAATGTGCCTTGTCATTAGCTTTCC
>JAYDZK010000113.1:41092013-41130676 GCA_034509185.1 Euphonia xanthogaster | reverse complement strand
AGCTGACCTCGGCAGGACAGGAGAAAGAATTTTATAGATAAGATACAATAAACAACCTTGAGACCGAGAAATGAAGAACCCTGACTCCTTCAAGCGCCGGGCTGGGAAAAGAGACTTTCCAACTTTTCTCGGGGTCGCTCTGACCAGCTAGAGACCCCGACAGAGAGTTAGAAGTACTGCCTAAGGGCTTAATCCACCTTATTGGGAAGTCAATAAGAAAACTCAGGTTCATGTCACTGGGACTTGAATTAGTCCTAAATACACAGAAAAAAAATCCAGCTGATGATACAGTTCTTATGTTCAGTTTACAATTCAAAAAGAATCCCTATGAGCATGGGGAAGTTAGAACTAGCAGCAGGAATTCTCTGGAATTTATTCTGAAGTTACTCTAAGCAAGTTGGTGGAGAAGTTGGAAATTGAAGAGATACTATAAATGATATGGACTTGTATTAAGAAAAACACAGAGAAAGTTATGGCCAATGATCACCACAAGCATTATACAAACCATTTGATTTGCAGTATCAATAAACTATTTATTTACATTAAATTGAAAAAAAATAATGTTTATAGGAACTGTGGAATAAATAGATTGATGTCCAGTATGTTATTTTTATAAATGTCCTTAAAAGGTTCAGAAAGGTCTCGTGCTGTAACAGTTCCACATATAATGAATTCAAATCAAGTTATTAAGCTTAGTGCAGCTATAGTCATACAGAGAGGATGGAGAGTCTTGACTTAATGTATTAAAGGTTATAGGAGTATAATAAAAATTATCAATGTCCTTCATACCATATTCAGATCTTGATTTTTGTACAGGAAATAATAGGGCCTGTTCCACATGTCTTCTGGAATATAATGAATCTCAGAGAGAATAAGCACTGTAATTTTCTTCATCTATAAAACTGGATTAATGCTATCTCATGTCTGACTTATTCCTGACCTGAAGGAGTCTGAAGAAAAAAAAAAAACTCAGCTCAACAAAGCAATAGTACAAAGAGAATCTTTGCTGGGACATGGCATATAGGACAACATACCTTGTCTTCATCCTTGCCTAATGGGTACATCATCACCTCACTTCCCTGTTTTCTGACCACTTTCTTTATTTTAATGCAGATTACATGAGAATTAAACAGATACTGAACTTTCAGGCAGGACATTATAAAACCAGTTTCTTCTTAGTGATTGCACACTGTAGAAGTTGAAGTTAATTGAGATAAAATAGTCTACACCAATTAAAATAGAAGCATATGTCTCTGCCATGGTCAGAATATTCTTTTTCTCCCCAGGAAAATGATCTTTTACACTAAAAGCTTCAGGCTGTCTTTATCACTGTACACTTTTTCTACTAGTATGCTCACGTCTCAAGATTTTCATCGGAAAAACTCAGCTGCAAAACAAGACAATTGTCATAAACAAAGAAAGTACACAGCCTCCTAATACCTTCCAATTTTCAAGAATACACAGTTGGTTTTTACGACCTTTTGTTTCACAGAAGTGATTGTGACACTGATAGTAGGGAGTGAGAGGTCATGAAATACTACAAAGACAGCTTCTCCTTGGTTTTACTTTCTTTTCTGAAAGTGAGAGTATCAGATCTTCATCCAGTATCACTGAAATCAATATTTCAAAAGTTTCACTGAATCAAAATCTGATAATCTTTTTTATGGTATAATTTAAAATGTAATACCTGCTCTAAAGTTAGTACACTTGATGAAACTTTTTTAAGGAATCATCCCAGTATGTGTCATTGACCTCAGTGTGAACAGGTTCTAGTGATTCTTTTAAACAGCATGTCTAGACACCCGAGCATATGACATTTTATAATTTCTTTCACTTACCTTACCATAACAATTCAATTTGAAGCAGCAGAAAATGCTGATGTGATTCTACCAGACAGATACTGACATTAGCTGTTCTTATGGAAACTTATAACATTATGGAATAACCTCACTGAAGTTACTTGATTTAGTTGGTATGTTTGACACATGATATATTGATAAGAGTTTGTATGCTGCATGAAGTTTCAAGGTATATTTTCAAACTGCAACTGCTAATGTAACCCAAATGGTCTTCAGAAAGAAAGCCTTACAAAAAATGACAATTTTAATATAATAGAATAAAATTATGAGAGCAGGATCCTTTGGCTATGGCAGAAATTATTTAAAGAAATACCATCTTACTGAAATGATTCTGTCAGACTAAATGCTCTGTCTAGACTATTGTACCTCATTAGTTTTAGGTAAAATTCAGTATTTTTCACAAACGAAAATCTAAGAGTTGACATCCATTGAATATAGGAGTTTGATTTTGAGACAAGGTCTAACTTGCCACAATTTTTACCCACAAATGTGGTATTTATGTAAATGTATACATCACAAAAAGTTGTACTGGGTCAAGAGTTAGATAAAGTTATTCTAGTCTCATTTACATGAGATTGATGCTTTACCATTGCTTCAGCATGTAGAATGGAAGAGGCAAAGGAAACATTATCTCCCTCTGTGATTAGAGGAGCATAGGTTTGCTTCTTTCAGGACTCAAGAGAGCTTCAAAAAAGATGAACTAGTCTTACACACACTCTACAGTCAGTCAACTGCAATACCATAAATTAGACACTTTAAAATTACGTTCTTATAATTGGCAAAAGTAATTTTCAAAAGAGTCATTGCTGCTCACTTTTACAATGTTTCCTGCAATAGTAAATTATAGGATAGGAAATGAACAAAAAGAGAAAGGTATTATTTCTAATTTTTATTGCCTAAATTTGCTATTTTAAAGATGCCTGTGGACCCAATAAACAAGAATTTGTTTTCAGAAAAAAGAGAATATTCTATGATCACAGAACTTCCACTCTCTTAATTCCATGCAATTGAGTTAAACAAAAGAGAGAGTATTTCCTTTACTTATAGACTAAAATATTTACTTTCAAAATCCTTCATAACATGCCGCTAGTAAAAATACATTGTCTGACCATCTGATGTACAGTCACTGTTTGTCTTCATGGGGTGGCTGTGAACACTACTTCTCAGGAGCTGTTTCCTTGCATTCAGGAATCCACTTTGACCCCAAAAGCACTAACCCAGCAAGGCTGCATTTCTTTTGGTACTGTCATGTAAGATGTGCTCCACAAAAAATAAGGAACATTGACCTTGAAAGGAAAGGGGCCGGGGGGGGGGGAAATAATAAATCCCACAACCAAGCCCATTCAACAGCCCAGACCAAGATCTAAGCTGTGTCAAAATGATTTCTTATTCCATTTTACTGAAGCAGTGCCATGCTTTATCACTTCTGAGTTCATGCCTTACAGCTGAGGCAGCCCACTTGAATTGGTAAGTTGTTTAGTTAAAGTATACACATGCTATTCACATTGTCAATAAAATTTAAAAGGAAAGAACATTTTGCAGGTGAAATATAGACACAAATGGAACAGGAAGCTGAAATCCAGACCATTAGAGCACATGCAATTAATGGTTGTGTGTCTCACTATGTTCCTTCTTCCCATTAACAGCAATACTACAGTTAGACACATGGCACTTGTGACTCCTTGGTGGAGGTGGCAGCATCAGAGCTTCCAGGAGCTTCTGATGAAGCCTCACAACCACAAGCAAAATTGGTCAGCTAGCCTGAGCTAAATGTAATGTAGTACTACTTTCTGTTTCATTACATCATTGCACACACAATTATACACAAATTTCAGTATTATGTGAAGAACTGCTGAATTTGTTTTGTGACTATGCAGATGCTGAAACACCTATATAAATTGTGAGTTTAAAAAAACACTTTCCAAGTCACCTAAGTGCTCAGTTTACAACCAATAAAGTTTGTACTTCATTACATCTCTTCAGAAGTAGTTGTGTTTATTTATAGATATTTTTATACAAGCAGGTGGAGTTGCTTGGCTTTTGTGGCCTAGCCAGATTGCTGCTTTAATAGAATAGATCAAGCATTGCCATACAGGCATAGGATTTTATTTATTTATTTTTTTTAAGCAAAAGTCTTTATTTTCAAGCACAAACCATACCTTAAAAGAGATATTGACTCAAACAGGAAGAAATAAAAACCTTTCTCTCCTCACAATTTGCATATAAAGAAACCAGGACCCAGAATTGTTGAAATGCCCTATAACTCAGTTTAATTTTATTTTAATATAATTGAAAATTCTTGTGAAGGCAATCTTGAAAGTTGAGATCATTTTCTATAGCACTGCAGTAGAATAACAAACTCTATGCATTTCATGTAAATTAACATTATCAGACTACAATGAATCTAAGCACTCCATCTGAATTTTCTGATACGTGAATAAATAAAAACTTGAAAGTAATGCAAATGAAATCACTGACAAAGGATTTATAACATTCAGAACT
Organism: Euphonia xanthogaster; assembly: GCA_034509185.1. Taxonomy (NCBI): domain Eukaryota; kingdom Metazoa; phylum Chordata; class Aves; order Passeriformes; family Fringillidae; genus Euphonia; species Euphonia xanthogaster. The sequence continues at coordinate 41,126,315 of JAYDZK010000113.1, read as the reverse complement.
AGGTCATAAGTGAATGCATTAGTGTTCAATATAATTCCATCTTAGTTTTTAATGGTCACCTTCTTCTCTTGTTCTTGCTGCCAATTGATTATCTTTCAGTAAAGTTTACACGTTACCATTAAATGTTAATAATGCATAAATATTAAACATACCATTGTAAAGTTAGCAACATTATTAATATCCCTAGTCTCTGTAGGCAATACTAGAAATTACTAAAATCAGTATCAATAGTCAGAATCATCAAAATTCTGTCTTTCTGGAATTGATAGCAATAAACAAAGTACAAGGTACATTGGATATTTAACATCTTCCTACAAAACTGGTGCCAGGAAAGAAAAGACAACACTTTTTAAACAAGATATTCCTCTTAATATTTTCCTTTTTTCTATCCTTTATCTGTATCTAATACTTGTAAAATGCTGGAAAATCTTTAGGCAACTCATATTCTGAACAGCTTAACAACATTTTGTTCTCTAGATTGTTCTAGGAAAAAAAACAAAATAATAAAACACCACTGCAGCACTCTCAGGCAAAAATGTCACTGTCAGATTGCAGATCCCTGTCAGGCAGGGCATTATTTAAAAAGCAGATAAAGACTTAAATATGCATAGTTGCTCTAGATTTCAGTCCCACTAGGTGACAACAACTAGCTAAAGTATACATGTGTGATAAGATTTACATGCTCCCAAGGGTGCTAAATCATCGTGTTGGCTCAAATTTACTTTTTAAGAGCTTTGTTGACTTCACAGCTGGTGAGTTGATGCTTTCTATCACTTCACCACTTGGCAACAGATGCCTCTTACTTATGCACAGATGCTGAGTATCCACCCAACCCTAACATTAGCCTTGTGTTTTGAACTAATTGGGCCAACACAGTTGTAATTAAGATTTGAATAATTAGAAAACTAACATGATTACTTTCACAATTAATCCTTCTATTGTACCACTACATTCTCTTTTGGACTATTCTACAAAGCTCTTATTTCTCTGTGTCCTGTAAATCCATCGACCTTCTAAACAGTGGAATAAAATCACATTTTGCCAATAATACAAAAGACATTTTAAAGGGCTGGTTTCACCCTGATTTAAAAGAATTGTAGTATGCAATTAGACTGTTCTTTTTTCTTTCATTCTATTTACCCACACAGGAAGAGAAACCACATACAAGAACAAAGATTTTTAAGAACAGAATGTGAACACACCTGAACAGAGTATAATGGAGAAGATTGTTAAGATGAGCTGATCTAACATATCCTCTTTTATTCCTTTGACTTGGTGTCTGTTCTAAAGTGGGTGCTGTAGGGTAACTGTTAAGCACAGGAATAGGAAAGGAAAGAAGGAGTCTTTTAAGTAGGAAGCCTGCCTGTCCTGGGAAAATGGCAACAGTAGTACTTGGAAACAATAGTGGATCATTTGACTTTAGAGAGAAAAAATAACAGGAAATGAACAATTACAATTGAAAATCATTATATAATGTCTAATCAGAGACTGAGGAGTGTACAAAGTGTGTAAAAACTGGATGAATATGCCAACATCTCATGCTGTGGGCCTTGCACTAACTTTAAGCAATGCTCTGACAGTAATATAGAAAACCAAGATGTTCATGTATGTGCATGCTCACAGAAATGCCACTTCCTTTCTCAGACACATTTACTGACATATACACACAATAGGAAATCTCTTGTTCTTGATACTAAAATACAACACTAGTTAAATTTTCATTCTTTGGCATTTGGAAGACTAAGAACAATAGAGAAGAAACATTATAGCTGCATGGGAATATTAACAAGAATCATAATTTATATGTACCTATTAACTGTTCATTAGTCAAGTGCATCCAGTTATGGGGAGGAGGGGGAATTTGTTGAAGACAGACTCTCTTGAACTAATGTTTTATGTTTGCTGGTCTCCTTCAGGTGTTTCGAAGATATTATTTGCACAGATATCTGAACTTGTTTTAAAGGGCATTTCAGGAACATTTTCATCAGGAAAATCAAAGAAACAAGAAAATAGAAGGAGAAGTAGTTCACAAAGCATTTCAAAGGACCCTAAGTGCCCTAAGTGTTACACAGCAGCAACCAGTAGCAGCTCAGCCTCCCCTAAGCCAGCAGCAGTTCAGTTCCCCTGAGACAGGAGAATGAGCAAAGGCTGTAATTACTGTCTACCACTGTTATTGAAAATAAATATACTGCTTCCATATTCAAGAAGATATATAGCCTCAATCCCTCTTCCCCCACCAAATCCTTAATCCAAACTAAGAATGCTCCTATTTATGCCTATTATAATCCCTGGGATTAGTATCTGACATTATGGCAATTTGTGATCACAAGCCAATCCCTTGTCAAAATATGAGGTAGGTCCTGAGACAGTGACTCATTACTTCCTTAGGAACAGCAAAGGGAAAATGATACTAGGGACGTGTGGAGGGAAACATGACTCCCAGAAAGCAGTGGTTAGTACATTAAGCCACTACCCATGGTTTGCTGGGTTGGGATATATGAAAAAATGAAACAGTATCTTGACTTTTATGTTGGGCAGATGGACAAGTCTCCAAAAGGCTGGAAACAGATCTCTTTGTGGGCAACATGTGTGGGGAAAATGAGACAAACCTAAGTTTGTCTTTTTTCTTTTTCTTTTTAAAAGTCTTTTTGTTTTATTTAAAGTCAAAGGAATTTTGGCAGAGAGGAACAATAATTTCAGCACTGTATTGTGTCTAGCTGAGCCAGAGTTCTTTATCCCACAGCAGCCATCACAGTGCTGTGCTCTGCATTGGTAACTGGAAAGGTGTTGATAACCAACCAGAGTTTTGGGTACCACCATCTCTCAGCATTCCCCACATCAAGGGGCTGGGAGTGGACAAGATCCTGGTCAGCTGACACAAAATAACCAAAGGGATATTCCATACCGTATGACAACTGCTCAGGTATAAAAGCTAAGGAAAGGAGAAGGAAGGGGGGTGCATTTTTTATTTACAATGTTTGCTTTCCAGAGCAACCCCTACATTGAAAGTGGCCTAAACATCACTTGCTGATGGGAAGTGGAGAATAAACTTTTCCTTTTGTTGTGTGCATGCAAACTTTCACTTTTGCTTTAGCAAACTGCCTTATCTCAACCCACAAATTGTTTTTTATCTTATTTTCTTTTCACTGTCCAGCTGGAGAGTAATAGTGCGATTTGGAGGGCACTTGGAATCCAGCCAAGGTCAACCTGCCACAAGTACTTATAAACTACAATTTGTCCAAGACAAAAAGCTCAGCAGCTCTTGATGGCACCACATAAGTAATCACATTCTCACCTAATCTCAGTCAGAGGTGCTGCACTGTCCCACACTTGGCACTTTGGTTTAATGACTGAAGCAAGATCTTGTCTATTACTCAGCATCCTAGCCACTGAATGACACTTCAATCCCAGACATAAGAGTAGAGTAGAAATCAAGACTTAATTGTTCTAAGACTCTGTTTAGACATTCCATGAAACTTCAAAGCTCTCATGACTGCTTATCAAACGTACCCACTCAGTTAGATTTTCTAATTCTGTCAATCATATCTGGTATATTTCACAGCCATAGCCTGATCCAGCTCCTGATGAAATAATAGAAGGTTAAATTCATTTTCCATCCATGTTGAGTCTTCTCAATTTTGCCTGCTCTGTAAACCAGAGTTTGTCAGATACCTCTGTAGGTTTTAATCTATGTGGCAATGTACTGAGCAGACTCAAAAATTTCTTTCACTTGTGGAGTTGGTAAACATGATAGATAACCTTTTTAATGAAATTAAAGCTAGGTTATAGTACCAGAGCAGTGCTCCTTTCACAATACCTTCCATAAAACATAGTTTAATGCCTCAAAGAGGGATGAATAAGATTATCCAATTACAAAACCCTTGCAAATGATTATCAAATAACAGTTGTTTTCACAGAGTGCTTCAGAATTTGTACAATTTTGGAATATCAAATTCCAACATACATGGGATTATACTCTCATAAAGAATTGTAAAGTGATATTTCAAATGATTACTTAGAAAGAGTTTTCATTTCTGTGGCTGTGTTTTGCTTCAATAACAGAACAATAGAATTTTGCATAATAAAGAAAATACATATTATGTATTTTATTTGTATTCCTAATTATTTTTGGAATTACAAAAAAAGATTTAAAAATATTTTGAAAGTAATTAAAGAGAAAAAACCTATTCATATTAGAAAAAATCAGTGCCTTATTAAAAATTTGAAATTAATTAAAAATAAAACAATAATTTTGATTACCAATACTTTCTTAGTTTTGACAGGAAATGTTTCTCTATTTACTTGTATTACATTTTGCCTTCCATCCTACTCACAACATTTATCATGGTGTTATGGTGCTCTTTGCCTTTGCAAATATTTGCCTTCAGAGGTACTGATGCTACTAAAGAGCATCTATTTCATAGATCTGCATTAAAAATCACTTCTTTTTCCTGACAATTTATTTAAAACATCACATTGATGCCTTACGAAGTGCACTTTAAAAAAATATATCCACATATTCCATGAAAACTAAACCCATTTGACCCAAGTTTTGTTTCTTTGCAAGAAAGACAATTTCTCTCTGAGGAGATTAGCACTAAAGAAGTATGAAGGTAACATTTTCCAAAACAAACACTGTTGTTTATTTTTACTGGGAAGGGGAAGATATCACAGACTTCAGAAGAATGACTTCTGAAATGGCTAGTTTATCTGTGGAAATCAGTAACATCAGACCATTTTTCTTCAAAATTAAAATCTGAAAACAAGATGAGCAGGTAAGCCACACAACACACATAGATATAACCTCCAGCACCTGTATCTTTTAAAATTTTAGATGGCACAAGACCTCTAATTCCTTAATCATTTTTGCACAAGAAATACAGACACAAAGAAGCAGAGAGTCAAAAAATGATCCAAAAAATCCCAAAGTATGCTTTGAAATGAAAATAAATTATGTCTCTTCCATGATATTTGTCCAAAGACAACCTAAAGAACAGCTGGTAGAAAAAGACATGTCTGATACACCTAAACACTGCATTTAAATCATTTTAGGTAGATCCACTTGTGTTTTGGCTGGTAGAACCTGCGCTATTAGAAAAAATCTGAGGTAGTGTGCATGGTAACCAGCTCCAGCTGCTATTTATCAAATAAGTGAGATTATATCAAGTTAGATTTATTAAATCTCAGCTGTTAGTAAAACCATCATCTCTCACTAGGTAGGTGAACATGAACTGTGTTCATGCCTTGACTGGACAGAAGACATATTTAGAAATAGTTGTGAGACTTTCCAGTCAAAACAAAATTTAAATATAGCACCTTGCTATTTTTGCCTGAATTAGCATCCCCAGGCCTGTACCACAAAAAGGACTGTATAGCCACTAGGTAATGAGAAGGGAATGATAATTCTGGTTGTTCAGCAACCCCCTTCCAGCCTTGCACAGAACTGTAACATCAACATTTAGAAAGACAGTAAGTGTGAGTTTTCTATTTGAAGTATTCATGCTCTTTGATCACAAATAGGGCAAAAAATGTCATACAATTATTAGAGAAAAAGTGAGTTGATTAAAAAAGAGTGACCTTTAGAAAACATTTGCAAAAAATTCCCACTGTTTGTTGAAAGATAATGCTCCAGGCAATTACAGGAAAAATAAAAAAAAAAAAAAAAAAGTCAAACCAAATAAACAAACAAACCCACCCAGTTTAAAAAACAGGCTTGGAGAAAAATACTTCTACCAGACCAAAAAAAACCCAAATCAAACTAAACAAATAAAAAAATTTGGCTACTTTGTAATATTTCCTGTGGGGTTTTTTGGGGTGGTATTTTTGTGGTGGGTTTTTTTGTTAGTTCTTTTGGGGGGGGTTTAGTGTTCTTTTCTTTGAAGGTTTTTTGGCTTTTTGTTTGTTGTTGTTGTTTTGGTTTGTTTTTTTCTCTTTAACTATTAAAATCATCCAATTGTTTGCCCTGTTGACTCTGCTCCATCCTGCCATACACAGTATCTTGTCTACCTAGCCTAGGATTACTCATATCCTTGGCTGCTGGAACTCAAATATGTCCTTGGCAGATAAATTTTGGCTCTCAGGGTGAGAAAGAATGACAGGTAATTGCTATGTGCTGCATCTGATGGGTAATGCGGAGTGGGATTGAAGTCCATTGATGCACCTGAAATAGTTGCTTGCGCATTCTGTGCATTAACGAAGGACGTTTACAAATAATAATGAAAAGAGGAGGATAGGGATGAGATGAGGAGACACGAGGAGAAATGCAGAAGAAAGTGATAGTGTCTGAAAAATTTTATTAGATTTATATGCAGTGAGAACCAAAAAATGGGATAGCAATTTTTACACTGAATCACAAAAACATCAGAGGCAAGTGATGCTCTTTAAAAAGCATTTTAATTAGCAAATTAATTTGAGTGTTTTCCTTATCAGCACTTACCTTTTCAACACTACCTCTCACACTCTGTATTTATTCTGACATATGTACTCATTCAAGTAGAAGCCGTGTATATCACATTTTCTCACTTTATTTTTGACACATTCTCCTTCAAGTAGCAGTTCAGAGGAGGAAGGGCCAAATGAAAAAAAGCTCTGGTTTATAGAAAATCTGAGTGTCACTATCTAGGAGGTCAGATTTTAAAAACAACAACCCAAAAACCAGCAGGCTATTTCATTATGAAAATATGAAACACCGCTCTACTGAGAGGCCTGCTCATCAGTCAGGACCTTTATTGAAAGGCATAGAGCTACTTTTTTTTCCTTCTTTTCTTATAACAGTGTAAATCAGGACTTCTGTAACATCTGTTTGGAGTTACAGTGAGATAGATCTACACTGGATATGTTAACTTATGCCCAAAATTATTACTGTTTATGTAGTAAAGGAATAAAAAGTGCTCCTTGTTACAGTAAATGAAACTTTTTAAGAGATATAGTTATATATTTAAAATTATGGCAAACAAGTACCATGAATACTATCAATATTTTAGAGAGAATTGAAATGACACTTAACAAGCGAAGACACAAGGCTCCTAATTGGAAAGACGATGGCTTTTCATTTTGCTATATAACTCCAGTTTAATGAATGAAATATTACTTGAACTAGAAGATTTTTTTTATAGAAAGCTTGTTGCAATAAATTTGAATGAACTCAGACTTGGCAGAATGGCTTCATCATCAAATTCCTAGCAGAAGCATTGTGTAAAATTCTGCTCAGACCGTTCGAGACAACGAAAATCTAGTAAAGAAAAACTAGTTTCTAACTTTTCTTCATGCTATAAGTATTCTTAGAAATCTCTAATTAAGTTTTCTGTTTAACAATATTATTTTATTTTCAGCATTTTCCTAAATAGGAAAAAGCATGGAATGAAGTATTTTTTTTCTTTTTTCTTTCTTTTTTTTTTTTCTTAGTACAAAACAGATATATGAAAGTGTGTAACACACAGAGCCAGTATGCCTCAGGATAGAATGCCAAGGAGGTTCTTAATAAACGTTCTTTGTGATCTTCATACTTGGCTTTTAAGAGAGCTGCTTAAACTATCACCTCAGCTCCATATACAGAAATGCTGCAGTACAACTAACTAACTAGATAAATGGTCCAAGGGGACTACAACAAAGAAGGAAAAGGGAAAGAAAGTCAGAATCTAGGTCTCCAGTTCAAGCAAGTCCTGTGGGTAGTGTTTGAACTGCATAAACAAACCAAAATTTTTGTGAAATTAATAAATGACCACAGACAAGTGTTTGGCAAATGTGTGTCTGCATTTACAATTACACTTAGCACCTGCTGGCAGCCATCAGAGAGCAGCAGCCAGGAGCCTACCTAATGCTTATAAACTCTTGGTCAAATGACCCAGTTCAAAAAACTGGATGATGGGATCAATGCAAGAGTACATTGTTGATTAAGAAATGTCAAAAGTCATGTCTGTTTTCTGAAAAAGGAATGGGTTTGCTTACCTATTTACCTTTAGTGGAAAAAAAAGTGTTTCAAGCATTTTACTAATCAAGACAGTCACTATGGTATTTTTTAAGTGTATTCGGTGTGCTGGACAAAGTATTAATGCAGTCAGTGAGTAAATGCATGCATTAAAAGAATAATAAATCTGGCCTAAATATGGAAACAAAAACTATTCATCCAAGTCATTTAAGTGAGTATTTATCATCAGTTTTGGAGACTGTTCCAAATATACTGTACCCCGAAAGTTGACAGAGCACATAATTCTGGTACCTAAATAAACAACTTCTAAACTTACTTGGTATACAAAATTTTGCTTCAACAGTTTCTTATTTTTAATCTCAGACATCTATTTTTCTTATTAATATCTCCATAAAGGTTTGCATCTGAGCTGTGGTTCCAGGTCTGGGTCATTCAGTACAACAGTACAGAGATGGACTTCAGCACCCACAGACCCCAAATCCCACTCTACTGCTACACAGGACAGCAAACAAAGCTTACATCATACATATCCCGACCAATGCAGTCATTGCCTTAAAAATTATTGACAGCTGAGACATCTGCAGCAGAAAGATGGTACTCCAGCCCAGGACTGTCTGGTGTACATCAGAAAATCTGACCTTTACAGGAAAACTCTTCAACCTCAAACCTGAAGTGATACAGTTGACAGAAAGTGAACCACAGCTGTTCCTAAAGTAATCTGACCAAGTCTCATGATGTGAATGAACTCTCTTAGTTCCTGTCTGGTGGTGAGAAGAAGACAATCTTTAAACAATCCATTGCAACATTAGCATTGTAAAACCCGACCTCTGCTAAATACAAAGTTTATATAATAATTCCAGTAATCAATATGGTGAGGTAGGTTTGTATTTCATTTCGATGTAGAATTTTTCTACATGGAAATTTTTTTCCCCACTCAAACCACCAGGCTTGAAGGTTCAACCAGAAAGCAAGCTGAAGCTTTGTCCCTCCCAAAAGAGCATTGTATCCTCAAAGCTTTGCTACAAAATAATTACCTGAACAAATATTTGCTGTCACATGCCAGTAAGTTACACCTCTACAGAAAAACTGGGCCTTTGTGAAAGGTTCTGTCAATACAAAAGAAGATAGTGCTTGAAATTCATTCTTTAACATGCTATGTTATCTTATCTATGACAAGCCACAATAAAAAAAGAGAAGCCAAGAAAAAGTAGTAGCAAAGACTAGATTAGCCTCTATATCAAGTTATAAGAGTCTAAGAAGTCATTCGGGAGGTGCAGCTTTCACAGAGGCTTGAAAATACTAACCACTGAAAATATGCTCAAAGCTTACTCATCTAAAAGCATAATATATACATTGTAATCTCTGTTTATTTTTAACTGTAATGTATGCTTTTGCAAAAAAACAATGTCATCCTGAGGCAGATGACTTAAATCTTACATTGTTTCTATGAACTAGTGAAGAGCAGGAGATTTCTCAAGTCTAGACACACACATGGGCTCCAGAGCTGGTAGCAGAACCACATCTCACTGCTCTAGGTACTTACTGTACAGTGAGATACAGCCCCTGACACAAAGACTGTACAATCAAAACCAATGAAAAACTAGAGTAAACAGGGATCAAGAGATGGTAGAGTTGTTGGAGCACACACGTTCCATTCTTGTTAGCACTGGAGTGTCTTCAGTGGGGTTTTTGTTTCAATTAAAAGTGAGAAATTTACATAGATGGGCCAAGTGTGAAAAGTGATATCCCTGAAGCATCAAAGGAAGGAAGAGAATCATGGTAAGCAAAGAAAAAGAAGGAACAAGTGAAATGCTAAGAGGAAAAGAATGAAGATAAGCATATATCATTAGGAAGAAAATGAGACTTTACAAAGAGAAAGGTGCTACCCTGAGGTGCAAGAACAAGTGCCTAGGAAATATATTATGAAAACAACAATGAAAGAGAGATAAGATTCTGGTGGGACACAATGGTGTTGCTAGGAAAGCTGATATTAATTTCATACCCAATGTAAATAACATGGGGTTAAAAAGTCTCCTTTTCAGGTAAAGCAATTTCTCCATATATCTTCAAGAAGGGAAACTGTGGAAACTCATCAACCCCTGAAGTTTGTTCTAACTCACTGCTACCCCATACTCTTGAAATTATATATAATTTAGGATAATATATCTCTTTCTCTTATATTATCTGGATTATGAACTATAGTCATTAATAGTTGTTTCCTCTTTCACATGTCACTATCCCTGTTTTAGCGGGACTGTTACTCACTGGTCTGTGGTTGGTTTCATGCCAGTTTTCATAGACCCTTTCCTTTACCCATTTCCAAGCCTGATTTTAATGAATCTCCCTAAAAAGCTCGTAAAACATTAAAGCATTAGTATTAAACACTAGTTTTCAATGGAGTTGGGCCAGATAGTAATCGTACTCTGCTGCCAGTAATAAGATGTAGCTTGAGGCAAAAAAAAATTAACACCGACCTCATTCAAAGAACTTGAAATAGCTGAAATAAAGTTGAACTCTGCATATAGATATATATTTAATAGTATTTGATACTGCCTTAGAGTAAAAAAAAAAACAACTTCAAGAGAGGGAACTAGGCTATTCTGCCTTTCTGAGTAATCTGTCGGCCTGTGTTTAACAAGTCTGAAAAGCTTCAGTAAGTCAGATGCCCCAATTTATTTGCTTAATGAGAGGAATATTATTTCCCCATATTGCTGAGGTCACTTTTAGGATCATTATTATGTATGAAGAGGCTCACAACACACCAGTAGGAAATATCAGGAAGTAATTATAAAATTATTGCCTGTTTTTATCAAAACACGAGAAAAGCAAGCATTTTCCTGTGTTAGTTAAGCTATCATATCATAAAACCTCTGAGGTTGGCACACTGGAAAGTGAGACCTTCACTTACAAGCAGATAGAACATGTGATCTTGTAAAATAATAATAGAGATGTATTTGTAAGACTTGTTTAGAAAGGCACAGACACATTGCCATGAAAGTGTGATTTATTTATTTTTTACTTACAGCAACAGCTTTGTGAAACAAAAGGAGAACAAAGCCATCATGTCAAACAATGTTTGTAGTCAGACCTTGTGAAAGTCTGGAACGGAACTTCCTGCTATTTGTATATAATCTGGATGTCTCCAACTGCAACTGGTTTATGCTTGATATTTTTTCCTTGCAGTGCATTAAGTTATTGTATTTTGATTTTTTAGTAAATGTCAGGCATTTAGTAAATGTCATATAAACATAACATGAAAAATGAAGTGAGCCATATGCTACACCAAAATAAGGATCAGTGCATGTAACTACTTCCAAAACCAGCTTCCTTTCCTTGAAAACAGTGGACATATTGAGTCACCATTATAAAAACTACTACTTTCCAAAATAATTTTCAAGAATGAGAATATGGAGATTGACAGTTAAAACTGTCAGTATTCTTCAAACATCCTCCCAAAACCTCAGGTCATTTCCCCCTATGCTAATGTTATTGCAAGAAAGACAACTTGCTATTTCTCACAGAAAAGACTAATGGAGGAAGTAATCTGCAGGTAACCAATATTTACCAGAATTATTCCTTTTTTTTTTTTTTTTTTTTTCCTTTTAACATGAAACCTCACCCAGTTTGGTGTCAATCATCTGCCAGAGGCCAGCCCCTCTCAGGTCTGGCTCTCCCACCACAAGCGCGTCGGGGCCAGCCCCGACGTGCAGCCCGGATCCCTGCGCCTGCCTCCCTCCGAGGCGGGGACCGGGCACGGGCACCCGCCCGGAGCTGCACCGCGGCTTGCGAGGAGCCTCAAGGTCGACAGGAAACCGCCAGCTCGGAGGGCTCCTACTCGCTCCGTGCGAGTTGAAAAGGACCCAGTCGAGTCATTTGGGACATGGGGACTTTGCAGAGCTCCTCCTCGCATCCGTATCCCTGACCTTAACGATGCTTCTGCAGCAGCCTGTTTCCTCCTCTGCAGAACGGGTATCGGAAAGAAGGACGCAGCTCCCAGATGAACTAAAGCTGGGAGCAAGGGAGTTTGAAGTCAGGGTAACAGCAGTAAATATTCACACAGACTAGCTGGGCACTCAGCTTGCAGATGTTGGAGCTGACTGGAACAACTTGTCACCTTATTGCTTATTTTGCTCCCAAATAGGCTGATTGTGCACTACTTTATCTCAAATGCTGTGTATGTGACACAAATGAAGTTTGTCTCCGTCCCTGTCCAAAGGAACTTCTACCAGAGATTTTGCCTTCTCTGCAAGAGGGAAGTTGCACCCAGGATTCAGAGAGTAGAATCACACCGGTGATGCCAGCTTTCCATGGCCCTGTCAGAGACTGTAAGAACCATTCTGTTTTGAACCTGAATAAGGCTTGAGCTCTCTGCTAGTATAAATCCGGCTACTGCATAGCCAGCAGTTGTATTGAGACCCATTTTCAGCTCACAGTCTTCCTTCCTCTCTGATTTAAATGGCTCGGCATTGATTGAAGAGTAAACTGATGTACATGGGGATAATTTGAAGGCGATTGTTCCGACGTTGTTGATCCACTTTTGTCTCAGTTACAACTAGTTAGAGATACAGATCTGGGTATTTCAGAAAGAGGGCTAAGCCCTAGGGGGGATATATGTAATTCATGCTCTGAATGTCCCAGATCACCTCTGTTTGAATTTGGAAATGTTTGCATAAAGAATTTAATTGGCCTATAACAGACATTAAAACAAAAAAATCATTGTGCTTTTATGTAAATTTAGTTTTAAACACTCCCTAAATGCATATTTTCACCATGAAGTCTCAGTTTACAGTACAAAGTCTCATAAACCTCTCTTCAAGAGCATTTTCCTCTCCCTCACCCTCTTTTAATATAGTCAAGATTCACTCAAACAGGTGGTGGTCACCACCCTCCAGAGGTAAGAAAAGTTGCAGACTCCCCTTTGAGCACAGACTGGAGTGTTCTTATCAGTTCCTGTGCACCAGATCTGTGCTAGAAGGTGAATGTGTTTGCAGTATCCACTTAAACAAAAGCATTTCTCAACTCCTACAAGTATATACTGTGTGCTGTACACTGTTCTCTCCTCAGAGCTGTCAAGTTGCAGGTGCCAAAGAGTTGCTGTTTGCTTAGAAAGTTGACTATGTGTGCTGAACTCTCCTATTAGTTTCTGGTGACTACCTTCCAAGATGAAAAAGAAGTTTAAAACCAAACAAGTACAGATTTAATATTACTATTCAAACCTGTCATGATCCAGGTGTGACTTGGCAAGCCTGACTCATGATGCTGTCTCACTTGCATCTCTCTCCCTCACAAGTGCTCATAAGTGCTATGGCTTTCCTCCAATATAGGCATATTCTGCCCACTCTCTCTCATCCAGGGTCTGGCAGTAGGTGAGGGGCTGGCAGGAGATGGAGGCTTTGGGAAGGGCTGTACACAGGTTTCCAATAGTCTCAAATCCTTGAGTGCAGCCAGGCATCACTGCCCCTTCTCTCACATGAGGTGATACAGCACCTGTTAGCCAGCAAGTGAGGAGTCTTCTACAAGTGGACTTCAGGAATTTGATATTTCCATGTAAGAAGTGCCTTTATTTTGACAGATTCATCATGCAGTGAGGATTGTGCTTCAGCTATGCTTTGGGTGTTCAGAAAGCCCATGAAAATGAGAGATGTTACTAGAAAGTTTTTGTGTAGAAGGAAATCTTATTTGGATATCCTCGGGAAGAGTAGTGTATCTTTGTCACCAATAGCCTGTGTGGAAGTTGAAGTAAAGCCAATTTTGGTTCACAGATTTATCCCAGACAGCCTTATTAGCAAAGCCTCACTCATATTTTGCCTTTTTGAGTACTACAAACCTCCCTGTTAGGGCCCAAATGAAGCTTAATCAGGATTCCCTGGACAACCAAAATATATGAAACAAGACTAAGCTGGTAATTTCTTTGCATTTCCTTGTTCATTGCTCCCAGTTCCCTGTTTTCAGATAGCAATTTCTTCTAGATTGAAACTATGAGTATTTAACCTCAGCCTGACTGAGGCAGAGAAAGAGTCCTCTTCAAAGAGTGGAAGATTAAAGGTGTAAATAATAATCTCCAGCCTGACAGGGCAAGGGAAGACAGCTACTTTCAGTTCCTCGCTTAAAAAGGCAAAATATCAAAGCACTGAATATTGTGTTTTCTTTCTGACCCTCTGAAATATATACCAAGAACACAAACAATTTAGTACCTTTTGTGTCTCAGGGTCTCCTAGTGAAAACATGCTAACTGCTCCTTGCTGCAAGTTTTAAGTACAGCTTTTTAAACAGTCTATAAAACTACTGAGTATAAATGATCTCTCTATGTTATTCTAACTATTTTCTAGCTTTCAGTATCTTATTTCTATCAAAATCCCACATGAACTACAGCATTATCCTTGTAGAAAAACACTTTCAAGCTTCTACAAAACATGCATTGTTACTAAAAAGCTGTTGTTTCACTGTGCTTAACATACACTCAACTCAAAACCATTCTGCTCACAGCCACAAGCTGCTGATGTCCACAATAAAGCAATTATTTTGATTAGTTTATTAACTTTAGTGTTGCTTTATGTAACAATCCCAGAACAAGATAGTTCCCAGATGCAGAATTAAGTAAGACCTATACAGTTGCACTAACACAACATAATATTCATGCCTCTGTAGAGCTGATATATGTGGTGTGGGGTGAGGCATCTCAAGTTACTTTAGCTGCCTAAAAGTTAGCCTTGGACTGAAGTTCCAGGAGATGGCTGAGAAAACCCTTTCTCACCATCTGATGGAGCAGTCCTGTTTGTTTCACTGTGGTGGGATAGTCCCAGATCGGGTTCAAGAATCAAAGGATGGAGGACAAATGCTGGATGAACAGAACTGCCATTATGGTGGCAGCAGGCTATTGCATCACCACATTCCCTTGGTCATCCAAGGAGGGAAAGGAGTCTAGATATTTTAAAAATCTTCTAAACACAATGAGCTGATGACAGGGGGCATAATTAGCCCAGACATCTACTTGTTAGGTATCTGATGTTAGATGACATGAATCCTAAAGAAAATGCTCTTTGAATTGTATGCATCACATAAAGTAAGCTGCAAGATGCTTTACTGGCAGTCATTGGAGTTAATGCCTGTGATTTTTGTTTGGAACGACACGAGGCAACCAGGTGCATAGTATGCTGATATTGCCTTACTGAAACTATTTATGAAATAACTGGAATAAATAGTTTGACCCAAATAAAAACACTGATAACTCTGGACAAGTGTTGTCATAACTACTTTCAAAATAAAAATAGGAAATCTGCTTGAAAAACTGACGTGTCCCATTTTGATGTTTTCATTGTGATACAGACTGGCTTTTGTTTTGAAGCAGACTATTAGTTTTGAATTTTTTTTTGTTCTCACCATGTTACATATAAAAAAGGACATGGGAACAAGATCTGACACTTTGATTTCACTACAGTTAGGCAAGAAGTTTATTTTTCAGAGAAATTTTGGCATTTCAGTTCCAATCAAAGTCAAATTTTGTAAGCCTGTATTATTTGAAACTCAAAACCTCTGTTCACTGCAGCACTCTGTTCACAAAACTGACATTTGTCTGCTAATTTTCAAATTGAGGGTTCTTGGCATGAAGCATTAGCCTTTCAGCATCCTTGATAAAAGCTCTGCCTGTCTTGTGTATCATTGGCTGAAGAACACATTGTCCTCTTTGGAGCAGTGTCAAACTGTTGTGCCCTGTATCACCATTTGAATCATACTTCTCTCTTAATTTAGGTTATCATAGAACACAGAATTACAGCTACTGTTAAAAGCAGTTTTCTTATTTTGTATAATCACTGGTTTCCACTTGTTATTGATAATTTACACCATTATGAGAACACAGGCAGCCTTAAGCAAGGACATTTACAAAAGGTTACATTCATTGTAAAATGTTTTTCAAAACTTATAAAATGTGTTTGGACTTAACACAGCATTTATGCTTATCTCACAGATATAATCAAATTAAAACATCTGTTGTGTGTAATCATCCATCAGAAAAAGGAAATCAGCTTGTTATCAACTCCTGCAGACATCAGAGGGAACAACAATATTATCTTCAAGATTTATCTTAGTAAAGCTTTCTGCACAAATCTTCTGAATGACACTTATCAAAATGAGGTTTTGAAATATTATTTGAATTAGCAGTCAATTCTCAGGGCACTGCTGTTCACATGATCTCTGACTTTTAGCTAGAATGCAAATCAACCATTTCTAAGCTTCACCGAATTGGCTTGCTCTGTGTTTACTGTGACTGTGTACATACCCTGCAACAGCGAAAGCAGAACTACATTAGTGTCAGAAGAGATATCTTTCTGCAGTGCTTCTGGCAGGAAACACCATTAATGTCACCACACAACCTTTAAATGAAAACTTCCATCTTATTTTTCCAAAAGCAAAGGACATTTGGAGACTTTATACTGGTTTTTTGCAGCTTCTACAATGAGTATCTGAGCTGGAGGGAAACTTGCACACCTCCATAAGTGTGTTGCATTTTTGTGTGGAATCTTTTACATGTACAAACAACTTGTAAAATTAAGTCTAGATGATGTGGCATTCTTAAAAGACATGAAAACAAATTATTACAGATGTACTCTGCATATAGTTTAAGTTATAATTTAAGTTGGTTACCCATGGAACCTGCCTTCATTACCGCATAATTTGTAGTATTTACTATCATCAAAGCTTGTTTTTATAGGCTCTTCATTAAAAGAATTTGAACACATTGAATGCCAAGCCTCAGAAAATATCTGAAACTATCAAAGAACCTCAGTAGTATAACACAGAGGCCCTTCTGTTTCATTTTTCCCACAGGGACAAAAGGGAGTTGTGAATCTATCATAAAATATATCCCTAAATCTAATCTGAAAGAATCTCAGTACTTCAACCGCAAAGCCCCAGAACTGAGGAAAGCCTCCTCCCACCCCACCAAGCAGAAGATCATGTCTGTGTTGTTCAGGAATGCAGCACACTGATGATGTTGAAGTGGCTCATTTGACCACGATCTTTAAACAAATTAATTTGCGATAGCACAGCTGTTCCTCTAAGGAAGGAAATGCACGCTTCCATAATTTCTATCTGCAAGGCAACTTTATGATCTGCGGTCACAGGAGGTGGCTACTGTGCTTTAGATGTCAAAAGTGAGCAGTTCAGGAGGATCCAGAATGCCCTGGGAGCTGGATATTGTTCCAACAGAGCTGACCCCATAACAAATGAGCTAACTGTGGCTTGCAAATGACTTAGCTAATAAAGTTCGCTTTTGCTATTTTCCTCTTCCATGACTAAGAGCTTCATGAAAGTAGCCTGCAAGCCCCATTTTCAGGCTGTGTACATAGCCTCCCACATCTTCCAACTGGTGTGACATCTCCCCAGCTGGATGATGGTCTCCACGCAATCCTACCAGCCTTGAATGTTGGGCAAGCATTTCCAGTCACATCTCAGGCCAGAGTGGCCAGGCTGCCACGAGTGGTTTCAGCTCCTGGCTATAGCAGTGTAAGACTAAGCAATGAAAATTACACTGTGCTCACCTCAAACTCTCAGATGTGAAGGATACCTACTCTGTCTGCTAAGCTGGGACAAACACTGGGGCATTAAAGACCTCTGCAAGGATGAGGCAAAGATTGTTAAACCACAGCTTCAGTGATAGTCAACATTCCCTGCTTCACTAGAACAACACGGGGGCTATTAGAGAAAGCTTTAATGTAATTTGCACCCATTTTCTTACCTTTTTCAATATTAAAGTGTTATAGATAGTCCTTAACTGAGAATTAAATGCTTTGAAGTTAATAAAAGATTCATATTGACTCCACTGTCTATGGAGAAATAACACAGTATTTTCTGTCAATTTGGCAATTCTGGAGTGTCAATTTCCCAAATTCTATGCCCAGATATTGACTTCAATGAGGGAACAAATGCACATTGCTGGTTCAAAGTCAGTTTTCCCTTCCATAAAAACGTGTACCACATTTCTTGCTCGACTTTGCCCTGTCTGTAAGGATATTTCTGTCTTTGGAGAAAGCGGTTTGGTAATTCTTCTGCCTACAAATGGAGGTGCAATTGACAGCTATGAAAGATGAGAGTATGAGTGAATATTTGATGTCTCTTCACATGCTTTGAAGTATAGATAAGGAGATATCTTGTCCAGTGCTACCATAGTTTGATCTTTGAATCATGCAGCAGTTGGAGCCTTCCTGTCCTGAGGGACCTCTGCCAATCTTATATCAAAAAAATGCTCAGAAATTGAGGAGTTTGTAGGCTTTATGGCGAGCAAAACAAGACAGCCAGGCAGCAGAGTGGGATGTTGTGCAGAGAAGTATAGTGATGCTCCTTAGGGAGAGAGAATATCCTGTTGAAGTCAGACTGAATTTTCTGAAGAGCTTTTATAGTTCTTGCTATTTATTTGATGCATGAGTTTGCTTGCCATAAATGCTAGCCTGGTTTTCATCTCTACCTTTCTTTGATGATTTCTGAAACATCCTAATGTTTCAGAAATAAGAAAAGATGGAAAAATCAATTTCAATAATCTCCATCACAAATGAAAAATAATTTACAGCTGTGTGCATGACATTACTCTTATATGATTTCAGTGTTTTTCCTTTAAAGGGCATGCTGCTCTGAATTGGCATGTCTTTCTTTTCTTCATTTTGTTGCCTATTTTTGCCTCTATTCTTTGGGTTCCTTTCTCCCATTTCTCCTATTCTCTATTAAATCTTTCCTTTGTTTCTTTCAGTTAATTTGTTCTGAATGTTATAATCCATCCCCACTGGTGTTTCCTTTGGGTGTCAACGACAGACTACTATGTAAAAATTTAAATTTTTAAGATCTTTGCTATTACTACTATGTCTGTCAAACAATGCTAATGTTAGACTTACAAACTGCTTTTTCAAAACTGTCTTTGCTTGTGTGTGCACATTAAAATCTCATCTAAAAAAATCATGACTATTAGTTTTGCAATTAGCAACTACCACACCCTCTTAATTAAACAGTGGCAAAACCTCTGGGCCTCACATAGTTTTTTTTAGTCAAAACCCTGAATAAAGGGTACAGGAAAATGCAAGTGGGCATAACAGACTTCACAGCTCATTTATTTGCCCTCTTAACCACAAGAAAGAGTCCCAGCCCAGGCTCCATTTCATTACCACCCTCAAAAATTTCTAGCTATTTTCAGATGTGCTAATAAGCTGATACGTAACATCCTGTGAAAACACCATGGCATGAGGTCCCACCTTTTCTAGCAGTGCAATCATATATGTGCACGTGGTGCTGGCAGCTGAGCTGGGGTTGGTGTAGCAGAACGAGCTTGGCCTCCTTTACAGAACCTGTTTCCACTCCTGTCTGATCTACTTATGGCTCTTAGTGGCGTGTTGGGGAGTACAGTTCCTATTTTCACTGTAAAAAGGTGTCTAATTTGCAGCGATTACTCGAACTGCATTCTCTCACCTGGTCCTTCCAGTTGCTGAGTCCCCTCTCACAGTCTCCCTGCAGCTATTTCTAGCCCCTCTGAGTTCCTGACAGCTGCCATTTCCTGCTCATCCCACTCAGCACACTGCCTGGTTTGCTAGGCAGCAGCCCCCAGGGCTGGCATGGTTTGACATTGTTGCTTTGGGTTGTTGTGCCCTTCAAAGAAATGCTGCAGTACATGCCTTTGTCTATCCTGTGTGGGTCACACTCCATGGCTCTCGTGAAAGATTTTATGTGGTATTTCCTGTAAAGTTTCATAAACCCAATAAAGATTCAAGGAAAAATGCTATCTGAAACACCTACTAGGTCACTGCTTAATTTCTTTCCTTACTTAGCTACAGTGGGCAAGAGAATTTAAAGGGAAAACAAGATTTTTAGCGCTTCAGTGGTGTGATTAAAGTTTGTTGGTGTCAGAGTCATACAGTCAATAATGATTGACAAGGCAGTTTTCATCTCTGAATTTCTACCCATAAAAATGTGGAGTAAGTGCTGTCTTGGACTCTTTAAGAATTTGTACATCTAGCTGATGCTTATTGATTAGTTTTGATGTTGTTCATCCTCTTGGGTGTTGATGAGAACAATAAGAATCTGTCAAGGACCAAATTTTACACCGACGGTTCAGGTATTGTTCCTTCTCTTGCCTACTCTAAGCCAGACATGGCTGCCAGCCCAATCATTTAGAACACAGGCTCCAAAATCTCCAGTCCTACAGAGCGTCCCCTGAAAGTCACAATCCTTTCCATGTGCCATGACAAATGGTGCCAGTTCATATTGCATGATGCTTGGAGCATAGAGCCAAGCTCCACGGCCTTCCTGTTTTCTGCTCATTGTACACCCATGCCAAGGCAAAGGAAGCCACACCTTTGAAAGGGTTTCCCTGGCAGCCAGAAGGCAGGCAGGTCATGGAGGTGGTGAAGGGAGCAAGGTACCATTTTGCCCCTTCTACATGGAAATGTAGACCTCCCTCAAACTGCTAGTGAAGCAAAAGTTAATATAACTTAACCTTCCACTGGAGGCAATCACTAAAGGAACCTGAGTAATTTATTTTCATGGCTAAATTTTGTAAAAAGCCTTTTTTTCCCTTTTTGTTTTTTTCTTTTTTGGCACTGGAATAAACCACTCAAGGTGCAAATTATCACAATTGCACCATTCATGACTGTAGCGTCTTCTTTTCAGGGAGCCATAAAAGTTTTCTAAGAATCAGAGGAAACCCACTAATTCTTATACATGAGGAGATACACTGCTTCCAACAAAGTGCTCAAAGATGCTCAGCTGGAAGGCATGGAGAAAGAGGCTCCTGGGAAGAATGGGAAAATTTCTTTTCTCGTGAGTGAATATTATGACCTAAAAAAAAAATTGCTTTGCCTACAGCACTGAACGGGTTTTTAAACAAAGTATATTTATTCTTATTTCTGTCATTTACTTTCATGTATGGGACATGAGCAGACAAATTTGGGATAACTCATAACTCTGTGGACATGTTTTTTTCTGTGCAGCATGCAAGTAATAACTACTACCCCACAGTGTGGATAGGATTTATCTATTAGGATTTATAGGGCAGAATTCACTTCACAGGTGTAAAACACCATAAATGATATATGTACTTCATAACTCTAATATGTTTTCTTCTACATGGCCTTTCAGGTGCAAACATCTGTCTCTTTCCAGTGTTCATGTTGATGACTCTTAACAAGACATCTGTAGTATCTGTAGATCAAAAGGGATCCATCTAAGGCTTGCTAACATCACCACTTACTACTTATAGCTGAGTACCAATCACAGACTACCAATCACTGAGCTTCCAGGTGTGAAAGGAGTGGTGACAGGTGAGAACTGCAGGTGTTGATAGAGTGTGCAAGCCAAGATGTGATAAGCAGCTACCAGTGTGAACTTTGGTTTCAAAGACTAACACACATTTTGCAAAGGCAGCATTTGCAGCCCTTGACAGGAATTAGAGGCTGTTTTGCAGCACCCACAGGATAACCTTCTGCTGTTGCTCTACAAAGGGTGCACACCACTTTCAGCTTTTGCAAAGCAGTTTATCACAGACACTCCTTTGTGGGCTCACCCCTGCTGTGCTAGTGCTCTTGTACACAGGCAGCTATGCTGTTCAGAGCATGCAGCTGCTGGGGGCTTCCTGCCTTCCTCTGCAGCAGGCAGCCATTTCTGGCCTTCATCTGCACCATTAGGAGATGGGCCCCACTTTGTAAAGTCTGAATCTGGATCCAAACACAATTTTTGTCAGCATTCACAGGAGATCTTATCCTAGGTTTGGACTTGCTCCTTTCAGATCAAAGACCAGCTGCAAAACTTGTATTCCAACCAAAACTTCCTCCAAGTTTTGGGGTCTGGGGTTGCAGCTCTGGTTTAGCTCCAATTCTACCCAATTTAGAAAACTCTGTATGTAGAAAATTTAAAGCCAGACATATGTCCCATTGAAGTCAGTAGAGTCTTGCTTTCTTGAAACAGACTGAAAAAGGGCACTTAGGTCATATAGGTAAGACATGACTAAATAGAATGTTTAAAAATTTTTCTGACAGGCCTAATATTTGGTTGGAAATCAGCCACCCTAAGTCTGTAGAATTCTCCATTTTGCGATCTCATTTTATTACATTACATGCATAGACACGTCTATTTAATATTAACTCAAAAAACATGTCCAAAAGACAGTCCTTGTTTAGTTTGACCTTATACATTCCAATCCTTGCTTCTGGAAGGGTGGACTGTTTCCTCTAAGAGATTTAGTGCAGAGATAGGATAACAGATTGGAGTGGACTATCAACCCATTCCAATGAAATGATTGTTATATTCCTGCCATTGTATAAAACCCAGGTTGGAGCTGGGTAGGTGAGAGCTGATGGTGCACTGAGTGGCTCAGAACGCCTGCTGCCCAAAGGGAAGGAGAGCGCTGTAAGCACTCCTCAGGGACACCCATGAGTTTTTAGAACAGTTTTTGCTCTTAGCTCTTTGTTGCAAAGGGTTTTGGCAAACATCTCGCCCAAGGAAAAATAATCTTTCTAAAGGGTATGATATTAGTTGTCTTTGTTTGTTTGTTTGTAACAAAATTAAAATTGAATGGGCTGTGCTCACTGAGCAGCACAGAAACAGCAGTTGGCTTGAAATGAAATGAGCTTGAGTTGAAAACCCTCATCTTATGATATGCTGGGCAATTTCCTCGTAAAATTGTGATAAAGTTTATTTGTATAAGCCATTGCTTCTCCAGCAGTGTACACAGAAACAGTAGCAGGGGGAGGTTGTGGTCACAACTAAGCAGTCTCAGTGACCTTAGATTACTAACCTAGCACTGCATTACTCCTGGGCTCTTGTCAGCCTCTCAAACACACCAGCTCAGTCTCTGTGTGAAACTTCATTGTGCTGGATGAAGGAAATCTTCGTCTATCTGAGTTTCATTTCAGCTGAGAATGACAGCTGTTTTTTGAGTGCTTAGAAAACCAGCAAGAGCAAAAAGACTCTATCAGACCTTAGAGGTCAGAACGGAGCCCTGGGAAAATCTACAGTTGCAGCAGCAGCACCTGTCATGTCAAGCTGCTATTCATGTAGGTTAGGCTGTGTAAGGAAGGAAAGAGGGATAAATTCCTGTGGTTACTTATGGTCCCATCTCAGTTCTGTTACTGCTCTTACTATATGAGTGTAGGCAAGAGATTTAAGATTTTCTGTAATTTCAGGCAACATAATCCACAATGGAATTATTTTAAGTAGTTTTTGAAGAGACTG
This sequence comes from Euphonia xanthogaster, assembly GCA_034509185.1. Classification (NCBI taxonomy): domain Eukaryota; kingdom Metazoa; phylum Chordata; class Aves; order Passeriformes; family Fringillidae; genus Euphonia; species Euphonia xanthogaster. The sequence continues at coordinate 41,103,181 of JAYDZK010000113.1, read as the reverse complement.
TTGAAGATAAATAAAAGGAAAAATGACACCCCTTTTTAACTGGGTGGAAAGAAGTTCTCGGAGAATAATGTGGTAAGAACTTGTGTAGCATAGTGTCTTGGCATTGTACAGTATTTTGTGTGATTGCTGTGACAGCAAACCTACCTACAGGGGTTTCACAGAGAGATTAAAGCAAGGAAAGCAATTTTTACTGGGGAGATTTATAAAACAATGCCTCACAAGTGACAAGAAGCAGGTCCTCAAGGCCTACCAGTTTACACATAGATTGACAGAGCGAGCAAGTATTTTTGCAACAGTGCCACCTGGCCTTCCTTTGAAGGAGGAGAGTGCAGCACACGTACTCCTTGTTCAGGGGGAGCCCTGCACAAATGCCTTGTTTAAAGCTGACTGATATTTGTAATGGGGTTAATGTTCAAGATGAAACACTTTTGCAAAATAGTTAGTACAGGTGACTGGGTCTACCTCTGAGCTGTGGCCAAGAATAAAATATAGGCAGTCAAATTCAAAGGTGTCCAACCTTCTTCCTTGAACAAATGATGACATTCTCAGAAGTTCTTGATTTGCAATCAGAACCAATTAGATGAAATCAGTGAGAGAGATATCTGTGGATTTATTTACCTTCATTAATGTCAAACAACAGTGGACAATCAGGATTCAGTGTGAATCATCTGGAAAGGATGAAGGCATTAATATTCCTTTTGGTCACCTAACAAGGTCCTGTTTTTAAGATTAAGGCAAAATTCTAAACCCTTCCCCAGGGGCTATAATTATATTACTGCTCTTTAGTCTGAGTGCTTTTCTAATTTCTAATGTAACTGTTCCTAAACTACTGAAGTCTTATCGGGTAGTAGGAACTCTTCTTATGCTGGAAGCTTAAACATTTCATATGGCTCAGCTGATCAGGAATGTTATTTTTCTTCAGTGTGAGCTATAGCCGTTAGATCCATGTATTCATTTTTTGTGACACCCCTGAGAAATGACTCCACTGTGTTACTGCCCCACAAAGGAGGGAAAAGAGGGAAGCAGCAAATATAGCAGCTTTCCCTGATCTGAGGAAATTGCATAAAGACACATTCTTTATGTTATCCCTAAGAGGATCTGTTGGGTAAACCAGCTTAGTTCCATATTTCCCAGGAGTTCTCCCTAGTCATGACAGTAGAAAGGACTAAGATTTGGTGAAGTCTTCTCAGAAAATCTAAAGAAATACATGTTTTGTAAGCCTTGAAAGAGAATGACATTTAATTCCCTAAGCCAATTCTGTTAAAATATTTCAAAAATATTTAGAATTTTCACAATTGTTTATCTTGCTGTTTTTACTGCCACTCCTCTTCCCCTGGTACACCTCAGTTTGCCACTAAAATTATCAAATTAAGGGATAATTAAAAAAACCACTAAATTTTCATTTCATTTCTGATTAATCTTTTCCAGATTTGAACAATAATAATAAAAATAAAATCTTCAAAATAATTCAAATAGAATGAAAAATTTCATTTAATGCATCATTAAAGGAAATATGCAATATATTTTTTTATTACCTTTTTGGGTCTTAGCACTGGCAATAATTATGGTGACTGCCTCAGGTCCCTGAAGAAGGGTGGTGGAGGTAGAGAGACTCCTGTGCTTAGTAAAATGCAACACTAAAATGAATTATTTGAGTTAAACCAATGCTGTTTCTCCATGGACACTGTTAGACAGCTTTACTCCACGTTTATGTTGCCAGAGATTAATTCAGCTGGGAAGAATAAGACTGAAATGTCTCCATTAATTATGCTTATCTAGAGAAAATACCAGAAAAAAATCATATGTAATAAATGACCAGAAGCTTAAGGGACATGCTTGTGAAATGACATACATTCCTTTGAAAATGGTAAGGATGACTGATCATTGGAAAAAAAAACCTGTTCCAGATGATGGTAGATTCTGCATTTCTTGACGTCTCCAGATTGAGGAAATGTGTTGCAACTAAAAACAAGTTACTGGACTAAGTCAGAATTAAAGAACACATGGGTCAGACTAAGTTAACTAATCATATTTTCTGACCATAAATTACAGCAATCTCCAAAAAAGTATGAAAATCATAGGAAAAGTGTGAGCAGCAGCTCTCTCTGTCTAGTTCCAGCTGCTTCCTCTCACTGGCTATGGGCTCAGACAGAACAGTTCTCTAATCCATGGCAACTAGGAAAGTGAGATCCTTTAGCTTTTTTGTTTTGAACTGATCTGTCTTTTTCTCTGGGCTTCTTTGCCATTTCTACCAGGCTCTTTTTACATGGATAAATTTGGATTTCTTGTAGAAGTTCCTCCATGTATGGCAGAAGGGAAGAGCCATGGCTTCAGCTTCATGGGGTCTACTGGGGACAAGCATTCCTGCCTTCAGTCTGACAGGAATGTGGAAACTTATGCTGAAGTATTTGTGTGAATTTTATTAACTGCACATCTAGTTCCTTGTCCCTACACTCATGGGGTGCCCATTTTCCCCAGCAGTGGTCACTATGAATGGGAAAATGGCTCTTCCCATGAGTGGCTCCCACCAGTAACATCTGTGTTAGACGTTTCTGCCTGCCTCCCCAGTTTTGCTACAAGAATGGCAGTTTGGAATGATAATGTCTCCCTTTTTTTGCTGTTGTTGCATACAGGAGATAGAGTGAACTGTTCATTTCATTATAGAATCACAGAACACCCTGGGCTGGAAGGGACCTTGAAAGATCATCTAGCCCAACTTGCTGAATGCACGGAGCCAAAAGGCATCCTCTATTCCCAAAAGATTGACAGTCATACATAAATACATATTTTCTACCAGCCTTTTTTCTTCTACTCAGTCAACTAGTTACATTCATCAGATGTGCAGTTTAGGCTGCAAGGTTGTCTCAAAGCACAGCAAGGATTTGTTTGGCCAATGTATGTCTCTCATTCAGCATTGAATGCAGCCAGAAATGTGGTGGAAAAGGAAATTGGGGAAGAACTTTATAGACACACAACTGCTCTCTTGGTCATATGAACAACCAAGACTGGTGCAAATGAACTTTCAATCTTCTTCTCCACAGAAATGTGTGCTAGCCACAGATTTACAGCTGGCTTTCTGTCATGAATTCCAGTCAGATCCACTGCTCAGTTTAATTCAAAGCAGCAGCCTGTTTCCCAGCTGGTGCTTCACAACTTAGGATCAAGCACATCTCTGAGACCTGAGTCTGGTCCTTACAGCTAGGTAAAACATATGGTCATTGGCCTCTTAGCTCTGTAAGATGTTCTAGAATGAAAAAGGTTGTAGGCAAGCCAGTTTGCCCATGAATTCTCCTTGTGACATGTATACTAACTCAAGGGTGATTTATATTTTGAAGACCAAAAGCATTTTTCCTATGCAATTTACTTACTCTTGCAAGCCTTTTGGCCTCAGTGCAGTAACAGTCTGTGTATCCTCACTTTCACCTAAGCTTTCTGTGTCAACCTTTACTATTCTGCTTTTCCAAAGGAAAACATGCATTTTGAGGGAGTATTCCTTTCAGTTTAATTTACTTCAAATTCTTTGCTATCGTATAAAAACCACCCTCTCTACAGTGGTTTAATCTGTATCCCCTTGTATTTAGTCACTTGTCAAAATAAATGTAAATATTAAACTGTTTCTCTGTTCTAAAAGCAGTCTCTAAATACAACCTCCTTCCACCCTCCTATGTTTTCATTCTGAATGAAACTGTTGATTTACTTGACTAATTCCAACATTTTTGTTATTGCTTAAGAAATATACTGTCTTAACAACCTAAAATTGAGTATGAAGGAGCAGAGAACTTCTCAGTATTTAAGCACAAACAAATTCTGTTCCATGTGAATAAATCACATGAAATGACTTTTGCACGCAGAAGGTCTCACTCATGGAACTTTAGAATTCAAATTTTTTTAAACCCCAGAGTATTTGAAAAGCTTTATGGCCTCCCTTGAAATAAATGTAACCGAAGCTGGAAAGAGCCTGAAGGTAAAAAGAATGAGCTTCTAAGCTTAAAATCCTAAACAGAACAAGGCACTATCTGAATTTCTTTCACAGAACAATCAAAAGCAATAGTAAAGTCCTTGGTTACCTCTGCATATGGTCTGTGGGATTAATATTTGCTAAGTTATGGGTGCTTTTGGGAGGTTGGTTTTGTTTTGTTTTGTTTTTTGGGAGGAAAAAGAAGAGGGGATTATGGAATAAAACCAGCTGTTGAATTGTGTCATAGGTGGTAATAAGCTCCTTTCCTCACCCACCCAATCACATAGGGAAAACACCAATATTTCATCAAGATGATCAGAATCCAGAAGAGCATTCCACAGCAGCATTACCTTGGCAAGAGGTACAGGTATTACAAAGCAAAACTAGATTGATTTTGCAAATAGTTCTTGCATATTTTTTCCTGAACCCCATGATCTAAAGCACATCAGAAGTACCCAGTTTACTCTGACATCTCTTCAATTACTTTGAGAATTATGGCCAAGGCTGTAAACAGGTACTGAGAGAAAGCGGAAGCCAGCTGAGGGACTTGAGTTCAGACACTCAGTGCTAAATCACCTTACACTATGGAAAAAGTCAGCAGTTACTTTCTGGATCTATTCTCAGGTTTCTGATTCCACTTCTGCTACAAGAGCTCAGGATGGAAGTGACAACTGGATGAATCATTGGGACGACATGTCCATCGACGAGGAAATGACGGAGTTTCCTAGTGAGCTGAAAGTGAGAGAAAGTATTTCTGGGAATTCCTGCAAATTTGATCACCCCTGTCTAACGAGGAGTCAGCCATAACTTTGATGAATAAAGGCTATAAATCTTTGGGGAAAGGTGGTGACAATGTTTTGGCCAGCTCTTCAAAGTGTTTCTCCTTTCAGCCAGACACACTTCAGTCTTGCCTGGGTTCAGCCTGAGCTGACTGTGCTTCATCTACACACTTCCCTGTAGGCATTTTGGTGTGAAACAAGTGGTGGTGGTTGCATTGTTCAACAGGGGGTGTACAGGAGGACAAAGAAGAAAATTTTAGTTTGAGTGGACATGGTAACTGTGAGATAACTTATATTAAGGCAGAATTCCCTTCTAGGTATTTCACTAACACCTTAGCAGCATCAACAGCCTCACCATGCACTCTGAGCACTTAGGAAAAGGTGCCAACCCCTGTCTCCTGGTAGGAACTCACTGGTCCAGACTGGACTGAGTTGTGCTAATGGGGATCAGCTGGCAAAGCCTCCTACTGGAGCCCTTCTGGACAAGGCCTTGTGACACAAGGTACATCAGAAGACTCCCTTTACTTCAGCATAGCTATGCCTACCCTGTGTTGTCAGCAGGTTATAAACAGGCTGTGCTGGCCAAGAGAGATTCCCCATGCACACTTTTGTCCCCTTATAAACATGCACGCAAATCACTGCATGCAAGTACAGACTTGCCATTCAGAAGATCTGAACATCTCAAATAAATGACCAGATTTTCAAAAGCCCCAGCACTCACGCAGGAACCAGAAAGAATAAACCAAAAATATTCCAAACTGAATAAACCAAAACCCACTCTGATGCCAATGAGAGCAATAGGAACCTTGGACAGTCTGTGACTGAGATGGCCCAAAGGAACTGAGCTCCAGGACCAGGAGCTCTGCACAGGGCTGCTAAGTCCTTCAGAATACATCCTCCATTGTTGCAGCCTCATACTTTGGTACAGAAAAATCACCAATAGCTGCCTTTAGCTATTTTTAGATGATATTAATGACTCTCAGATTGCAAATCTGAAACTGCCATCTGCTCAGTGTTCCTGCTTTCTGAGTGCTTGTGTGCTCTTTTTTGGTTCTGCCAAACCCACATTCTTGGTGCCACTGAAGTCAAGATCAGTTTATTGTTAAAGGTGACCATGGAGAAGCTACTGCAGAAGTTGTTAAAGTGAATACTCGTAGTGCAAAGATGTTTCATAATGAATCAAAGAAGAAAATCAATCTTTAAAAACAGCTAAACATATACTGCATTATACTGAGAGGAAGAAATACAGGTGAAATACAAATGCTGTTATGTGAAATACATATACCAACATTTAAGAATGCTAAATAAATTGATCTTTTGCTTTAGCTGAAAAATTGTAAACTGAAAATAATGTCCCTTTTGCGTGAGGAAAAACACGCTAAAATAGAATTGTTCAAGAATATCTGTGCAAGCACAAACTATTCCCAAAGGCAGAGAGCAAGTCACTAAAAAATTTGCTCTAAAAATCACTATGCTGATTTCACTTGCCTACTATGTCATTTTCTCTTCCTGCAATTCATCCATAGTCTTCAAACTTGCAATCTCAGGATAATAATTTTCACAGTGGATGCAAGCATTGTGGTGAGTGAGACTCAAGTAAATGCTGGAAAAAGCAAGCTGTCTATTCAGTTGTCTGGTTAGACAATTACTGCTGTGAACTTACAGTTTTGGAGGTTTCCCTTTCAACCTTTTTTTCACAGCAGAGCCTTGAATTACTGGATTCAAATGGATGTCAACAATTTATTCATTCTTAAGCACAATTTAATATTTAAAGCTGAGACATCCAACCCCTAAGACAAATACCTCTACTTTTGTTTATGGATATATTTTCTTTTAAATATCAGATAATATAAATTGGAAACCAGAACTATACTGTATCAGTAATTTTCTTTTACTTGTTATTTAATACGTTAAATATTATACGTTAAATATTTAATACGTTATATATTATTAAATAACAAGTAAAATTTTCTTTTACTTGTTATTTAATACATATGTCGGCAAGAAAGAGAAAGAGGTTGGGAGGGACTGGACAGATGATGGGGACTTTTAAACATCTGTTAAATTTCCAGAATTCCATTCCTGGTAAGACTTTGAAATGTCACAGCTGCTGCCCTTTTGCTTGTATGATTATTTCTCCAGCTGTGTGGAAATGCTGCAAAACCATTTTGTGACCTGTCACAGAAAATATTTTGACTCAACAATCAATAACATAGAAGTTCCTACTAAATGGTATTAGCTAACTCAGTGTCAGAGTGGATAAAAAAAAATATTGTTGGTTCTTAATCATTGTATTTGGAGCTGATGTGTTTAGAATGTATTTTCCCAGAAAAGTTGCATTCCTTACTCTTTTAAGAGTTTACAACTTGGTTCTTCATATCTCCTCTACACACACACTTAATTCCAAGTAAAGGAAAGGGTTAAAAGGCAATTAAGGGAGAGACTTTATCCGTCACTGGAGACTGATTTCTGACTCTCAACTATGTGCAGGGATAAACCCCCTGCAAATCAGAAAGAATTTTTTTGCGCAATAGACTTTAGAAGTGGCTACCCAAGTACCCGAGAAAATGAAAATGGATGAGGGGGAAAAGTTATCTAAAAGAGTTGTGAGGCTGGAAAAGTCTGGGAAAGCACTACAGGGAAGTTATCCCAATTGCTTTATAAATACTTCCCCTGATGGTTCTGGGTACTGTTGCAAAATGTCTCAGTTATCAAACCCCGCAGAGACACAATTCTGCCATTTCTCAGACAGGGCTGACTGACTGCTGGCCACCTGACAAACTGGGGAGATGCTCCACAATAGGAAGTGTCACTGAGCTGCCAAGTAAAGCCAGTGACCTGCAGGAGGGTGAGGGATAGAGGGAGGGAGGCTCACCAACTTCACAGTAAAGAATTTCTCCCTTGTATCTGATCTAAGCCTTTGCAGATACTCTCTCCATCCTTTCTTGTGAGCTCCCTTCAGGCACTAAAAGATCTCAGTTAGGTTGCCCTGAAACTTTCTCTTCTCCAGGCTGAATAAACCCAATTCTATCAGCCTTTCCTCACAGGAGAGGTGCTCCATCCCTCTGATAATCTTGGTGGCCTCCTTTGGACTTGCTCCAACAGGTCCATGTTTTTCCTGTGCTGGGGACCCCAGAGCTGGATGTGGCACTCCAGGTGGGGTCTCACCAGAGGGAAGCAGAGGGGCAGAATCCCCTCCCTTGTCCTGCTGCCCACTGTGCTTTGGATGCAGCCCAGGAGACATTTGGCTTTCTGGGCTGTGAGTGCCCATGGCTGGGTCATGTCCTCTCACCCACCAGCACCCCCTAGTCCTTCTCTCCAGGGCTGCTCTCCATCTGTTCATTCCCAGCCTGTACTGATACAAGGGGTTTCTCACATCCAAGTGTTTTCTACAATCTTGTGATACTGCCCCTTGAGATCAGACTGTGACCTCTAAATGTTACTTCAGTCTTCAGGAGAGATCGAGAGGGAATCCTGTCACACATGCAAGTACGAGAACAGTGTTACATACCCAGCTAAGTGTACATAGCTGGCTAACAACATTAAATACCTGTCAGTGTTCATGATCCTAACTTACATGAAATTGCTAACTATGTCTGAAAGCAGGAAAGGCTAAAAGGAACACAAGGGTGGGGTTTTTTTTTTTGGTTTTCTTTTTTTTTTTTCCTTGAGAGGAAATAAGGTAAAACTACTGCTGGTAACAACTGCCCACAGATTTCCCAGCCTGTCATGACAAAGATGTTCAGGAGGAGATTCAAAATTTGGCAAAAGAACTGATTTTCAGATAGATGCTTTCCCACCTCACTGAACAATGTCTTTAAGAAAAATCATTCAACCCTATCAGCAAACTGATGTTTTCTGGCTTTTTTTTTTCCCCCCATAAAAAAAGTGTTCCCAAGGGTCAGTTCTTTAGACTCCTTCCAGTAATACTTGCACATGTAACAAATCCCAGGATGACAAGATTCTAGACTGATTAGACACATGCTATGATTACATTTGATGAATTTCTTAGAAAAACATTGCATTTTCTGTAATTTGTTTCATAATCTGACACATAAGGTCAAATATTTATCCAAATTCGTGGAAGAATTATGTTAAGTGGGGTTTTAAAAGATATTAGTGGGTGGAAAATGAAGCTATTGTCGCCATTTTCAGAGCTCTATTTGTCTGAAATATTGCTGAGCTTCACAGTTACTCTTCAGGCTCTGTATGGAGCAATGGTTTGGGAAAATAAAAGGGTATCAGACTCTGGGCCCATGTTGCACTTGTTCAGTCTTTCAGATTTTCACCCAAAATGCCTGACTGAGCTACATTTTCACAGGAACTCATGTGGGAAACATAAAAAGAAGGGTTATCAGAGACTAGCAAGGGAAAATCATAATCTGAGAAATAAGGATTTAGTGCCACAAGTGGGATAAAATCCTGAATGCATTTCCTTCTGTCAAACCCCCTATGATAATATATAGTGATATAAATCAGGATGTAGATTCAAGTATGGGTGATAATTTGTCTTTCTTCAATATGCTGCTGGCAAATGTGGTTCATCAAGGGATAAGATAAGCCTTTGTGTGACTGAGTGACTTCCCCATTTTCTAGAACTCTCACTATTGGAAGTTGATATGGTGAAAAATAGTTTCAAGGGGAGCAACAGCTGGAGCTTCCCAGGAAATAGATATGCCAGAGAGGAGACATTTGACAAGCTGTCTTGTGCCTACACACTGTGTATTTGTCACAGAGAACAAGTTGCTACGCCAGAGAAGAGCAAGAGGGTTGAAGAGAGAACAATTCAGTTACCTAAACATAGTTGTGACAGCCTCAAATGACACAGGCCCTATAAAAGATTTCAAGACAGACAACTGAAAGCCTTAGGGAATACACTAAGCATTGGAAGGCCTCTGGACACCAATGTTTACATGGGTGAATCCCACCCTGACAATCAAATGAAGCAGCAGAAGGGTTCTGGTGAGCAGAGAGACATCTGAGGTGGAAGGACAAGGCCTCAAGAAGACAGTCAGAGTATACCCACAATATTCTCTTCCATAGGAAAGACAAGATAAGAGGGGAGAAGATGAAAAGGGGAAAAAAGCGGAAGAATTTTGTTCAGAATATGGACAGTCTAACAAGGAGAAAAAACAGACACTAGAGAAACATGTCCTGGAAAGGGGATATGAAGGGTGAGGAGGTAGAACTAATTTGGAGGAACATGTACAATCCACCAAGTTCAAAATACATGAAGTATTAGACCTTGTTTCATGAAACTAGTTTCCAGTACATTTTCAGCAGTTTTCCTTGAAGACGACCAATCATTAATTTCTGCAGCAATGTGGAGGATGATCTCTTTAAACTTTGCCCACTTTTTCCATAAGCCTTCAGAAACAATCAGGGTTTTTTTTGTCACCTCCATACCACAGCTAACATGTTCCCAGACAATGAAATTAAAAATACATGAACCTGACAGTTTATAGGATAAAGGAAGAAACCACACAAGAGAGAAAAAAAATTCCAGGGTTTTGATTTTTTCCTCTAAACAATCCAGTGGGCAAAATTCTCTCAGGAGTTCTCTCTCTGAAGTAAGGACAATTACAATGCTGTAATTAAGACAGAAAGATTACTAATTAACTCTAATTACATTTTGATTTCTACTATTTTTTATGGTTCATCTTTTTTTGAAAGCTATTACTCACTGGAATGAGCCTGAACAGCTGTGAGCCTTTCTTGGTGATATGGGTTAGGAAATACTATCATTTGAACTGATTAAGTGTGCACGTTCCACTTGTCTTTATCTCATTAAATTGTAATACACAATGCACTGTGCACACTGGAAAACACACAGATCACACGCACAGGAGACAATCACTTGAGAACTGGAGACACCAGGCTTTCCTGGAGGCCACCTGGGATTAATTCCCACATAGCACAGTATGTATCAGTTTAATAGACCTCATAAAACTCATAAAACTGGGATTAAGATTTCAGCCCTATGTTAAGGCACGTGACAAATTTTCAGCTGTTTTGAAAATGAAAGAGAGAGAGAGTGAAGGAAATTTTTTAAAAGAAAATGTGGGACACAATTTACATTACAAAATTCCCCTTATCTAGGTAATATGGTCCTTTGCCCAGTGACAGCAGCCTATCTGAAAGGGGTGCATCAGGATGTAGTTTTCTTCCCCCAAAACAGAGGTCAAAACCTGCCTAGTAGAAGACCACCAGTGTTGAAGTCCAATTGTAATCCCATTTGTGGAATCGGCGGGAGAGATGCGGCACAGCTGATATGGGTGATCAGCAAATCTCATTTATTGGTTGATAGTCACATATATTTATATTAGAGTTCATGAATATTGCAAAGCTGAGCTTATGATTAGCCAGTTACTTATCAGCCAACTACGCCTACTTTTGCATTCTTGTGGTTATTCTTTTGAAACTAACTTTAT
>JAYDZK010000113.1:41069272-41085556 GCA_034509185.1 Euphonia xanthogaster | reverse complement strand
TCAGAATAGAGCTTTTTTTTTTTTTTTTTTTTTTTTACAAACCATACTAGTATTATTCACTCTGTTTTTTATCTGAGCAACATAGACTGGCAAGGACTTTAAACATTTCTGGAAATAGTCACTCAAATTTTGCTTCACCCAGACTTAAAGCATTGGTATTTATTTTCTTGGACTACTCTCTTCCCTGGGGTCAGAGCCAACATCAGAGTAAATGTCACCCCCAAGAATATTAAATGATTGATAACTAGGTTCTTCTAAAAAACAAGAGAAAAGGAAACTTAGCTACTCTTACTGTAATGCCTCAGTATTACTCTAGAATCTATGTGTACCACTGAGAAGTAGTTTTCTAAGTCAGACACCAAAACTAGGAATAGAATAGCTGATTCCCCTGGATCCATTGCACATTTTCTTTGTTTCATTAATTAAAACAGTTATTACACGAAGTAATGGAGAACAATTTATTAAGAACTTATAGGAAGAAGATACTGCAGGCTGTCCCCTACAATATAGTATGTAACTATCTTGCTGGACTGGGCTTCCTTGAAGTAATCCCTTGTGCTTTGTTTTGGACAGTTCTTATCATAAATTCTGCCGAAAACTTCTATTTGCTGCAATGCTCATCATGTCACAGCGCAATAAGAGCAGGGCTGCTCAGATCTACCATGTCACCATGCAGTGTTTAGTTGTGTCCTTGTGCTCTCCTGCTCATCCACCCTCTACCTCTAGACAAGGAGGTCTGATGCCAGGCTGTGTTTGTGTTGCGTTTGCACAGGGCCTGATCCCACAGAGTCCCTGTCTGTAAGCATATACCTAAGCTTTTTTATATTGTAACTTATATAAGATACAATATTAAAAAAAATCCCTTTTACTTACAAATAAAAGAAAAATAATGGAAGTAGTCACATATAAAATATTAATAAGAGGAGAGCTTTGAAGTTAGTTTTGAGGACAGGAGGAGTCTCAGCTCACTGGAGAAGCCAAGCCTCTAGAGAAGTGCCTGCTGCTCGCTCAGGCCAAGGTGAATTTTGGGTGGGAAAGAGGACAGGCTCAGTGAAACAGGAAGGTTGACAGTTACAGAGGACAAAGAAGGGTCCTTGCCAGTCTACATATTTTGTAGCCAGGCCAGCTGGATTTGATGCAGACCGCTCCAAACCTGAAAATTCTGTGCCAGACAATTTCAATAGGGAAATGAAGATTTTTACAAAGTGAAACAGAAAAAAGTTACCGCCCTCTCTGCTTGTCTTCCTGCAGATTTTAGCACACAGTATTGTCATTTGCACCTTACAAAGTGCTGCAGGTTTCTGTCCCTGTGGCAGCTTGCAGAGTTAGGAATGAGAGAGGTGAAGGTGTTAGCTCACTGTACAGCCAGTGGGGTGGGTACAGAGGCAGTATGGAGCGGTGTCACATGCCCAGCAACAGCTCAAGTGAAATAACTGGCAGTATGGATGCTGACACAGTTGCCTCAATGGTGGAAGGTTCTCAAGTGATGGGAATAGATCACATCTGAACTTTTTCAATAGGCTGTCTACATATCCAAGAAAATACAGGTGTTTTGGTTTGACCCAGTTTTTCCTTTTTTTCCCCTTTACAACTAAAAACTAGAATTGGATTTTAGGTTAAAGCCCTTACTTTGGAAAACAGTTTTGTGCAATAGAGCCTGTATCAAGGCTGCATGAGTGCAAGTCACCTGTAGCTGCAGCTCTGGTATTAAACAACTAAGAACTTGCTTAACAACCAAACAAGCTGTGACCATGTCTTTGAACAGGACTTATTTCAGCACAGCATTAAAGGTTAAATTTCAAACCAGCATATCCCTCAGTTAATGTTTCCTCTGGCCTTTGATGTCTGTTTACTCCTCCCCATACCTGTTTCTATTTTAGGTCAGAGGGCATTTGTATGTAGGTAAGAGTACAAATATCTAAGAGACTATTTCTGCAGGGATATTATAGAAGGCAATTTTAGGTCCAGAACACATACTGAGAAGTGGACAGGCTGCCAGAAGGATTATAAAACCAGTTGTGTGTTTTTCAAATCCAAAGGACAGGTTTCAATTAAGAAAAGCTGGGTTTGGCTGTAACAGAAATCAGTGCCAGGTAGAAAAGGCTTCTCTGATCCTCCTCCTGCCTGCCCCATCCACCCTTCCCATTTTGTGCTTTTGGCCAGCTATGAGATGAACTTGCACAAACCCTTGCAGCATGATGGTCTGTAGAAAGCAGTTCCAAGGTGAAAGGTTTCTATATGGCTGGACAAACTAGATTGGTGCAAGAGGCATGTCAGAGGCTGGCCCATTGCCAGGAAGATAACCCACCAGTCGATATTCTGGAAGTCACTTGCATTAAACAGGCAGGAAGATGCTGTGTATTTTGCCATTGTATAAGTTCTGACTCGGTGCCAAAATAAGCTCCCGAAATGGACGCACAGTGCAGCATCTAAAACACTGCACTGTCCCAACTGTGGTAAAAGGAAAACACTTCTTTCCCTGTTGCTATGTACTTTGGCAGATCTCCCATCCAAAGAATTGTGCTCAAAGTACTCTGGAAACACCTGCCAGGAGACTACTTGGGAATGTTGTTTAAACAAGCCTACCTGCCAACTTTCCAGCACTGTTGACTTTGCAGTACCAAAAACGCGTCCTATTTTAAAACAGGCTTGATGGATAACAGGAACTGGGCCATAAGGATGAAGCACAGAATGTGCTTAAAATCTGCTTGCAGTTCTGAAGCTGCTCAAAGTACATAACTGCCTAATGTACAGACATTTCAATATGCAGCTGTATACATGGTTGGACTACTGACAGGAATACGTACATAATAATGGTATGTGTTGATGCTGTCTGAGGAGAGGAAGGATATGTTTTTCCTACAGTAATTTACTCTAAAAGGGCTTCCACATAATTGTTTTCTGATAAGATGTCTTTTTAAGTGTGTGCACAATATTTTTAGAGAAGCTATAAAAATTTTCAGGGCAAAACTTTAGTGTACAGTGTTTGTTCTCAGGGGAGGTCATGCAGAAGCAGAGGTAAAGAGAGTAGTAGCCTCTTGCCAGATTTGTCTACTGAAGGGAAGAGGAGGTGCAGACAGACAGAAAAAATGTCCTTTTCCACACACACACACAGACTTCAGCACACAAACACACGGGCACGGCCTGAGTTATCAGGTAGTGATGAAAATACTGTCTGCTTCATTAACATTGGTCAGTGCAAGACATATTGACAGAACTTCTAATGGAGGAAACTGAATTTCCTTCCATCCCCACTATGCACGTACCTCTATTTCCCCATACAGTGTGTTTATTTTCAGATGTAGGTAGCTCAGTGTCCATTTAGTTAAATTCCCTCTGGTCTCTTTGAGGATTTCAGAGATCTGTTCACGTCTTTGTTCTTGGCCCACTCCTAATACGTTCTTGTGATGGAGAACTTGAATCCCATAGCAACTTCCTGTCTGTGAAGGTCTGTGAGGTTCTTCCACCCCCCCTTTCACTACCTTCTAGTAATAGCCTTAGTCTATAAATTTAATCTCTTCAGGGAACTTCAGCAAACATGGAAAATGGCTCTCTAGAGGATCATATAAGGCACAAGGATGAGGCTCAGCTTCTCTGACACAATCATCCACACTATGCAAGTTCAGTCCTGCAATAACTCCAAGAAGGGCTGCATCAGAGTTTTTGCTGATCCATGGATGTGTCAAAATGCTTACACCTAAAGTTGCAATTAACCCCCAAGAATATGCAGCAAATCAATGAATGTCCATCAACATGGCAAACAGTGAGTTCTTTCAAACTCTCTCAAAAATTTCCCGCTGTTGACCCAAAGCAGTGAGGAATACATCTGCCACTTATAATGCAGTATTTTGTGAACTTTAAAACTGTTCTAACCAGCTAAAATCAAGAAGCTGTCTGAAGTGCTCTTTATGTCCAGAGAAAAAGAAACTGTCTGCTGTGCCAGCAGAAGTATATAACTCTATCCTGAAATATTTACAGCCTTATTGGGCTGTATTTTTCTCCGTCTGAAGCCAAAGAAATATTTCCCAAAGACTACTGACTTTGTAGGAACATTTATATCCAGCTTCTCTTGAATATCAATGGAAAGATTCTCATCGACTTCAGTAGGAGCTGGATCAATGATCATATCACTGAAGTCATATTTCATTAGACAAAAGGCTCACAAAATTTAGCTGCAGCTACTCTGTCACCAATCAGTGGATAAAAATTTTGCTGACCTTTCCACTGCAAAGGCACCTGTGCTGTCGAAACAGTCCCAGCTGTTATTCAACAGTTTAGAAAGAAATTCACAAATATTTTTATCCAACTTTTCAACATTTAAAGTGCTCTGGCTCTATCACTCCCACTTAACCTGTGGAAAAAGCAGTGGTATCCGTAATGACTAGAGCAGGCTGAGTACTGCACAACCAGCTCCACGGAAAACTCTGAAATGCACGGCTCTGAGCTTGGCTTGAGGACCCTTAGCATTTGTTTTTCCAAGCTTCCATCTCTCATGTGCAGTTTGCTGTCAAGGAGAGAGTTTATATCCTCAAGCCAGTAGCAGACACATGAAAATGTAAAAACCTACCATATCCCTAATCAACAACTGACATCCATAGATGTGTGGCAGGGGCAAGTAAAGCCAATGCACATGCTTTAGTTATCTTTTTTCTATTCTGCAGTGAGATTGACTTGGCTTTATATGTATTTTCCCTTTTCTAGTGTGCTGTGATTCCCTTCACTGCCATTACAATCTGATAGCTCAGTACATCTTTGCCTACAGTGGTTTTTGTTTGCTTGTTTGTTTACTTTTCTACAGGAATGCTGCAGCATTTGCTTTGTTTTCTGGTTTCCACTACATCAGAATTAATTTTTTTCTTTTCAAAAATATAGAAACCAAAAGCAAAATTGTGTCTGTTAAAAATATTTTCAGGAGGAATAGTGCTCTAAGGTGTTTATTTTTAAAAGCCTTATGGTATTTAAAAATGTTGAGTGCACAGAAAATAAATGCAGCACTTTGATATTCCTGCAAGGTTCAGATCTCCGACTTCATGGGAGGAAATTTTGTTTTAGCTATTATGAGCCCTTTTATCCATTGTCTAATTCTTGCTTCCTGTATTTTAAGTACAGGAGACTGAAGAATTAAGCTGATTAAAATCAGAAAAATGTTATTTTAAAAAGCTAAACATAATTTCTGAGGTGAACTGTCCTATACATAGCATTCTTAAACATGAGAATTTTTCAGCACTCTGAAACTGAAATACTTTCTATTACAAGGTATTGTGCTTGCATACTCTGAAAGATGCTTGAGATACTTGGCTCAGGTTTATCTTCTGTGTGTAATGAAGCCTATAAAGCAACATGATAACAGATACTAAATTACAGCAGCAGATATGAGTGAGAGGTGGAGGTTATATTCAGGGCTGTTTATGATGTCATATTGTGTTTATCAAGAACTCAGTTATTATATTTCCCATATTAAATTTTGCTTTTAGAAATCTCATTTCTATGTCTGAACCTACAGACTGCCATGCATATGCAAGCCCTTTCTCTAAAACTGAGGGTATTTTATTTTCCCCACAGAAACAATAATTTGCAAGCAGTTGAGAATTTAGTCAGGAAAATTTTAGTCCTTCACATTGCAGCACACTGAATTTTTAGAGTGAAGTCTTGAAGACACAGGAGCTTGGAGACTAAGGACTTCTAACTAAAAAGCCTCTCTAATCTTACCACAGGTTTGGGGGGATCAGATTAAAAACTATGAAAAGTTCCTTCTTTTTATTTGGGGTTGACACCTTTGCTTCATCAGAAATGCTTTAATTTTCCTTCCATCTTCTTTCTCTCTCTAATTTTAATAGTTGAGATGGAGCTACAAACACTCAGTCATTTCACTCAAGCAGCAACTAGACCCTAGTTGCTTTCAGAATTGACAGTATTTGCCTTTAGCCACAAAACCTAGGTCTTAAATGCTGGCTGTGCTTGGCATCTTTAAAGCCCTAATAATAGGAAAAAAGATTCAGCTAGGAATTACAGAGCAAGTTGCTGGAACTTCACCAAAAATAGTGTCAGAAGTGTGTGTGTGCTGGGCAACTGTCACTTCAAGAGACTGTGGAGTTCTTTGTGGTAAATGGGTCAGAGAAGGGTTGCTAGTGAGAACTGATAACTCTGTGACAACTTGCTCAGCATGGCAAAAAGCAAAGAGTATGGAGAGTAGCACGAGGTGTTGCTGATACACAGGAATTCCTAATCCTAAAATGAAAATTTGTTGGAGTTGCTCCAAGGTATGCTATTGTTCAGTGCCTAATGTTGACCCTACAACATATGATTTTTGAAGGATGGGAAAAATCTGCACTGGATTTCATGTCTCCATAGCAAAGAAGTAAAGTGGTTATAAGAACCATCTACCTTGGTCTTATGAAATCTGAGGACTTCTGAATATTATATGCAATTCTGGCTGGACAGCTTGAGCTAATTCCAGCTCCCTCAGTAGAAAAAAAATAAAAAAGAGCAGCAGAAAAGAACCTGCTAGTGTATTCCCTAGAAATAACAATAATAAAATAGTGGTATGCAATGATGTGGTGGTATGCAAAAGGGAATGGTATGGCCATAGAAATACAGTGATAAACAGCAGGGAATGATGTATACCAGCAAAAGTAATTTTCTTCTACACTATTACTAACCTCTTGTTTTTCTATTGAGGCCAAGAGGCAAGGGAGCAGCACCAGGCCCAAATCAAAGCAGACATGTAAGAAGCCTTCTGGGACAAGAGCAATATCCCCAACCAGCCAGATCAGATGAGAGGACCACACATATTAAGGGACCAGCTTTCCCTGCGCCTCCGTGTACTGTGCTTCTCCCCATCCCCTGCCTGTGCTTCTGGTTGCAATCATGGCAGGGTGGCTGTGGTGTCACTAAATGGCAGGAGAAAAGGGAGGAGAGGCAGAGAGGAGAGTAAACATGCACCAGTACCAGCAGCAGGGGCTCTGTGGGTCCAGGACTCAGTAGGAAGCATCCAGATGGGGCAGCCCCATCTCTCTGATTGTGGCATGTAGCCCAGGTGACATTTTGGTGACTCTTTATTTGCCTGATAGTGTTAAAGCCTTTTGCTGGAGTCACAACACCTTGTTCTTCTATTGAAAAGTGCTAATCAGGTTATTTTCCAGCAACTAACTCCAACAGCATTGACAATCACCTTTTAATTTATGGCCACTACCCTGCTTTCTTAAAGTTCATTTTATTTATTAACCTGCTGTTTTTTTAGTGGTCTCTGTTCCATTTTGATACAAGTGCAGATGCAAAATGTAGCAGTTCTATTAATGCACAGGTTTTATATCTCTAACAGTTTTGCTATTCACTACACTCTGACAGGTAATGCTATCACAGTTTACTGGACACAAGATATAAGTCTTGAAACAATTCTGCCCCTGTTTTTTTTTTAATGAAGATACTAATGAATGTCGAAAACGTCTCAAGTTAATTGGTTCCTCTCAGAGGGACTGGAATGGGAAAAGGAAATGACAAGGGAAATAGGTATAAAAATAAACCATTCTTGTGCTCTAAATTTCCTGATCCCCTGGAGTTTTTCATAAGCTGAAGTAAAGGAAAGACCTCACAGCTGGTGCATTTTTGCATTTTAGATGCATATGAATAGGAATATTTATGCTTTAAAATACCAACATAATTTTAAACCACCATTCTCTAATTGCAGCTGATATATGCTTCATGTGTTTCTTGGCAGCTTCATTTGGAAAAGACACAGGAACCTCAAAAAGTGTAGGATTTCATTAGGAAAAAAAAAGCAGCACAGGCTCTGTATATATTGAAGAGCTTGCCAAGCCTATGAGAAATCAGAGGAACAGATAGGCCAGCCCCCTTCTTCCAAGCTCCATCTCTATGAATTAAACTCAGGAACATTTTCTGCCTGGGACAGAAGAAAGTCTTATGTGCCTAGGTAAAAAAGAACAGTATGTGCTTAGGCTAAGCCAATCGCCCAAACTCATTTTCCATAAACAAGGCTCTGCTACGGAGACATAACTGTGTTTAATCCTGTCTGGATGACTTCATTTGCTAAGCACTCCAGAGCTTGCCATAGACCATGTGATTCACCCAGCTCCATTCACTCCAGAAAGTGGCTCTCTCTTTGACTCTGAAGCAGCAAAAAAAGGTCATTTATCAGAGCAGTAGAATTAACACTAGGTCATGAATATCCTAAAAGGTTGTGTTGATTTTGCAATTGCAACCTCCACAAAGGTCATCTTTCCTTCAGGAAAAATCTTTCCAAACTGTTGTATTTCATTGATTTTCATCCTTTTCCCGTTGTTTTTAAATAATCTCAACCCACTTCCAACATGGATTCACAGCAATTCCAGCTACTGGAGAGCAGTAAGTGTTACATCCTGAACACAAAAGAACTCCATGTTTTGATTTTTTTATCCATGTTATATTTTAGGACATTATATAACTGCTTAATTAACCCTTATGCATTTCTGGTTTTTTTCTCCCCCACTACATGGAAGAGCTTTCCCTACCCATGAAAGGCGGGTTGGAACCAGATGTTCTCTAAAGTCCTTTCTGACTCAACCAGAAAAAGCTGGAATTTGACTCCATTTATGCCTTATGTCGTAACTGTCTTTGAACTAACTCAAGCACGCAGACAACTGAGGAGTAAGGGCTGGCTCAAAGGCAGAGCAGGTTTTGGCCCTGCAGGTGAGGCTTTCGGATCTGCCAGCAAACGTGAGATGCCACAAAGGTTTCTCAGGCTGAATTTCTCTCCACCATACCCTTGAGTTAGAAATGCAGGCCAGGGAGCAACAATCCCCAGAGACTAATTAAAAGATCCTGGCTTGTAGTGTGGGAAATGCCTCCATGATGAATAGCACTTTGCTGCACTGAACAATCTGTTCTTAAAACATAAAATGGATGTGCTGATTGTAAAGTGGGGATCTGTTTTATTTGTGCATAACTGAGTTGCATTTGCCTACATGATATGAATAGGGACTGGGCAAACTGCTAGAACTCTTCAAGAGTTGGCTGCGGCACTAATCAGTGGGCAGTGGCTATTAGTGTGGAAATCTGATGCAGAAATCTGATCTGGATCATAATAGATGTGGACCCTGGAAAAATCTACAAAGCCTGAACATGTCATATGTCTGCTGCAGCAAAGAGGGCCCAGATCTGGAGCAGAACAAGGCACTTCAGAAATATCCATCACGGTGCTGCACCAAATACTGCTTTAGATGACTTGACTGCATTTTGTTGATATATAATTAATTCATGTTCACCGTTTACACAAAGAGGCCTAAAGTATGTTCCCTGTTATTCCTATGCCACTGTCAGATTATTTTAACAGATCAGGACAACAAAACTGATGCCATGCCTCAAAAAAAAAAAAAAAAAAAAAAAAAAAAAAAAAAAAAAATCAGGATGTGGAAAACCAGGGATCTCTTTCTAGTGGGAGATACTGAAACCTAGACTGAAACAATGTTATTCTCACACTTGGACGGCAAGTTCCTGGACCTGAAAAACATTTTCCAATTCAAATTTTGTCATAAATGACAAATTATCCTTAGAAATTTTAATTTTACCAAAAAGAAAAAAAATGGTGGAAGATTGCAAACCACCTTGCAAGAACAGAACTGAGTGTGTGGATTTGGAGGACAAATTCCTCAGGAAGGGATGAGGATGGTGAGTAAATACAGGCATTGACTACTAAAAATAGTTCAACAGAAAAAAGGCACAGCATGTAAAGTACTTTGCAAAGTACCAAGATATGGTCAGCTAGTGCTAAGTAAATCCTATAATGTAGATTCATGTTGGATCTTCAGGGGGATGCAAGGCAATTTTTTTAAGAGGTGTGCTGTAGCTTACTCAAGATTTTTGCTGTTTGTCCTGTTGGCTTAGTATTAATATGACTTTCAGAATGGTTTTAAGCTTTTTGTGAGCCCAAATATTGTAAGCTCTCTTGGCTTTTGTTTGTTTGTTTATTGCTGCTCAGTTGAACTGACCTAAATTCTGGGACAGTGTCTCTTGCAAAAGAGATCAGTATCTCATTTCTCCTTTTGTGGACTTAGCTTTTATTCCTTTTGCTAATCTCAACGAGACTGCCTGTAAATCATTCCCATCAGGGCTGGTTTTCTCATTTTCTGCTTTTTTTTCTAGTGTATTTTACTGGCTGTCTTCCTCTAAGGAACAATTCCTGCAGCCAGGCCAAAGAGTTTCTTCAAAAGGCACTTATTTAAATGCCTCTAAAAATTGAAAGGAAGATGACAAAATATCCAAACTTGAAACTGATGTACTCAACACAGGAAGAAGTAAAGGGAATGAGAGATGGGGATACCTGAGGAACTAAGCAGCACCACCACAGGGTCCTACCCAGTCTCACAGCACACCAGCCCTACTGCTTTTATGCAGGTTGGCAGGCAAGAAAATACTTTGTTACTCAGCTGCCCACTCCGTGTCTCAGTGGCTAACTTACTTTATTTTTAGATTTTACAATGCAGACATCAGCACCTTTAGATGGTATAAAGCACCATGCTCCCTAGCACAGCAGAATTACATACATATATGCATACACTTCTTTTGATGACAAATGCTGTCACCAAAATTATAAGAAGAAGCTGCAGTTTGGAAAGAAAAGTATACTCCCTACTAAAATGTGAATTAGGTACTAAATCTATCTCCTGTCACATCATGATTCAGAAGAGTTCCACACCCACAGTGTCAAAGGCTGAGTGTACTCTGTGCAGAAAGATATTTTTTAATCAGGTTTTGCACGGGGAAAAAAAAGCTAATAAAATCTGTTTGCCTTTTTCACACCTCAAAAAATGAAATCTCTTTAAAAAAATTAATAACAGATGGAAAACTAAAACACCAGATTTTTGAAGCTAATAAAAATAGTTATGATTCCCAGTTAACCCTGCTCTGCAGTAGCAAGAAATATCAGACTTGCCTGGGCTGTTTGAAACTCCCAAGTAAAAATGGTACGAACAAAATTTGGGCTACAATCAAGTCATTATCACACAAAGGGTATTAGGAAGAGAGCAAAAAGAAATATTTTATTTTTAAATTCAAATGAAGTGTTAAAATAATGTGCATGAGCCAATTCCACTCCTCACTGAGACTGACATACTGGATACTCACTGGATACTGAGACTCTCTGGTTATGAGAAACTGTTCTTCAGAACAACCTGATTGGATCTGCTGCATAAACCTCAAAGGACTTGCAAGAAAAAACTCTAAGTCTGTCCCCCAGTTAGCATTTCCAAATATGTTTTCCAAAATCTAAATTTTAAGAGCTTTGCCTGTTCTATAGATAGATATTTTTTCTCCTCATCCAGCTTCTCTTACTGGTTGAAGAAGAAAAAGAAGGCAAAAGTCACTCTTTAGGCTAATGGCATGTCTTAAGGATAAAGAGGGAAAGAGAAACACTTATATCTTGATCAAAATCTATCTGTCACTGGGGTTGTTTTTGTGCAACTCTTGTGAGTCAAACATAAATCAGCCCAGTTAAAATATCATGCTATACATATCATTGTTCTCTACTCCCATGACATTTTGACTTTCAAAAGAATAATGTCAGCCCCTGTTATCTAGGTTTGCTTGGTAATATCTCTTTTTCTTTTTGGCTTGTGTGTCTCTCACTTTCCCAGTGAATGTCTTGCTGATGAAAATTCTTGTACTTTTGCCTTTTCCCCTAATGTTTCCTGTAAATGTCTTATTTTAATGACAGTTGATGTTGCAAAATAAATGAGAAAATTATAAACCATGAACACCACATTTCAGTTAAAATCATGTTTCTGAGAAGAGATGCACCATTCCAAATGAAAAGTGGAACTGTCCCAGTCCCACAGCTACACTGGATATTGATAAGACACAGAGATTTTAGCAATTGCTGGGATGAGATGTGGGTCCTAGGCATTTTCCTAGAAAACCAGAATGGACAGCTTTGTAAGTCTGGACACACACACCCCCACCCCCCTAAACCTTTCCAATTTGCTTCATCTAAAACCAGTCTGGATTGCCCACAGTGTGGGGCTTTTATCAAAAGGACTGAGCAGAGACAGGGTGGGGATCCTGTTATGGCAGGGTGTGTTTCTCTGTAGTTGTAAAGACTCATCCCTCCATTGTATTTACAGGAAAAGAAAATCAATCTTATGAGCATGTCCTCATCGTATCCCAGTTTCTGTACACACAGATAAGAATGAAATCCAGACTCCCCACCTCCCCTGGGCTTCGTCTTATTGACTGTAAACCTCTGGATCTGCCATGTACTCTAACGCTGAGATATTACTTGTAAATTGGTAACAGAATTCTCAAGCATGTAAAATATTTATAAAACCATGGATAAATGTGGATCAAAGTATTATCTCAGATTTTAAAACAGTCAACAGAGCTAGGTAATAGTAGAAATCTTTTTAGCTTGTAGACACTATTGAAGGACGGTAAGTTAATAGACGAATCAAATCCCTACAGTAAGTTTTAGTCTAAATCTGAATAATCCTTATTAGGAACATGGAAAGCCATATCATCTTCAAAGCTGCTCCACTTGCTCAGCTTTGACACTGGGGTTATGACCAGATCTTTCTGTTCCAGAGCTTTTCTGGCTTCTAAAGGCAGTTGAAGAGTCTTGAGAACTTCATGGCAGAGAGGAGCAAGCAAGGAGCATATCCTGAGACTGAGTTGCAAGAGTATTAAAACTGCAGTCCAGGTTCATCCTCTGATTGAGATTCCCAATGAATAAACTGGATGCATAAGAGCTCTGATGGAGTGAAGCATTTCCCCAGCCCAATCTCCCCAGTAAAATGTTTTCATTTTTTACTGCTAAAAAAACAAATAAAATTAACACGCTCATCCCAGTTTGTCAATGGGCTACACCTCCAAAGTGCCTCACTCCAGCTCCACCAGACTTCTTTCTCCTCAAGTGTCACCCCAGATGACCCAATGGGAGGAATCACATTCTCTGTGTCAGCCAGGAGGACCAGAGGACACCTCTGCCAGTGACAGGGTTTTCTGCTGTGCCCCCACAGCAGGAGCTGGGCTGAAGGGTTGGCACTCACCAAGCGGCCCGTGCAGCTCAGCAGCCACACAAGCAGGCTGTGTCCCTGCAGAGTGCTACTTAGATTTGAAAAGGCAGCTTGATTTCTGCACCTCACGTGGCTTGCCCCACTGGAAACCTGTCACAAGGGTACAGATTGCACAGGCTTATGAAGAAACAGAAGCCAGATAAATATGGAAAGACTAGAATGATTCTTACTAAGAATACAGTAGTCCTGGACTATCATACAGCCATTGCAGCACAGGATTAACAGAACTCCTAGATGACAAATTTTCCTGCCTTTAGGCTTGTTATTTTTGGATGCTAAAAATTATTTTAATAAAAAAAAGGTTTTAGTTGTTTTTAGCTTATCCTTAATAGTCAATCCTATAAAATTTATTAGAGATTTTTTTTTAACAGTCAGGGAAACCAAAGAGAGTGGTACAGACTGATTTTTCTTAAAATGGTGGAAGAATGATGGGGAAATATCTGATATGAAATATGTAATGGTAGGGGTATCATCAAGGCTATGGAATAACACAGATAGATAAGACCATTTTGGAAAGGATATTTTGGGGAATAAAAAAGTTGTATAATAATTTTCCTAATAATTTTTTTTATTAAAATTATGCCTTTTTCGTATGGTCCCTCTTTTCCTTTTCCAAAACAAGTGATCTTTATTAAAATATGCTTTCCCAATGCTTTTGTTGAAAAAGGGTTTTGAAATCACCCAGAGAACAGTTCCAGTCAAGAACAGGGTTTCATTCTTACAGCTGGTACAGCGGTGTTATTTCCATAGTGAGTACACATAGTAAGTACAACCATTAACAGCGTGGTTATGGGATATGGCAGACACAGTTTCACTCTGCTTCATAAAGCAGCATTCCTTACCAGAACTTTACTACCCAGACTATTAGAGATTAAGGCAAGACAAGGGAGAAGCAACCAGGTAACTGCTGTAGAGACAGAGAATGAAGCTGGGAGGACTTGTCCCCCTGATGCACAGAGCAGTTGGAGGACAGGCAACATGCTTGGCAGAAAAGAAGCGGCTGCATTTTTTAGAGTGTGGGAGGAAGCTTACGTGAAGGTACACAGCCAAAAGGGGAATGAGAAGATGGAGGAAGTTGTCCTGAGGAACAAATGTGCCTGAAAACTTCTAGCAGCACTGCCTGATTTGCAAACTCAGCAGCACACTGCTCAGCCCATCTCTAGTGAAGCTAATAGCACTGGTGTATACATTAGTGGCAGCTGGAACTCAAGCCCTTTTCTGCTCTGCCATCATGTTAGGTTAACACATGGATGTATTTGCATAAAAAGATTAAAATGCTGAAAACATTGCAAGCATGCAGTGTTTACCAGTAACTGCCAGCTTTCTATCTCCTGCAGCCATTTTGCTTCCTCACATATAGATGTATTTACATCATTTTAAAAATGCCTGTTATCAAGCTGACTGTTATGGTAGCTCTGGAGTGATTACTGTCTATTCTGTAAACATAGCACTGCTCCAATTTATAACAGCCCTGTTATTTACCCCATAGAATGTGCAACTGTTCCAAGTGAGCCATTACCGACTGCCACCTAAGGTAAATCCATCTTCAGCTGCTTTTGCAAGCATGAGTTGCAACAACACTTAACATTTCAATAGTGCCATGCACGTTGGAAGATCTCAGTGCATCTTATAAACATTAATGAATGATTTCAGAATTAAAAGCAGATCTATGAGGAAAAAAATAGAATTAACCCAATAATTCATAACCATGTGCCAGTTCAAGAAGTTTAATTGTGGGCACTGACTTCAATGTGGCTGCTTGTGTGTCAGAAGCTTCACACATGCCCAAGTTCCCAGGTGACGGCAAATGTGCAGGGTCCATGACATTCGTTTTTCATCTCTTTCTGTTGCCAGAACACACTCAGCTTACAGTCTTAACACAGGAGGTCTCTCTGCAAACCAGTCTTAATTCTGTAAGACATTTGGTTTGAATTTCATGCATACACACTCCCCCCAACCACACAGTGAGTTCATTCTTTTCAGGTTCCCTGTATTTTGTGCTAACTCTTCCCAGAAGAGCGCTCCACCCCACTGCACGGTGTTCTCAGAAGTGCTGGAGGGAGGCAGATGGTAAAGTCAAGCAGAGCTTTTCCCAGCTGGGCAGCAAGGACACAGCTCTGCAGCCAGGCATTTCTGCTTGCTGAGGCTTTGGAGCCTTCAAAGTTGTTAACGGAGAAAATAGCTGCAGATGTCCAGACTAGAATATTAAAAACCCACATGTGTCCAGCGCAGAACAGCGACATACTGGGGAATAGTAAAAAACCCCCTCACCTCCAGTTACTATTTTTCACTTTAAATCCAAGATTCTGAATTACTAAGATATGCCATGACTAAATGGTATTCCTCTGAAGTGCATTTTCTTATGAAAGCTTATTTGGGAATAAGGGAAATGGATATGAAATTTTATATTAACTTCATTATGAACTTATATATAAAAAGTCCAATTATCGTCTAAATTGTACTGGCTCCTGAAGCACTAAAAACAATGGAGCTACAGCAGCACAAACCAAAAGAAAATTCTGTCTTATCTAAACTAGTAAAAAGTCAAAAATGCTCAATAAAATACTGTAATAATTGCAGTGCCTACAAAAAATAATAATAAATAAATTTAAAAGAGCTCTTAAGAGACATCCTCACCCATGCATGATAGCATTTCTCCATAAGAGAAGGCATAGTGAAGTGAGTCAAGCCTTTTCACTTTAAGAAATTGAATAAGTATTTAAGCTCTAAAAATTAGCCAGGTTACTACTGCTGAGTTATACTGGATTGTGTTTTGTTCTGCAAGTCTCTTTTTCAACTACACCAAAAGCATGCAAATGTTCTCTGGAGCATATACACTGCACAACCTACTTCTGATCAGGCATAAATTTTAAAACTGAAACTCCAGTACCAAAAGTGTTCTCAGAAGCAAATTCCTACCCAAGTGGTGCATGGATATGAAATGATTTACTGGGCTCCCAAGGGTGCCACACCACTGAAGGTCTCTATGAACAACATTTCAAGTTCCTATGCAGTTGTGCCTTGTTAGACAGTACCTGGGAGCCAGGCTGCACACACACCATGGATCGAGAAAACATTGGTTGGAGAATTGTCAGATGTGCCTGAAACAGCCTTGCAACAGCTTGACATTCTGGGACTGGCAAACCAATTGCAGGGTAAAGCAATGCATGGCAGGAAAACAACTCACAGGAAGGTTACCCTTAACCTTCCCTCTACTTTATCA
>JAYDZK010000113.1:41017668-41069172 GCA_034509185.1 Euphonia xanthogaster | reverse complement strand
TTATCAAAAGATAATCTCACCCAATCTGATTGGTGGCATAAGGCTCATGCCTCAAAATGCTCCAGGGTATGATTATCTTATGATAGCCATACACTGTAACATATCTTATTGATTAACTAATAAAGCTTCAGCATTATTATTTGGGTGAGGAATTAAGATATCAGCAAGAGGTCTGATTCCAGAATGGGAAAGATCCTTTGAAGCTCTCCAAACAACCTCTCTTGTTCTGATTGTAGCACTGCTGAAATTATGGGGTCACCAGATGCCGGCTTTTCCTTCTTATTTCTGATGATATCAACAGTAAGTTAAAACTCAGCTATACCCAGGTATATACTTATGTAAAGACACAGTTGCACTCAGCTGCTCGCTTTGCATCTATGTTGCAGGTGTAGGTTACACAGCAGAACAGAATTCCATTCTCTGGAGAGGATTTTGTAGTCCGGATACTAACTGTGCCCTTCATTCAGGGCAACTCTGAGTTTTGTGAGAAGTTACATTGTGGAGGGATTTCTGTTCTCACAGGGAATTGCTCCCTCCTTGCCCACACATTTCGTAAGAAAAGGGACAATAAAGCCCACCCTTGGGCCCCTGGGTCTCCTAGTCCAAGTCATCCAGAGCTGCAGGCTTTGTATAGCTGTTTATCCCTTAAATCTCCTAAACAACACTATGAAGAGGCCTTAAACTAGTGCTGGAGCTTTAACTGCATAGTCACCTCCACTCTCTCTGTAGCGCAGTTTGTTTTGTACAAAAAAACCCTGCTTAATGGTGTGGGACTTGCTTGAACAGGCAATCTGAAGGTTAATGTTGCAGCCAGCACACATTGGACTGCTCTGCATCAGTAAAAAGCTGGAATGATTTCACTGACTTCAGTGGAGCACACCTAGGTTAATAGACACATCTAAGAAGAAAATATGTCCGGTGTATGCAACAAAGACCTCACTCAAAATTCCCTTACAATTCAACTTCTACATACTGAGATCAGAGGAGGCAATATGCCCCTTCCCTTAAGCGTTAGATGATTTTTTGGAAACAGGAGGGAATATTTACATCTGTACGCAATTTCATTTTATATGAGTATTTAAAATAATTAAACATTTGATCACACCTCTCATGTAGGGGTGTGCAGCTTAAACCTATCAAAGGGATCTGTGTGGCAGTGCAATCCACACCACAGTAATCCACTATAATGAATTCTTTGGGAAATCTGCTCTGTCTGTTGTATTGCCATCCACTCTGTGAATGGACAGTGTTAATTTATGGAACTAGCTGGAGAAGTGTCATCCCAGCCTTTCATGCTGCATGGCAAAAATGGCTTGCTGTTCCTACTTGCCAGCAGTGCTCCCTTTTAGCTACTCACAGAGGGAATGTGGATATAAATCAGGCTTTGAAAAATTCTGGCATTTGCACTATCATCAGCCAGCAGTGCCCTGGCAGCCAGGAGGGCCACACGTGTCCTGGGGGCATCAGGGACAGCATCACCAGCCGGGCAAGGGAGGGGATTGTCCTGCTCTCCTCTGCTCTGCTCTGCTCTGGGGTGGCCTCACCTAGGATATTGTGTGCAGTTTTGGGTACCACAGTTTTGTAAGGATATGAAGATATTAGAGCGCATCCAAAGGAGGGCCATGGAGATGGTAAAGGATCTGGAGTGGAAGCCATGCGAGAAGTGGCTGAGATCCCTCAGTTTGTTCAGGCTGGAGGAGACTGAGGGGAGACCCCACTGCAGCTACAACTTCCTCATGAGGTAAAGCAGAGGGACAGACACTGATGTGTTTACTCTTGTGACCATGGCAGGACTCAAGGAAATGGCCTGAAAGTTTAGGTTGGAAATGGTCACAGCATGAAGCTGACCAGAGTTCAAGAAGTATTTGGACAATACTCTCGGGCACATAATATAATTTTTGGGTTGGTTCTGTGCAGGGCCAGGAGCTGGACTCAATGATCCTTATGTGTCCCTTCCAACTCACCTTGTTCTATGAGTCTGTGATTCTATTACTATTACATTGTCTATGAGTCTATTATATTTCATGACCTGCAGCATCCTGAATTAGGTTCACATTAAGTAGGTTCAGCAGAAAAAAAAGTTGTTTTCCTTCAGCATTTTCACAGATGCTTCCACCATTGTGACAGTGCTGCCATTTTTAATTGGAAGCTGCTAAAATCTCTGAAAGAGGCAAGGTGTTAACACCCTAACCTGTCTCAATTCAAGATTTCTTTCAGAATGAGTGATGTTATCCTAAGGCATCTACCTATAAGAGGAAGGATAAATTACTTTTAGAGTAATTCTCTGAGTCTGTTTCTCAGTGTTGACAAGAGGGAAAGAATCAAGATGACTAGCTTGGATGGGGCACCTTGTTTTTATAGAGCCAGGGGAGATAAAGGGATTTCTGCCTGTATTATAGCAGAGTCTCAGCTGAAACTTGGGTTATTAGTATACAGCCTCTGCTGTTCCCATGCTTTCCTGATCTGCATAGCAAGTACTGCTCAGCCAGGCTGCACACCATGGATCGGGCAAACATTGGTTGGAGAATTGTCAGATGTGCCTGAAACAGCCTTGCAACAGCTTGACATTCTGGGACTGGCAAACAAATTGCAGGGTAAAGCAATGCATGGCAGGAAAACAACTCACAGGAAGGTTACCCTTAACCTTCCCTCTACTTTATCATATTCTCTCATATTATTTACTGCTGCCTACAGATTTTCATTCACCCTGCAATGATATGGGAGAATGCAATGTCTGGAAAATTGGTGGAAGTGACTCCCTTAAGACTTAATGAACCTAGTTCTTGTCTGGCAGCTGGTTGATCTTGTTGCACCTCCATTTCAATCCAGGGAGTTAAGTCATCCATTAAATCAAAATAGTTTTGATCAACATTTGTGTAACTAAAGAAAGCATCATTTCCATAGCCTCTCTCAAGTGATACT
Source organism: Euphonia xanthogaster (assembly GCA_034509185.1). Taxonomy (NCBI): domain Eukaryota; kingdom Metazoa; phylum Chordata; class Aves; order Passeriformes; family Fringillidae; genus Euphonia; species Euphonia xanthogaster. The sequence continues at coordinate 41,066,250 of JAYDZK010000113.1, read as the reverse complement.
TAATATTCTGTGATGACTGAGCAAAGATTTCCCTAAAAGGAGGACTTCTTTTTTAAAAGCTGAATTCTGGGTTCCATGAAGTTGATGACAAAATGCTCACTGCTTCTGATCTTTTTTTCTGGCTTTTCAAGAATATGTAAGTAATTTAGAATGGACAAGACAAGTGCACAGTCTTACAGTACTGAGCCACATTGATGTGACAGATGAATGATACACTCAAAAAATAGAGAAGTTTGAATATCCCTTCTTCTGCAGATTTAATATAAGTCAGATCCTTCAATATTGTATGGATGTGGATTATATCAAAGAGTTTGAGAACAATTCCTAAGTAGTGAATTGAACACCATAATTCAAAAATGTAATACAAAAGTGAGTTAGAAATCACAAGATATGAAAGACTTGAGAAAAAAATTAATGGTCGTGCTCTCATAGCTCCTAATGATAAATGATGTCTTGCATGCAGATAGAAAATCTCTTGCCGTTTGCTTATGATGAGCTTTTCCACTCTACATAACTGATACAGTAAAAGAGGACTTGAAATATTCCTAATTACAGGGAAATTCTGATGTGAAACATATATCTCATTTCTTTATGTTCCTCTTATTACTTTTCTGAGAGATACATGAAGTGCCAATTCTAAATTCAGCAGAAGTGGGTATATTCCAACTCTCCCCAAAGATCAGAGGTTTGTATGCAGCTGGGCCCTGTGTATTAGCAAACACAGCTATTTGAAACCTAAACATATGAGTCCTTTGTATTGTCTCATGGACTACAGGAAAAGACATGAAAAAGGTTTAAATTTTATCTTTCGGCATGAAAGGTACCGCGGGACTGGGCGAAGGAGCCTCCTCCATCAGCACAGCTATTACAGCTCTTTTCTCAGCTCCCTCTGAAATGTCAGTCCTCTAAAATGGGAACAAAAGACACAGGCAGAAGAGGGAGTGCTAAATCTGTATTTTCTTTCTCATGGCCCATTAACAAAACACACTTTAGAGAGGTCTCAATTTACAGTGGGAGCCAGTCAGACCTAAGAGCACAAAAATACAGGAAAATCAAAGAGTTTTTTTAAAAAATCTCTCTCTTTCTTCAGTTTCTACACTAACCACAGCGACCAAAATCAAAGAACACAGTTTATGCTACTGCCAACAAAGATTCTGAAGTTAGAAATTCTGAAATTTTTCACTAGCCTATTAGGAGCAATAGTTTAATCAGAATACTTCCAAGGGTCTCTTCCCCATTGATTTTTTCTGTTCCTGTACTGATATAACAATAGATCTACCAGTGAAAGGACTCAAGTGGCATGAGATTTTCAGAGCCTTTTTTCCCCATCTTCAATTTTGGAAACTATCTTCACTCATTTCAGGAAGCAAAGAGGAAATAAAGTTCAAATGAGAAGTGAATGAGTTTCAAATGACCATCTTCCAGAAAACTGACCTCCTCTTACATGTGTTTCCATCACAGTGGAGAGATTTACAGAGTCTATTTTCCTTCCTCTTACAATTGTAAAACTTCACACTTAACACTCAGGCATCCCCATTTCATTCTTTCCCAAATGCCTTTCAGTCAACACGACAGCTTAACTGCTTCTTTCAGCCACGTAGTTTTGCAGCCTTGCTGCCCAGCACCATTCCCCTCTTCAGAAACAGATCATGTTTCTGGATCAGAAATTTCAAGGGCATGTCACATACACTCATGAACTGTCACTGTGCTTTCTACACCTATTTTGGACACCATGAGATTTGCCTCTTGAATATATATATATATATATATATATATATATGCAGTTGACTTTTAATATGCTCCTGAAAAGGCTATAGCTGGCTTTACTTCCACCCAAATTCAGGCATTTAAGTGAAGAACAGAATTCTAAGAATATTCGCTGCCTGTATTAGGTGACTGGCCTTCTGGAAGACCTTAAGTACCTCCACAGACAGACCCTTAAGTAGATGAATGTCTCAGCCAGAAAAGAAGCATCAGCTTTAGGTTTGATTATCCATTTGAAAGAAATGTAATGGAGGTAATTAAGTCCATGTGACTACCCACAGATTTGCAATAATTTTATTTGTCTATTTTGTGGGATCAGAGTGCTTGAAATTTAGCAGGACTAGTACTGAACATCTCAGCACTTTCTTCCTTTTCTGTTGCTATATAATCACAGAGTATAAAATTGGTGTCTACTTACCAGAATTTGAATTTTTTATTCCTACAAGTTATGATTTGCCAGTATAAGGTGCAATTGTTTGTAATGAATGATGCAGACATTAGCCTACTAGTCTTGCTCATTTACCCCCACTACTTATTTTTGGGACCAAGACATTTGCTTTATCAGTATACATTAAATCAATGTGCTTTGGATTTATTGCCTGCAGTCTTGGCTTGAAAGCAAAGGTTGAGTTTCTACCAATTCCATTTCTTTCCACATCAAATTTATTAGAGTGAATAGAGGGACATGGGGTAACCACTGAATATGAGATTTGGCCCAAAACTCATAAATGGTTCAAGCACTCCATCCAGCTGCAGAACATGTCTATATGACAGTTTTGGGTTTGCCTGCCTGGAGATGACTGGCAAGTCTGGAGCAAAGACCACAGTCTAATTACTTCCTGTTTGTAGAAGTGGCTTTAGGTAAATTTATTCTTAAAAGCCTCAGCTTAATTGTTGAAGTTACAGACTTTTCTAATGAAAAGAGAAATGCAAAGGTGGAGTACAATAAGCAACGTTTTAAATTTTTTTTAATTTTTTTCCCCCAGAAAAAGCTCAGCTGCTTCAAAACCTCTAGATTAAGGTTTACCCAGAAATCACTTTTGTGGGTTTTGAGGCTCCTGAAAAGTGGTTAAATACCTGTGGGATGGCAGAGTAGGCTCCTCTCAGGTACTGAAATGAGTCAGTCCCCAGTTCTGATAAAGGGTGAAGGAAAGAGCCTTCTGATGGAATCCAGAAAACTTCACTTCTCTCCCATAAACATTGTACTGTGTATTGACTGGAAACATTTTTGCAGAGTCCCACGGATAGGTGGCAATGAGATCTACTTGGGAGAGATTGCACAGGGACCCTGCATGGGGGACCTCCACATACTTTGAATGGCCACTGCTCCCCAGCTCACTTTGCAGTCTGGCCACACTGTGGCAATTGCTTTCGGGAACTTAAAGACACCCCTCAAAGTGGACTGTTCTGCTTATTTTCACTGGTATTGAAAATGAATTTTTTCTCATAACATTTTCTTTACAGAGTAGAACAATAAATGAGGGATTGATTCTGCAAAATACAAGCTTCCTTGTGTCCCACTGGTTCCATCAGCATGCTCTCTAGGCTTTAATACAACTATATAAATTTCTTCAGACATATTGCCTTTACCACTAGGATTCCAAGGATTAAGCTCTCTAAACCTCCTTGTGGAACAACAATCTCCACTTTTCCTTCTTTATCGAAGTCACCACAGACATGGGATTGCATAGCCACAGAGTCTGGCTCTGCTTTACAGCACATCTCCTACAGCACCACTGTTCAAAGTGTTGATTGCTGCAGCTCCAGGGGCCTTTTCAATATAAGGATGAATGTTTTACATTTTGTTTCTGCCAAATGTAGAGAACTCTTTATAGATTGTACAATATTAACTGCAGCTTTTTTTAATCTATACATGATTAGAAGAGAAGCATCACCCTGTGGGGATTCTGCCAACTGACTCGATATCTACTCTTTTTTCCTTTAGTGCTTCTGAGAAAAACATATCAATTAGTAGGATGAGGGGATGGGGAAAAATCTAGAGTTCCATTTTGGGAGATTGGGCTCATCTCAGCTAGCTTTAGCTATCTTCAAGACAGGCAATCCAAGCCAGTCACACAGGACTACTCATTCTCTCTTAAGAGAATTGGATTGAATGAGTCTCAGGAGCTGCCTGTCTCTGTCCCTCCATCTCCAGAGAGCACTATGATAATTCACATAGTTAAAAGCGTGGTATTTAATATAGATGAGTTTAAGATATCATTAGTTTGATCCTTGTGCTGAAGCCCACTCCTTGCATGAGAGAAAAAAAGAAGAGTAAATTCTGGTGAGTAAATTACAGGGTCTATTTTCTTTTAAATGCAGGGTACAGTTTCAAGCATCTTTTTGTACCCATTGTTTCTAATCCATTGTTTAAATGATGAATTCTTGCTTCCTTGTGTACCTAATAGATTTTGCTCTTATTTACAAACTGAAAAGTCTCATGCTTGGCTCTGATAGTTTGAGCCGTATGACATTATTATGCACGTGAAGAATAAACACCTGAGAACCATCCTTCAGGCTGGAAGGAAAATGAAGACCTGCAGGGCTGAGGGAGTGTCCTGATGACTGAAAGAAGGCAAAAGAGAGGAAGACAATCCTAAAGATGCCAGCCAATAAATATTGCTGTGACTCTGTTAAGTGATTATATTCACCCAAGAGTCAGATTTGTGCAAGTACAAACCTAGGAAAAAAAATGCCAAACAAAATTATTTCAGTTTGGGGAACAGTTTCTCATGCAGAACACAAAAAATTTAAAGTACCCCTCCCCAGCTTTCAATTTTCTGTTTCTCTGGCATCTTTACAAACAACATTACAATATGATAATGTGGTGTTTTTGTAGCCATGAGCAATACTATTTAGTTTGAGTCTATGCCTGATGTTTTCCTTCAGGCTAGAGGAAACATTTGCATGTGTGAAGACTTGTCTCTGTTCTCCAAGTGTTTCAGGTGGTCTAATGCACACAATAGCCTCTCCAAGTTTGTGGTTGCTTTCAAAAAGAGCATGCAGACACCTCTGGTGTCAGAAGTTACTGTAAAAGGCCTGGATCAATGCTGCCCTGCAACAAAGGCCAAGCAGGGAATTGAATGGATGTTTCAGTTAAACAAGCAAAGAGTGAAGGGCAGTGCTGGGGAGCACAACGGAAAGCACGGAATGTGAAGAGGACTTTGGGAATAACACCCAACACCTGCAGCCTCACTAGCAGACAAATATTCAGTGCTCTCAGAAATGACTCATACTAATTCGGGAGTGTAGAGGACAAGCTTTGACAGCACAGCCAAAGAGGCATCTCTTATTCCATGGAGTCAAAAGGCTGTCCTTTAGCAAACAGCATACTCAATGTAATTTTAATCTCTCCATGAACATTTTCCAAGCTCGAGAAAGGAAAGAAATCTCTGGGTGATTGGCTAATCAATGTCCCCCTGCTAATAATTGCTGTTGAAGGGCTCTAGTGTCACTCGCTGACAAAGAGATTTGTTAAAAAGCTTTAATTGTTCCAAGACATTTATGGAAGGAAAAGGTGACAATGGGATGTTGGGGAGGGGGCAGCAGGCACAATTTTCTGCAGTTTCTGAGAGCAATGCTATTTCTTAACAGAAGAAACAGTAGAAAAATCCCCATGAGAGAACAGAACAACACAGGGGTAAGGTTTGGCAGTACAGATGACTGCATCCAAAACTCACACCTCTAATGATTTGCAGGCAAGCCTGCATCCCTACACTCATTAGAGCTAGAGCTTATGGTGATCGTGGCTGTCAAAGCATTAGCACTCTGCTGTTCCTGGATACATATAAAATGACATCACACAAAATGGACACTTCAGATTGCCTCCAGCTACCTTGCCCAGCTTCTATTGCTCCTAAAGCTGCAATGTCTCTAGCAAGGATATTCCTGAAGAGAACACATTAAGAGCTGGAATTTCTTCTCTGTAGAAAATTCTAGACTTCTTTTTTCCCTCTTTGGAACAAAAATACAGATGTTTCAAGAGTTTCCTACGTAAGTGAGAAATTCCCAAGTACTTTGTTTCAAAATAGCTAAAATGACACTGAAACTGGAGACTGTGACAGACTCTTGCTTAATGCCCAGCTCCTTGTGTAGCAACAGGGAGTCAAGGCCCTGAGACTCCACAATTGAAGCAGCAGATGAGGAATACAGGAATCAACATTCCAGCTCATTGGCTAAGGTGCCCAGAGCAGGGTCCTCACACAGAGCAGGATTTTAAGTTGGCTTATTTAAGTTCTGCTTTCTACATGAATCACCATCAAAAACTAGAAAACAATGTCTCAACCTCTCTTCCAAACATGAAAGCAAGACTGTTCTGGGCAGAAAGAAATGCTGCAGTTTAAGGATTTCTGGTGAGTTTTGGTCTTTTTAAAATTTAATTTTAGGTCATTTTAAGAAAAAAATGTGTTGACTCTTTTTCACCCAAATTATCTGTAAGTTTCTTGTATAGATATAAAGTTATTTTTTTCTTTAGGAAAGAAAAAAAAGGCAATTTATTTCTGGGAAATTTTAGCAGTGTCGGCATGAAAGTCCTGAGAGGGTTTCCCAGCATGATCTCTCAGCTGCTGCACAACAGTGGGCCAAACTCCAACTGGGACCATAGGTTCCTTGGGCTTCTGGCCTCCAAATGCCTGTGAGAGGTCCTGACAGCCATAAAAACCCAGAGAAGGCCTGTGGGGCTGAAAAACTGGTTTGCTGGGCTCTACAACCTCCTGCCAGGAAACAGCGTGCAATGATGAAAACTGAAAACCTCCTTACAGTTCTCTGTCAGTTTGCTAAACTGACAGAGTTCCACAAATCATTCCAGATGTGATGAGTCACCATTTTCTGACCAAAAAAAAAAAAAAAAAAAGGAGGAAAAAGGATGGTTTGACTGGAGAATATCCAACCCATTCTATTCTTGGGATGGCTAGAAATTCTCTCGTGCTAGATGTTCTTTGACCTACAAGACAACACAGCCCTTGAGCTAAGGAGACCAGAGCAGCATACTCCAGTCAGTGAGGCCTCCGAGCACATTTTCCATGAATCTCTCATGCCAAGGAATACCAGCAGTTTCAAGCTAAAAGCACCTTCAGGACTGCCACACAAGTGTGCTATCCCTTTCACTGTGTCTGCCAAAAATCTTTGCTCTCAGAAACAGCACTAAAGAACACAGGTAACAGAAAGACCCGTTTATACTGAGAATTCTTCTAAATGCAGTTGACTTTTCAGAAGGACTGGGGTTTTCTTTGTTCTAAATGTCCCTAAATTTGTCCCACAAGTGAATTTTAGCAGCTGGAGAAGCACATATCAGAGTCTTACTATAAACTGGAAGAAAGTTAACAATCCCCTGACAATCGGGTACATCCCAAAATGAGAGTTTGACTAGCCTAGCTACAAGTTCTCCACGCAGTTTTCTACACTTGTTAGTAAGATACATGCCCTCCTGTGGCTTGTTGAGTGCTGTGCCTACCTGCCCATTCAGCCCCCAACAATACGCTCGAGAGAGCGTGGCAGAGCAACAGCAGCTTCAGAGGAGCAGCTTCATGGAGTTCCTACCTGTTCCATCAAGGCTGAGCACAGTGAGGCTATCAGTGCCTCCCACAAGGGAAAAACAGTGCAGTTTTTACAGGATACCAGGAAGTCTGCAATATCAAAAACCCCTCTTAATGACTCCACTGTTGGTAAGGCTTAAGCAAAACTTATGCTGTGAAGTCAAGGACCAAAGAAATTCATAATAAAGTAAGTTTTCTTCATTTTGATGCTCACAGTACAGACAGTTTTTTCTAATGGAGGAAAGCAAGATAATGTCATTAGGAGGTGTAATTTCTTTCCTAACTTCAGCAAGCCAGTCTTGGTCATTTACTTGGTCATTTACTTGGTCGCTGCTTCCTCTTTAGTACGAGGGTTGTTGCAATTAGGAGTTTGCCAGTTTTGGATAGTTACAGACTTGGAGTCAGACTGGCTGTGATAATCTGTGTGAGACTATGTGAAAACAGCTTGTGCAGGCAAGAACTTGGATATCTTTTAACAATTCTCTCAGCCAGTCTAACAGGATATCTAACACCTCCATACAGGGAATGCTTCATCACTCATGACCTTGGCATAGCTTCCAGTGGATTTGAAGGAAACTTTGTAAAAACAATAGATGGCAGAATAACTGTAGGATTTTGTGCAAACAGCAAAATTGTCAACCACGTTGACTCCAGTTTTGGGAAATTAGAAAATCATAAGAAAGATTAATGTTTTGTCATTTTATGAAAGATCATTGCCATAAAGTGCCCTCTATATTTTAGATGAAGTGATGGACGTACTCGTACCTTGCACAAAGGAGAGACAGGCAAATGTGGAACTTCTTGCTACAAGCAAAAAGAGGCCCAGATCATATATTGAAAATACTATTATTTTTAAATAATTTTATCTAATTTGGAGAGCAGAATGTTTGAGTTGCTGAATGTTAAGAAAGAATACAAACCATGCCAAGATCCTTAAATGAATCATTGACACGCAGTGTAAAATCTGCAAGGGCTCAGCAGCAGTGTAAATTTGCATTTCCATAGTCATTCCTGCTGAGATGATCTCAGATGAAACAGTGGGATCCACATATGTAATTTAGTGCAGGAACTATTCAAGCCTGTTCTACTGAAATGTGTAGTATATTCAATTAGTTTTATGCATCCTTATTTGCCAAACGCTGATGCTCCTTAAAAAAAAATGTTCTAACCAATTTAGCTTCATTCCTGTCAGGAAATTAGTATGAAATGACAACTGGCTTTTCAGAACTGTTTCTTGACTGTTTTGATATGTTTAGCGGGATGATGCAACGCAGCAGATGCTGTTAGGTCTAAATCCAAGAGAAAAAAGTAACAAAATGGGGACTCTGACCTTGTGCTGTTGTTTAAATCCTTCCAGGAGAATTTATACATTCTGCTGAATGTATAAATGTTGTTAACTCAAGGGCCAATAGTTATGCACTACTGGATAACTATTATAGTTATCCACTGCATAGTTATAGTTATCCACTCTAGCCAATAGTTATCCACTGCATATCTAGTTCTTGCTTACACAAATCTCTTTAATAATGTCCAAGCGTCTCTGAAATATTCATTTCACAACACACATGTCAGTGAAATATTCATTCTGGGGAACTGAAGTGTCTAAGTTTCTTATATTGCTGTTTCCACCCATGGGTGGGTGCTTTGCCTTAGCCAAGGTGTCCAGAGCAGCCCATGTTGTCATTACTTTGCCTATCCACACCCAGCATCACCCAGTCAGTTCCACAATACACACCCCTTACTGCAAATCCTGGCTCCATAGCTGTCCCACACACCTCCATTTTTCCTCTGTCAAAGGCATTTCTAGCCCATGGCTCATTGCATGCAAAGTATTTGCCTGTCCTGTGCTCAGTATGTCAGTTTCCTGCCTTGAACCTTAGGATAGATTATTATACAGTTAGTTGATAGTTTCAATGCTGGTTTTAAACCCCCTCAGAGGAAGCCACTCCACATCCCTGTAGGTGACCAATATCATAGTTGTGAACTCTCCTGACTTGTGGGATGTAGCTTTAGGAATATTGGTATAAATATCCCATCTTTCCTCCAGGTCCCTTGTGCTCTCTCTTTTGGGCTGAGACATCTCAATACATTTTAAAGCTTCTCTAAGCGTGAGTCTCCGCATGCTGTTGCAGGAGGGCGTGTCCCCATCTGTTGTTTTCTGGAATGGCAGTGGGTGACTGACCAGACTGGTTGGAGGACCAGTACCAGAAGACCCTCCTGCCCGGTGGAATGATCTTTGTTGAAATCCTACATAGCTGCTAATTTTATTCAGACAGAGACCTAGTTATCCCATTCCAGCTAAAATCTCAGCAGACAGTATGGTACAGTCAAGAAGGTGAGATGCTGAAACATTCAGGAGTCAGTCTCACTAATGAGCACAGTGAAATGATAGAAGATCAATCAGGTGCTGCAAAGGATCCTCTGCCAGTCATTTAATGTGTTTTAGCTCATACTTGAGTTAGCCTGGTTCCCCAGACTGAGTGGTCCCACCTTTCAAGGCGGCTCTCTCCAGGCAAGGCGTCTCACCAACCCAACTGGGCCTGGTAAGTCTGCCAGACAGCACCAGAAAATAGCTAAACTTGCAAAATTTACTGCCTTTTTTCTGCATAGAGCCATAAGGGATTTGTGGCAGGTGACCAGATATAGGTTCATGGCAAAGCTGCTCATCAAATTCAAATTTCAGTCTTACCACTGGATTATCCTTTCACCCAGAGAAGGGGGCTTAAAGCTTTATCAGTGTGTAGGTGGCAAACGGAACAAGTGCTTATCAACACACACAGAGCAAAGGTAGAAAATATGAGCAGCATTGACATTTTAAGCCTTCCTGTGAAATGATCCATTACTAAATATATCTTTTCTTTTATATACCATATCAGAAAGGAGGATTATGATCAAAATGTCATTTTTAATTGTATTTTCTGTCCTTGACTTGGTAACATTTAGAGAAAACTCTGAATCCTTTTCCCTAAAAAGGAGAGTCTACTCTTCCCAGGTGTATTACCTAAAATGAATTATTTACAGCTCCATGAGAGAGATTTCTTTTTAATTACAGGTATAATTAGCGAATCCTTAGTGTCTGCTTTTACAAATGGTTAGTATTTTGTAAATTCTTAGAAAATTGATTTTTACAGGATGATATTAATGGTAGCCATGTAAATGTGAGCAAAAATGAGCTGTTTTATAACAGAGATAGAAAGGCAGGAGGAAAGTGTATAGAAACTTTGCCATTACTTCATTTATGATTTGCTACATATGGTGCCACATGGAGTTCAGTACACAAATAAAAAGCTATTTAAGATACTCCTTTAACCAATGCACATGTAAACCACAGAAGTCATGAACAGGAAGAGATGTATATGCTGTGTGGCAGACTGTGTGAACAGAAGGTGAATTCCAGAGAAACCTTTTAAAGGAAAATGTGTCACTTTCTGCCATTCAAGTGTATTTATTTTGACTCTAGAAAAACCATAGTTGATGTAACTTTATCAGATTTTAAAAATTTTTTATTTTAAGTAACCCGAAAGCCAGAATCCCTAAATGTGGCAGCAGTGTTACTGTAACTGAACAGATTTAGACATTTAGAGTGGAATATTTTTATCTTCTGACGTAAGGGCAAAACTGCAGCTGTTTCAAAGGTGCTGAAGCTTTCATATCTCAAATTAAGTGCACCGGTGTAAAAGATTAAGAACTCGGAAAGTGAAGCAACTATCAGCTGCATTTGCATTGCTTATATGAGCAAGGGATTCTGCTATTTTCATCTGCATTTTGGGCTTCTCAATGAAGAAAATTTTTAGAGCAGATTCTGGTTAGTTCTTCAACCTCCTTGAAGTTATAGCACAGCTGCTTGTACCACTATGGTAACAGAACTGCTGGCACAGAACAGTCTGGTAGCACTTGATTATATGTTAGGGGATAAATGTTTTAGGGAAGGGACCTATGGTCATGATTGATATGACTAAATACATCAGAAGTTAGGAACTTTTGCAAATATCCTTCCCAATAACTTATAATGTGCAAAGCAATCAAATAATTTAGTTTAGCACCAGGCCTGTGAGGGAATTGCCAGTATTGTAAAGCTTTTTACGTTGAGATCTATGTGATTTTGTTGGGATTTGCTCAAAAGTCTGACTGAAAACATCTTTAAGGTTACTGACACAATTTTCCAGTTTTACTCCTTTGCCAGTAGCATAAAGTCTGGGGCAAGGAAGCCTTTTAAATTTCAATTTTTGACTTTTTTCATGAAAAGGGAATACACCAAGACATCAGGGAGAAAGCAACTCATAAAACAGCAAAGAGCAATCTTTGAAGCAGAGCAGTGACTATCATTCCATTCCTGGAGGTATTCAAGGTCAGGCTGCATGGAGATTTGAGCAACCTGATCTGGAGGGAGGTGTTTCTGCCTATAGCAGGGAACTTGGAGCTAGATGATCTCTAAAGTCCTTTCCAACCCAAACTATTCTTGTATTCTATGATTCCATATATCTGAAGCTAACAATTTCAAGGCACACAACTATCTACCCCAAGCACAGAGCTGCTGTCTCTATTTATCTTGTCCTAAATGTCTAAAAGTACAGCAAAGCAAGCATGGCCTGGGACAAAGAACCAGAAGTGTAAAGATTTGCAGGAAAGAGAGGAAGCAGCAAATGGACAACGATGTGATAGTTTCGACTCCTAAACCTCGAGGATGTGACAAATTATGATTTTTTAAATAATTTACCAGGTATGGACAGATAGTTGAAGCACTTTCACGTCAGCAGTACTTCTGACATCAAATTTCAGAAGATAAGGAACTCAGAACTTCATCACATTAATTCTGATTCGAATGCAAACTTTCTTTATGTTGCATATCTTTTCAAATCCAGACACTATTTTCCAGGTAGCGAAAATATAGCTACACTACGGTTATACTTCTTTTAAAATTTCCATATGGAGCTAACGGTCTAAACATGACACAAAATAAACCAGCTTTTATTTGTATCGTCACTGTTAACAGTGGCTTTGGACTCTGAAGAGATGGGCAACTATTTACAATTTTATGTGGTGTCAAATTCTATTAAGGAAATACTAATGCTTACTTTGCACCTGCAAAAGGCTCTTTTGAAAAAAGACTCTTTTTAATCTGTCTTTTTACCAGACAAAATGTTCATTGCTAAAATTTCCATTTATGTGACTATAAAACCAGAGTCAGGATCCAATCCATAAATTCCTTTGAGGTAGGTAAATATTTCTTCAATTACACAGAAAAAGTAATGAGTTGTTTAAGCTAAGTGATTTTCCCTTACAGGCATGTATTTGGAACTAGAGAATTCTTGTATTTTGTTTCATTCATTTCTCTACCACATTGTACTTCAAACCAGTATTCACTGAGGATTTACACTTGGTCGTATGGGGACAATAAGAAAATTTGAGGGAAAAGTTTTTTATTTTCTTTCTTGATTCTTTTCTGTCTCAACTCATAAATTTGAGTGGTTTTTATAGCTCTCAAATAAGGAGGACCAAGCAATTGCTTGATGGCCATGAAAAAATGCAAATCAGGACTTTGACATCGATTGCAATTGAATTTTCTCAAATCACCTTGTCTTCAATGTCTCAATTTTCTTTAAAATATGTGTGCTGTTGCATTCTTTCTTCCTTTTCCCATCTCAGTCTGTTCCTAGACTTCCAAAAATGTGACACGTAGGGAAAAGAACACGCAGTCATCTCCATGCTTTTGTACTTTGACAGCATCTCCTTCACTTTCTCCTTGTCTGCTCCACAGAACTGACCAAGAACAACTTGCTTGGTTATGACTGACATGAACAGAGGCTGAACTCATGTTCAGCTTTATAATAATTGCAGTCTGCCATTCCTCTAAGGTGTCTTTGTATTCCCCCTCCCCAACACAAAAACACAGCTTTGGGTGCCTGACCATTAAGAGACCATTGTCTCTTCTATCTGAAAAACTTATGTGTTCCAACATCCCCTTTTAAAGATATTTCTGTCCTTTGCTGGCCATCTCAGTCCACTTGGAAACAGAGGGATGTGGCAAATTTATCTCAGTAAGTTATGCTTTGGATATGTTATAGCTGAATAAGAGTCTCAATTTTTCAATGCTTACAAAGCCTTATCTCTTGCAGCTAGAGCCTATTTGAACATGTTAAGCGCTCGGTTATTTCCACTGACAAGATCAATTTGGTACCAAATTAGAAACCATCTAACCTTCAGTAGTTTGAACAAAATGAGTGTGGAAGAGATAGAGCTTGTATTTGCTGAACTTAAAAGTGAAAAAATTCTAAACCCTGAGTAACATTCCTGACCTCACTCATATTCAAAATACCATCAAATATTATGGGTCAGATTTTGAACTTGTTCAACAATGTGAGAGAAGCTTATTAGCCTTAGAGAATTTTTCATATTGCAAGATTGATGCTAAACTTAAACGTGAAACCTCAAGCCACTCCCTTAGAAGACTAGAACAGGAGTGAGTCCGAAGAAGCTGCAAAACTTCAAACATTTTGGGTGTCAGGATTGGTTCTAAACACTGAGTGAAAACCAGCAGAAATTACTGTCCCCAGGGGGCTGCTCTAACTTCCAGTGCTGGTAATATTATCAGTACAACAGGCAAAGGACTTAGTGTGTTCCAAGCCTGAATATCGAAAAAATGCAAAAGAAAAATCAAAAAGTAAATTTCTAATTAATCAGAAATATTTGCCAAAAGGGTCTGGATTGGAGGAATGGGGGAAAAAAATCTGCATTTTGTGGAGCATGGTCCTTACTTTTAAAGTTTTCTTAAAAACATTTGTTTTTCTAGATAATGAACTCTCCCTTTCTTCTCTCAGGAATATTCTGGACAAGAAACTCAAATATTTTTGTGCTCAAGTCAACATTTATAAAAAAGGGAACTTTGACTGTCTGTACATACAAGTATATCTCTGTTCCCAAGGAGTCAAGTGTGATAAGGATCTCACAGTGATTTTTTAGCCAATGCACATCCTGTATCTTTGAGCACAATCAAACAAGTACAACTCATTTTTTAATCGATATGATTTGCCTGAATGTTTCTGGAGCAATGCTGTAAGAATGTGCCTGCACCCTCAACAGCCTGAGTTTTACCAAATATATGGTAAAAGTATGGCTATGACTGATGCAAATTGCACCACTGTTCTTGCTGAGGGATTTCTGTGAAGTTCTTTTTCTCATGCATTCTGACTTTACCCTGAAATATTCTTCAGGAAGGGGCCTCTTTTGGAGGTGCTGATAATCCTCAGTTCCTCTGAAAACAAGTGAGTTAGTGAGCTTTCTGCACACTGCTACAGTGTTCTAACATTTTGAATGCTGCTTCAAACCATACCTATCTCAGCTGACTGTTTTCTGCTCTAATTTGGGATTTGGCCAGAGCACAACATTCACATCAGCCCTATCTTGACATCAACAGTTACTTACATTTCTTCATTATTCCACTTTTACCAGCTGGCCTATTATATTATATTATAGCATGTCACAAGGGATTGTCTCAATTACATGAGGTTATGCTACATCTGTGAGCATAATGTAAAACTGGGGTTGGGACAACGGTGTTTTCTCACAGGTCTGGCTGAGCAAAATGGCAGTTTTACAAGAATGGGTGCTGAACAGTAAATTAGAAACCTAGAGATCTCCTGATTTATAAATTACTTTTACACAAATGAGTTATGTTACCACAAATATATACCAAGCAAATATGCAGTTAAACTGCTTGAGCAAGTCAAGGACTCTCTTCTCTTATCTGTCTAGAGTTGCTCTGAAAGCTTAGCCTTAGTGTTTGAGGTTGGAAAAAAAAATCCTTAAAAGCACTTCAAATATTCTATTGTGAAAACTGCAGTAAAAAAAAATCTACTTCTAAATTAAAGCATCCTGATTGAGTGAGCAAAAAAGTGCTCAACCTCTCTATTGACTTCATATCACTGGAAGGGCTGTCAAATTCTCTAGGCAGACAAATCCCGAGCCAGGATAAAATGACTGTGCCAAAATATTTCCCTTAAACCATATAGGGGCATTTGAAAAAAAATAAAAAAAGATTACTTCAACAAAGTTGATTTAATCGATACCAGCTGGGACAGACATGTTCAAAAAAAATCTCTGTTTTCATTCTGTTTTACAAATCATGAAGCTGTATTCACATTTTGTGAAGGTGTGGTTCATGCAGTAATACTTTTATGGCCATAGACATCATGAAACAATATAAAATATTTGGTGAGAGAAGCAAACACCTGCATCTTCTATGATTGTGGGTACAGAAGAAAATGATATAACACATAGGAGCATACTGTGGCATTTAGTCTGCTACTATTCAACTACTGCTGTGAAGGGAGCTTTTGAGAAACTAAAACAATAATGTTATTATTGTCACTAAACAATACTGCTCAAAGAGTCAGTGCTATATATAAACTCCTAAGAATGTTTTCATCAAGCTGGGAAGCCAAGTCTTTGTGAGATTGAAAAGAAATTTTAGTAAGTGAACAAGTGTCCATTCTGCACTGCATTCCCCAAGGGTTAGAAAAATAGCAGAAGGCTACATAGTTTATAGCATATCAGCATTTTTTTTAATATACAGAACTAGAAAAATGAAAATATATCTTTGTTTTTTATGGATTTTCTTTAGCCTTCAGACTACTGAGCTATTCTTCAAATGCCTCTTGCTAACAAAGACTTAACATTTACCAGAGGATCAGGCAAATTCCTCAGGCATTAGAAGCATGGTTGATTCAAAAAGCCTGTATTTAGTAATTAAAACAGTGCAACTAATCCACAACTTGAAATATTTTGGAAGCAGATCATGGGGTGAACAATGCAGCTGTCAAATAAAGAAGAGCTTTTCTCATAAGGGATAACTTCACAATACAGGCATCTCCAGATCCCCTCCAGCTATAGTACACTTCTGCATAGTTGAAGACTTTTAATATTTCTTAATAGTTGATATAAATCACAAAATTTCATAACAGTGCAAGATTTCCTAGGGTTGGTTTAACACTTACAGAGAGCAGCAATTTGCTGGCTTATCAAGCTAATGCTTACATGCAAGTGGTTTTGATTCCAACAATGTAATTAAGATGGGTTTAACATATTGCTGGTCATCCTTTTGTAAGAGCTTTGCCATTCCATATCCTAAGTGGCTTAAAACTTTAAATTACGTGATTAGTCATGACAGACACAATAGGAGTGGAAACCCCAAACTGATCTGAAACAAGCCTCAAGGAACCAAATACAGCGAACTTAATAGTGGGAAGGCCCCCTTTCTTTTGTCTTTCTGATGGACATGGTCTGTTTTCCTCACATCTGTACTGCTTGATCAGAACAAGCAAGTCTCACAAAACATTTGTGGCAGCCTCAGTAGAAGCATCTGCTATTTTACAAGCCTTAAAGTCAAGGCATATTCTTACGTCGATTTTCAGTCAAGAAAGTAATAACTGACTCTTATTCACAACATTTCCCCCCCTGCCCAAATTTCTGTTACTTCAGTCAATAAATATGCTAATCTCTCTCAGTTATGTTCCTCTCTAGCAAGCATGGAGGAAAAATGTCTTGTTTGCTGTAGAGGAAAATAACAAGGATACTAAATTTGTGTCAGGTATTTCAGAACCCATGACTGGGATCACGACAACCAGTGAAACCACTTCACCTGTGACTGCCATCAACCGTAGCTTTGCTCTCTCCACACTCATTCACAGCAGCCAAATGTGCCACACTGGAGCTACTGAGCCCTGAGGAGCAGCCATTACCTCCAATATTCCTGCAACAAGAGGGGAATCACAAGAGAAGGGAATTCCTGGGTGGGACACTGAGGCAGGGAGGTGCTCAGCAGCACCCTGCAAAGCTACCAGCAGGTACTCCTGTGTCAGCTCTCCTCCTGAAGTTGCATCAGCCTTCACAGACCCACAGACTCAAGAGGAAAATGACAAGAGAGTCTTACTGCTCACATGGAATTCAGTTCAAGAGATAACAAATGACTAGGGAGCTTGTCTGGGTCTGGCTGGAAGGAAAACAAATTATTCAGTTGTGAATTGGAAAAAGGGTACAGTGAAATTTTTTTATAGATTTTACTTTCAATGTCTTTAGGCATAAAGACTAAAGAAAGAAAAAATGGGAGATTTCCTTTCTATTATCTGTGTCCTATGAATATTTATGTAACAAACTACAACTGACATGTGGTATCTGGTAGGAGCTCCCTATTTAAACTAATCCATGTAAATTACATGGGCTCTTCACAAAGGTCTCATTGCTGCTTACCTTTACCTCCTACAGAAGCACCTCTACAGGTATTCACAAAGCACACAAGAATACAAATGCACATAATCAAATTGGATCACACTAAGGAGATTATGTCTGCATTGATTGAAAGGCACTATTAAATCTGTCCAACATTCCTACAGCCTTTCAAAAGATGTGAACACTCTTTTGCTGACAATTTTCCCCTGCATTCCCAGTTATCTTCTTGGTAAGCAAGGTTACAAAACCAAAATAAATGTAAAATATAAAGCTGATGAAATAGGGAAATATAAGACAATAGATATTTCTAAAGGAATAAAACATACGAAACACCAAGCTCTTAATTGCCATTAAATTTAACCTGGTGTTTTAGAAAAAAAAAAACGCTATTAAATTTTTCCTCAAGATTACTTTTAATCAATCCAAAACCTTAATTTTGTTAAAGTAGCACAAGAGAAACACAAATTGCTTTGCAATATGTCTGTAGAAATATAAGTATGGGAGATCCTAGTATCAGACAATGGAAAACCTTAACTGGTGTTTATAACTCCAGTAGAAGACAATAGTTAATCTTGGATGTTACAGAACACACACTGAACATTTCCTTCCTCAGCATATTTGTGTGCATGCATGTTTCTGCACACCATTTTGATGATGTTAAATAAGAAATCCCTGTTTCAGAAAAAATGAAGTATGAATACCTAGACACATCTGTGAGAAAATGACAAGCGGCTGGTGGCTGCGGGACATCATAGCTTGTAAAGGTCCTCTCACAGCCAAACAAACTGCATCATGATGTACCTGCTTTCAAGTCACTAGGGAGACTACAGAGCCAAACTCTGACATCCATATTTCCTTTTCCTCAGAAGTAGTGGAAACCTGTTGGCCTTTACGCACTTTAGAACTGCTGGCTGGCCAGGGTCAGAGGTTGGTTGACTGTTCTTAAGTACTTGACTCAGTACTCAGCTACTACACAGCCCTGTTATTTTCTGCCTTGTCTTTCCACTGTATTTGTTTCAGAAGCTGGGACTGAATCCTTCAAGTGGATGAAGTCACAGCAAGCTTTGCTTTTGGCTCCAGTGGGAGCAGTATCCTGTGTGATTACACTGTGGGCTCCATCTCCCTTTAACTTACAACATGTCAACACATTTTTGCAGCTCTATAGAAAGTACTGTAATCTTAAAACAGATGCTTGTTGTAGATAAGCAGAGAATGGTATACTCTGTGCTGATTCTAAATCAAAACATTGCTATCTCCATGAGCTACTGAAAACACTTTGGTCTTCTTCACCAGCCAAGAGTAGTGCAAGGGATTCTCTGCTGCTAGCCTGGAAAAACTGCCAGCCAATTGTTTCATAGAGCCAAAATTACCTGTGCCTCTCTTGTAACAGTATTTGCAATACACAAGGAGGAGGAATAGAAAAGCTGAGACTTCTCCAAACATCTCCACTGTTCACTCATTTTAATCCCTGACAGCCATCAAACAAAGAGGGTTTTATTTTTCTCTCTTATTCTCAGCCTGCTTTCTTTTTAAATTAAAAAGGTGTAACTACTTCTTCACTCTGTTCAAATCCAATGACAACTTTCAATGCATAATTTTAATTAGGCTTCCAAATTTGTTCATAAGCTGTCCAAGTCACAAGGAGAATTAAAAACAAACACTGGCAATGTATTTCTTCATTACTTCTACCGACTGCTATATTTGACTTGTATTCAGAAGCAAAGCTAGCAGGATGCACATGACTGGAAAGGGCATCAGTGAAGTCTGACATAGGTTAAGCTTCTGGAAGCTCTGCTCTCAACTCTGCAGAGCCTCTGTTACTTTGGGATTTGTACAAAAGATACAGGCTTAGTAACTCTCAAACAGCACACAGGTACTGGAGCTGAAAATTTCACCACTAAACTGCATGAAATATTTATGCAAGGATAACAGTTGTGTTTTCAACACGCATAATAGATTCTTTGCTCCTATATACTCAACACCATACATTAATGATGTCTCATCTACAGATTTCATAGTTATCAGTAATCTTATCCTAATTCTAAAATTCACCCCCCACAATTCCCTCACATCCACAAGTCAAGTTTCAAAGCAAGGACTGAAATATAATTTCCCCTCAGCTTGTTTTTTTATAGAAAAGAGAATGTAATAATCATTACCATGTTTGTAAACTTCCAGGAATTCAAAGGCTTTTTTTAGATTTTTTTGCAGATTTTTCATCATTTATGAGACAAAACCAAAACGCAACACTTCCTCAGTTTTTGCCCTCTCATGGCAAAAACATGACAAAAAAAGCAAGATCCATCATGATTCAATGGATATATTAGTCAGAGTTAAGCTCACACATCCAGAGTTGTTTAGTGATTTCCTAGCAATCCATCCTGATGTTCCAATATTAGCTCATCAGCAACTCAGAGAAGGGACAGCCAAAACCAAAACCATACACACACTTTGATCCCTTCCCCAATTTTCTGTGCAAGTAAAGTACAATATTTTCAAATTCCGACTTCTTAAAGTATTTTAAAAACTCTTGATCAAAAAAATACTATTTACTACGAGAGAGATAAAAGGGAATATGGGAAGACAGCTATCATCCATGGGAACAAGCCAAATAAATTTGTGGACCCTAACTATGAATTTTCAAACTTTCAGGTGCTTGATGGCTTGCAAATTAAATCCTAACTCTGAATTCCCTAGGCTTTAAAAAATCCATGTATAAATACCTTTCTGCTAACTCTAACTTTCTTGCAGGGTGTTGTGCTGTAATTTACACTGCGTTCACACTGAGGCCAAATTGCTTTCACTTAAAAGCACCTCTGCTAAGGCATATATCATTTCTAGCAACTTTGCTTCAGCACTTTGCTCTCCTTTTATGCACACGGAAAGCTTTTACACAAGGGTGACTGTCAATACCTTTAATCCCAGCGGTGGTACAGGCAGGGCAATGAGATTCTTCCTCCTGCTCCTGCAGGCAGCTCTGCAGGTTGGTGCTTCTGAAGTGCAGAGACCTCGTACCAGCTGCTGCACATTACCTGTGGAGCAATTAGCAGAAGAGCTCACTGTACAGACCTGTCCACTGGGATCTTTTACAGAGCCATTATGGCTGGAAAAGACCTCAAAGACAGATGAATCCAAGCATTACTTTTCACAGCTCTTACAACAGACCCCTGAAAGCTGCAATCCAAACTCAGCTACTCTAGTACCAGGTACTGCATGAAGTCCTGAAAATGCTACTAGAGCAGCAGACTGTGTTTTAGACATGGACTAGGGGTCTGTGGTAAGACTGAAGGGCAATTAGTTTTCTTCTCTCACCATTTCTCAAATGCTATTGATCTAAATACAGAAGAGACTGAACACAAAACTTCACTGAAAAGTGCATCCATATTTTTTTTAAAAATTTACAGTGAGTCTGAGCCAGCAGAGGTTGTATTACATTTTTAATATTTACATATTTCTCTAGAAGATACCTGAATTTTTTTCATAGTTTTTTTTTCAAGCCTGTAAAGTGGTAAATGTTTTCATTTTCAAATCATATACAGGTACAGCCTGTACAATCATTTATGTGGTGTTGACTGTGAAACACTAACCACAACATTCAATTAAATAAAAAAAAAGTAATATTTTAAAATGTATTCAGCCTCACAATTGCATTACAGCAAAACTGCACTGACTTTATCATTTGTCTGCTTGGTTTCTCATTTCCTACTGTGGTATTTCCTTTTGTGATGAAATAATACTCCTATTATTTTCTCACTGTAACCCAGAGATTCATTTTATGTATAAACCATAGAAACAATTCTGGTTTTTATGTTCCCTTGTTAGTGAACATTCAGTATCACCAAGTTCACCCAAGCCATTTTCTGCATTTCTGTTGTATTAAATACAAAGAAGTCTTTGTAAAGAACTAAGAAACATTTTTTTTTTTTAATCAAAGAATCATAGAATATCTTGAGTTGGAAGGGACCTACAAGAATCATCATCATCATCAGCTTCTGGCCCTGCACAGGACAGCCCCAAGAATGACATAATTTTTATTTCTTGTGAATAATTAACTTATCAAAGAAAAATAGCAATGACACTACTGAAACTATTCTACTAGTCACAAAGTTTGGCAAAAATTTTTGATCAAATCCTTGCAGAAGCATCAAAATACTTAAAAGTTCCATTAAAAATACTTATTTAAAAATTGGAGAACAAAGTAAAGTAGAAGGACTAAAAAGGGATTAAAAAACATTAAAACCATTTACAGACCTACCCTATAAGCATGGGAAATACTAATATAGGAATACATCCTGAGGAAAAGTCCATAAAAGGAAGTAGTAGTCCGAGCGTTACTTAAATACAATTGCTAAGTATAAAATAAATACCATTGTTAATGATCATATTTTAAAAAAGAAATTGTAGATTATAAAGCAAAAACATGTATCTTACAGCTCATAGCTTTAAGAAATATACAATTCAATTTGGTTTGCATTAATACAGTGGTATTTAGTTATTCATCCTGTAAAAATGGTTTCTATTTTTTATTATTAGAAAATACTAAGCATCACTGTAGATGAAGGAGTTACAGGATTTTCATATTTTATTAAGCAAAGATTCATAAGACATAACACAGATTTGGAAACCCAGAGAAGGGAATTGGAATACAAGGTTAATAATTTTTAACTTTAGTGCTATCAGGAAGAAATAAAAATCTAATTTTCATGAGGCTACCTGTTGTCTTTCAATTTTGAGATCTCATTCTTCTTTTAATCTTCCTAATCTTGAAAAAAAGAAGTATAGTAGCAGGAATAAAACAGCATTTTAAGCAGCAGGGGGTTTGAGAATCATACCTTTTCATTAGATTCAGTTGCAATCAGAGTACCTAAAATGAAGATTAGCCCTTAGCAGTCAATGCACCATCTGTTCCTGGGATACTCAGGGTCTGATGGCCTGATCATCTATTTTAATGTGTATTAACATGCAAGGGCCACTAAGAGTTTCACATCTGCAGTAAGAAATGCCTCTAAAAAGAATTACTTTTGTCCTTTCTACTTTCATGTTAGATGGCATTACAATGAAAAGAATGAAATGGAAAAGATACTTTTTAGGGCAGAAATCTATGGGGAGATAGTTGCATATATTATGCCTCACAGCAGGCAGCTGAATCACTAAAGCTTTGTAGAACTCTGCTGCTGGAAAGAAACTGGTGCAGAGAAGTCTGTTTGCATTTCACTTCTTAATATAAGTGAAAGTAGCCAGAGGATGTGCCTGTGCCCTTGTTTCCCTCCCAGACTGCAAATCCTTCTGGGATGAAAGTGCTGTGGCTTGGCTTGGACAGGGGCTGTCCTTCAGTCAAGACAGGTCTCAGTATCAGAGCAGAACTCAGCAAGGCAGCCTAAAGAACCAGCACACTGGGCTAAAACCTGGTCTTTTTGATGCTCTGCATTGTTGAGATAAAATGCACAACAACAGGAAGACGGAAATGGTGTCTAGAAATACAGGGAAAGAGAATTACCTCAGCACCTGTAAGCAGCCATCACAGCTGTCACTCTGCCAGCCCAGCGAGGTCATTAAGCACAGGGCCTACAGCTGCCCCTGGAAGCCGCTGAGGAAGGCAAAGCAGAGCTTCTCTCTTTAGCAGCTGCACACCAGGGTTAGCAAAGCTTAATGCCAGGAACTCCAAGCAGCTTTCCCATGGTGTCATTATCTGCAGGCCAGCTTGGAGGTGCAGCTTGATGGAATGCACTGAGGGAGAGCCTCTAACGAGAAGAAAGTTTGGCTTCAGACAAGCTTGACTTTAGGCTAGAGGTCTTCTGCCCTTTTCCCCAGCAGTGGCAGAAAAAGCAGCAGGCATAATTTTTGCTAAAGAATCTGAATTATTTTAAGTTCACTAAATTTCACTTCCTTGCACTCACTCGGCTGACAAATGTCAGCAGCAGTATTTTAAGAGATGGCAGATAGAGCAAGAGTGTCAGGTTACATAAAAGCAGTTAATGTTTCCTTAGAAGCAGAAAGTTTCCTTCCTTCACACCAATTGGACTGAAAATTAAAGTAAATTAATTTTCCTTATTTTAAACAAACAGATAAATCCTCTGAAACACAAACACTGACCTTTGAAACACAAAGCATAACAGGCAAAAGTGTCTTTTAAGCACTACTAGTAATTAAAAATGAGATCAGAAGTTTTCTGTAGGCAGCCACAGGAAACCTACTATCCTGGCTTTACAATGGCCCTGGCTATATGAGCAGGGATTTAATTGTCAGCAATTATTTTCACATGCTGCTTATTAATTCCAATTGTTATTAAAGGCAAAGGATGTGAATAGCTGAGTTCAGAAGTATTTTTCAGGAGAAAGCACTGTCTATGATATCTGAACTGTGCAGCTATGTGTTTTCTGCAGGTGCTTCACATAGGAATCAATAGGTGAATAATGAAAGTACTTAGCTAATCCTAAGGCCCAAGTGTTTGGGTCAAGAAGCAAAGTTTTGTTTTCAAAGTTTACTCATGTATGTCCTGAGCTGCAACTTACTGATATCATAGAGCTGTTGGTGACTCACAAACCACTTCTTCTGACTGGCTCTGTGCAATATCAAAGCAGAGGTTCTAAGAGTCTCAAGAATAAATAAGCTAGCACTTTCACTTCTGTGAAAGTTTAAGTGCCTTTTGCCTGTTTTCAGAACTCCATGCTGTATAGATAAGCCTGGTTGATACGATTCTTCCTGATTTCTGTCCATGTCACATAGCAGAGTAGCATTATTTCAACAGAGAATAATTTTTAAAAAGAAAGGAAAAGGTAGGCATTCTCTGAACTATTCTTTTTAATTTTGACCACTGTTATGATTTTTTTTCTCTACAAAAACCTAGGATCTGTACAACCAGCCATGAAAATCCTACTTTGAGAAATCACATTTTCTCTAGTTTCCCCTCACATCCTGCAGAGTGACTTGAGGATATTTTCTGTGTAAATACAGAAATGCTAACACGTGAGGATTTTTTGTCTTTGTTTCCAGAAAAGATTCTAACACGTCCCTCCACAGATAAGCAAATCAACTGAGGAAAAATATAGTGCAGACCCACAGATCCCAAAGTTGTAGAAAACCTCACATGACTTGGCAGCTGAATTTGGGGTTGATTTATAGGCTGTCACCAAATCAGTGGTCAAAAGCTGAGTCAAAATGTCTTCTGCAAGCTTTGATTCCTTATTCAGAAAGTCTTCTTCATTTATATTCTATTTGAATATATTCTATTCTATTGAACCAAACAACCCAGGATTTCCTCTCCCTTTGTTGGATGGCTTCCTGTTCCTGCAGCTGCCTTCTGTGATGTCAAAACATGAGAGTTAAGTGTTGCCTGAGGATTATGTTGCCCAAGTCCACCAAAATAAATCAGATTTGAGCATTTAATCCTTTTAACATCTCTAAATATGTGGGTTCAAATAGCAAAACCTTCTGTAATAAGGCAACTGCTCCCCTTCACCAGACAACTTCATGACAAGTAGAGATTCAGTATGACTTGCCTTGAATCTTACATATTGCAATATACTGAAAGTTTCCTGTTATCTTTTCTACTTTACTGTAGAAGAAAAAACACTTTTCCTGCATCAAAGTCTTATAGGATCAGATCTCACTGTATGTATAATTACATATTATTGTTCCCTTCCCATCTGACCTAAATCAATTCTTCTGGTGGCAGAGTCTGTACTCTGTATTTGAATAAAGCATCAGTTGTACTGAATGTGCTGGAATTGGCAGATGGTTGGTCAGTCATTCAGTTTGATATTAATTGCTTCTTTGAGATCTCTTCCAGAGAACTGAGGACAAAATGCATAGTGTCTTATTACATTAAGGAAAAAAAATCACATCTGAAATTCTTTGATGAAAGATTCGTCTGCCTGGCAGACAATGTACTTTCTCCTTAAGAGTCAAAAAATGACTAAAGAATTCCATTATTGAAAGGTTATCTCATTTCCTTCCAGTGAGTTAAAAAAAAAAAATCAGACATTTTGTTTGGAAGAAAAAATGAATTTTTTCTCTTACTATTTGAACAACACTTTTTACTGATTAAGAGAGGGGGGTTCTTTTGCAGTAAAGTCATGTCGTTTTTTCATTATGATTAATTTTTAAATTCCTTACCACTCATTTGTGCTCAGCTGTGCTCACATGTCATTTAGCGGCTCATTGTGACTATAGTAGCAAGCAGGGGCAAGATCAGTGAAAACAAGAATATTTAGCACTTGATATTAAACACTGGAGGTTTAGAAGATGACCTAAGCAGCTGGGGTGAGGTCTGTGGGTCTGTGTTTCATGTATTATGGTGGGTCTACTGCTAGAGCCAAATAATTTTCTACTGGTATAGAAAGTACTCCCACAAGCTCTCCAACATATTTGTAATTATATTCATGCTTCACATAGAATAATTTTTCCCTTCAGTATATTAAATGTATCTGGCACCTAAAAATCATTATGTATGATTTAATCTCAGATTCATTACTTCACAGATATGTAAAATGTATGTTGCCTCATTTAGTCATTGGCCATTAGAAAAACATAAAATAGCTGTGAGCTGTTAAAAAATGTGGCACCCGTTCTTCTGATACTTATGTATTACTATTTCCATCACAGCAATTATAGCAGGTGCCAGATGGCACCTATTTCTTTTTGATAAATGGTATCTTATGCAGTATTTAAGGAATACTGTGTCTGCTCACCCTAAACATTTTTAAAGAGGTGACAATCAGTTAAAACTGGAGGCTGCTTCTGCCGCTGCTCAGCATTGCTGAGCGAGCTAAATGCCTTGTTTCAAAGATGAGTCTCTCTCACCTCAAAGGTCACAAAATTCTTATGCCATTTCTATGATCCACTTTTGCACTATTCCCTCAGTCCTTTCCTTGGTAATATTTTCTTTTTCAATAAGCATGCTGCATGCCCCAGTTTCGTCTTCCTCCTATCCTACTTTTGACATCATGATGTGTGTCTGGATCTTAAGCTCAGACACTGCAAATTATGAATGTTTTAACTTCTGCCACCTATTTACAAGCAACTTTGAGATACATCAGTAACTCAGCTAGTGTTTTTAATTTGCAGTAAAATCTTTCACTGAGTCTGGAGGCTTGATCCTGAGCTAGCAAACATCACATTAGCTCCCCTGATTTAAATGAACAATAAAAATCTACACCAGCCTTTGTCTTCAAAAAAATCTCAAGACTTCTTGGGACCTCACATGCTTTATCTGGAAAGATGGATAAACATGGGAGCAAGATTTTGTCTCAAAGCTGAGCCTCCTTAGGTAAACAATAAAAATGGCTTAGTTGTATATGGCTATATTTTGCTCTACAACTGGAAAAATATGCATTAACCAGAAATTATTGACATTGGCTAAGGCTATATATCACTTGATATTTTATGACAGCAAAAAACATATATTTTTTCCCACATGGAAGAACCACCGGAACAGGACTGACAGCAGCTGGGATACTGTGAGCTCATATGGCTGCTTTGAGAGACAGACCAGCTGCGCTCAGAGCAAGGGAGGCCTCTTGGACCCTGTCTGGGTGCTGTGACCTGGAGCTACCTCTGCCCTGGTGGATATCAAAATTCAATGACAGTCCTGAAAACACCAGAACAAAGGCAGCAATATGAGCCAGCTTTTCAGGTGGGTTTTAAAAGATCTCTGGGCTCAACCATCATTATTATGCCTGTAGACAGAGAGTACAAGCTGAAGAACTTGTGCTGATAGCATCTTCAGAAGCAGTTTTGCCATGCTGGGTTGTGCATCTCTCCCTAAGAGTTGTTGTACTTTTCCCATTCAAGTCTACAGATAACAGAGCTGTTGCTCTTTTGCTTCTGAAAATGGCTTCAGTGTGTCGCTATTCTGCTGCCTAAGTACACTGACTCATTCAAACCAAAAGGAAAGTGGCTTTAGGAATGGGAAACTTTATTACAATGGTAATGAATTCCCAGTTCCACACAATTAGTGAGGGCACTCACTAATTGGAGTGATGCTCAAGAATGCTGCTCTCAAGAATGCTGCTCAGACATCAAGCAGCCGTGCCATGTATTCAAAAGGAGGAAAAACAAGGCATGACCTAAGATGCTGTAAAGATTTAGGTAGTGTGGTGAGCTTTGCAGGGAGGTTAACTAGCCTGGGTTTAGTGCTGGGTTGATGCAGCTCTGCTGCTTCCATTTCTGAAGCTAGTGTCTGCTGGAATTTATGCTGTGTTATGTGTACAAAGCAAGTTACTCAGGGTAGCCAGGTGTCTCTTACACAACACTTTATCTCATGGAATACAATCCCAGAGAGCTGCATTGAAGATGACAGACACTCACGTGGGAATAGTTGGACAAAATCACAAAATTCTCACTGGATGTATTAAAAAAAGAAAAACTCTCATATCAGCTAACCTGTTAATCATGCATGCAAGATGGCAAATGCCTATGGAAGGGTTAAGAGGAAGAATTCTTTACTTTCTCAAGCCTACTGTCCCGTCCTTTTAGCAAAATCAAGCCAACAAATGAACAAGAACATATTGCCACAGAGAGGAGCTGCAAGAAATATTCTAAACCAGAAGAAAACAC
Organism: Euphonia xanthogaster; assembly: GCA_034509185.1. Lineage (NCBI taxonomy): Eukaryota > Metazoa > Chordata > Aves > Passeriformes > Fringillidae > Euphonia > Euphonia xanthogaster. The sequence goes on along the minus strand of JAYDZK010000113.1, from coordinate 41,038,171 downwards.
ATTTGGCCACAGCAGCAAAGAGTCAGTTGACACACTCAGCAGGATTTCTGAGCTTATGAATAAAGATGACAACTGAGAACTGAGCCAAAACTCAGAGTAAAAACTACACAGCAATATTCACACCTCTAACGAAGCCAGGGAATTTCTGGCTCTGCATCTTCTGTGCTTTAAATATGACATTTTTGGCATTTTGCCTCTTTGTGTGTGTGTGTGTGTTTTAGTAGTGTAAAGAGATCCTAACTTTAAAGAACCTCTTATTCTGCTTTTTTCCAATTAAATACCCTGCTAACAACCTCTGAAATCAGGGCCACATGAGCATCAGAGAGTTGGGCTCAAAGTTAAACAAAAATACAATTAGACCAGAGTGATTTTTTTCTCCCCAAACAGTGTCCTGCCACTCACATGTTATCCTATTTGTCTTCAATTCAGTTTTGGACATGCTGACGCTCCTCCATATTTGTTTCTGGAGGTACTTTAGAGCTAAGCCATAAGTGAAGTCTAAGTCACTTCTCACCAGCCCCATACATTTTTCAGATAGGAAAGTGCCAAAATAATGTGTAAAATTACTCCATCAATTCCTGTTGCCTTACAAAATATCTTGGCAGGCTAATTTTATTTTCTTTAGACCATCTTGCAACATGCTTGCTGGAAACATCATGTTTTGATTTACTGTCCAAGGGGGTTTTTTTGTGCAATACTTGCAACAATTTTAGCTTGTAATTAAGAATGGATGGAAAAAAAATCCATGCAAGGATTTGTAAATGGTTACAAGGGGCCAAGCTCAGGGGCCCTGGCCTAGGTCTGGAGAAGGAGACAGAATTGTCCTCATCAAGTTTGCAACCACCTGTAGGAGAAAGGCATGTGGGGGGATGCAGCTGATATGTTCAAGGACAGGGCTGCATTTAGAATGAGCTGGATGGAAGAAATGAAGTAAACTTCATGAAATGACAGTAAACTTCATGAAATTCAGTCAGGACACCTGCCCTGCTGTCTCTGGAACAGGCTAACATCCAACAGGAAACAGGATGGGACTGCCTGGCTGGGGAGCAGCTCTGCAGAGCAGGGACTGAGGTCCTGGGGCACACACACCTGGTTGAACCTCAGCCAGCAGGATCCTGGCAGGGATGAAGGCAGAGTGCCCTGGGCTGGGTCAGCAAGAACGCAGCCAGCAAATGGGGGAAGCAGGTATTCCTTCTCGCTAGGCATTTGCTTGGCTGTCTCTGGAATACTGGGTTCATCTCTGGGCCACGGAGTACATGAAGGTTGTCAAGGAACTGCAGTTCAGCAGAGAGTCCCTGAGATGGCCGAGGCTGAAGCACTTGTCTTGTGAGGAGAGGCTGTGGGAGTGGGGCTGGTTCAGCCTGGAGGTGGGATGGCTTCAGGAGCCTGCAGCCCACAGGACCTGCAGAGGCTCAGGCTCTTTGCTGAGGTGAATAGTGGCAGAGTAAGAGAAAGCAACGGTAAATCAGAATGAAGCATTTTTTCTTGGATATAAAAACAGTGAATTTCCATGAGGATAATTAAGCAGTAGAGAAGGAGCATATCTGGTAGGCCAAAGCCCGGAGCAACCTGTCAATATAAGCTTCTTGGTGGTTGCAATGTATTCTCTTTGTTGAGTCCTACTTCTCACTCTATTGCCTCAGCTGATCCAACTGCACATTAATTCATCTGGAGGGGAGGTACCTGATGAAATGTATTTGAAACAATTTGTAAGTAGCAAGGACAAGAAAAGCAAGTTGGGGAAGGATGCATAAAAAAACTGTGCCACAGTGCTGAGGCAGCAGAAGATATTCACATATAGTCATATGTGCCAATACAGCTAATAACTGAAATATTTTGTATGCTGTGATTAATTGACATCAGCTTTGATGAATGTTGGGCATTTCATCTTTAAAAATAAATTTTCATGAGAGAATGTTCTTGTGTGGTCTGTATTCACCAGTGCTGATGATTTTGCTCATTTCCTTCAAAGGGCTTTCTTCCTTATAGACATTCCTCACACTGACCAGTGAAGAAAAATTTGACCCAAGTCTTTTTGTTCCATACTGACATCTAAACCATTGGTGTGGAGTGGTTTGTAGTAATTTCTGCTTTAGGAAGAGATCATGAAGTTACAGATATAGATACCTCCCTATCGCCACAGGTCACTACAGACTATTACCCGGACATTTTTTGGATCACCTAAGAAGTGATAAAAGAAAAGAGGGCACAGAAAGCATTTAGAAGCTTATGAGATTACACAGTGGTGACAGTGGAAACATAGAGATGTGTTAATGAAGAAGCTTACATATAATCACTTTAATTTTTTTTTCTTCTGCAATCCACATCTGAAAAATGCCAGTATAAATGAGTGATACTCTAAAAAATATTGGTCTGCCATACTATCACAAAACAGTCCATTTCATTCACTGATTTTACAGATACTTTCCCTGTGAAAGTTAAGGCTGAACTGCTGAATAGCCTCTGCCATGTTGTGAGGATTTTCTCTATGAGCTGAGGACAGCTTTGGGATTTCCCTACCTTGCAGTAGAGTGGGTGTAGGCTTCTGGCTTGTGGGGGCTGTGGGGTGTCCACAGTGTATGTGCTGGATACAGAGCCAGCATGGCAGCACACACTGCTGATTTCCTGGCTGAGTCAGCCAGAACTCTCCCTGGGGCTTTTCCTGCACTACAACTCCTCAACAAGCTCAGACCTCAGAGCCACACACGGGTCCTATCAGATGCTATTCTAATCAATTGTGTGGGCCAGGAGACACAGCAGCAACATGCAAATGGAAAACCCTTGTTGTAGCTACCACTACTCTCCAAACTGTAATTTGAACCACTAACATTCAAAACATAAAGGACCAATTTCAGTGTAGGAATAGCTCAGTAAACTTCTAGGAAATTATATTGATTTACCCAGAGATAAATTTTCCTTTAACCATGAATGCAGTTAACATAAACAGCCATAGAGAGAAACTGTGTAGGTCATTGATTTTGCAGATTATTTTACATGTAAACTAACTTCACCTTCTGGATTTAATGAGTGTTGATTCAATTTTATGGGCTGTTATTTCTGCAGTGGCCCTGATTCACATAAAAATCTCATAAGGAAAAAGTTCTGGGATTCCAGCTGGTAAAAATTAGCTCTATCTTCATTCTCCACCTGCTTTTCCCTTTGTTAGAATCATGTATTTTATTGTGGTTTTATCAAAAAAGTGAAATACAAATTGATAGCTATGATTTAAATAAGAAAGAACTTGTGGGTTTGCATGTGGTAACCAGGACTGTAAAAGCAGAGGTTTGTGGAAATTGATTTGCTATATTCACTAAGGCTGAGCATTCTAGTTCTGTTCTTACAGTTATTTAGACTAACTTGAAAGCCTTGTTTTCCTATTTGGAGCCTCACCTTGGTTTGGTCTAAAACATACTTACTAAGTGGCCTGGGCTATTGGCAACTCTTAGCTACTGGTCTCTGCAATCTCCAAACTCTCAGATATCAAAATATTTTTTCTCAATTATGCTGAAGTTAAGCAACATTCTGAAACACTTGTACTTTTCCAAGTGTTGACTGTAAGGCAGAGAACAATTGAAAGCTAAGAAGAAGGACCTGAGTATCTACCCTCAGACAAGAACATACCTCTAGTTACCCTTCCCACTGAAAAAGACCTCTAGAAGATAAGGCAGGGATGCTCAGCTATGAAGATTCCAAGACTAAGAGCCTGGAATCTGGAGTGGAAGGTAGACACTGAACATGGTATTCTTTAGGTAAGCAAACACTTAAAGAAACTAAACCACCTATGTGTGGTATGAAATTCCCTTTGTAGCATGGGTAGAATGCTTATGTTAAATGGAAATCCATAAAATATCAACTCCAGCACAGAACCACTAAAAGGAGCCCTGCCACTGCTCAGTCAAAGCCATGCTGATGTTTGAGAAACTAAAAACGCTTTCCTTCTCAGAGTGTTCTATTGTCTGCTGAAAACACAGTGGAGAAATAAAGCTCTACAGGATGCTGCTTGCAAATTGAAGAACCCACAAAACTTTTGTGCCTTTTTTTTTTTGTTTCTAAAACTATTCCTATAGATAAAGCACTTGATCCTGCCTTTATTCTGCACTATTCATGAGGCATACTTTGCAAAAAGCTTAACAGAGAAGTTTAGTTTCAATTGTGGCCAAATAATTATTAAAAAATATTTATTTTGCACAGAAAAGAAAACAAAATAACAAAGGTGTGCATTCCTGAGGTTATTTTAGAATGCATTTATTCTTGTCTGTCACTGTCTGTGGTAAGGCAACAGAACCTGTGATTTTTGACCATCTTGGTGCTGCAGCCACTTGTGCCAGTCACTTTGCTGAAGAGCAGGGGTGGATGTTCAGATGTGGTGGTGATCAGCATGCAGCACAGAACCAGCTTATCCACAACCATGTCCTCCTAATCTGTGCCCAAGCACTGTCAGAGTCAAGAAAGTATTACATAAAGGTAACAGCAGAAAGAGCCAGTCTGTAAGAACCATTCAAAGTAAGTTATGGCCAGAGGTCTGACACTTTAGAAAAAAGGAGCTGTTTCAATAAACTATTCCTTTTCTCTGGAGTTAGGTTATACCATTCTTGCCTTTGTTGGAGCTATAAAGGAATATACAGTATTTTCTCAATGGCTGCAAAGTATTTGCAATAAATAACAATTTTAAGCTTTCTACAAACACATGCTTCAAAAAGTTTTGGCCTGTTCTTTTTTTCCTGAAACACTCTGAAGTCCACAGAGTTTACATCTACATAACATTGCTGATGGAAATGATGCCTTCCTTTTTCCTGATCCATCCATTTCCTTTCTCTGTGGGCTGGTGCGTGTGCACAATCCATAAACATAAATAGATAAATAAAAATAAAAATAAAAATAAATAAATAAATAAATAAATGTATATATATATAGAGAGAGAGAGAGAGAGAGAGAAGAGAGAGAGAGAGAGGGAGAGAAATAAATAGACCTATCCCCAGTTAGGGACATGAGTAGCATAAAAATGATTTATGTAGCCTATTTGTTTCTTTGTTAGGGTTTGCTAAGGAACTTGGTAGGGTATAAAAAAACCCCTGGATCAAGTATGTTTCAGATTTCCCTTGAATACAAATGAAAGTTATTATTTGCACAGCATTGGTTCTTCAATTCTGTTAAAAAGCTGAGTCATCTACTTAAAGGCAAAATTCTGATTAATTGCTTTTCAGTGCAGTGACACCCCCCTCCCCCCCATACTTAGTGGTAGCTGTGTTCATTGCAGATGGAGTTCTTGACTGTACACATTACCACTGACATCACTGAAACTACTCAGAATCCGTGAGATGGAGACTGACTAAAGAATTAGACTGGTATTTATTCCCATTCCCAGGGTGGGTCTGATCCTGGCTTACGGGAGACTTCTCTGATTGAGATTGATTCTCTGGGGAGGAGTGGGACTGAGCTCCAAACTGACAGTGTGATTAATAACAACAGCATAGTGATGCTCCAGTCTGTTTCATCAAGATGGATCCTGAATTTTTCTCTACAAAGATAGTGCTCCTTGTTTCATCTGTGTCCTAGTACACGTCCCCTGATCATTTAGGTAGCTGAAGAAACAAGCAGAAGCTGAAGGCCACCAGGTCTTCTGCTGCTATACAGCATTGCAGCTCCACTGAAGGGCAATGGAGTTTCAGCAGTTCAGACCAGCTGAAGCTCTTTTGCTGAGCTGCTTCTGGTAAACTGGAAGGAAAGGCAGAGCCCATATACCACAGAGCAGGCTCAGAATGTTTGAAATGCTTTTTCTTTGTACCCAGGGAATATGCAGGTACTCAGGGGAAAGTGTGAAAAGAGAAGAGAAGACAATAGCCAAATGGATGATTGTTCTGAAGGAAGAAAGAGCCGTGAAAAATTGAATAATGAAATAACATGGGGCAGTTGGGGTGGGAGGAAGCCCATGATGTTTGGTCCCTCAGTAAAGTTAATTAATAGCTGAAAAATGCGAAACAGGATGCAAAAAAAACCACGTGGCAAATACCAATGAGGCAACCAAGGCCATTTAGAGCACTTCCTATCAAAATTCAAACAAATGCAAAAATAGAGCTGCAGAAACTCATTTCAGAGCACATGGTTGTTCTTCATAAATTTTGGTTTACTCCTACTGGAAATTACAAAAGTGCTTTTTTTTGCACAGAAGAAACTTGAAAGGTCTGTGACTGTGAATATTCTACTCAGCTTGAAAACGCTCTGAAACCCGTTAGCTGAAGGGAAGGTGCAAGTTTCACATTGCTCCAAACCTCACTCGCCTCACAGAGCTCTACAGCTGTAAGCTGTTTTCTCACAGAGGCCAATGCCACTTCTGTGGAGGGACCCAGAGAATTTCACTGCCGTCCACTCTTTGTCAGGGTCTACATAACATCATCTGGGGGGGCTGCCCAGGATTATTGAGTGCCCTGCTTCCCCAGCCATCTTTCATATTTGCATGCAGCTATGCTGCTTGGGAACCCTCCACAAATGCATTGGCGTGAGTGCGTACTCGGGTGCGTTTGTGTGTTTGCCAATATATTTGGCACAGACAGAATGCATCTGTCTCAAAGAAACTACAGGATATCTACCCTGACAGCATTCCAGTAATGACATTGAACTGAGGCAGACATATCTATGGAACAATCATGCATTTGTCTGATCTTTTGAATCTGAAATGCTAACTTGAGTTGGAAAGGGCAAGGCCCTTTCAGAACACTCATGAAGCAGTTGGGAGCAGGAGATCTAGAAGACTTAAGTTTTTTTCTATCTTGTTCTTTGGAGCCTAAATATGCAAGAACAGAGCACAGCCCTGAGGGAGGCTTTGCTCATGCCTAAGCCCCTGACCTCAAAATGGAAAACTCGGAGTCAGCTAAGTCTCCCTGACAACAAAGAGGAGGGGAAATGGAATTGGCACTCCACATTATTAATTTATTTGCATTACAATTTCATTCTCAAATGGGGAATAAACTGAATCAACAAAGAGTGGCAAAGAAGTGATCTCTTGCCTACTACAAAAAGCACATACATACGTATATGTGTGTGTGTGTTTACATGTATATATCTCTATATCTATATATGGAATGGAGAGACAAAGACTGCTCGCCCCTGGGGGCATGGCAGGCAGCTTTGGGTGTGCCAGGGCAGGAAACAGCACTTATCTTATCCTGTGACATTTTGGGGTCCTCTTTGAGCCAGGAAATGCCATCATGACCTGCAGCAGATAAGATAAAGAGCTCTAAAGAGGGCTGCAGAGTCTTTATGAGTAATCAGAGCCTTTATGTGAAATCAGTTGTTCAAACAGCTTATATTCTGTGTATTCAGAGAAACTAGTACTGATTTCCCCACTTGTTTCTTGCCAGTGATACTACTGACATTTTCTCAGAGGTCTCTCAAGACCTGAAATCTACCTTTTTGAAAAAAAATCTCAGCAGAAATGCTTGGCAACTTGAAGAATCCATAACCAAAATAATCCGTCTCTGCCTTCTCTAGTTCAGTTTCCCTACCTGGTAAAAAGAAGAGTTAAAGTGAAAGGAAATGGAGTATGACATCAGACCTGAGGCCAAGTCCTTAATTTGTTTTTTTGCTGAGGCTGAACTCAAGGAAGTCAACTGGATCCTTGCCTGAGTAAGTAATGAGCAGAAATTAAGGAAGGGCTTGAAGCCTGGGTCTTTGATGATTAGGTCAATGCCTTCCGTGTAATCCCAAGTGACCACAAGAGCACAGAGAAAAAAAAGAAAAGTACCCCTTAGCACTTCCCATTGCCAGCTCAAGCAGGAGAACTTTGGTGCTCATGGAATTGGGACTCTACAACAGAGCTGTTAAAACCCCATGGAAATGAGAAAAACACTGGGGCTGGGCAGTTGCAGCCGTGTGGCTGCAAAGTTAAAATAGAGCCATTTACAAATTTGACAGATTCCTCTCCTCAAAATCACTGTGAAGCACAAGGCTGTACACATACATCTCCTCTGAGCACACCACAGGATTCCAAAGCAGACTGGAGATACATTTTGCAAAGCAATTGTCCCAGGATGTAATCCAAATGCCTATATCACCTACCTCAGTGAATTCAATGCCTGATTCATTAAGTGCAAGGACTCGGTTTGCAAAGCTCTTATTGAAACTACTGTACACTATGCAATTACAATAAAACAGATGACTGCTTTTACCTACAGGTATAGCTCATGTACGAAGCAGATTGGTTCTACTAACACATAATATCATGCCAAAAGTTCTCCCAGAAAGAGAATGATAATGTTCCAGAAAGTAACCACTATGTGACCCTGCTTGGTCTCCACAGAACTGTGGACACCGTTTTTCTTGGATCGAAATGTTATGGCCAAATTTTGTATTGAGTCATTACTCAGACAGTCTTATTGACTCCCATGGAATTGTACCAATCCAAATCAACCCCAGCTGTCCAACATCCTTCCCTTGACTCCTAACCCTTTGCAGTCCTATTCTTCCCACCCCACAAAGCTTGCCTTGAGCTAGTTCAATGGCAGGAGTACAAATGCAATAGTGCAGAACTGACCAGTTTTATGTATTCATAGCCATAGCAGCCAGAGAGAGTCAGTAATCCTGGAATCATCTGATTAGACAGCGCACAAAGCTAAATTTAATTCCATTGTTTTGCTGCCTGTGGCAGTAGTAGGGAAAGGAAAGCTATTAGTAATCCCCTTCTGTGTTGCTCTCACTGTAAATAAGTGTTTTTAGTGGATTACCCAAGGATGTAGATTTCATATTATAAAGTGTTCTTATTGCTGTATAAACTATGAGTGTAAATTAAGGTGTAAAAAGTAATGAATATATAACCACAAGTGCTCAGGGTGTAAGCTCCTCAAAGGGCTTGCTTGAAGACTCAGATCACAGCACCAGAGAGGATTTATACTTATACTGTTGATCTGAAACAAACGAGATCCTTCTAAACAGGAGATAACTTAAGCAGATTAAATAAGCATTGTACAAATATGTATACAGTTCTGCTTCACCCCATTTCCTCCCATGCGCATCACTTATTTGCATTTATTATATTACAGGTTGGAAAGAAATGTTCAGTTGCTTAGGACTAAGCTGATGAGGAACAGAAATTGCTGAGGTAAGTACTCAGTGGTTTGGCTGGCTCCAGCACTAAGGAGGCAGCTGGAGGGTATCCTCACTGCAGATTGTGTCAGGAGGGCACAGTGTGAAGGGAAATCTCAGGCCTGCACCCCCTGGTGCTGAGAGACTCTGAGTGCTGAGTGTCTGTCACAGAACTACTCTCACCTTGAGGAAGATGGGAGTCAAGTCCTCTGGGATGCCTTCACACACCATTGGCTGAGGCAAGCAAACACATTTATAGGAGACAGCCCAGTCTGGGAATTCTGCCAGCAGGAAAAGGAGAAGGCAGAGAAGAGTCTGTCTCTGACATCTGTAACTAAAGATGGTTTTCCTGCAGTGCTCATAGAGGATGGCTGGCAACACCACAGAGATCTAACAGAAAGTAAGACTTCAGCTTTACGAGGTTTAAAAGAAGTGCTACTTACTATGCAACTCTTTGAATTTGAAAAAGAGCCCTCTGCAGACATTAATGCTTTCTTTTGCTCCTCTCACAAGCATTTGGCATATTTTTGCTCACATAAAACTTGCCCACCAGTTCCTTTGTGCCATGCTTTTAGGAGATGCCATCACAAGTCATTTTCTCAGTAATCGTTTGCTTCTACCTCATGTAGCATATCCATGTGATACATATACCTGGAAGAGGACAAGCATCCAGAATGTATTATCTCCTTTGTTGGCTGTCTGACTAAATATTAGGACTACACCACATATAGCAGACAGACAGAAAGGATTTGGGAACAGCAAAAGTCAGAGGGGGGAAAAAAAGTGTATCCATTTGGCTTGTTTCCTCTGGGTTGCCAGCAACGAAGTGCTGGTGTTCATACACTTATCCTCCATGTGCCCAGCCATGTCATTGTCACCCAGCTTTCAAACCTGGGCTGTGCTGGGACTTGCTGCAGAAACCAGTGTCTTTTTAGGTGGAGGAAAGCAGTGTGTGCATATGTGTATCTGCAGTGCAGGGTTCTGCACTGAAGGACACAACGCTCCTGACGCATTCATGAACCACTCAAGCTGCAAGTAGTGCATTTTGCCTTAGCATGACTGTATTCAGCTTAGGACATATTTCAGGCTAGGTTAGAATGTGAAAAAATATCTGGTGTAAACACTTTGGGTTTCAAAGTTTGAAAGTTACTTTCTGAGACTACTCCCCCTTGCAGTATGCAGTTTAACGGCAGATACATTTGCTGTTTTCACCTACGTGCTCATTTCAAAGTGAGAAGAACAGGCTGAAAAGCATACTTAAAATGAAAGCACAAGGGTATTTCTTACAAGAAAAGAGGTCTTAGGTAAAGGGAAGAGATGGATATTTCCCTGCTCAAGCCAGGAGCACAGATACAGAGCTCAATGTAACTGCAGATTCTGATACCAGATTCATTACAAGTTGGACATTTATTTTGTAGAAGAGAACATAATTCTGAGAACCTCTCCAAGACTCAGCTCTGTAAAATCCAAATTTTAAGGGCAAACAGGAATAAAAGGTGGAAATAGGATCTTCCATATTTGGCTACATATCAAAGTAGTTGTTTTTAATTACAGAATCTCAAGTGTTAAAATCACTGCATACTGGGTGCAATCTGGCAGCCTCACGCAAAGAAAGCAAACAATAGACAAAATACAGTGAAACAGTGTGTTAAAAATCCTCCCAAATAGTCTGCTATTATAAGTCAATATTTTCTGAAGCTGTCAGATAAACAATTTTAGGTATCTGCAGAGTCTGCCATGATGGTATGGCAGATCTGTCCAACCACAAAACTCATCAGCTGGGGCTCAGCAGTTTGCCCAGCTGCAAAGCCCAGAGCAGGCTGAAGTAGACCAGGGACAAGGGCCTGGCACAGCCTGTCTTCACCCACCTGGCAGTTCAGGGATAAGCAAGACGCCATGTGTAGGCTACAGTAGCTGAGGTGCCAACTTCCCAAAATCCTTGGGTGGTACTGCGGGCTCCCAGAGAGGCAGGCAGAAGTCAAAGTACACAGGGAAATACTGCAGTGGGATCGTGAGAGATTAACTGGGAAGTCTGATGCCTAAGATTTTATCCCAAGACCTTATAAAAGTCTCACCCAGGAGCAGAGCACAGCATGGTCTGAAGTTGCATTAAGAAACCAACCAACTAGATAAAAAATAAATCCGAGTTTATACTGAAAGTAGCAATTTTGTTTTAAAAAGTCTCCTTCAGCTATTTTACCCTTCTCTTTGGCTTCAACTATTGTTCAAATCTTTAAAATTCTGCATCAGTTCTTTAATCCTATGGAACCAAATTTCTGTTTTGCAAGGAAAGGGGAATGTAGGTTCAACAAAAAAGCAGAAACTCAGTGATGAGCAAAAGTAGTTTAAGTGTTTCAAAAGAACATGCTCCTTCCAAAAATTCGATTGGAAGTGTGCAACTGATAAAGAAATCCTATAGTACTTTAACTTGGAAGCATTCAAACTGTTGAAAAATAACATTGCAAGGCTGAAGAAATAAATCAAAGTTCATTGGCCAAATTCTGCACTCAGAAAAGAACAGCTAAGATCAGAATCTCTCCCAATTGCTATCTGTTTTCCTATTTCATAATTAAATCTTGCAATCTTTCCTCAGACAAAATCATCCTCTGGGATTGCTGGCATTTTTTAGGACTTCAAAAACTTGGCACTGGGTGTTCTCAGGAGGAAAATCTTTAAGAGTTAAAAGTATACAGCTGAACTGCAAAGAACTGTCCAGAACTGGCACGACCTCATCCCCTAGCAACAGAAATCAATAACAACAAAGATAATATAATTACACCACAGAAAGGATCCAGAGGGCAGATTATGTCAAGTATTATGTTGTTAAGAAAGAATGACATGTGAAACAGACAGTTTTAAACACGGATGAAAATACAGAAAATGTGCAAGGTCGATAGAGAAAAGTGAAATTCGAACACAGAATAAATTAGCCTGCAAACTCTTAAAAGGGAAAGAAAATTATTCCTGTTCCTGCTTTCACTGTTTTATTTATTCAGTACACAGAATCAGATTCCCAGGGGAGCAGGGAAAGGCATTTTATTTCACAAGAAGCATAGTGGCACAGGGAAAATAGATGACCCTATGATGACAGCCTTGTTCTGGAGCTCTGAAAACCCAGTTCATTTCCTGGTTTTAGTACAGATAGTCCATACTTCTCAGACAAATTGTGGGCTTCCTGTTCCTCTGTCTCCCATTTGGAAAAGAGTGCCAGTAGAAGTATAAGGATTCAGAGCTGAGATGGAACAGATACCGCTGTAGTCTGGGGATGGCATAGAATTACCTACAACAGAAGGATTCCTGTCTGCATTGGCATGGAACACGTATTTGTCTCTTGAACTATGCTCCTCACTTTTGCTGTTCAGGTTGCCCAGATGCCTAGAGGAGGCAGGGCATAGTGCCTGGGAAGCCTCCACTCCTCTGCAATACTTGGAGCTCCAGCACCACCCACCTGCCAGCACAAAGGGTATTTGGAAATGTGTTCCCTGACACAGCTCCCTGCCAGCGCTTTCATACAACTTTGACACATAAAGTAATGTGGGGAAACTTTCCAAGGGCAATCCCATTTTTGGCAAAACTGACAGGTATCAATAAAAGCCTATATGCCTATTGCTTTACACGAGGCAGTAATGTCCTATTATCACCAAGCCACCTGATCCCCCTCCCACAGTTTTGCCTATTTCTCCCCTATACCGCTGCCATGTGAACGTAGCTTTCTACTCAGAGTCCCAAGCAGGCTCTGGCTAAAGTGACCCTGTCTTTTTCATGTCCAAGACATTTGCTGAAATTAAACTACATAAACCAACAGAAATCCAACAACTGCAAAAGGAATATCAGAGGTTAATAGTGGCGTCTCATCATGATTTCTACATATTGATGTCATACATAATGATTTCATAAATACTGATATGTGGACTGAGCTACAGCTTGGTGAACTCAGTTTCTGAGTACTCAGGGATCTCAAAAGCAGGATCAAGGTGAGATGTTTGTAGTAACAAATTTTGGAGGGGGTGAAGATGTGCGCTAAGAGTAGGATTTTCACTTACTGCATTTTTGGCATAACCGAAAGAACCTTCTGAATGACAAATATATGCTCATGAACACTCTTAGCAGTACAGCCAATAATAATGAAAAAGCCCAAACTAGAGAGACAGAAAGAGTATTAGAATGCGTGTGAGGTGTAACTCACACTATGGATTTTGTCTCTTAAACACTCTTTATTTCACCTGTTCATTGCCACCCTTGTGGTACCCGGTGTGGTCAATCTTTCTCCCTCTGCATCAAATTCTAAATTGATGGGGTTCATATGTCACATATGGTCACATGGAGGACACATAAGTAGAGTGGCACCTAAGCACTGAGAGTACATCTACAGCAATAAATGCAGCAGGGCCAGGAACAGTCCTGGGCACTCTGTCTCAATCATCCATGCTGTTAACTTGTAATGTTTCCAGGCACAGTTTTGGCTGAAGGCTGACAGCCCATCCTGAAAAAGTCCTGGGCCCTGTTCAGAAGTTGACACTGGCCAGGGAAAATTCCCAAGAGCAGTTCGGATGCAGACACCTGATTTGGAGAATCAGAGAATTTAACATGGACAGGTTCTTCCATGCTATTTGGTCTCAAAGCCAATCCAGGGGACATTAAATTGACTCATGTGTACATTATCTGTAATTATTTGTGCCTTCTTACCATGAGAAACAAGTGCTACTATTCTAAAGTCTTTCTAATTATTTTTAAATTAGAAAGGTTTGAAGTAATTATTAGAGACCATTGCTTCTTTCCTCCAATCTGTGCAGGGTCCTTTTTTGAACCTTTACAGGCAAGACCCAAAACTGGGCACCTATCCAGGGCTGCTTTGCTGTTATATCCATCTTTATATCTCTTTTATGAGTAGAAGTAGCTGACATCAGACCAATTATGGTCATTATTCCTGTCATAAGATGTAAAACTCAGCACAGATGGTATCTTATTCAACCTTAAAATGATGCAAACAAAAGACTATTTTAACACCCTGTATAAAATCAGGGGACTTTCCACACTCTTTCCCAGGAGTGCCTGAGAACTGATGATTTAGCTGCCTTGGCACCTACCCGAGACCCATCAGCCAAACTAGACTATTTTTCCTTCAGAACAATATGTTTTGCAGATATTACTAAATCCTGGTTTTTTTCTCCAGCTTCATATGGAACTGTGTTAATCACAGCTCAGTGGATGGGAGAATCAGCACAGTGGATGCAGTTTTGTAAGCCTTTTTCACAGCCTGCACAGTCAGGCTCCTCTAATACTGGCTGTCACAGGTCTCCCAACTGAGCTGCTGTTTAACTCAACTGCTTCTCCTTTGTACCACCCAGCTCATCTTTTCTAAATCCTAAAAAGTTTTATTGAGGACTAATCTAGTCACTGATATTCCATGAGATAAAAATGAGACAGAGTTTTCAGCCAGGACTCCCTGTAAGTTAATTTGAAGCAAGGTTATTGCCTGCATTTATTAGCAGTTCTTGAAGAGAGAAATACATCTGAAAGTTGAGGTTAAAAAAATGAAGCTGAAATGAGTTCTTTTTTTTTTTTTTTGTCTGGTAATCTTACAATCTGCAGGGACACAGATTATTTCTATAGTTCAATTTACTGGTGTGTATTCATGTGAAGTAAGAAGATTTTCCACATGAAGTAAGAATACTTTGATTTTTTTCTGGCAAGTACTGTGTTAAAAAAAATATTCCAATGTTAGGTCAATTTAACACAGAATGACCTAGAAGTAAATTGTAAGCAGGTAGAAAACATAATCAATACTAAAAAAATGTACAGATTGTGTCCCAGTAGTAAAGAATGTACGCAGAGAATCCTGTCAGTGGTGACAGGATTCATGATTATTCTCTGTAGTCTATGATATTGCCATTCCTCAAGGATACTGCCGTTATTTCATAGGTTGTTAAATAGTACATGGCATCATGGGGAAAAAATGGATTGGTCTATTTGGAGGTGTGGAGAAGAACATAAAATCTTCACTACTTTATAATTTAAACTTATATTTAAGCTAAGCTGTAGCTCTTTGTCAATGCTAATGTCTCCGAGTATCTGAATGTCAGCTGCCAAAAATAATAATTGGTTTGGTATCTTTGTTTAGAACTCACTGTAAACAAAATAAATAAATAAATAAATAAATTTTTGGTCAACTCTTTTGAGAGGACACATTATTTAGACAAGCCATGTATTTCATTGCCTCTATAAGCTCCTGGTTTGGCTCAGAACCATTTAAAAATGACACTGAACAAAGCTGAGTATATGTTTATATAAATTAGCATATTATTAGCCTTGATCCAATCAATCTCGCATTTCAATTGCTAGAGGAAATGGCACTAGCATGGATCAAATAACACACACAAATCGTTACAGTTAAACAGAATTTAGGTTATTGAAAAATTCCTCCCTAATTGGTGGAAATATTTGTCTACTTCCCTGCCCTCAGCTTCATATCTAGTGCACAAGAAGGCAGTTGCTGCTATTCTTGGTTCTGAAATCCAGTAACATGTTTATAAAGAAGTTCAGTAACCTACGATCTAGCTGGATATGGACAATAATACTTTTCTGATAACGTGTGAGGCAGAAACGCTATAGCTTTGAGAGGTATGACTGAAAAAATGCTAATAAGTGTGCACTGATTTGTTGTACAGTAAAGAGTGAAAGGATTCATGTATTGAGTTGACTGGAGAAGTCTGAGAAGATCAAATCCCTGTCAAATTTAGCATTAAAATGTGAACTTCCACGTATTTCCAGATTTGCTGAATAAAATCCCAGGTTTCACATTTGTAGGTTTTTTCCCTCCAAGTTTAAAAAAGTAATGGAACTATAAGAACAATAAAATAATATAAAAATAAAAATTATACTAATGTATCCAGAAGTTTCTGAGGAACGAAGGCAACACACTGTTTCCCAAATTGTTATTAAAAAAGGCAACAAAACCAAACACCCTTGCAATCATTCAGTAAATCTTACTGTTGTCAATGCACGACTAGATTCTCCTAGAATGTGGCTGGACAATACTACAGGAGAAAGTTAAAAGGTGTTTGCACATCTTAAGTAAAAGAAGAGGGGAGAAACTACAAAAGAAGGATCACAAAGGGCTTAAAAGGAAAAAGGTATCTCTAGTATCTCTAGCTTGGTGTGGAAGATAAAAAGTGAAACCTTACTAGGAGACTGAAGTTAATAGAAATATGATCTTGGAAGAAAAAAAAGACTGTAAGTTTATTTCAAATAAGGCCTTGATTGCTATAACTGATAATGCTGCAAGTGGTGCCAAGGGGTAATCTCTTCCTGAGTATGGTTCCTAAAGAATTCTCCATGAGAGCATGGAGCTGTGAAGGAGAGCAGCCTGCCATGCCCTTCATTTCTGCTTCTCAATGCCCTGAAAAAAGCAAGAGGAGTCAAATGGAAGTGTACCTAAATTTGCTCTCAGCAGCTGCTTCTAGCAGGCTGTTCCTATGCCCAAGGTAATGCAGAGGAGTGAAGGTATTGCTATGCAAAATGAAGGGCCTGCCCTTGCTGATCCATCTCTGCTTCAAGAAGAAGATTAATTTTTAAACTAAACAGGAATAAAATGTCATTTTTGAAATATGTATATACTTTGTTACAACTGTTTCTTCCTCACTGGGAAACCAAAGAGAAAAGGCTTGCCCATTTTTTACCCGCTGACAGAATGGGCCTGTTGGAAGAACAGTTCTTCTTTGCCCCTTAAAATACAAAGGATGTGATTCTTGTCTGCAAATGAATAGCAGAAATAACTGCTGAAGTTAGTGAAGCTCAACAGCAATGAAAATGA
Source organism: Euphonia xanthogaster (assembly GCA_034509185.1). Classification (NCBI taxonomy): domain Eukaryota; kingdom Metazoa; phylum Chordata; class Aves; order Passeriformes; family Fringillidae; genus Euphonia; species Euphonia xanthogaster. Next base: position 41,021,280 of record JAYDZK010000113.1, on the reverse strand, counting down.
GAACCACATCCTAAATGTCAGCATGGTCCCTCTAGATTTTCTGTACTGCTTGGCACTTAGACAACACTTTTTATCTGAGGAACTCAAAAGGCCAGTTCTTAGTTCAATTTTGTAATACCCTTCTGAGGCTGGTAAAATGCCCAGCTAAGGGAGCTTGAGTACAGAAAGGTTAAATAATTTACTGACAGTCACACGCAGTCAGTAGCAGAAACCAAAAGCCCAAATGCCCAGACCTGTGCTGTAAATGTAACAAGCAATAAACCAATTCTGGTCATTGTCAGTAGATTTGTGTATCTGTACTTTAATGGAATGCATTGACTATGCATCCTTTGGGGCTTAAATGCTCAGTAAATCAAACTGAGCTAAGGCTTGTTTTAAATAGATGTAGATTTCTAAAATAAATAGCAGCATTCACTCAGAGAAGTAGATCATAACTCATGGGTAGGCTGTTGTTTTGGAAAGAATAATCAGCAAAATGCAGGAAGAATTTTTAGAGTGTTTTTCAGTAACAGTTATTACTCCTGTACCATATTACATTTAATAGCAAAGTCCCTGCTGAAACTGCAATGCTGCAAATGCCTAAAATGGTTCTTTGTGGAGCATAGGAATTATTACATTTAATTTCCATGGAAAGAAACTGATGTCCATTTGGAACCTGGAAAAGAAGAAGATTCAGCTAAAACCAATTTCAATTTTGAATACCTCAGGTAATGACAGTTGAAGGAAAATGCAACTAAAATGCTACTCCATTTAAGAATCTGTTACACAGTACTTTTCGCAAAAACTTGATGTAAAATGTGAACTTGTATTTCAGGACTTCTGGAAATCTAGACCAACATGCCACCCACAAGAAATCCTGTGTAGCAGTGTTTTTTTAGTTAGGGAAAATCCAGCAATTATAGAAAAAACCCAGCAATATTCATATGAATAAGTAGGTCACCAATAATTTACAACTATGGAAAATCTTCTCTTTTTCTTTTTTAGCCAATATATATTACAGGAACATGCTTATTAAATTTTCAAGTGGCATCGAGCTAGGACAAATTGTGAGTTCCTTGGAGGACAGGATTAGGATCCAAAGTGATCCTGTCAGTTGGAGAAATTACCTAAAAAACATAGGATGTAAGTCTAAGAGAACATACAGTTAAGTAAGACTAATTAACTGCATAACTATGTAATAGTAATAGGAAGAGCAGCTCATTAGATGAGGCTTCTTTAGGGTTTGGGCTTTATTGTGCCTCGAAAGCTGTGTTAATACTGTCATGTTGTTTGGAAGAAAAATTATAAATATGGTACTGGGGGACAGATGTAAAGCAATTTTCAAGACATAGGAAGCCATCCCTCAGTTTCTGTCAGCTGCTGGTATATGAGTGCTGAGTGAAGTGGTAGACCTGTGCCCAAATTTCAACTCAGGAGTCATGAGAAATAAGAGAGGGAAAAAGGAAAAGAGATTCTCAAAACACAGCCTCGAAGGAAAGATTCAATAAATAGTGAGGGGGGGTGGGGTAGGGAAGAAGGCAGAGTTGATAATCTGTCAAACATAGAGAAGACTACTAAAAAAGAAGGAAAATGCATTCCCTGTGCCTAATACAGCCTAAAGTTCTATAAGAAGGATTCAGGATCGGCATTTGGGAGGAGTTTTCTAACAGCAGGAAAGGAAAATCCTGCAGTAAGTTGCAAGAAGCTCTACAATCTTCCCACCAGTGGTGAGATATGTAACTATCAGGAATGACATTGACACGAGATGTGTAGATGATTTCCCTGGGACTCTGATCCTATTCTGCTAAGTTACATTTATTTAATATTTCAGAGAAATATCAGCATTAATAATTTTTCCTGATAGAGCATGCTTGATTTCATCACTTGATCTAAGCTTCCACTCAGACAAAGATGGAGAGGATCTAAGAGGACCAAATGGTTCTAACCATCAGGTGCCCAGTCCACAAATCACTTCTCAATTAACACAGTGCCAGCAGGCAAATGGGAAATCTGAAGCAGGCACCACTCTCAGAAGGGTTCTAAGATTCTGTTGTGGATGTTGCAATCAAAACCAGCAAGAATGAGTTTGAAGATGATCAAGTTTGACACTTAGTTTTGCTCAAAGCTAACTAGGGTGGCAAAGAGAAAATCATGGTCTAAAGCCATCTCATGCACAAAGAAGAAGAAACATTGTAAGCTGTGTTGACAGAAGCACTAAAATGCAGTTAAAGAGTGTTTTAACAGGTAAATCATACCTGGCTTTCTCATGCATGTGATGCATCAGAAACATTTGGATTGGTGCACCCAAGCCTATACTGCTTCAAAATTATTTTTGCTTTGCTGTTTCTTGCAACTTTGCCTGAAAAATGTTTTACCCCAACGGTTAAACTAAGTTGAGATATTTAAATAATCTTACAACTATTGTTCTCCCTCTTCATAGATTAAATATATATATATAAATGCCTTGAAGAAATAGGCATATGGTAGTTGATCCTGACTTTCATTATCTAGAATTATAAATGTTTACTGCAAATACATCCTCAACTGCCAAAATTCACCCTTGTTTAAAGAATCAAAGTGTATTTATTACTTCAGACTGTCTTTTGATTTTAGTAAGCCTTCACCTGTATGGACCAGAGAGAGTAACAGTGAGGGAAGATGAGGAGAGGAAGAGGGGGAAGAAGACATCAGAGGAGAGCAAAAAGATAGGAGGAAAGGGTGAAGAACAATCCTAACCCCAGTACCTCATCTTTACTTTTAGGAGACTCTGTCACACACCTAAGAGGTACAAATACATTCAAATCATGCTGAAAAATTGCTGTTACTCCTACATTCAGTAAGTTCATATAATTGCTAACAATGGGAGAATTTGGCCTCTGAGTTTCAGATGCTTACTTAAATTTTCTCTGATTTAAACACTTGAAACAAACGCCTCTCTTCATTAGACTTTATGGCATTCAGCAACTTAAAGAACAAAATGCTTCTCCCTCTATTCTTCACAGATTTCCTGGGTAAATTACTGGATAAAATTATATTTGGTGTGTCTCAAGGGTTTCTAATTAAGAAGCCAGTAGGTGCTTAAAACTAAAACATAGAGAAGCTCAGGTTTTGTGTGTATACTGAATATAACCAAGGCCAGAGCATATATGTCTTCCATTGTGCAAAACTGAATGTGTAGTTAAATTAAGAACAATAGGTATTCATAAATCAGCACAAGTGCCCATGAGAAACAAGTCTTCTAATTAAATAAGAGAATCAGTGTTCCTTGTTCCGGGAATTGTTATTTGGTATTAGGTAGGATATACTGATAGTAGAGAGACTTTTTTTTTGTGAAAAGAATTATTTGGTTTATTTATCAAAAACAGCTCCCTTCCTACACATTATTCAAGTTAATTTACACAACTGGTTTGGAGGGAAATACTATTTGTGCTTTTCGAAAAGGAGCTATAAAATGCTCTTACAGAAAAATAAATCTTTGTTATCAGAATAAAACAAAACTAAAAGTAGTTCTTGTGTGGAAATCATTATGGTATTTCATTCTGTTTTAGTTTTATAATAAAAGATGAAACCAAAGAAACCCAAACCCATAAAAAAAAAAAAAAAAAAAAAAAAAAGAAAAACCAAGACAGGCAT